>CM032482.1:20241564-21441564 GCA_019059595.1 Marasmia exigua
AAGGCCGTAGCGTTCGCCGGTCCGACGCGTTGCCAGGTGTTGAGGTATTCCCGAGCCGAGCGGTTGGGATTTTCCTCGGCACGGATACGAAGTCGGCGTCGGTTGTGTCGTCGTCGCTGTCGGTCGCTTTCCTTCTTCGGCTTGCTCTTCTATTGAGGTCGAAGTATAGCTGTAGACGCGGCTTGGTCGCCGCGCCCGCAGCATCCACTGCTGGCTCAATTTCCCTTTCTGGTGTCATCTCCGGGACTGGGATGTCATATGGAATATCGAAACCGCTGGTTGGTGTTAGGTCCAACGGTTCTTCTTCCTCTTCTGCAGCTGCGGCTGCAGCCTGTTGAGGCTGATCTTCGCGGCTTGTATCTTTGCCCTTCTCGGGCACTGCCACATCGGAAGCAATTTCAGAGTCCATTTGGGGTAAGCGTTGGTCGTCGTTCGGTGAGGAAAAGCAGCAGGCGCCCCCCCGTAATACGTGGGGCAGACGTCGGAATGGGCCGACGTGAGGGATTCCCCAGCTGAGCTGGGACCCTCCCGGGTAGTCTTTTCTACTGTTTTGTCCATCATTGGTTTTTGCTCCTTAGCGGTGGAGCTCCGCAAGCGCTTCATATGCTAACCCTACACTGCGGCACGCTAGACCTCAGTTCGGGGTAATTTTTTATGGAGGCTTTCTTCCTCGCAGTCCCGGCAAAGGACCCCCGGCCCCGAGGGGTTACGGTGTGATCACGCTGACAAGTCAGCACTCCGCCTTGTCATTTTTTACAGAGGTTTTCCTTCCTCTCGGTCCCGGCAAAGAACCCCCGACCCCGCACAAACGCGAGGATACGGTGTGATCGCGCCGACGAATCGGCCCCCCGCCTTGTCATTTTTTATAGAGGTTTTCCTTCCTCGCGGCCCTCGGTGAAGAGCGCCCCCATTCTCAAACTAAAATGAGCTTACGGTATGTGCATGCTGACGAATCAGCCCTCCCACCTTGTCACTTTTTATAGAGGTTTTCCATCCTCGCAGCCCCAAACAGGGACCCCCGTGCCCGCACCTAACGCGGGGTTACGGTGTGGGTGTGTCGGATTTCGGTCGATAGAAACCAATATCCCCTACCCACCCCCCGCGGAGAAATTGCTTCCTCTAGTCCAGGATGCGCCGGCCTCTCCACTATCACCAGGCGTTTTACGCCCAACGAATCAGACGCAACAAGCCAAATGATAGCAGATAAGCACACTTGGAGGCAACCCGACCCCTGCACCCCACCTAACCTAACCTACCTACCTAACCTAACCTAACCTAACCTAACCTAACCTAACCACTAACCTAACCTAACCTAACCTAACCTAACCTAACCTAACCTAACCTAACCTACTAACCTAACTAACCTAAACCCTAACCTAAACCTAACCCTAACCTAACCTAACCTAACCTAACCTAACCTAACCTAACCTAACCTAACCTAACCTAACCTAACCTAACCTAACCTACCTAACCTAACCTAACCTAACCTAACCCTAACCTACCTAACCTAACCTAACCTAACCTAACCTAACCTAACCTAACCTAACCTAACCTAACCTAACCTAACCTAACCTAACCTAACCTAACCTAACCTAACCTAACCTAACCTAACCTAACCTAACCTAACCTAACCTAACCTAACCTAACCAACCTAACCAACTCAATTTTCTTCTATCTAGAAGAGACCTACAGCGTTACAAATATTCACCAAAATACCTCTCAATTTATCCCTTCAGATATCCCAAATTCGAAGGATCTCATTTTAATAGTTTTTTAGAAATTAAATAAAATCACTTTGTAAAATTTCCCACCCTGACAGAATTTTGTCGGCAAAACCACACCCAAAACGACACACTCTTGACCAAATTTTCAAAATTCGAAAATAAATACTTCCACTTTAAATTTTAATAAAATTCTTTTTAGGTAATTTAGTTCCGTCTTCCAGCTTTACGCTGACACCTTTTCCATCCCCCTCCGATAGCATTTAAACACCCAGACTCGACTTTGAAGTTTTGCGGAAAAATTTCCATACTAAAAATTCATGAGCTTAGGTGCACTTTTTACGAATTTTTAGTAGGGAAATTTACGTAACTTGAAAGTCGACTTTTTTGTTATCGGAGATTTTCAAGTAAATGTTTTTGCAATAGTTTAGGATCATTTTAAAACCAGTTTTAGCATTAGTAAAATTTTTGATTTTCCATAGTGAAGTATATTTTTTCGGACTTAGAAAAAATTTCGTTTTGGCGATTGTTTGGGTGAGTTTTGCTGACCCAATTTTGACATCTTTTTAATGTAGTTTATGTAGTTTTCTGTTAGTAAATAGGTAGTTTCAGTGTTATATACTAAGGTTTTGCCCTTATATATATATTAATATATATCTTCATAGTTATAATCAACAACTTTATTTTAATTTAGGGAATCTTTGAATTCATTTCAGACGACATTTAGTTTATCATATCGTTTTAAGCTTTAGTACATAAGTCTCTTTGGCACCAAGTTGAGTTGCCAGTAATTTTAACTTCATATTTCTTTTCAAATATTGTTATTTTAGTTTAAATTCATTAAGTCTACAGTTAAAAACATATAATAAATAAAAATTTAATTCATAATATCACAGTTGTTTCCAAAAATCACAGTTATCACAGATAAATTCAGGAATTCACACTTTACTGAATCAATACTGTCATTCTACATAGTTATCACAAAACATAGGAAAAATGGACGGAGACAGCAGTTTTTCCTCTGTGACCTCCCAGATGACGACGGCTTCTCAGAAGCCAAAGGCTTCTCAAAAGAAGAAGACAATGGCTTCCCAGAAGACGGAGGCTTCACAAAAAGTAAAAACTAAGATACCAACCATAAAACTAAAGACTCATGCAGACCAAGTAGTGGACTTCAAGTCATACCTTACCGTAGTTAAATCACTAACTGAGTCTATAGTGGATGCGGTGAGCGCGGGCAATAGCGTCACCTCTGGTAATAAGGCTGTCATCAAGGAGGCGTGCGAGGTAATAAATGTTGCCACTACCAACTTGAGCAACATATTGATGGGTGACACACCGCCTTCTTTATCCGACACCTACCCCCGAACGCCGCATCAGTCAGATGCTGCCGTCACAGCGGAGCACAATGACACACTTAAGGCAGAAATAATACAGTGTGTGAGACAGGAGCTCACAAAATTTAGGGAAGAAATTAAAGAGCAGGCTTCTCCCCCCACGCCTGTTACCTGCTTGACCAACGGAGTTAGCTTTGCGGATATGGTGCGCACCCAAAAGACACGTACCAGCGGCGCGCAACAGCCATCTTCACCCGCATCAAGGGAGCGTAGTGTACCGCAATCCAGATCGGCAATCATTGTCTCGATGAAGAACGGCACACCGAAGGACAAGCAGGAACTTGTGCAGGCGTGGAAGAGGAGCATAAATTTCAGGTCGACCAGCTTTGCACCGTCTCAAGTATCGCATGTGTCGAACAACAAGCTGCGCGTTGAGTTCGATTGCGCGCAACACATGCAGGATACTTTAAGTCGACTCAAATCAGCGTCGGAGATCGTCGCGGAGCCATCCAAGAAGCTACGCCCCATGTTCGTTCTGAAGGGAGTGTCTGTCGATGTCAAGCCCGAAAAGATCATCGGCTACATAAAAACCCAGAACCCAAGCATAGGAGAGGCATGCTCCAAGGATGAGGACCTTACCCTGCGCTTCACAAGAACTAATAACAGGAAGAAGGACTTACTCTATAACGCTGTGTTCATCTGCTCACCTGCGGTCTGGAGAGCTGCTACCTCACTGGAACGCGTCAACGTGGATCACCAGCGTATCCACGTGGAAGATTTTTCGCCGTTTATACAGTGCTTCAGATGCCTGCAGTTTGGGCACACCAAGAACAAGTGCCCGTCCGATGAGAAGATCTGCTCCCACTGCGCTGCCTACGGCCATACTGGAGACACCTGTAATGTAAAAGAAAATAATGAGGTTATTAGATGCCACAATTGTACGGCACATAATCACAAATTTAAACTCAATGCCTCTGTGAATCATGCTGCCACTTCCAACTCCTGCCCCAGAATCAAATCAATGCGACTGAGAATCAATTCACGTGTGGATCACAATGGATAACACACCAGTAAGGATTCTACAGTGCAATATAGGAAGAAGCAAAAAGTGGCAGCACGAATTAGTGCAATATTTTCACAAACACTCATACAAAATAGCGTTGATCAGTGAACCGTACACAGGACCTAACCTCACAGTTAGCAACAATATCCCCGGCCTAAATGTGTTTCAGGCACCAACTGTGGATGAGAAGATTAAAGCGTGTATATTCGTCAAAAAGGAATTCCAGCACCCTATAGGAATGACGCAGTTCACCACCGCAAATGTCAGCACGATCAGCTTCACCTTAGGGTCGCAAGAGGTCGTGTTGGCATCTGCGTATGTGGAACCCAAGAATGACGAACACAACACGCTCGGCATGATCGATCAACTCCTCACACAAAGGGCCGGGAAGTGTTGCATAATAGGAGGAGACCTTAATGGATGGCATCCTCTCTGGGGCAATGACCGCACTAACCCCAGAGGTAGAGACATAGCAGATCTAGTGTTCTCTCATGGGATGCACATCTGTAATGAGGGGAAAACTCCCACCTTTGCTGCCGTGACACATGGACGTCTCAGGACATCCATCATCGACGTCACAATGGTTACTGAAAACCACAGCGGACAAATTGAAGGTTGGAAGGTGAACCCCGTTGCTTCGTCTTTATCGGAACATAGCGCTCTTGAATTTACCATAATACCAAACAACAGTTGTAAGAATAATGAATATATTAATGACTCTACATATCTTTATAAAAACAAAAAGGCAAACTGGACAGAATTTAACAATAAACTAGATACACTAATGGCAAACACAGAAATACTAAACAATCAAATCAATACAGCTAATAAAGAAGATATAGATAATATAATAGAAGAAATGTACAGAATCATTCATGAGACCTGCAGAGCGTCTATGCCCGTGAGAGGCAAAGGTCAAAAATTTAAGGCTCCGTGGTGGACAGACAAACTCGAGGAAATGAAAAGGGAGGTTGTCAGCATCCACAGGTTACTTAGCAACAGTGTGCGACGCGGCCTACCCCTTGCTGATCTCCTCGAGAGGCAGAGAATAGCCAAGGAGACTTACAGCCAGGAAATGCAGAAAACCTCCACAGAAAGCTTCCGGGATTTCTGTCAGAGTCAGGGCAAAGAAGACGTATGGGCAGTCACCAACAGGCTGCTGAAGGAGGGTCCCCCTCGCAAACCACCTGCGACACTCAAAGTGGGGAACAGCTACACCAACAGTGCTGAAGAAACTGCACATGCGCTTCTCAACCACTTCTTCCCAGAGGACAGTGAGGACACCACTCCACTGCACCGACAAACTCGGGCCGCAGCCGGCGAGTTGTCTGATGGGCCGGAAGACAAGCCCTTTACTGAAGGCGAGATCTTGGAGGCGATTAAAATGATGAACCCGAACAAAGCCCCTGGCAATGACCACTTGACCGCGGATATTGTCTACGCGTTTTGCAAGGCATACCCGGCCTTTGTGACGGATCTTATGAACAGATGCCTAGAGATTGGATATTTTTCCAACTCGTTGGAAGCAGGCCCAGGTTAAGATCCTCCCAAAGCCGGGTAAGACCGATACTTCAGCGCTGACGTCCTACAGACCTATTGGACTCATCCCGGTCTTTGGGAAATTATTGGAGAAACTGTTTACCAAACGGCTAACGTACTTCGCCAATGCCAATGACAAATACAACGATCAACAGTATGGTTTCCGGGAGCAAAAAACCACCACGCAAGCGATAAATGCTGCCTTAGACAAGATCAAGCTGGCTAAGGCCAACGGACAGCAGGTGATCGCTGTAAGCCTGGACATCAAAGCAGCATTCGACAATGCGTGGTGGCCTGCGCTCTTTAAGAGGCTCCGAGAAATACAGTGCCCAAATAATATATATAAACTGATCCAAAATTACTTTGAAGACCGTGAGGTAGCTCTCACCTTCGGCGGCGTCAATGTGAGCAAACATATGTCCAAAGGCTGCGTCCAGGGATCAGTCTGTGGTCCGACCATGTGGAATTTGATCCTCGATGAGCTCCTGTGGATGGATCTTCCCCAGGGATGTCACCTGCAGGCGTTCGCCGATGATGTCCTTCTGGTCGTCTCTGCAACAGCTGTACCGGACCTGGAAAGAAAAGCAAATGCGGCATTAGACATAATTCAACAGTGGGGTAAATCGGTCAAACTTCAGTTCGGCCCGGCCAAAACACAGCTCATCGCTTTCACCAATAAGGCTAAGCAAGCAAAAATTGCGATGGACCGGACGGAACTGGAGTTTGTCCCGGATATCAAATTCTTAGGCATAATCATCGATGAGAAGTTGACCTTCTGCAAACACATCAAGCACATCACTACAAAGGCGCTCAATATATTCAAAAGGCTGTGTGTATTCACCCGCACCACGTGGGGGGTACACACAGAAAACATCAGAACAATATATCTACAAGTGATTGTACCAATCATCACATATGGGGCTGGTATATGGGGACACGTCGCTAAGAAGCGATATGTGATACGGATGCTGGACGGCATGCAGCGGCTGTTCGCCATAAGGGCGACGAGAGCCTTCCGCACCATCTCAACTGTCGCGGCGCAGGCACTTGCGCGCTTCCCGCCGTTGCACCTGAAGGTCTTGGAGGTGCACGACCTGGAAAAAGTGCGGCTCTTTGGCACAGTGGATACACTTCCCGATGACATAGTGCTGGAGAGGCCCGTACCACCCCACAAGCTCCTGCCGCCGAGCGAGCGAGTCACCATTTGCTACGAGAGAGCAGAGAATCAGAGAGACGTGGAGAAATTAACCACCCCGAACACCATCTCGATATTCACCGACGGAAGTAAGCTGGAGGATGGGAGTGTGGGGGCAGCCTTCGTGGCATTCGACCCGGGTGGACAATCACCCACGGTCCGCAAATTTAAGCTGCACCCCTCTTGCTCTGTCTTTCAAGCTGAAATGGTGGCCATCGATGAGTCTCTGCACTGGCTCTCCAAGAAGCGTACCCCCCCCAAAGCCACGTTGCTGTCCGACAGCCTATCGTCACTAATGGCGCTGGAGGATCGCAGCAGCACTAACCCCCAGGTCGCCTCCGTACACCGCTCACTGCATCACCTGCGTCGAGTGGGGGGGGCGATTGAATTCCTGTGGGTAAGGGCACATGTGGGGATCATCGGGAATGAGGCTGCGGACGTGGCTGCAAAGGAAGCGGCGACGCTGAAGAGCAGTTATCACCGCGCCTTCTTCCCGATGAGCTACGCCAGGAGGGAGGGGAAAGCAGGGACTCTCCGGAAGTGGAGAGACCTGTACGCCAGTGCGTCAACCGCCAGCCATACCAGGTCCATGTGCCCGGAGCTGGATGACATACTGGCAGTCACGGCAAAGGTCCCGACGTCATTCTTTCTGACGCAATATCTGACTGGCCACTCATACTGCCGGAAATATTTACATAAATTTTAAAATAGCGAATACAAACTCATGCCCCTGTGACAATGCGAGCGAGCAGAGTATTGAGCACTTACTAGAACAGTGTCCCAAATTCGCCAGGGAGAGGCTCAACTATGAGCAACTGAGCGCCCACCTGAGAGTGCCCCCTCACAACATCTTGGAGGCACTCAAAAAGGAGACAACAGCGGAGGCCTATCCTCGATTCATAATAACAGTGCTCAGCCAGGTGAAAGCGTTCAACAACACAAATGATGAGAACATGTAACCTGGTCCTCCCATTATATATATAATAATAATATAATAATATATACATATGTATTTTAAACTAATATATATAAGTTTAGGAAGTAAATCAAGAAACAGATTACAGAGAAACATCATAAAATCAGAACTAATGTACGACTGTATCAAATAGCGGTCTTAATACAAACCAACAGAAAATCAAACACATGATAAAAAAAAAAAAAAAAAAAACTAACCTAACCTAACCTAACCTAACCTAACCTAACCTAACCTAACCTAACCTAACCTAACCTAACCTAACCTAACCTAACCTAACCTAACCTAACCTAACCTAACCTAACCTAACCTAACCTAACCTAACCTAACCTAACCTAACCTAACCTAACCTAACCTAACCTAACCTAACCTAACCTAACCTAACCTAACCTAACCTAACCTAACCTAACCTAACCTAACCTAACCTAACCTAACCTAACCTAACCTAACCTAACCTAACCTAACCTAACCTAACCTAACCTAACCTAACCTAACCTAACCTAACCTAACCTAACCTAACCTAACCTAACCTAACCTAACCTAACCTAACCTAACCTAACCTAACCTAACCTAACCTAACCTAACCTAACCTAACCTAACCTAACCTAACCTAACCTAACCTAACCTAACCTAACCTAACCTAACCTAACCTAACCTAACCTAACCTAACCTAACCTAACCTAACCTAACCTAACCTAACCTAACCTAACCTAACCTAACCTAACCTAACCTAACCTAACCTAACCTAACCTAACCTAACCTAACCTAACCTAACCTAACCTAACCTAACCTAACCTAACCTAACCTAACCTAACCTAACCTAACCTAACCTAACCTAACCTAACCTAACCTAACCTAACCTAACCTAACCTAACCTAACCTAACCTAACCTAACCTAACCTAACCTAACCTAACCTAACCTAACCTAACCTAACCTAACCTAACCTAACCTAACCTAACCTAACCTAACCTAACCTAACCTAACCTAACCTAACCTAACCTAACCTAACCTAACCTAACCTAACCTAACCTAACCTAACCTAACCTAACCTAACCTAACCTAACCTAACCTAACCTAACCTAACCTAACCTAACCTAACCTAACCTAACCTAACCTAACCTAACCTAACCTAACCTAACCTAACCTAACCTAACCTAACCTAACCTAACCTAACCTAACCTAACCTAACCTAACCTAACCTAACCTAACCTAACCTAACCTAACCTAACCTAACCTAACCTAACCTAACCTAACCTAACCTAACCTAACCTAACCTAACCTAACCTAACCTAACCTAACCTAACCTAACCTAACCTAACCTAACCTAACCTAACCTAACCTAACCTAACCTAACCTAACCTAACCTAACCTAACCTAACCTAACCTAACCTAACCTAACCTAACCTAACCTAACCTAACCTAACCTAACCTAACCTAACCTAACCTAACCTAACCTAACCTAACCTAACCTAACCTAACCTAACCTAACCTAACCTAACCTAACCTAACCTAACCTAACCTAACCTAACCTAACCTAACCTAACCTAACCTAACCTAACCTAACCTAACCTTTTTTTTTTTTTTTTTTTTTTTTTGGTTTCCCGGGAGAAATGCATTACGCAGACCCTGTCGCCGGGGGGACGACAGGGTACTGTGGGACTCACCCTCCGGGCCGCTTCTTCTAACAAGAAGCGGCCTGAGGGCATACCCACTAAAACTCCCGGGGCTCAACCACCCGTGGGTATAGAATGGGGTCACGGGAACTGCACTAGGCTATTCCCCGCAACCCCACTCCCCCACAGGCCCCTACACGGGGTGTGCGGCCACGCCCCTCCTCAGACTAGGAGGAGGGGGGTTGGGGACAGCCGGAAGAGCTGAGCCGTCCCCAACGAGCGGTGGAGGTGCCAATGGCAGTGCCGGCACAGGGACCCCCGTCCCTGTTGTCGGCTGGCCACCTCCACGGAGAGGACGAAGAGTTCTCCGCCGAACTCGTCCTCTCCTTGCCCGAAGCGGGCCTGCGAGGGGGTTAGACTCGCGCTCCCGCTCCGCCGCCTCCTTCTGCGCCACCACTTCCTCACAGAAGTGGGCGAAGGCCGACCATGCACTCTCCCTATCCAGCATAGCTACAACTATGCTGGACAACGAGAGGTCATGTCCGACCTCCGCGACCAGCGCGGACCGCTGTTGGTCGAAGGACGGGCACACCACCAAAGTGTGGTGCGCCGAGTCCTCCGCAGCGCCGCACTGGTGGCACATAGGAGTGTCCTCCCGTTGAATTCGGTGCTGGTAGTTACCGAAGCAACCATGCCCGGTAAGTACCTGCACCGTCCGGAAGGACAAAAACCCGTGGGGGCGCTCGAGCCACCGGTCCAAGACCGGGGCGAGCGCCGCGAGCGTGGGACGGCCGTACCTCTCCACTTGGAGAGAGGCCGTCCATGCATCCGTCATTTGCTGGCGATCCCTCTTTTCTTCTCGCCTCCCTTTCTCGGGGGCAGAAGGGATCGCCAGCCGCTCGCTTGGCCGCCGTCCTCTCGTAGACGGCGGCCAGCACTCCAGCCTCCAACTCCCATGGCGGGGTGGAGGCGAGTGCGCAGGCCGCGGAGAAGCCTACCGTCGGTAGGCTCTCGCGACCCGCTGGGCAATGGCCCTTTGCGGCCTCCTTAGGAGGGCCGCATTGCCCTCCTGCTCAGGGCCTCCTATCCAAATCGGGGCCCCGTAGAGGGCCATGGAGCGGAGGATGCCGGCATATAGCCGCCGACACCTCTCTCCAGGCCCTCCCAGATTTGGCAGCAGCCACGAAAGGTGGTCTGCTGCCTTTAGGACCCGCGCTGACACCCCCCTAAAGTGGGGGCCAAAGTGCCAGCGCGGATCCAGTGTGAGGCCGAGATATTTCATCTCGGCCCCCACCGGGATGTCCACCCCCCCGACGCGGATGGCTGCGCCGGGGGGTGGTCGGCTCTCCCGAGGCCCGGGAAAGTAAAGGGCCTCGGTTTTGGCCAGGGCTACATTTTAGCCCCAGCCGGCCGATACGGCCGACGACTAAATCGCCGCCGACCGATGCGAGGCGCGCTGCATCCCGGAAGGACTTCCCCCGGGCGGTGACTAGGGTGTCATCTGCATAACAGATGACACCCATGCCCGGGAGAAGCGCGCCTCGCAACACCCAGTCGTACCCGATGTTCCAGAGCAGGGGCCCCAAAACGGACCCCTGTGGAACACCGGATACGACTTGACGCCGCTGGACAGAACCAGCGGCGTCAACAAACGCCACGGACCGGTCGGACGAGATAGTCGCCGACCAGCCCTATCAGGTATGGAGGCACCCGGAAATACCGGAGTGCCTCCATAATAACTGCATGGGGGAGGGAGTTGAAGGCATTCTTGATGTCTAACGAGACTGCCAACAACCCCTCCCCCCTGCTCGACGCTCCCTCGCAGAGGGAGCGGAGCCGGGACAGGGCGTCGATCGTGGATCGACCGGCTCTGAACCCGTACTGGGCCTCACTGAGGTTAGGCCCAGTTTCCTCGAGGTGCTGGACGAGGCGGGAAGCGATGATCTTCTCGAAGATCTTCCCCACCTCGTCCAGCAGCACAATTGGCCTATAGGCCGACGGGTCGTCGGCCGGCCGACCTTCCTTACGAAGGAGGACCAGCAGGCGCGGACAAGGCAGAAAAGTGTTGCCACTGCGGGGGGCCCCATATGAGATCGCAGTGCACCGATTGGAAGACTGGCACTAGTCCACAATGCCCCAACTGCTCGGAGGCCAAACTGGAAGCACTGTCCCACAATGCTTTCAGTGAGGAGTGCCCGATCAGAAGGAGATGGGAGGATGTCGCCAGGGCCACGGTAGCATACTGCTGAGGACCTCCAGCAGGAACCCAAGACCTGTCTTTCACCTAAGGAACATGATGTTCACAACGTGAAAAACAGAAGAGGGTTGGAAAGAAAATGGGATGGCAAAACAGCAGGCAATTTTGTAAATTGCAGCAATTTGTTTTGAATTGTATGTATGTGTCAGTGTAATAAGTCCTTGTAAAAGTCCAGCGTCTTCAATGTAAAACAAAAAGTCCTTGTGAAAGTCCAGCATCCATAAAATAGTAAATGTCGTCTTGCCAAATATTGTTTGAACTCAAATTAAGCTAAAACATAGTGAAATAGAAAATTGAAATGTAAAATGTCATTCAAAAACTAGGTAATACAAAAAGAAATATTAAAAAGTAAAACTAAAGAAAATAAATATTTGGAAATTTTGTAAAATCTTACAGTTGGAAGAAAAGTAAAAAACACCAGAAATTTTTATTTTTAAACAAACTTTAATAGGAAGAAAAACTTAAAGCAGATACAGGCTTCGAACTTAATATCGAAGGGAATAGATTAAAAAAAAAAAAAAAAAAAAAAAAAAAAAAAAAAAAAAAAACAGAAACAAAACCTAACCGAACCTAACCTAACCTAATCGATGGATTGGTTATTTTGGGGTAGATTTAACCCGAATTTCGACGTGATCTCGTTCAAAATAAGACTTATTTGAAAATTTTCGGTTAAAATAACCGAAAAAAACGGAAAATTTAAAGTGTCACCAAACCTTACCAAAATCGATGGTGGTATAGGGTTTATTTTGGGGATGATCAACCGTTCCGACGTTATCTCGGTCAAAATAAGATTATGAAATTTTTCGGAAAAATAACCGAAAAAAACGGAAAATTTTATAGTGTCACCAAACCTTACCCAAATCGATGGGTTAGGGATTTTTGGGGTTAGATGTAACCGAATCCGGACGATATCTCGTCAAAATAAGACTTATGAAATTTTCGGTAAAATAACCGTAAAAACGGAAAATTTAAGTGTCACCAAACCTAACTCAAATCGAGGAGTTAGGGTATTTTGGAAGTAGATTTTAACGCATCCGGACGTTATCTCGTCAAATAAGACTTATGAAACTTTTCCCGGTAAATAACCGAAAAAAACGGGCAAAATTTTAAGTGTCACCAATACCTAACCCAAATCGATGGGTTAGGGTTATTTTGGGGTAGATTTAACGAATCCGACGTTATCTCGTCAAAATAAGACTTATGAAATTTTCGGTAAAATAACCGAAAAACGGAAAATTTTAAGTGTCACCAAACCTAACCAAATCGATGGATTAGGGTATTTTGGGGTTAGAATTTAACCGAATCCGACGTTATCTCGTCAAAATAAGACTTATGAAATTTTCGGTAAATAACCGAAAAAACGGAAAATTTTAAGTGTCACCAAACCTACCCAAATCGATGGGTTAGGGTATTTTTGGGTAGATTTAACCGAATCCGACGTTAATCTCGTCTAAAATAAGACTTATGAAATTTTCGGTATAAATAACCGAAAAAACGGAAAATTTTAAGTGTCACCAAACCTAACCCAAATCGATGGGTTAGGGTATTTTGGGGTAGATTTAACCGAATCCGACGTTATCTCGTCAAAATAAGACTTATGAAATTTTCGGTAAAATAACCGAAAAAACGGAAAAATTTTAAGTGTCACCAAAACCTTAACCCAAATCGATGGATTAGGGTATTTTGGGGTAGATTTAACCGAATCCGACGTTATCTCGTCAAAATAAGACTTATGAAATTTTCGGTAAAATAACCGAAAAAACGGAAAATTTTAAGTGTCACCAAACCTAACCCAAATCGATGGATTAGGGGTATTTCGGGTTAGATTTAACCGAATCCGACGTTATCTCGTCAAAATAAGACTTATGAAATTTCTCGGTTAAAATAACCGAAAAAACGGAAAATTTTAAGTGTCACCAAACCTAACCCAAAATCGATGGGATTAGGGTATTTTGGGGGTAGATTTAACCGAATTCGACGTTATCTCGTCAAAATAAGACTTCATGAAATTTTCGGTAAAATACCGAAAAAACGGAAAATTTAAGTGTCACCAAACCTTAACCCAATCGATGGGTTAGGGTATTTTGGGGGTAGATTTAACCGAATCCGACGTTATCTCGTCTAAATAAGACTTATGAAATTTTCGGTAAAATAACCGAAAAAACTGAAAATTTAAGTGTCACCAAACCTAACCTAAATCGATGGATTAGGGTATTTTGGGGTAGATTTAACTGAATCCGACGTTATCTCGTCAAAATAAGACTTATGAAATTTTTCGGTAAAATAACCGAAAAAACGGAAAATTTTAAGTGTCACCAAACCTAACCTAAATCGATGGATTAGGGTATTTTGGGGTAGATTTAACCGAATCCGACGTTATCTCGTCAAAATAAGACTTATGAAATATTTCGGTAAAATAACCGAAAAAACGGAAAATTTTAAGTGTCACAAACCTAACCAAATCGATGGGGTTATGGGGTATTTTGGGTAGATTTAACCGAATCCGACGTTATCTCGTCAAAATAAGACTTATGAAATTTTCGGTAAAATAACCGAAAAACGGAAAAATTTAAGTGTTTCACCAAACCTAACCCAAATCCCATCGATGGGTTAGGGGTATTTTGGGGTAGATTTTAACCGAATCCGACGTTATCTCGTCAAAATAAGACTTATGAAATTTTCGGTAAAATAACCGAAAAAACGGAAAATTTTAAGTGTCACCAAACCTAACCCAAATCGATGGATTGGGGTATTTCGGAGTAGATTTAACCGAATCCGACGTTATCTCGTCAAATAAGACTTATGAAATTTTCGGTAAAATAACCGAAAAAACGGAAAAATTTTAAGTGTCACAAACCTAACCCAAATCGATGGTTAGGGTATTTTGGGGTCGATTTAACCGAATCCGACGTTATCTCGTCAAAATAAGACTTATGAAATTTCTCGGTAAAATAACCGAAAAAACGGAAAATTTTAAGTGTCACCAAACCTAACCAAATCGATGGATTAGGGTATTTTGGGGTAGATTTAACCGAATCCGACGTTATCTCGTCAAAATAAGACTTATGAAATTTTCGGTAAAATAACCGAAAAAAACGGAAAAAATTTTAAGTGTCACCAAACCTACCCAAATCGATGGGATTAGGGTATTTTGGGGTAGATTTAACCGAATCCGACGTTATCTCGTCAAAATAAGACTTATGAAATTTTCGGTAAAATAACCGAAAAAACGGAAAAATTTTAGTGTCACAAAACCTAACCAAATCCGATGGATTAGGGGTATTTCGGAGTAGATTTAACCGAATCCGACGTTATCTCGTCAAATAAGACTTATGAAGTTTTCGGTAAAATACCCGAAAAAACGGGAAAAGTTTAAGTGTCACCAAACCTTAACCCAAATCGATGGGTTAGGGTATTTTGGGGTAGATTTAACCGAATCCGACGTTATCTCGTCAAAATAAGACTTATGAAATTTTCGGTAAAATAACCGAAAAAACGGAAAAATTTTAAGTTTCACCAAACCTTACCCAAATCGATGGATTAGGGTATTTTGGGTAGATTTAACCGAATCCGACGTTATCTCGTCAAATAAGACTTATTAAATTTTCGGTAAAATAACCGAAAAAAACGGAAAAATTTAAGTGTCACCAAACCTAACCAAATCGATGGGTTAGGGTATTTTGGGGTAGATTTAACCGAATCCGACGTTATCTCGTCAAAATAAGACTTATGAAATTTTCGGTAAAATAACCGAAAAAACGGAAAAATTTTAGTCTCACAAAACCTAACCCAAATCGATGGATTGGGGTATTTCGGGTAGATTTAACCGAATCCGACGTTATCTCGTCAAAATAAGACTTATGAAATTTTCGGTAAAATAACCGAAAAAACGGGAAAAATTTTAAGTGTCACCAAACTCTAACCCAAATCGATGGGTTAGGGTATTTTGGGGTAGATTTAACCGAATCCGACGTTATCTCGTCAAAATAAGACTTATGAAATTTTCGGTAAAATAACCGAAAAAACGGAAAAATTTAAGTGTCACCAAACCTACCCAAATCGATGGGTTAGGGTATTTTCGGGGTAGATTTAACCGAATCCGACGTTATCTCGTCAAAATAAGACTTATGAAATTTTCGGTAAAATAACCGAAAAAAACGGAAAATTTAAGTGTCACCAAACCTTACCCAAATCGATGGGTTAGGGTATTTTGGGTAGATTTAACCGAATCCGACGTTATCTCGTCAAAATAAGACTTATGAAATTTTCGGTAAAATAACCGAAAAAACGGAAAATTTTAAGTGTCACCAAACCTACCCAAATCGATGGGTTAGGGTATTTTGGGGTAGATTTAACCGAATCCGACGTTATCTCGTCAAAATAAGACTTATGAAATTTTCGGTAAAATAACCGAAAAAACGGAAAAATTTAAGTGTCACCAAACCTAACCCAAATCGATGGTATTAGGGTATTTTGGGGTAGATTTTAACCGAATCCGACGTTATCTCGTCAAAATAAGACTTATGAAATTTTCGGTAAAATAACCGAAAAAACGGAAAATTTTAGTCTCACAAAACCTACCCAAATCGATGGATTGGGTATTTCGGAGTAGATTTAACCGAATCCGACGTTATCTCGTCAAAATAAGACTTATGAAATTTTCGGTAAAATAACCGAAAAAACGGAAAAATTTAAGTGTCACCAAACCTAACCCAAATCGATGGATTGGGGTATTTTCGGGAGTAGATTTAACCGAATCCGACGTTATCTCGTCAAAATAAGACTTATGAAATTTTCGGTAAAATAACCGAAAAAACGGAAAAATTTTAAGTGTCACCAAACCTAACCCAAATCGATGGATTGGGGTATTTCGGAGTAGATTTAACCGAATCCGACGTTATCTCGTCAAAATAAGACTTATGAAATTTTCGGTAAAATAACCGAAAAAACGGAAAATTTTAAGTGTCACCAAACCTAACCCAAATCGATGGGTTAGGGTATTTTGGGGTAGATTTAACCGAATCCGACGTTATCTCGTCAAAATAAGACTTATGAAATTTTCGGTAAAATAACCGAAAAAACGGAAAATTTTAAGTGTCACCAAACCTAACCCAAATCGATGGATTTGGGTATTTCGGAGTAGATTTAACCGAATCCGACGTTATCTCGTCAAAATAAGACTTATGAAATTTTCGGTAAAATAACCGAAAAAACGGAAAAATTTTAAGTGTCACCAAACCTAACCCAAATCGATGGATTAGGGTATTTTGGAGTAGATTTAACCGAATCCGACGTTATCTCGTCAAAATAAGACTTATGAAATTTTCGGTAAAATAACCGAAAAAACGGAAAAATTTTAAGTTTCACCAAACCTAACCAAATCGATGGGATTAGGGGTATTTCGGGAGTAGATTTAACCGAATCCGACGTTATCTCGTCAAAATAAGACTTATGAAATTTTCGGTAAAATAACCGAAAAAACGGAAAATTTTAAGTGTCACCAAACCTAACCCAAATCGATGGGTTAGGGTATTTTGGGGTAGATTTAACCGAATCCGACGTTATCTCGTCAAAATAAGACTTATGAAATTTTCGGTAAAATAACCGAAAAAAACGGAAAAATTTTAAGTGTCACCAAACCTAACCCAAATCGATGGGTTAGGGTATTTTGGGGTAGATTTAACCGAATCCGACGTTATCTCGTCAAAATAAGACTTATGAAATTTTCGGTAAAATAACCGAAAAAACGGAAAATTTTAAGTGTCACCAAACCTTACCCAAATCGATGGGTTAGGGTATTTTGGGGTAGATTTAACCGAATCCGACGTTATCTCGTCAAATAGACTTATGAAATTTTCGGTAAAATAACCGAAAAAACGGAAAAATTTTAGTTCTCACAAACCTAACCCAAATCGATGGATTGGGGTATTTCGGAGTAGATTTAACCGAATCCGACGTTATCTCGTCAAACTAAGACTTATGAAATTTTCGGTAAAATAACCGAAAAAACGGAAAAATTTAAGTGTCACCAAATCTAACCCAAATCTATGGGTTAGGGTATTTTGGAGTAGATTTAACCGAATCCGACGTTATCTCGTCAAAATAAGACTTATGAAATTTTCGGTAAAATAACCGAAAAAACGGAAAATTTTAAGTGTCACCAAACCTAACCCCAAATTGATGGGTTAGGGTATTTTGGGGTAGATTTAACCGAATCCGACGTTATCTCGTCAAAATAAGACTTATGAAATTTTCGGTAAAATAACCGAAAAAACGAAAATTTTAAGTTTCACCAAACCTTAACCAAATCGATGGGTTAGGGTATTTTTGGGGTAGATTTAACCGAATCCGACGTTATCTCGTCAAAATAGACTTATTGAAATTTTCGGTAAAATAACCGAAAAACGGAAAATTTTAAGTGTCACCAAACCTAACCCAAATCGATGGGTTAGGGTATTTTGGGGTAGATTTAACCGAAATCCACTGCGTTATCCTCGTCCAAAATAAAGACTTATGAAATATTTTCGGTAAAATAACCCGAAAAAAACGGAAAAATTTTTAGTGTTCACCAAAACTTACCATAATCGATGGATAGGTATTTTGGGGTAGATTTATAACCGAATCCGACGTTATCTCGTCAAAAAAAAAAAAAAAAAAAAAAAAAAAAAAAAAAAAAAAAAAAAAAAAAAAAAAAAAAAAAAAAAAAAAAAAAAACAAAAAAAAAAAAAAAAAGAAAAAAAAAAAAAAAAAAAAAAAAAAAAAAAAAAAAAAAAAAAAAAAATAAATCAAAAAACAAAAAAAAAATAAAAAAAAAAAAAAAAAAAAAAAAAAAAAAAAAAAAAAAAAAAAGACAAAAAAAAAGAAAAAAAAAAAAAAAAAAAAAAAAAAAAAAAACAAATAAAAAAAAAAAAAAAAAAAAAAAAAAAAAAAAAAAAAAAAAAAAAAAAAAAAAAAAAAAAAAAAAAAAAAAAAAAAATAAAAAAAAAAAAAAAAAAAAAAAAAAAAAAAAAAAAAAAAAAAAAAAAAAAAAAAAAAAAAAAAAAAAAAAAAAAAAAAAAAAAAAAAAAATAAAGAAAAAAAAAAAAAAAACAAAAAAAAAACAAAAACAAAAAAAAAAAAAAAAAAATAGACTTATGAAAAAATTTTCGGTAAAATAACCGAAAAAACGGAAAATTTTAAGTGTCACCAAACCTTACCCAAATCGATGGATTAGAGTATTTTGGGGTTGATTTAACCGAATCCGACTTTATCTCGTCAAAATAAGACTTATGAAATTTTCACAACCAGACAAAATCGTCGACATAAAAATCTCTTTTTACAATTTGACTTACCTTTGGACATATTTTCCCGTCATCATCTGCCAGTTGCTGTAATGTTTTCACTGCCTGGTAAGGAGCCGATGCTGTGCCAAATGTGACGCGCAGCATTTTATATTATTTTTATTCGGACTCAGGATCATCCTGCCATACTATCCGCTGAAAATCACATTGAAACTTCTGAAACCTTAAACCTGGCGGTACATCTTAATGATGTCAGCGCACACAACTATGGGGTGCATTCTCCATCTCATAACAGTATGACGAAGAGGTGGTTGCAAAGGAGGACCAACTCAAGGGTCATCATTGAGTGAAACTCCGTTTACGCCTTTCATTGATGCGTCAAATACGATCCTGACCTTTGTAGTCGCTTTATCTTCACGTATGACGGCGTGATGTGGCAAGTAAACAGCTGTGGGTTTCTTCAAATCCTCAACGTTGTCTATGAGCTTTACATGACCTAGGTCAATGTATTTCCTGCATGACTCCGGCATATCTTTCTTTAATTTTAGGTTACTTGCTAAACTTGGCTTCGAGTAGCAGGAACCTTTTAATAGCAAGCTCTTTAGAATTCCCATATTAGGATTTTGGATTTTCATCACGAAATGGGAGATTAACAACATAGCGCCCACTAGAATCTCTGGATGTAGTAGCCTTGTAAATTTCTTCGCAATGTTGTTCGTCTTCAGTAAGAATCTTTCGCGGGACAATTGATTCAATTTCCCAAAACTTCTTCAGCAACTCATTGTCATCGATTTGAGTGCTGGAGATAGCAAAATGACAGTGAACGCCAGCCTGTTCAAAACCTAATTGGCCGGATAAGATCCACCCTAACGCGGTATTTTGAGCGGTTGGTACTCCTGTAGGCCCTTGCAGCAAGGCCTCTCTCAAAACTTGACCATAAATTTCTGCGCCAAGTAACAACTCAACCTTACTATTGAACTCGGGATCAGCCAGCGCGATCGCCTGAAATTCTGGCCAGTGACATTGGTGTAACTTCTTCGACGGTAAAACAGAAGTTATATTGCATAACACATATGCTCTCATCTGTGCTCTAAAATTGGGATCTAAGCGGGATTGGAACGTTATCATAACGACAAATCTGGATGCTAAAGAACTCTGATCACCACCTATTCCTGTAATCACTGTTTTGGAAAGTGTCTTTTTCAATCCAAGCAACCGTACCGCTGATTCCGTTATGAAGGAAGCTTGGGACCCTTGGTCCAATAACACCCTCAGCAGTTGATTAGAACCGCTGCTTGTCTGTGCTTCGACAAGAGCAGTGGCTAACAAAACTTGTGATAAAACTGTAGTTGCTTGCTTGGAAAAGTGAGAGGCTAAATTTTTTGTTGATGTGCAGTCAGCTGTGCCTGCACTGAAGACACGGCTGCGCCGACTTCAATTGCTGTGTCTGTTTTATTCAAATTTGCAGTGAAGTTTGAGATAGATTTAGGGTGTAACAAAGAGTGATGTTTTCTGTTGCACACGCGACAAGTGCAACTCTGACAGCAGTATTTAATCGAATGATTATCTCCCAAACAATTAAAACAAAGCTTATTAGTTTCGACAAAGCTGTGACGTGAATCGAAACTCACCTTTGCAAATTTATTACAATTAGCAATTTTGTGATTATCTTTACAGAAGGGACATGACAATATCACCTTAGAATTATCATTGATTGCATGCATAACCTTTGGTTTATAATGAGTAGCATTACCTTGTTTAATAGGTGTATTGACCTTTGGGTTAAAAATTCGAGAGCACGAAATCTGGCTTCTAAAAACTCTTTGAATTTAGAAAACTTTGGTAAATCATCATGCACGCTTATTTTTACCCGACTGCCAAAGAAGGAGGGTAATGTTTTTCGAGTGTATGTAAGTATGTATGTATGTCTTTTCCTTTGTGACCTCCTGTAGCCTAAACGGCTTGATGGATTTTGATGTATGAGGTATCGTTAGATTTGTCTTGATTACGGGAGTGTCATAGGATACATTTTATCCTAAAAGTCCCACGGGATAAAGACATAATAATATTTTTTCTAAATTTCCCTTTAAAAAAATATGTATGCGGTATCATTAGATTCATTTCAATCACGGGAGTAATTAATATAGGATACGTTTTTTCTCAAAATTCCCACGGGAACATGTTAATTCTGCGTCAACGCAAAGCAACTCATGCGTTAGCAAGCAAAAAGATAGGGCGTGGCCTGGCATGCGGCGCGCGGCGCGGTGCGGAGGGGGATATGCTCGAGTATACAGCCCGAATGCGGGCACACGCATAAGGGCACACGTCGTTGACGGTCGTCTCTAAATAGCGATTTTTTCGATACTTCGTCGTCTGACGCGAAACTTACCAGATTGGCGGTAAATTTATGTTGCGGAGTAACATCACTCGTAATCTAAAGCCAAATGTGGTCGAAATAATTTAAAATGGTACTTACATATACATAGTCTTCTACATCTACAACATTTTCGTTAAATAAAAACAGCTAAAAAGTTATAAATAAAAAAAATTATTATTAAAAAAACAAAATACCCGACTGCACACTAAAAAAAAGTAAAACAAGCCCCACAATAATATTGATCAATCAAATGCTAAAAACTAATTATGTAATACCGTTTTAAACAATACCTATATTAAAATACACTACAATATGTGTTCGTAATCGATAGTTAAATAAACAGAAACTTATTTTGAATACAAATTTACTGAATATAATTTATAAATGTTGATGGAAAGCATCGCAGGCGGGGACCACCTTGACCGCCACCAACGAAAATTCTGCTAAATGGTGCACAACCGAAATGACTATAAATAAGCCTCTGTTGGTAAGCCTCTGTTGGTCCCCGCCTGCGATGCTTTCCATCAACATTTATGTACGAGCTACGTCGCAAAGACCAACTCAGCCACGACCTACATGCAGCGCGGCTGACCGATGGACCGTCTTCTTGCACCGTCGGCACTCTACACCGACGGCACACTAGCAAATACCTTTGAATGTGACAATAAAGATAAACATTGTATATAAACAACTAAACTACTAACAATAAACAGATTTCAAGCGTCTGTGTTGGGTCTCATTTCTCCCGCTGCGGCCAAGACACCTTTAGCCGTCACTATGATCAGTCGAGTGAGCCTGCTCGACTGGCAGCGGTCCCCCTCCTACCTACCGTCCTGATTCTTCCCGCTTGCTACCCTGGGCGACCGAGAGCAAGCTCCCACACCTTATCTATATATGTATTTATTCCCAGGATAGGCAGGGCTAGGGCTCTAGGGACTTAGTGTCTTAGAAAAAGGGGCTCTAGGCTCACTAGAGAGTTAGGTTCCCTTCCTTTCCTTATATTCTGTTCGCCGGGACGCGGTGCCTTACAACCATCGCTTCCCGCCCGTACAATTTATAAATTATATTCAGTAAATTTGTATTCAAAATAAGTTTCTGTTTATTTAACTATCGATTACGAACACATATTGTAGTGTATTTTAATATAGGTATTGTTTAAACGGTATTACATAATTAGTTTTTAGCATTTGATTGATCAATATTATTGTGGGGCTTGTTTTACTCTTTTTTTAGTGTGCAGTCGGGTATTTTGTTTTTTTAATAATAATTTTTTTTTGACTCCCATTGCTTGCGGGATTCATGGTCTAATTTTGAACTGATTATATAAATGATCATAATATCCCATGAACTAACATCAACCGAAAGATTTTTTAACCCGTTCAAACATTCGACAGTTGTGTCTAAAAGACTCTTAATGTCAGCTGACGATTCTACTACATTGGGTTGGGTCATTAGCCGTTTGAGTAAAGAATTTGATTGGAATCGCTTATTTTTATACCTACTGCTCAACTGAGACCAACACTCCTTATAATTAGCAGCAGTTATAGGTATGTGTCTAACCAGCTGTTCAGCTTCACCCGTCAAAAGACTCTTTAAATAATGCATCTTCTGGACGCTGTAAATGTTTTTATCAATTAATGATAAAAACAAATCTTCAAATGTAGCATTCTGCGTACAAACCGGAAAATTTTGGAATGGAAATCTGGGGTAATTTGACAGATGAACCTTTACAACTACTTAAGTCTGGTCCCTCTTTAACGATCGGTGATTGAATCTCGGTTAATTTATCGATGGCCTCCCGTAATTCGGACTTGTAAGTGAAATATAATTCTTCGGTAGCCTCTTAAATGTTTTGAGTAAAGTATTCATCGTTAGCATTTTCTTCAGTAACCGATTGTATAATATTATCATGCGACACATTGAATTGCTCCCACTGTTTATCTAATACCTCTACTCTAGTTTGTAAATATTGTAATTTAATTCGGTCTTTCGGGGACTTTTTATAATTATCTCTAGCTTTTTCAATTGATTGATATTTATTTACTTGCAACTTATATAATTTCTCCATGTTGAAACCACTTTACGAATTTGAAAAACAAAGGTATTTTTTAGAGTTAACAAATTGCCAAAAGAATTCTAAGTGTTTTTTTTTACTTTAAAATCGATATAAAATTGGGCATAGATTCCCCGTATTAACTTTATTTGTTAAATTATTCTAAGTCTAAACTACTAAAAGTCTTTGCACTTCACTATTATTTTCTAAGTCGTAAATCTTCAAACTTGCAAATCTTGACTCAACTCGTAAAATAAAGTTAATGTACTTACAATTTCACTGTATGCATCACTTCACAAATAACACATTTGCTACGATTCGCTTTTCAACTGCACCGCCCCAACTGGGTTCCTCCATCTACTGCACGAACGCCCACAACCTGTGGCGCCTGTGACAGCTCCTCGCTCCCGCCAGTGCACCTCCGTCGACGGTCTCTTCCGTCAATACACCTTCTCAATCGTGTTCGTGTTCGTGTTCTACCAACCATTACGAACAAAATTTGTTCCATGACTTTTCGAAAATCGTCGGATTTTTTTTTCTTCGACCCCCTAACCATTTAGCATATAATTAATAAATACGAATACATATAATGTAATAAACTAAGTTAAAACGATAAAACTATCAGCACTTGAGTGAAACCGCGGGGCGCAGCTAGTTATATTCATAAATTTATAGTAGGTACGCATGGCAAGCTGCATAAACACATTTAACATTATAATAATATGAACAAACTTTAATATGTATAATTATAAAACCACATATAGCAACATGGGCGCAGTTTGTATTTATATACATTAAATCTATTCAACTACAAAATAATCTTATATTAGATTGTGCTGCTATTATTTTATGTTTATTCGTTCCCATAGATTGCATGTACTGTTCGGCCGGCACATCCAGGTACGCGCTATATCGGTGGCATTGGAACGTCTGTGGTCAACTTATTGCGGACCGCAACCGAGTTAGATTTCGGACTACCTCCAATTAATGATAAACTGTTTGCTTTGCGTATGTTATTGTGCGATAAAATTGTATATCTTATTCTTAAAGATTATTATACTCGTGCTTCGTTCTCGAGATGAGTAACCTGTAAAATAATATTATATATTCATTCAACTTGTAGTAGTAGAACCAGCTGTCATCACTCCACTGTATTTGAGAGTAGTTGCACTTTTTTTTCTTTTTTTTTTTCATCTTTCCCTACCTCCAATCGGCCCGGCGCCGCGCTGCCTCGGCGAGTTCGTCATTCGTGTTCTCAGTGTCGATCACTCCGCTTGTGCTCCCAACTTGAAATTTGGTCGCGTTGTTGATTTTTCAAAATGCCCAAAAGGAAGCACAGCGAAGAGGATGACGTTGCAAAAAAGTTAAGGAAAATAGAAAAAATGCTGAAAAAGTGTAAAAGGCACCGCAAAAGGATTAGTTCTACGTCGTCGGAAAGTTCTTCACAATCCAAGCACAACCAAAACGGTATGTACCTACCTATACAGACTTTTATTAAATAAGCCGTGATAAAGTGATATAATATTTTGTATTAAAAGCGCATGACTCATAAAAAGGTGAACGCACAAGGACGTCGGCAGGACTATCCGCGCGTAACCTATCATGACGTCACAGTCGCTTGGCAAATTCCGGGTATTTGTACCCAAGATATTGGTAACGCACAAGGACGTCTGCGGGACTATCCGAGCGTAAGCCAATAGTCACCATATCTCATACTGCCTACACTATGTAGGCTACGGTGTCCGCCGCACCATAGACATACATACCTATTATTATTCGTTACCTATATTCACGCACAAGGACGTCTGCGGGACCATCCTAGCGTTGATAATAACAACCTATATGTATGTAATAAATGAAAAAATCTTTCATTGTTAAATAATAAGTACGCTTAGGTGGAAAATTCCAATTTTATTTCTACCCACAAAATAAGTTGTATTTATTTAAATAGCCTTTTTTGCAATTTTCAGGCGAGGAAAATCAGAACTACTCGAGAGACAATGTGGAAGTAGATTCGATACTCCTTTCCGATGAGCACCACCAAGGTGAAAATCTAGTTATGCCGCTACCGTTGTCACCTGTTCCGCCGCCTGCGCCGTTAGCGCAGTCGGGTTTAGTGCCTTCTTCTTCGCAGGAAGATCCTAAACCACAAGATGATACCACACAGTCATTAGACATTCTTTTAGACGAGTCTCAGCTCGATAACGACATCCTAGAGATCCTAGGCGACGACCCGACAGAAAAGGTGAAATACGGAAAAGATATTCGGCCAGAGTTAGCTTCTCGTTTCAACCATATCGCCACCAACGGCTTAAACAAAGAAATTAGGAAAGAGCTTTGCGATAAATATCTCTTACCAGAAAAATTGCACAATGATTGGGGCCCCGGCCCTAAATGCCGAAATTAAAGCTGCCCTAAATGAAACCACGCTCAAGCGTGATAAGCTGATTGAATACCGCCAGAAGCGAATGGCTGCAGCAATATCCTGCCTGGGAGTAGCGCTTTCTCATGCCTGGAGGCCAAACAAAAGGATAACGAACAAATAAAACGCCTCATGGACACGGCACGACTAATTTGTGACGCACAACATAATGAGTCGGTGTCCCGAAGAAATCTTTCCGTTTATTCCTTAAAAAAGGAAATGAAGGAGCCCCTGCTCAATACCAAAATAGATAAGTCCTTATTCGGGGATAACTTGACAGAGGCCTTGAAAGCCGCCAAGGCTGTTTCAAAGTCAGGTACCGACTTGAAAACCCAAACAAAGCCGTCAAAAAACTGGAAGCCGCCTGTTTCCAGCCGGAAGCCACCGGCGACGACCCGGCGGAACGCGCCTGCAGCGCCGACGACGCCAGCGCAGCCGCCGCCACCGCCGCCGCCAGCAGAGCCGCGCACAGCACGCGCGCCATTGTCGCGCAAGCCGCTGCCGCCGCCACCGAGGTCCGCTCGCAGGCGTTACTAAACCAGGTGAAATATGCTGGGCAATTGTCGCTTTTTTACAAATCATGGGAATTAATTACAAACGATCTCAAGTTACTATCTTGGATCGACCCCGGTTATAAAATAAATATTTTCGAACCCTGTACGACAAATATCCCCGCCCCCGGCCAGTAGATATTCGGAATCCGAACAATTGCTGCTAAACGAATCTATAGCTAAATTAGAGTCATACGGGGCGATTTCAGTTTGTGAGCCTTGTAAAGATCAATTTCTTTCGAGCGTTTTCTTGCGACCCAAACCAAACGGTAAAATGCGTTTTATACTCAATCTTAAGCAGCTTAATAAATTTATAGATACCCCACACTTTAAATCGAAGACTTTCGCACAACTTTAAAACTTATGTCACGTAACTGCTATATGGCAACAATAGACATTAAAGATGCATACCATTTGGTCAAAATACATCCAGATAGCAAAAAGTATCTAAGGTTCGAATGGAATAATAAATTATATGAATGCAACGTTTACCGTTTGGTTTGAGTACGGCTCCATACGTTTTTACGAAAATCACGAAGCCTATTGTAAAACTTCTAAGATCTGGTGGTTTTTTGTCAACAATTTACTTAGATGACATAAATTTAATAGGTTATTCTTATCAAGAATGTATAGATAATATTGAAATTACCAAAAAACTACTATGTTCTCTTGGCTTTATTATTAACCACGATAAAAGTATCCTTACACCATCTAATGAATGTAAATATTTTGGGCTTCATTCTCGACTCTCAAAAATTTGAAGTTTCACTTCCAGCCGATAAAAGGAAACGCATAAAAGAGGAAATAGTAAACTTTATGGGCAGCAAAACATGTACAATTAGAAAATTTGCGCATCTCATTGGACTACTGATCTCGGCCTGTCCCGCCATCGAATATGGATGGCTCTACACCAAAAATTTGGAAAGATGTGAATATCTAAACTTAGCTCATGATCAAAAATTATGAAAGAACTATGAACATTCCAAACCATTTACGTGGCGATTTAATATGGTGGCTTAATTCAATCGAGAATTCAGTACACAGAATTTTAGAGGACAGGTATGAAATCGAAATATTTTCTGACGCCTCAACGACGGGGTGGGGCGCAGCGTGGGGAAATGAGACAGCAAGTGGTCAGTGGTCCAATGCAGAAGCAAAACAACACATCAATTATTTAGAACTGCTGGCCGCGTTTATTGCGATAAAAATTTTTGCCAAAAATTATTCAAACTGCCAGATACTTATTCGAGTCGACAATTTGACGGCAGTGTCGTACATTAATAGGATGGGAGGTGTACAGTTTCCACACCTCACCGATATTACCAAAAGTATCTGGGAATGGTGTGAACTGAGAAAATTGTTCATTTACGCTTCCTATATCCGATCTGAAGATAATGCCGTGGCAGACGCGGAATCAAGACGCAACCACCCTGATATTGAGTGGGAGTTAATGGATTCTGCTTTCTACAAAATAACTGCTACCTTCGGCTATCCACAAGTAGACTTGTTCGCTAGCCGAATTAATAGGAAATGTGCAAAATACGTTTCGTGGCACAAAGACCCAGATGCTTTTGCGATAAATGCATTCACTCTTGACTGGTCAAAATTCTTCTTCTATTCCTTTCCGCCCGTATCAGTTATTTTGAAATCCTTGAGGAAAATTATTCAGGATAAAGCCACAGGAATTATCGTTGTACCCTTATGGGAGACACAGCCCTGGTTTCCACTTTTTCTACGTCTTCTTGTTAGCAATACCATTACATTAGTCCCCATGAAAACGCGGTGATTTCTCATTCCAGCCGAGACAACATCAAGTCGAGTCTTACCCTGGTTGCCGGGGTGCTCTGCGGACGGCGCTACTGCGACGAGATGTCCCGGCAGATTCCGTAGATATATCTCTTGCATCCCTGTCCGAAAATTCGATCAAACAATATGACGTTTGTCTCAAGCGTTGGTTTGCCTATACGAGGGACAACGATTTAAACTTTTATAGTGAATCTATTCCTACAATTTTATCTTTTTTCACACACCTTTTTAACTCTGGTTCCCAGTACGGAACTCTTAATACGTATAGGTCCGCACTGTCAACGCTAATGGGTTTTAACATATCTAATGATGATAGAGTCAAACGTTTTTTTAAAGGAGTGTTTCGCCTGAAACCTCCCACTCCCAAGTACGATGTTACCTGGGATACGTCGGTTGTTCTAGAAAAACTTTCTAAGTGGTACCCAAATGATAATTTATGTCTGGAAAAATTGACCAAAAAATGCTCGGTACTGCTTGCTCTGACAACAGCCCACAGGGTACAGACGTTGTCCAAGATAGACATTCGAAATATAGTGGAAACCGATTCACAAATTTCTATTAAAATTCCGGAACTTATTAAGACCTCACGAGCTGGCAATATTCAACCAACCCTATTTTTACCCTTTTTTAGGCAAAAGCCAGAAATTTGTCCAGCTCTTACATTACTCGCCTACTTAGATAGAACAAAAGAGCTAAGAGGTAACCAGAATTATGTTTTTATTAGCCATAGAAAGCCTCACACGGTTGTTACTTCGCAATCGCTAGCTCGTTGGATCAAGGCGACTTTAGGAGAATGTGGAGTAGATGTATCGATATTTAGCGCGCACAGCACGCGCCACGCGAGCACGTCGCGCGCGCGCCGGCTCGGGCTCAGTGTAGATATGATCCGCAGAACTGCGGGCTGGAGCGGAACATCTTCCACATTCGCTAGGTTCTACGATAGGGATATCGTGAACAATCAAAATGATTCTCTGGCCAGACTGATTTTAAACGATTAGCAACTTAGTCTAACGTTAATCACAACTCATAAGAATTATCATATTTATGTTTACAGTTGCAATATCTAATGCACTTAATATGTTGAAAAAAGTATGTTTATTATACCTATGTTTATACAAATGCAAAATACGTTATTAAATATTAAGTATACGTTTTGAATAATTGTGTACTATCGATACGTTACCCACTTAAGTAAAAATATTTATAAATATATATGAATAGGTACAGCAAAATAAACAATTTTGATTTTGTTGACTTTTGGAGTTTCATTGATATTTCCTCAAATCACTCTCTCAAAGTCTACAAGTTGAATGAATATATAATATTATTTTACAGGTTACTCATCTCGAGAACGAAGCACGAGTATAATTAATGATTAAACGAACTTACCTGTACGTGAAGTTCTATCATAATTATACAAAGTGCTTCGTTCGAAGAGATGAGTAACAAACGCCCGCCCATCCCCGATGTACGTTACGTACTGCAGATACTCCCCCTATATTTTTCGGAAATATCACATCATTGGGAGTGATCGTTTGCTCTAAACGAAATGACGAACTCGCCGAGGCAGCGCGGCGCCGGGCCGATTGGAGGTAGGGAAAGATGAAAAAAAAAAAGAAAAAAAAGTGCAACTACTCTCAAATACAGTGGAGTGATGACAGCTGGTTCTACTACTACAAGTTGAATGAATATATAATATTATTTTACAGGTTACTCATCTCTTCGAACGAAGCACTTTGTATAATTATGATAGAACTTCACGTACAGGTAAGTTCGTTTAATCATTAATTATAATTATTGTTAAAATTAATTTTGAAAAGCCCAAGATGTTATTACCTGTTTTGTTTCTCATGTAAGTGATTTTTTTTGTAAATCTTTATGAGAAAATAAATATCTCTAAACCTAACCAATCGAAGGCGCCTGCACTTCAGTGGCGGTCCGTCACTGATTTCTATGCAGCGTCGTACAAAAGATCGTCGGAAACGCTATCGCGTCACAACATCCAACTCGATAAGGACCATGTAAAAACTGTTGACCCAAATCTTCTAAATAAAACCACGAGATAAAGTGTAAGTATACTTTCTCGGATCTCGGATTTTTTGGAAAGCGAACAAAAAATATTGTACTAGGCAGTGTCTTATGTATTAGAAAAAACACAATGCTTGCGCGATGCAAATAGGCACAACGCCATCTGTTAGCACTTTTGCGCACTACGTTTTCATACAATAATATTTGCTAAAAATTATACGCGATGGCTTTGGACATATTGCATTTGCTGAAGTTCATTTCGGATGATATTTCCATGCCGAGAATATGCAAGCGATCTGTTTCCGGCAATGATATATCTTGGAATGACCGAGTCCCGTTACAGGGGTTCCACTTAGCAGCAAATAGACACGCCTGTGTGTTGATGACATTGGATCTAATAAGATTGGCTTCGCTTTGGTCGAAAACTGCCCGTAGTGATAGATTCAAGCGATCAGTCATGGACTCTCGACAAGTCTAGGTTTCTTCTCTGCTAGCCCTTTCGTTGGAGACATCTGTCTGTAACTGTGCTGTACCTGGTAGTAAGGTAGAGACATATAAAGGTTTTTACATTTAGATTATTCTTTAATTCATATTATTCTACATCCACCTACTGCTGAGTATAGGCCTCTTCTTTATTTTGCCACTTCACTTGGTCAAATAGATAAATAGTTTTGAATGTATGACGATGTTTCGATTTTCTTTTGAGTGTAGCCCTTGCTCATCTTTGGTAAAGGACATAGACTGTAAGTAAATAATCATCACCTTACTCGGAATTCCCTTCCAAGACATTATTAAGAAAAATAATAATTTAATGAAACAATATTCGTTTTTATTTGGGTTCATTTTGCAATTACCCCTCACTGCAACTTACTGCAATTACCCCAGTTATTTGGCAATTACCCCTCATGTGATTGAGGGAGGCCCGTGCTCCAGCAGTGGGGACTTAAATGGGCTGATGATGATGATGATGATTTGGGTTCATAGTTGTATATTCTAGTTTGTTGTGTAGGTAATGTTTACATCATGCTGCTTAAGCACCTTTTCCCTACAATACGTATCAGCAGTGGATAGGTAAGCAGTTAGGGTACCTGCAACTTTTCCAATTGACAATTCCTATACATCATCAGACATCGGGTTTGTAGTTTTTGAAGAAAAATAAAAGATACATCAGATGTTTTGTTTCAAATTTTTATTGTTAACATTAATATAAATTTAATACAAAATCTGTACCACTATGTGCATAATCTATAAATCTTTATTTTTATCTAGATTGGGAGCGTGTTGGGAGGCACATGACGGTATCGGGCGGAGGCCCCGGGACTAGCTACGTCAGTAGCAGGCTGCTACGCTAGGCGCGGCGAGACTCGTGGCAGACGCGCTACGAGATCAAGTACTACACGGTCATGTAGCACTGGGACGTCAGCGACTGCTACGGCGGTCGTGATGAGTCCTGTACTCTGCTACAGCGGTCATAAAAGAGACTAGGGATTGCTACGGCAGCTAGCTCGTAGTCACGCTAGGGGCGTGGCCAACACTCGTAGTCACACAAGCACAGGGATTTCCTCTACAAGATGCACGGGGCGCGGGCGCTAGGACCGCAGGTAGTGGCGCGGCGTATAGGCGCGCGTGAGGTCGCGCTCGCTCATTGTGGGCACGCGGGGTTTCAACTCCGGGATGATGGCACACCCCAGCACTGACAGCCCGTTACTTGTCCTGCGTAAAAAGAAAACTGGTTGTATGGGAAATTTCAGAGACAACTGCAGTTTTAGGATTTTCGTCTTATTAATCTCCATAGCACGGAATATTATCTCAAGTTTCTAATTCATCATCTTTTACAATGTATTTGATCCTATCCTCTAGTTTTAAGAGAGTAGAAATACGTGAGGCGTGTTCCGGGTTAAAGTGTGTGTGTGCGCATACCGCATGGGCGTGGGCTCGTCGTCGGGCAGCCAGCAGTGCAGGGAGTACCCCCGTCGCGTCTGAAACAACCGCCTTCTGGGTGTAAATATGTATAAAAGCAATTGTGTCAGTTAATTTATACAACCTAATAAAGTGTTAATATATTTTCTATGTATTATGTATTGTTATGGTTAAACCACTGATCAATCTAATATTAATACATAGACAATTCAAGATTATGGCTTTATGACTCCTCAAATCCTGAATCATGGTCTAAGCGTACCCCGGGATCCAAAGCGACCAGTTATAGAAGCAACTGCTTCCAAATCCAGTCTCTTTGGACCCCGGGGATCACACATTGAGATTCGATGAGAAATTCAGGCAGTATGGAAGATATTACAGTTGTTATTAACACTTACTCAAATAGGCAACGATATGAATCTACATAAAAACCATTTGATTGATTTGCTTTCGAACAAGTTAATACTATCTCGTGTACATGTGTTCGTAACGTAATATCTTTTCAGATTCTACTTAAACGTGTAACATGGTAGTGAGGGAAAACATCGCGAGGAAAACTTCAAGTTTCTCTTATTGCAGAATTAATGAGAGATTCTGCATGTGTTTCAATCCTAGAATATGGCCTCAACCAGGAATGTTACGCTAAGGTGATGGTTGATGTTTTTTCTGATACTTGTGCATATTGTGACTGACCGGATGGCGCAATTGGTAGTGACCCTGCCTCTGACGCCAAAGGTCGTGGGTTCGATCCCCACCCTGGACAAACATTCGTGCGATGAACACTTGTGTTTGTTCAGTGTCTTGGTGTAATATATGTATTGAAGTATATATTTGTGTTCCTCTGTTGTCTGATATCTGTAACACATGTGCTTAAGCTACTTAGTACGGAATCAGGTCAGCGTATGAGATGTTGTGAGGATTATTATATTGTTATTGTGGTTTGGATAGAGTTTATAATAAGTATAAAGATACTCTGTGGGAGTGTGCGTACCTTCACGGAGCTCTTGGTCTTGCTGCGCGAGGCACGGAACGTCTCGAGGTCGGGCAGCGGATCTGAAGATTTCTTCATACTCTTTGACGCAAGAATTGAAGAATCTGAATAGAATATTTTGAAATAAGTTAGGTGTTCGTACATAATCTCAGCTATTCAAACTAAGGCTATCCATACAATTTTAATAGCTTTTTTCTTCGCGCACATTAATTCTATAATTTCATCACCATTATCCAACTAATGCCGATGTCTAAAATGAACTTTTTTATGTGATAGGTGGCAGAAGAGCAGACGGATCACCTGACAGTAAGCGATTGCCGCCGCCCATGGACACCCACGACACCAGTGGATTCACTAGTGCGCTGCCAAGCTTTAAACCCCTTTCCCCCGGATTGGACTCACGCAGCGAAACACAGTACGATGCAATGACACAAAATGAAAAGTGTCATGATGACGTGAATCTCTACAATATGATATAACTGAATCGAACTTGACTTTTTTTAGGACTCGGATCAAGCTATATTTTCTCAACTCTAGGTACAATGGTACTAGTAAGATAAGAAACGGGAACAAACCTAAAGCCTCCTTCTTCATGGTGAGCTTGAGCTTGGGGTCGTGTGCGTAGTGCGGCGGCGGCAACGGTGCGCACGCGCACGCGCACGAGCACGCTGCGCGCGCGCACGCCCCGCACCCGCACTCCTGCGCAAGGAAACAAACACGAGTGTCATGTTCAGAGACCGAAGGCAAAGGTACTGAATAAAATACAGACGACTAAAGTTACTATACTAATAATCCTCTAGGTTGGTTTTCAGATATTGAAACTAGTTCTTATTTTTAACCCCCGACGCAAAAACGACGGGGTGTTATAAGTTTGACGTGTCTGTGTGTGTGTGCGTGTGTGTGTGTGTGTCTGTCTATGGCATTGTAGCTCCCGAACAAATGAACCGATTTTGATATTGTTTTTTTTTGTTTGAAGGATGAATAAGGGGGAGTGTTCTTAGTTATGTCGGATAAAAATCGATCCAAGATGGCCGCCGTCATAAAGATACGGATTGTATGTTTTAACACAACTCCTACAATATGAGTATAATATAAGAAGGCTTGAGTAGCAGAACATATTTATTGTGACAAATTTCAAATCCAAGATGGCCACCGTGAGAAAATGACGAATAACTTATTTGTTTTTGTCGGGTGTTTTAAATTTTCAATTTAATTTTTGTCTAACAGAAGGAAGGAATCATACCTAAAATATTTTTCGTTAATAAGTGTTGTAAACATGCTCTTTGGCTCTTCAAAATACAGACTGTAAATCTTATTTAGAGCTACATTTTTAACTCTACATAGCCCTAACTGTACAAATTAGCTATTCTTTTCGTAGGTAGATACCTAGCTCACCTGTCGTTTATCCGGCGAGCGTAGCGCACGCGCGGCGTGCGGTGGGGCGGGGTGCGGCGCGGGCGGCGCGGGGGGGCCGCGCTCGTGCGGGAAGCGCAGGCGCATCTCCAGGTCGGCGGGCAGCGCCGCGCGGCAAGACCCCGCCACCGTCACCGACCACCCGCCTGCGACACCAGCTCGTCAGACTACTTATTTTATCCCACAACACGTTTTGGCTGCTCTGTCGTTGCCAGTTTAAAAGTTGTATTTTAACTAATTGTGTCTTCATTATCCTCAAAGATAGGTACTATTCATGAGGTACGAGTATCTAACTGTGGCTTGAATCTAATTAGGAGCATTTGAATCTCCTTTACTGTGGTTTCATTTCTTTGATGTGACATTTGTGTGACCGATATAGTTATGTATCTTTATGTAGGCTTAAGTTTTAGTAGAATATGAATCACCTGCCGTGTTGTGGTCACTGGTAGTGGGAGTGGAGGAGGCGGGTGGAGGCGGGGAGGCGGGCGCGGCGGCGTCGCGCCGGCGTGCGCCGCGCTTGTGCCGCGCGTGCGATGACAGCCACTTGGGCGCCAGCGAGCACAGCAGGCTGCCGCCGGAGTCGCTGCTGTCGCTGGAGCTGGCCCCCCCACCGCCTCCCCCGCCCCGGAACTCGGGCAGTTTCACGGATTTCGTGCGCACAGTTTCCTCCTCGCTTCGCTCCACAGATATGGTTCGTATTTTTCTTTTGTCAGTCGTTCGAACAGCAAAATCGGAGTCGCGTCTCCTCCCGGGAGGCGAGCGGCCGGCGTTGTCGTGCGGCTCCGACGTCCTGCGGTCGCGGGACTCGGACTTTGTTCGGTCTGTCCCTTTTTTTAGTTTTGCCTCTCTCCGCCTGGCGTCGTCGCGGGGGCGCGCCTTGGCCTCCTCGCGGCCGCGGTCGCCGCCCACGATGACGGGGTCGGATGATTCGGTCTGTATGGTGCGCACGGTGCGGTGCGCGGTGCGCTCGCGGTCGCACTGCGTGCCTGCGTGGCATTTTCGCTCGCCTTGCGCGTCTACATCGACGTTCGTCTCCCTCGAACCTTCGGTAAATGAAACGAGTAGTGCATAACTTCAATCGTTTATTCGATTTCGTACATAATACATAAATGCATTCTAACATAAAATAAAACAAAATAAATAACGTGCCGGTATAACGGTGCCATTTTAAAACTCTACCAAATACAAATAATACTTTCTGACAAATTATAGTTTATACAATTATATGATCTAATTTGAATAATTATAAGTTTCGTGAGGGGTGACGCGTCGACGCTACTCTACGGAAACCGAAGCTGTGCGGTGCGTATGCAGCGGGGTAGCACAAGCGAGGGCGATACCTTCTTCGAGCTTCGAGGCCTCGGGGCGCGTGAAGCCGAGCCAGGCGCGACTGCGCGACGCCAGGCCGCGCTTGCCGCTGGCTGCTGTGCCGTTGGCCGTGGCCGTTGAGCTGGTGGCCGTCGTTGTCGAGGCCGCTGCTGTCGCCGTCGAGGTGGTCGTTGGCGGCGTGGGCCCCGCTGAGCTGTGGATAGGGCTCGTCGCTGCCGATTTCCGGCTAGGGGATGTCATAGTCGTCTGACTTTTCAGCCGCTGAGGCCTCTTCTCCTGCTCGATATCGACCAAAGGTGAGGTTCCGGCGCTTTTGGTTTCCTTTGATATCTGTAAAGCGTTTTTCGCTTTGACGACTTCGTCAGCTCTCGTCTTTTCAAGCTGGGTGACATGAGCGTTGCGGTGGAAACTGAGGGGCTGCCGTATGTTGATATTTTCGACTAGAGTTGGCGCGGACGCTCGACGGTTGTGGTTGACGTCTTCATTGGAGGAGTCAATGCTGAGGCTGGTTTTCTCCTCGGGGATGCTGTCGAACACGCGGCGGAAGCGCAGCGAGTTGGAGCGCGAGCGCGGTTCGACGTGGGGCACGGAGGCGCGGCGCGCGGGCGCAGCCTCCTCCGCCGGCTCAGTCGTGTTCTCGCTCGCCTCGTCGTCAGCGAGCACCTCCATCAGCATATTAGCCAGAAGGTTGGTCGGTTTCTTATTTGTTTCACGCGACACCGAGGGAGAGTTCAACCTTTCTACGCTGGAGTAGTGAAACTTTTGCGAGTAACTTTTTGGTGTCTTTTGTATTCGTTCGTACACCGGCACCGGAATTCGAGACTTTTTACTTTTATGATTGTGGTTTTCATCGGAGTTTGTAGTTTCCGGGGAGCTCTGCGAACCGTTTACATACTCTAAAATTTCAAGTATCTCGATGCACTTATTCCCCTCATGTATTTCTGATTTCTGGTAAATTCTTTTCGGTCCCCGATCCTCGGAGGACGGCGACGTGGGATGAGTCAGCAACGATAGTTTCCCGTGTATGTGATGTCGGTCAGACTTTTTTCCTCTGGTAGGTTTCTCCTTGTAGGATGTTGAGCCATTCTTGGCAGTTCTAAATAGTTGCTTGCCTTGTTGATAATCCGCGTCCTTTCTCCAGGTTCTTCTGGAAACGTTCTCGTCGGACTTGGAGATGATCATCCTGCTAGGCTTGTGCTTGATGCGCATGCACTTGTACTCGTCCTGCGCGATCTTGGCGATGACTTCGTCGATGAGCGCGTTAATGACGGCGGCGCAGTCTCGCTCGAGCTCGCGCCGCGATGCGCAGAGCTCGGAGTGACGCTGGCGCTCGAGCTCGCGCTTCAGCTGCTTCACCTTGGAGCGGCGCGCGCACTCCATGCGAAGCTCGCGCTTGCGGTGGCGCCGGTACAACCGCTGCTTTATCTTCTCCGGCATGTGATCCGCTACCACCACGTTCTCCTTCTCGCAGTCGCAGTCGTCATCCTTTATCCTGATGTAGAACGATTCGCCCTTCTCTCTCGGATGCCCACTGTCATCTCTCGACGAGTTTTCTGGAAGTAAATCTAAAACGTCGATAGCGGAACGCACTAATTCGCTTCGTTTGTTGCTATTATTATTAAACGATCTGCGTAAAAGAATCGATCGGGGCGAGTTAGGATCATCCAAGCTATCGACTAGGCTCGTGCAGTCGGACCCTATTACTTCAGCATCATCTGAGGATGACGTGTTTACTTCCATAGAGTCGGTGTTCGGAAAAGCTGAAAACCGAGGTACGGCTACATTATTATCTATGTCCTCATAATAATTTCCTGCACCAACTCCGCTAATGATTTCCGATATTTCAACTCCGTTCTGTGTGTGCACCTCAATGGTATCGCTGTTTCCTAATATTGCATCAGCGTTGTTGTCTAGGAAGACATCGACGTTGGAAATCTCTATGTGCGACACGCCCGGTATGGAGCCGACCTGGTAGCTGATGTCAGAGTCCATATTCTGCAGCTCGTCCTGGAAGAGCTTCTGTATTTGCTGTAGCACGGCTTGGTTGACACTGTCGTGGTGCAGGCTGTTGAAGGGCGCGTCGTTGAACGTGGTGTCGTAGTACGGCGCGGTGGTCGCGCTGTGGTCGCTGTGGTTGCTGTGGTTGCCGTGATTGCTGAGGTCGTGTACGGCGCAGGGCGTCAGGTTGTTGTTGGACTCGACGCTGACGAGCTCTTCTCTGATAATAACGCTGTCCCTTACGTCCTGGACGTTGTTGCAGCTATCTTTTCTTTCGTCCCTATTACAGAGCTCCTCGTTTCCGAATATAATTTGATTATTTGATGTAGGACTTAAATGTACAATTGTATTCACTCCTGTGTTCTGTAGCTTAACCTTAATTTCTTTCTCAACGATGTTTATTTTACGATCGCTCCCGATCGAAGCATTCATACATTCGAGTTGATCCGTTAAGGAATTTAAACTCTCTACTAAAATATTTGAGACGTATTCGTCTATATTCATGTTCGGTGGTAATCTATGATTAGACACCGGTGCCTTTAACGTCTGGTGTGACGTGTTTTCTGGCGCACTGCTCTTGATGGCTGGCGTAGGGTTGTTCAGGGTCTCCGAGACCACGATCTCCAGTAACTCGTACGACGGGGTCTCCACTGTGAGCGGCGTGTCGTACGGCAGGACGTTGGTGTCGTCGTTGTCGACACTCCCCGATCTCTCACTGATGCGACCGTCTATATGAGCACTTTTTGATATTTGCTTTGCAAACTTTATAGATCCATTGGCCTCCTTTGCCGTTGACATAGACGTCGAAAACGTATCCGACGTGTCGGTGAACGAGTGGTCGTCCATTTGCGTGTGTAAGGCAGAGTTCTCGCTCTCCGCAGGCTCGTTTGTGACATCCGACTTTACTTCCGCCGTGACAGTATCCGACGAGAATCGCTCCGAGTACTGAGTGGACGCGTTTCTTTCGCTTCCAGCATCAAACTTGGACTCGTTGTCGGTCAATGCATCCGTCGTTTCAATGTACGAGGAAGTTTCGTGGCGGAAGTTACAGGTGGACTCGGAGCACTCGGCGCGCTCGGCGGCCGCCTTCTCGTAGCGGGACTCCTCAGCCCGGTCGTAACTGTTGCGCATGGCGGCGCGGAGCATCTCCTCGCTGCCGCGGAAGTCCAGGCGCTGGCGCTTGGGCGAGGCCCAGCCGGCGGCGTGCGAGTGGCGCGAGGAGGCGAAGCTGCCCGAGAGGTGTCGCAACTCGGAGCGCGAGGTGTCGAGCGAGCGCGTTTCACGCGCGTCACAGTCGGCGCAGCAGCAGGCGCCGGGCGCGCATGCGCGGCCCCACAGGCGCCGCAGCAGCGCCGACTTGCGCATGAGCTCGCGGTCGCGCCGGGCGTGCCTAGGCGCCGCCTCACAACCCGAGCCGCACGACTCGCAGCCGCGGCCCGGGGATGCCGACGCCGGCGGACTCGGCGCTTGCCCGCTGTCTTCAGAATCAGACCGCTGTTGTGCTAGACGATATCTGGAATGTGTAAATATGTTTGTTTATTAACAACGTAAACTATAAACAATAACTTAATGAGACTAATTTTAAAAATGTAGTAAAAAAAAATTAACTCTTCCAAAGATTTATAGTTTTGTAATTGGCATGAACTTAGTGCAAGGGTGTATCTTTACTCACTTTCTCATGATGGTCTCGGGCACGGAGTAGCGGCGGCGCAGCAGGCCGGGCGAGGCGCCGGGCCGCGGCGGCAGCTCGGCGAGGTGCGCGCGCGCATGCATCGTTTGCTCGCGCTCGCGCTCGCTGTCGGGCGCGGCTGTTAGTTGCTTCGTATGAGACATGGGCGTTACTGGACGGCTGAAAATAAGAAAAAAATTGCCATTGTAGTCAAATATAAATAAGAGTTAAACTTGTGAAAAGAAACTTCCGTTTTTTTGGTACAGGTAGAGATTTGAGGCAGTCCCGTTTACAAGTAATAGCTCTTGCCTAGAATTGTTTTCAGGTATGTTACATCGGTATTGTTTACTATCTATTTGGATAATTATGTTATAGGCCCGTATAAAAAATTACGCGTGATACTCGTAAAACAAGGAATTATGGTTGCCAGATTATATATGTATTAACAAAAACCACCCTAGTTCAGTTATCTCTGGTATTAAGTCATAAACACTTGTACCCATTATTTGAAACGAAGTAAGTAGTCCACCCCTCAGAGCTAGCGTCCTCGTCCTTGGGATTCGGCTATTCGCTGACGTCACCGACACGATCGCTCTCAGCGATAAAACCACCGACAACTGGTGTAATAACGATTAGTTAACATTAACCGCTCCCTTCATCTTCGCCGCGGCTGAAGAAAACCCGCGTTTGGGAAATCGTTTTCAAATATTCCATCATTGAGATTAGATAGGCATCACAAGTAAATTAGAAAACGGCTTAGTTTTATACAGAATTTCGAATATGTAACGTTATTAGAAAAATAATCACTATTTTTTATGTAGCTACCTGTGCTCTTAGACCGACTTCACGCTTTTCCAATAATGAAAACATTGTTAACGTGACGGGTAGGGCACACTAGCGACGCCAATCGATTTTAATTTTTAGCTACTAAACCGGATCTATTTTAAACAATTTCGGGGTTACAACCTCTCGGCAAACGCTTATACTATTTATTAAATAACCATGCACAAATGTTGGGTCCAACACGTACGCGAAAAATTAAAATCGATTGGCGTCGCTAGTGTGCCCTACCCGTCACCTTAATGGACCTTGCCAATTAAGAAATGCAAAAACTATAGATAATATTACAACAATAAATTTACTAACATCGATCTGTTGAACTCATAAGAAAAGAGGAAAACAAAATGTTATTCCGAATCCCATTCTGAATTCGCCAATGCGGTGGGTCTGGTGAGAATTAGAGACAAAGAGCGTCTCAGTGACACACACGTTGGCAGCTACTCTATGCTTGCATGTTGACTATTTATATCACAAAGCCCTTGCTTGCTGCACTTCGCCTTACGCGACTTTCTGCTCACATAGTTGCAATATTATGTAATCATCAGGAAAATAACATACTCGTAGTAATTCTTTCATTTTCTTCTATAGTCGCGGCATTTGAATTAATCCATTAATTAATTCAAAACCCCGGAACCTGGCAAGTTTATAGGATGACAGATACATTTCATTTCAGAAACAGGCCACCTATTTTAGAAGTGCACATTAAATGTTCAGTTCCGTGCATCCGCCGTCCAACAGTCTCATTTTAGCGTATAATTCCCGGTTGCGTCCAAAGCTGTCTCTCTGGAGCCCGGGGTACCCTTAGAGCATGATTCAGGATTTGGGGAGTTTGGTGACAATGAAGCGACTCCCGTCTGAATTTCGCAACCCTTTACAATGGAGCCAGGCTAACTGAATAATTATAATGATAAATAATAAATATTTCACAACATTACATACATTGATCTGACTCCGAGATAGGTAGCTCAAGCACCAGTGTTATGGATATCAGAACCGCCAGAGGAATTACAAATATATACATTTAATCTATTTCTTTCTCACACTGAATCTGAATACGTTTCAGATACTAATGTTTTCCCTCACCGCCGACCGAATGGTAGAAATACGCACATAGATTTGAAAAATCCATCCGTGCATGATCGGATTCGAACCACGACCCCCGTGGAAGGCGCGTTCAGATCCACTGAGCTAACATCGCTCCTAACCGTCGTGCAACAGTATATGGTCTATCAGCGGGCAAACTGCAAACATTGATAACGTTGTCGACCATACTCATGTTCCAGTGCATACTTATACCAAAATCTTGTACAAAGAATCTAATCATTATTGGCTGCATAGAGATATGAGTTTTGCAGAATCAGTAAATCAAAGCACAGTCATTAAACATGTTGCTTGGACCAGAGCTGCGTGTCTGAACATTCCATTTAGTTGAGTTTAACAGACCGTTATGAATGCGCGGGAGTTACTTATGTTTCCATTTACTGCAGTGTTCGTACGGCAATCGGAACAATGTAAGCGATGCGCTTTTTGTCTGGTACGAGCCGTACGGGACACGCTGCATCGGCTAATGATTGTAATAAACGGAGCGAATCGAAGAAAATATGCAAAGTCGATGGAGCGAGAGTGGGCCGGAGACAATACTCGTCGAACAATAGCTCAGGCGCAGCCCTGCGCACGCGCTGGACCGTAATAAGCCCACCGCCAAAGTGGCATTAACACTCGCATGTGAATATCTCAATCTAAAAGTGTATCGTCTCCGCGGGCGCCGGAAATAGACAGGCCCTTCGGCGGAGGCATCCCAACACGACCACGCGCCTCCTCGCGACGCGCCCGCCACTCTCATGAACACGTTTATGCAATACGCGCAAACTGTGATAGATATTTAAATCGGAGATCAATGTTGTTCAGTAAACCTATAATCGTAGTTAGCAATATTCTGTATAATTCTTGATCCCCTCTTTCATCGCTTAGAAAATACAGGAACTCAGGAAAACAACTGTCAAATCTAACTGTATATAAAAAGTGAAATATGATTTTTATTCTCCGATTGGTAACAGAAAATAGGTTATAAGGAGGAGGTCATATGACTCTGTTCACCTGTGACCTCTTTTCACCTGTAATCAGGTAGGTAAATTGAAAAGTTTCGAACGTGTACTATTCTTATCACAAACATTCAGACAAAGTGGATTCATACACGTGCATTATCTTTAAAATGAATCCGCCTGGTGTCGTATGTGTCAGCACCATGTGTGAGCATGTTTAGGAGATTTGCAACTGCATAGTGCTAAGCTCTGATGAGTCACCTATCTCATTGCACTCGCAGCTAATGCGGTGACTGTACACTCGTAATCCGTTTGGGAAAAACGACAAAAGTTATTCTTCGAAGCCGTCCTAATTAGACAAATTGCTTGTCAAGTGGAGGAAAAGGAAATAAAGTTCTGAGGTGTTTGTTTTTTCCTGCTTCAAATTGGAATAGTTCATCAAAATCATTGGCTGTGTTATGGTTTTGACGTTGATAGGTATTCTGAGACGCACAGTTTCCACTTGAAAGTTAAACATTTATTTAACAACACGATTTAGCCTCTCTCTCTTACTTTAATGATATGGAGGAGGCCTTGAGTAACTGCCAACAAATGCATGTTATGAAAACTTGAAGCAGTTATGATAAATTGTATTCAAAGAATATACACTTCAATAAAGAAGATTCACTTGTATTATTGAAAGTTTAGTTTAATAAAAACTAAAACCCGACTACCAAAAAAACACGATCTAAAAAGTACAAAACAAGAAAATTGGCTTTGTTGAAATAATTATGCCGTATCGCCGTGGTCGTATGCCACATTGATTTTATTTTATTATTATAATGAATCGGTATTGCTACAGTAGGTGGCATACGACCACGGCAATACAGCATAATCATTTCAGCAGAGACAATTTTCTTGTTTTGTACTTTTTAGATCGTTTTTTTTTGGTAGTCGGGTTTTAGTTTTTAAACTTTATTTTTATTTAACGTATTCTTAGTTATGTAAATATAATTGCATATTTGAAATGTGCTAAAAAGCTCTTTCATTTGATACCCCACACGGTAGCGTCAAGCAAAATTTTTTTGTTAGTACTTTACTCTATGTCCCCTAGAGGGCGCTGTAATAAATTTAACGTGACGTCATGTTGGCTATAACCAGAAGACAACTAAAACGCTTCTAGCGAACTCTCTTTTGTTAAATATGATAACTAGTTTAGAAGTTACGTGGAAACAGATGAACATACATACATACATACATACATACATACATACATACATACATACATACATTCATACATACATACATACATACATACATTCATATATACATACATAGCCTGTCAAAATCATAACCCTCCTTTTGCTTTGCTGTAGTCGGGTAAAAAGATGTAACATTGAGTGAGATCTATTTTATAAAGGGTTCAACATTTGAGCAGCACAACACATGCGGCCAGGAGTAGGGTGTGACACTCATTCAAACGTCGCTCCCCATATTGTTCGTAGGAATCTTCAATGCTGTATTTGTTTTTTAAACAATGCAATCAATTATTCGATTGTATTGATCAGTGTTTTGATTACAATTGTACAAGCAATGGAATAGTTCTGGTTCTACTTTGAGGAAACAAATACCAACGGAGTCATTACTAGAGTGAACTATCGCGACAAGTACCTGAGTGTGCGGATCGTCCGCAGTCAATGGTACCGACTTCGAATTAGTTAATAAACTAAAGTAAGATTAGGGTATGTTTGTGTACGTGCGTGTATTAGTTTGACCTCTGGCCTTAAGGCGAGACGGCTCGGCGCCGCGCGGCGGTCGTGCCAAATAAACCATTCATGCCGGGCATAACCTATTCACAAGCGTTTGAAACCTTTTGAAGATGACACGTCGGCGGTATTACTCACGAGTAATATTAGTTATTCGGTGAATAATTTAAGCTTCAGTTCCGTGGCTCCCTTCGGTCAACATGTTTTCGCTGCGAAGTAATCTGCGATCTTTACGGGCGCTCCAGATCTGGCCTGAAATACCCGTCGCCGACTCCAGCCACGTTCATTTAGGCGCTGAATATGTTCATTCATAATACAAAACATCTGAGGCTGATATTGGTAAACCGAATTGATGAGTTCGGGGCGGGACTTGGAGAGGAAGATATATACAACACTTCCGTAATGAACACGCGGTTTAAACGCGTTTAGTAAATAAATACTCCAGTAATGGGTTGTTCAGGTCGATAAGCTCGTAAACACATTAAGATAGTTCGTTATCGTATCATCAATACCGCTGACACTTAACAAAAACCTATATTATTGCTTTTTAATATAATGTATGGATATATCGAATAATAAAAGAGACCTATCATAAATACACTACACTAATTTATCGATAAAATATAGACAAATTAACTGTACCAGCAAACTACACGGAACAGATTGGTTAATAAACCAAATGGGTTATTAGTTAGTACCTAATTAATTTTGACTGACTGACAGTCAGAGTGCCCGACTTACATGAAATAAATAAATGCTTACAAAATGTGCTAATTTAGAGATCTTTGAGTTATCTCTAAATTAATCATTTATTAGGTAGAAAAGAATAGGCAAGAAATTAACAAATACATTTAAGAAGCTAACGTACTTTACATTACACTTAGGCAGTGAAGGTCTTTTCTTTTCTTTATATTAGAGAGCTTGGGGTTAATAGGTAGATTATGTCGCTCTATACACGAAATCACACACTTTATTTGGCGGAGATAGTGATTTGTCGTTATCTAAAGTGCCAGAAGCTTAGTAATTACGTGTGCGAAAAATACAATTAAACAAGGTTTTAAAGCGGCGGACGCCATCACACTGCGCAGAGCACGCCAGCTAAGTGTTAGTTCTGGTTTATTTTATCGCTTTTCTTTCCAACACTATTAAAATTTACGGTTTCACCATTAAACGTTTAACGCGTTTTCCTTTAGTGTAGTAACAACAATTTAATTTTTTAAAACAACATTAACTACTCCTATTTACTTAATGGAAAAATTCTGATAAGAATTCAATTTCATCTCTTGGAACTAAACGTGAATTATGCCCAGTTTTTTTTTAATATTGATATCAGAGGCAATGTTTAGCGCAGAAATTAGTTGGAAATCTTACCTTTCAGTGGCAGAAAGACTAGCAGGAATAGTGTACCGCTGAGTTCACTAAATGCACTTTATTTTACATTGTCTTTTTCGTATGTATCGTTGAATTCGAAAATTATATTATTCTTTTTTGTATTGTATCGCGATCGTATTGTCGCGTCGCGTCGTGTCGAGTGACTCGTGAGGTGTCGGTCGCGAGCGCAGCGTCTCGGCGTCGCGCGTCGACTGCGGTTCGGATCCCCGCGCGACGTCTTCAGCCACCATTAGTTGTAATGAGACCAAATTAAACGTTACTTAACGACTGTTGACACTGTTCACATAATACCAACTTTTAGACAAAACGCAAACACTAATTTGGAAAACAAGGGGGCTTAATTAGGTTGTAACGATGCGGGTGAATCACGAATACTACGCGTAATGATTCATCTTACACAACGTGATTCTTTACTTTAGATTGTTAGGGATATGTAGTTAAGAAATTGAGATCCTACCTACTTCAATTAGATCGTTGAATTGAGCACTGAGTTCAGGAGCTTCGATACTTAGTCCTGCGTTGGTCCTTTTTCTTTGATTCTGTGAAAGTACGGCAGCGCAGAAGTCTAGTAGGTACATGTCTGCGCATACACTTGTGCACTATAATACGTGACCGATCATTAAGAATTGTCCATAGCCGAAATATTAGTCGAAGATAATTATCAGCTTTCGGATTACCAATCATGACACAATTCATGAGTGTCTAATGATGAGTAAAATATTAGTAGTATCTATCTGATCATACAAGTAATGTATTGCAACGCCTTAGAATCAGTTTGACAGCAAATTTCGCAGCTCGTATAACACATAACTAATATACAATGCATCTTGGTAGTAAAAACTGTACGTTGAGAAAGCATAATTTCCATGGTCCACTGTTTGAGCGCTCGAAGTTTTTGCTCGCTCCGCTCCGAGTGGTTCAGATTGCGAATATTTTCACCGCATTCTTTATTCATTAACATTATAATTATGAGCGTGGAATATAAATTGCTTTTCAATGAATTCATTGTCTATGAAGTACACCGGTATGTACTGCATAGACTGATGAATCTTGAAATATGAACATTATTGTCTACACAAGAATATAGATTCTTGTTTAGGTAAAAACATTTTTCACGGTTCAAGATTTATATAACACAAGTACCTCTCCGCATACGACCCTTTGGATTAGTGGTAGTAAATACAGCCCCAACAAACATGTCTGTTGGTATTGGTCTGGGTGTTTTCGATGTATTATAAATTATAAGTATGTATTTACAAAAAAAAGTATTCAATTTATATATTTGTAATTCTGCTGTTGATTCTGATATCCGTAACACATTTGCTTAAGCTACCTATCTCGGAGTCAGATCAATGTATGTGATGTTGTGATATATTTATTAATTTATTTATATATTTGTAATTCCACTGCCGATTCTGATATTCGTAATAACAGGTTACACTTGTGCTCGAGCTACCTAGCTTGAAATCAGATCAATGTATTTGCAATTTAATAATTATTTGTTATTTTTGTTACAACTTTCTGGTCAATTTGATCTACATAGTGGTTAAATTAGTCTTCCATTGTTTTCCCGGCCGGCAGCTAGCTTCTTAGTTAATTACTTTTATTTTCGTCTTAACAGAAATATTCCCTGAGTCATGAAGTCGTATCAGCCGCAGAGTAAACGAATGAAGTAATGAGTTGGATGAGTTTGCTGAGTGGCGCCTGTGAGCAGTTAAGTTGAAGGGTACCAGACACTAGCGACGCTAATTGATTTAAATCTTTAACTTATAAACTGGATCTGTTTTACCAATTTTGGTCCATCGGAGACTCGGCAAACTTGTATATCACCACGTGTGTTACCATAAGGAGAGATAGTGTCCAAATGTCTAGCTGTTCGAAAAAAACATGTAAAATCACTACTTTTTTTCACTACTTGGAAACTCCGATTCGTACCAAAAATGTACAACCTGTGCGGATAAAGAATGGGATCAGAAATGGCGGCGCATCTATTCACTTCTCGCTCGCACACTATTTGCGTCTATACTCGCACTCGTGGGTGTGCGAGCGAGAAGTGAATAGATGCGCCGCCATTTCTGATCCCATTCTTTATCCGCACAGGTTGTAAGTATGGTTATAAAATAAATATTATACATACATGTTTGCCGTGTCTCCGACGGTCCGCCATTGTTAAAAATATAACCAGTTTAGCAGTTAAATAATTAAATAAATTGGCGTCGCTAGTGTGCGGAACACTTCGCCTTTGTGAGCTAATCAGATGAGCGTGGTGGCGGAGTGCCGCCGTGGAGACGCCGCGCCCGACGCCGGCTAGCGAGCCGGTAGGCGTGTGAACTGAATAATTCACAAACAAACATGTTTACAAGTGATGCAAGCTTTCTCCTTTTTCAATGAAATCCAAGAGTTTTCATTAAACCTGGACTGTTATACAAGTCTATTTAGCTAAGTACTAATATTGTAATATGAAAGAAAGCAAAATATTATCACGACATTTACGATAAGTAAATACGATCTAGTGATCTTCAAGAAAAGAGCGCAATCCTATTTTAAGAGCCTGTAACACATGTGTGTTGCAGATGCCCATAGGCGGTGGTCTATCACTATCAGGTGAGCCGTCAGTTCGTTTGTCCGCAGTAATGTAAAAATAGTACATATATAAATCTTGATCAAACAAATATAACTATGACTAATAGGTTTCAACAATAGACAACAGTGCAATAGAACCAGGCGGTCTTATCGCTAGTAGCCATTTCTCTTAGACAAGCTTTCAGTAGAGTAATGTTAATTTGTTTTCCTTTTTACTACCAATTTTATCTACCTTCTAACACGTATATCACAAGATGGTAGAGTAGTTAAAATTTTATCAATTTCACCTTTGGATAAAACTGAAAACTATAATAATATCAAGCTTCCTCTCAATGCCGTGAAACGAAACATTCCTCACGTCCAGATCGGAAGCATCCCGCAGAATGTTTAGTTTGGCGCGTGCGCAGGCCCGCACGAGGCATGCGCCGGCGACGCGACTGAATCCCACTTGAGCCTACTCGTGTTTATCTGGAAACCGGTGAGACTTTCCGTGAATGTCTTTATATACGAGTAGATATCGTTTGTGACTGGTTTGGATCACGAAGACCTTGTGAAGTGGAGGATTTTTAGGAGCTGACTCCAGGCTCCTACGCATCATAGGGGGACGCAAACGCTAAGATGATGATGATTGTTCGTGAATGGAAAAAAATATTTGCGGAAAACTACATATTACCATGATATTACTTAATGAATGAAATTTATTGTACACGAAATCAAGGTTACATTAAACAGATCTATTCGTTTACAAGTTGTTCTCGCTTATGTACTTGTCCTAAGTTTTTTTAATTTGGCTTTGATATCTAGTGATTCTATAGCCAATAAAAAGAAAAGTGTCCCTACCATATACTGTAACTATATCCAGATATTTTTTTGTTAATCCAGATGATAGTTTTTAAATGCATTCCGTTAATATTATCACATTAGAAATTATAATTAAAATTTTACAATCTTTTTTTTTATACCTAATTGCAAAAACTGTGGCGGGCGCGATTCTTAAACGTGACGGACAGAAGGACGCCCACACGCGCTAATGAGCGTAACCTGAATACCAAGCATTCACGGGAACTCGGCATTACACGTAGTACTAAATATTCTGTGGCATTAGGCACGCTTGCACAAAAAAAGTCTGAGAGTAATTCCCTTCCTCGCATCTCTGCGGGTCATTCCTAGTTGCGTCCCAATCCGTCGCTTCGCCCAGGTTACGCTTATGGTATGTATGTTTGTCCCTCATCGTGTGCTATGTGATTGCCATCTAACCTTCGATACCGCTGGAAAGCGGAACCAGACCCCCCTCCTCATCTTCACGTGTCACAGTTGCGTCTAAAGTTATCGCTTCGGAGCCCGGGGTACTACCTTAGGTACAGGATTCGGGAAGTGTGGTAATTACAATGAGGCGACTACCGTCTGACTTTCGCAACCCCGCAACAGGGGAACCACACCAACTGGAGCACGGTTCGTCATTCAGAATGAGAGGATTGATTTTCTCATCTCTCGGATTCAAACCTACGACCTCCCGTTCGGGAGGCGCACGTTCTTGTCGACTAAACTACCATCGCTCGTCAGTAGCGTAGAATAGCGGATAAACTATTTAGACATTATGGAAATCCTCGGGGCCAACTAAGCTACAATGTATGTATGCACGTGTGGATTATCGTTTTATCATAAGCATTCATCATTCTTCCGAAATGTATTAGAACGCTTCGACATACTATACATAGATCAGACATATTTTTGTTTCTCAAACTTACGTTTTATCGTTATCTGATGGTGATTATCTGTTTGAGTGAAGCGTTACGTAAATTAGGAATACCTGCTTACGCCCTAGTGTGGGACCTAGGGTACACCATAGTGTGAGACCTACAGGGCAGATCTCCTGTATCTCCTGTACATTATCTAGTTTTAGCAATTTTTAACCTTTTAAGTCTAGTTTTATGCATATTGTAACAAAATAACTAGTAAAATATAGATTTGTATTTGTATTGTAATTTACACCATCTGATCAGTAACAATCTCATCTAAAACTAATTAACTCTGAAAACTAACAAATCTCCCTGAAGATACTACTCTATGTTCTCGACCATTCGATGTTGGTACAATTTGCTGACCAAATCATTTAAAGTGCCACCATTATCACGCATGTGTTTTGGCTGATAATATAAGGTTGTAAGTACTGACATATCTCACACCATACCAGCTAGCTTCGCCAACACGGCTGTAGTGGCGAACCGCGACATTTTTATGACCAAACACACGGCGCCACCTCGTGACCTCGCTAACGGCCCTCAGGAAGCATTCGCGTTTACGAGCGAGCTTACTGCTACCGTCTACAGGACTTTCCCATCAATTCCGAAGGGATTCACGACCCTAAACCGGTCGTCAGACAAGATAAGACGGGAACAAAACGTATAGTGACGAATTCACTTACATACAGGTGAAAGTATTTTTGTTAGAGTTTTTTAGTTAGAGACGACAAACTAGCAAGCGTGTCACCTGATGCAAATTAATCAACGCCGCCCATGATCATCCGCGCAATCCGAGATATCGCTAATATGTTGCCGGTATTTTTAATTGGTAGGAAAAGAAAACAAGCAGGCTTGAATCACCTGTTAGTTTAACAGAATAAGCTGTACTTTTATTTTGGCTGTGGGTTTCGGTCATCAAGAACCAGGAATTTGGTAAGTTTGAAATCATGACATGATTTTTAATCGATAAGAAATACAATAATAATGTGAACTTTGGATTATAAAAGTATATCAAGCCTTTTCTCTCGTTAAAGTATTACTTACCTACATGTTTAAATTGGTGTTTTTCTGTTTCGGAACATAAATTCTACTATTCCACGCCCACATTCAACATCGCTGAATTCAACATCGTATTTCATTCTACGAAATGGAATGGAATTTGAGCCAAATGTTGCTCCAAAATAGGAAACCGAATGCAACACCTAATAGGTATATATAAATATATTACGCTCGTGTTAGAAACGACTACTACGAATAGGATTAAATGTCCAGGAAAATAATTATAATTCGCCATAAGATACGGTAAATGATGGTTTGCCGGCCCTCATTCCAGGCCAGTAGAGGTCAGTGCAGCGTTCCTACTCGCATGTGGGAAAACACAAAAAGCAAATTGTTTGTAGATTACACTTCATGACTGTTTGTAAAAACCTTGCTAACTATATGGAACAAAATGTAAAACTGAACTTAATGCATACTGTTGACGATAAAATAAAACTCTATAATTTAATATATTCAGTGATAAAACTACAGAGGAAATATAATTTGTTGGTATAGCAGAATTATGTCAGAGCGATGGTAGCTCAGTGTATAAGAATCCGAGCATGCACCTGTGGATTTTTCAAATGACCGTATTTCTACCATTAGCTCGGCGGTGAGGGAAAAAATCGTTAACATGTAGGTTTAACCTACCTGCACGTTTCGGATAGTTTCTGAAACGAGTAATCATGCTTCAGATGGTATGGTTCGCCTATAAAAAGGGCTGCGAAGGTCAAACGGCAGTCGCTTTATTGTAATTATCAGACTCCTCAAAATCTTGAATCATGGTCTAAGCGTACCCTTGGCTCCAAAGTGACAGCTTTGGACGCAACCAGGTATCACACGCCTTAGCGCCCCATCTTAATGAGGAGGATAAGTAGCAGATAGATTCCACCAACGCATACAATAGAGAATTTACTGACATCGAATTTTTTTCATATTTCATTAATCACATTTAAGCAAAAACTGAATAATCTATTATTGGTAAAACAGGAATTACCTAAGTAAAATAAAATATCAATGTTTGGCTTCTTATTATTCTTGTTCACTGAAACTTTTGAATATTTTAAGTTAACTTTACTTTATTGTACACACTAACTTTATCATGTCCGATCATGTCAGAAATGTGTATGTATTATTAGCATGTTACTTATAGGCTACTATTAGGTCTATTTTCATAATTAATATTTATTTACCAAATGTTTATATATACGACTGTTTGTTGCCAAAATAAATGAAAAGAAAATTGCAGAATTATGTCTTATTTGGGTTTCGGAAGGATCCATTTGCTCACTGGTTGAGTTTATTATACGTTGCTAAACATATGATTCGTAACATAAATAGGAATAGTGCGTTAGCCGAACACATGGCTAATGCATCGGTGTCGGCAGCGTGCTGCGTCAAGCTCGAGTGCTGAGCTCAATTAATCCGGACCGTATTAATTATTGCGCAAATATTCAACTGGCTTCTAGCTCCCGGTTGCGACACAGTTTAGAAGCCACCACAGCATCGTATAAATGAGAAGCAGTGCCTAGCGAAAAAATCTTTTAAAGTGGATGTATGAAGCATCTTTTCTCAAAAATGCTTACCTACCTTACCATTCGTTTATTTATGAAATACTCATTGCAAAAAATTATATAAAAAGAAAAACTCTTTCCGAAATGAGAGTAGCTTCTAGTATGGTTTTGTATTTGAAATATTTTTCTATTGTTCTCTATTCGTCACAATTGTGTGTCTAGTGTATCTTTATTTACTGCCGGCCCTTCTATTTACTTTTAAACTTAAATTTTAAAGTTAAAATATGTGATTTGTTTTTCACTGTCATTCGCCCCTTGTTTGTTATGTAGTTTCCACACTGCTAGTTACCCCACAGTGCGTGCGTGTGTGTTGCCGTCAGATCGGCGGCACAGCTTTCAATGCTTGCTGCGTTTGCACAATCGAGACCACTCAGCTTATGGTCTCGATGCCCGCCAGGAACTGAAACCCGACCCCGGTGCGATGGCGCTGCGCGGCGGATTCGCACCAAACACAGATTTGAGGCCAACTCGAGCTTTGCAGAAAACGAGAGCGCTGCGGATGCCAGCAGACCGCATATTTGGCAACATTTCACGAAATAATCGTAAAAACGTTATTTAAGCCAGTATTGAATAACGCGAGACAGGTCACACCATTAGGTAGGTATTTGTTAACGAGGCTGTAGGAAAATAGTCCCAGTTAACTTTATGTACTTTACAAATCCAAAACATACCCGCAGACAATAAAAAGCGAGAACAAGACTTATTCAGCGACTTTAAAATTCAGAAGGATCTTATAACTTAAAGATTTTATAAAAGGACTGAAACGAGACCGAGCATTTTGTAGGTAACCCTAAATAACTAACCACATAGCGCACCCTGTGAGTCCTGTGACGTCACTCCTCAGTCGGCAAACGGAGAGCATTTGCTCCTCGCTCAGATAAGGCGCCATTCAACTCGCACTGTGGGCCGAAGCTCACGTGATAGCGGCAGCGACTTGCCGCGATAAGGGGCACGGCTAAGGAGTTATGGAGCCATAAACTGCAAGTGTACTACGGATTAGCTAGCTAATCTAAGCCTAATTGTGCAATGATTCCACTGGCAACCAGCTTATGGTAACCTCAAACTGGAACCCTATTCCGTGGGGCTATAAATTGGTAGTAGGTAAAAAAAAATGTTTTCTGTTATCTGGACTTTGTTAGAATCATATTTCCCTTCAATTACATACTAGCCATAAATACTGACCGGATGGCGCATTTGGTAGTGTGTGACCCTACCTCGTACGCCAAAGGTCATCGGTTTGAATTCCACCCTGGAGAAGCATTCGTGTGATGAACACTTGTGTTTGTTCAGTGTCTGGATGTAATATATGTATTTAAGTATATATTTGTGTTCCTCTGTTGTCTGATATCTGTAACACAAGTGCTTAAGCTACGTAGTGCGGAATCAGGCCAATGTATGAGATGTTGTGAGAATTTTTATTTTTAAAAAATACTGTACTCTGACTAGTTGTACCCACTCAAATGTTTGTTATTTATAACCTTGCTTATATGGGCATTAAAGAATTTATATTGTGTCTACAGCTGAGAACACAATTTGTACTTATAGAAGTAATTGTCTTTGAAGTTTAGAAAACAATAATTAAAATGTTTGCTCTTAAAGTCATTAAAGCGATTCCCGCTTGAACACGAGACGATTTTAAAGTGCGCTATTTACCTACTTTTAAGCGAATTTCAAAATATCGTTAAAACAAGAACACATTGTTACATAGTAGTACGAGAGCCCACGACCAAAATTTTTGTCTCATAGCAATACGGCCAAAACCGCATCAAATCGATAGATACGATTATCTTGAACTCGAAAATACCAATATCAGACATTTTCCGCGTAGCGTTTGATCTGACCGAATTTTCAAAATTGTCAAAGAATTTTGCCGAACTGCATCATAGCAATATGTCTGATTTGCAGACTGTAGTTGAATGGTAGTTTTGAGATACCGGAAACATATTTTTCAGACGTTAGTGGTGTAGCGCAAACCCGTAAAATCACTAACAAAAATAAAAAATGAAACAAAAAAAATGTCTCATAGCAATACGTCTGAAAATCTTTTTTATTAGTAAATTTTGGTTATTTGATGCGAACAAACAATTTTCAGACGGAAATGTGAACGCATTAAATTTTGAGACCGTTTTGAAAATGTTAACAAATTTGACCGATCGGTATCATAGCAATATGTCTGAAAATTGTTGGACATGATAAAATAAGTTGTCCACATGTGCAAAAAATGTATATCAGACAAATTAAGTGTAGTACCTTCTCTATCAGACAACTTTTCGATACCCAGATATCATTTAAAAATCGTTTTGAGGCATCTTGAATTTTCTGTTACAAATCAATGAATACGTTGCGACCCTGAATTTATTAGATGATAATTAACAAAGAATTTACCCGAAACCGTAACTCTTCCAAAAGAAATCTTAAATTTATTAAAAGATCCATCTTCAAACATAAATTCCGATAAAGTAACGCATATCGATGACGAAGATGATGATGATGAAGATGATGTTGATGAAGATGATGATGATGCGCTAGCATATCTTTAGAATAGTAGGTTCAGAATAATTTTAATAAAATATAAGCGATTGTTTACGTCTTTTTGTTTCATTATTTGTGTTAAATTACCTAAAAAACACACATTTATGTATTTAAAGTCATATAAATGATTCTAAATCATCGAAAACATTATTTTATTTCAATTTAGTGACTACAAAAGCCATTTAGCCAGTAAACTGATTTAATGCCAGAAATAAGGGTATCTTGCCCCAGTGTGCGTCGGTCAGGCGACTCCGAAACGTTATTTTCGTTTTTGGGAGTATATGCTACACTGAAAGTGTCTGAAAACAGGTTTTTGGTAATCCTGGCAGCAATACAAAAAGTTGAAAAAAAAATTTATCCGTATTGCTATGATACAGGTCGGCTTAATTTTTTGACATTTTCAAAAATGCGCTCAGGCTATATGCTACGCGCAAAATGTCTGAAAACAAACTTTTTCGTAATACAATTATAAAATCTATGTACATTTTCACTATCAGACGTATTGCTATAATACCGACTGTCTTTTTTTATTGACACAGCAGAAATGGCCTCCCACGCAGTTGCTACACTTTCGACCGTTACTACACGCCTAGTCGGGTTCAGAATCATACAATCTAACGATTTTATAGGGTTTTTGCCGTATTGCTATGAGACATGGTTTTGGTCGTGGGCTCTCGTACTATAGAGTTTGCCACAAACGATGTAGTTTGGGTTGGATAAACGATGCCATTGCATTCTCACAGAAACAATACAGCAATAGATGTTTGCCTGCCACAATGTCGAAGCTGTGGTCGAAGTGACCACACACTACCACAAATATAAGGAGGCGTGTCAACGACTCGTTTGGAGCCCGGGTACACTAAGACCATGATTCAGGATTTGGGGAAACTAGTAATTACAATGAGGCTACTGCCGTCTGACCTTCGCAACGCAACCCTTTACAAGGGAACCAGACCAACTGATCAGGATAAAAAACGAGACGGAAATCGACTTGTTACTAATATGTGACATTACAAACATTTGAGAATTAAGAGAAGCGTATCGCTATCACTTGCGAATATTCCGTCTTTCGGTGTTAGTAGTGACGTAACTATGTTGTCGGGATGTAACGGTGACAATATTCTCATGTAGAGACAAAGTTTATTTTTTTATTGCATGAAATATTCCCTCTTCTGTTGAGTTGCCAATATCAAGCTGAGATTATAGACAACGTTAATCCAAGTTAGTCAAAGTAATAGTCTATAAAAATATTTTACTAAACGCAAAGGCTCGTGGCAGACGGTATGAATGATATATACACCGACTGCTGCGAGTCTTAAGATCGAGTATAAGAGTTATTCACCCCATTTTGAGCAACTTAAGATTTTTTATTTGCATAAAACGCTTTTTTATGTATCTTTAATTAAATAAATTAAATGACTAAATTTCATCTAACCAACATTAACTGTCATTTATATCATTAATTTTAATTTTTAAATAGTCTACCGTCTGCCGCGAGTCCTTGCGTTTAGTATAGTTTTTAGGAATTTAGTAGAGAGCTCTGCAAAAACATCACTTAGCGGCATTATTGCACAAAATGACAGCAAAGTGGTTCATTAAATACGAATGTTAAACCTTTTGCAAATTCTCTACGAACACTCCAAAAGTAATCCTTACACAAATTAAAGATACACGCATAAACTTCACGGATAATTACGTCAGTAATCAATCTGAACGCGACACATAGATGTTGTTTATAATTTTTAGAATCAAAAATGTTATCGATAGATAAGTTGACAAAGCTATAAATATCCATCTGACAATATCATTTCAACGTAAAAGCGCGTCTGCATTGGCGGTTTGTTATCGACAGCTTTCCAACCCCTAAGAGAAGTGAGTTAAGCAGTCAACGGCACATTTTAAACAGGGAACAAGCACGTGGCTTAGACAGGTCGATTACGTAATCCTTCGATCATATTATCGACTACGTACTCCTATAAACCTAACTATGTACTGGTTTAACAGATATAGAAGAACATTTTACACCACAGATTCACTTTCTAGATTTCAGAAAAGCTTAATCACGTACTTATTATATATTATGTACGAGTACTCGGTTGGTGCATGCACTGTTTATGGGACCAGTGACCATTGATAGTGTATGCGACCTGCGCAGTTGTCATCTGATGCGACCGAGCGGGTGAGCAGGTTGCGGATAGCTCGCCCTCCCCCACTCCCACCTCTTTTCATGAGGACGGGAGAGGGTGTCACGTTGACCCCGGACAATAGATGGCTGCTCCAAAACCCAATCCCAGGCTAGGAGCATTCCTGTTAACCTCAATCCCATGCTCCCCTCCCCATCCCTCCCAATCATCCCCACCCTAATCACCGCATCCCTCCCCTCTTTTCCTGGAGGAGGAAACCTCGTCTCCAAAAACCCCAATCCAAGGTGTCATCCGATCCGTGCCGATGGATGCATGGCCGAGGGGATGCTCGGTCGCGAACGGAGGGGCCTCGAAACCAGGCGAAATCGAGGTCTATTTAGCCTTACCCCTGCAAGCGGGGCTCTGCAGGGGTGGACCTTTACTTCCCTAGCTTCTTGTGGGAACTATATGGATATTGTAGACATAATAGACGACCATTTAAATTCTACCGAAGAGGTACTAGGTACCTCCGAGGCTATGCTCCTTGGCAGCGATACTGAGGAGCATACGAACACTGCCGGAGCACCTGGGACTGAGGGACCAGGTACTTCCAATGCAGAGTCGACCCCTCTGGGCGCAAAGCACCAAAGGGACACGTCGACCAAGAGGCCAGAGAGTAAACCCAGGGTTAAGCTCTCTGGAGCTGATAGAAAACTAATATATCGGCTTGTAGCGAAGGGTATGACCTTCGAGCAGGCGCTAGAACTGCGCATGAGTGAAAAGGCCAAGCAGAGGATCCGAGAGGAGGGGGAAACGAGGGAGCGGGCGTCAAAGCGCCCTCTCAATACCTCGTCTACCTCGAATCAAGGTAATCCCACCAAGGCACCGACACTTGGCGAGCCTTCCACCTCGAAGCCTACCTTTAAGGAGGTTACTGGGTCCGTCACGTGCGGCATCATAGACGCCCTGGGTAAAATTGACCAGGGGAGGGTCGAAATGCTCCAAGGTGCTATCTTGGAGTGTATTGGCACCTCAGACGATGGTGACGGCTCCAGCTTTATTAAATGCAAACCGCGCTCGGGTGGCATCCTTAACAAAACACATAACCCCCCCCTTCGTAAAGAAACAGACACAACCTAGGCACCTATATATAATCCTATCCCATCCCTCCGTCTTAGCTAAATTCCCTAACCCTTCCCCTCCCAGTCCCCCAAAACAACACAATGATTAAGGCGATACAAGTAAACCTCCAGCACTCAAAGGCAGCCACAGCTGCCCTTTGCCAAAGATTCCTCTCTGAGGACCTGGACATCGCCTTGATCCAAGAACCGTGGGTGAACAAAACCACGGTAATGGGGCTAAACTCGGCAGGTAAGATATTAAGTAACTCCTGCGGAGTGAGGCCAAGAGCATGCATGCTCTTCAAGAGAGATATAAATTACCTCCCGATCCCTTCGCTGTGTACAGACGATGCTGTTGCAGCGTATATAGACCTCCCGGGGGGAAAGGTGCAGAGACACTCATAGTCAGCTCCATGTACCTACCCGGAGAGGACCAGGATCCGGTGAACAAAGTGACACCGGTAGTGGAATATTGTCTGGAGAGAGAAACCCAGCTGCTGGTGGGTACCGACTGCAACTCCCACCACACATCATGGGGCAGCTCCGACACGAACGCAAGAGGTGAGTCCTTGTTTGACTACTTGCTCACCAACAATCAAATTGTTCTTAACGTGGGTAGCAAACCAACCTTTACCACACGTTCTAGGCAGGAAGTACTAGATATAACATGGTGTTCAGGTAATCTCGCACACCGAGTAACCAATTGGCACGTCTCAGATGAGCCGTCCTTGTCCGACCACACCCATATTAGGTACGACATACTATGCTCGGGAACAAAGGAACCGAACACGTACCGAGACCCCAAGGGAACAGACTGGGAGGGCTTTAGGAACTCCCTTAGGTTATACCTTGGAGATTTTAAATACATTAAAACTGTGGACCAAGTGGAAGCCGCAGCAGAGGACTTAGGCAGAAGCCTAATGAAAGCGTATCTAGAAAATTGTCCTCTTAAGACCACTAAGAGCAATAGGAACGCGCCTTGGTGGAACAAAAACCTGGAGCATCTGAGGCAAAAGGCCCGTGCCTTATTTAATCAGGCAAAAAAAGACAAGAACTGGGATGCTTACAGGAAGGCGCTAACACGCTTCAATAGGGAGCTCAGGAAAGCAAAAAGGAGATCCTGGCAAAATTTTGCGGGTCCATCAAAGACACTGCCCAAGCTGCCAGGATCCACAAAATATTAGCCAAGACACCTGAATCCCATCTAGGCCTGCTAAGGAAAGCGGACGGATCTTTCACGGAATCCCCGGAGGAAACACTGAGACTGCTTGCTCAAACGCACTTTCCGGAATCCGTGTACATTAATAACGAAAGAGAACTCCAGGACAGTAAGTCTCCGGACAGGAGACCGCGGAATGAAGACTGGAGGAGAGCTTCCGTTATTTTTCGTCCCCAACAGATAAGTTGGGCCATTAGGAGCTTCAAGCCTTATAAATCTGGTGGGGTCGATGGTATTTTCCCGGCTATATTGCAACGGGGCGAAGATATCATCATCTCAACGCTGATAAAACTTTACCGTGCAAGCTTTGCTTGGAGTTATCTGCCATCAGCGTGGACTCGGGCGAGGGTCACTTACATCCCCAAGGGAGGGGACAAAGACAAATCACAGCCCAAGTCCTACAGACCGATAAGTCTCACCTCATTCCTACTAAAAACGATGGAAAAGGTGTTAAACAGTCACATCAGGGCAACATACCTCGTTGAAAAACCCCTGAGTGCAAGACAACATGCCTACCAAACAGGCAAGTCCACGGAAACGGCACTTATTGATCTGGTGGACAGAATTGAGAAAGCCATAGAAGACAAAGAAATTGCACTCTGTGCCTTTCTCGACATCGAAGGGGCTTTTGACAACACCAACTTCGATGTTATAACACGTTGCATGGTGAATCGTGGAATCGACGATACCACCACCAGATGGATGGGATCCATGCTACAAAATCGAACTGCAACAACAACGTTGATGAATAAAACTCTTCATTATAGAGTGACCAGAGGGTGTCCACAGGGCGGAGTCCTATCACCCCTTCAATGGTCATTGGTTGTTGACAGTCTCATCTGTGAGCTCAATGAAGCCAGATTCCTGACTCAGGGTTACGCAGATGACATAGTAATAATGGTCATAGGAAAATGTCCTAGCACCATTTCCAGTCTTATGCAAAGGGCCCTACGAATAGTAGAAAACTGGTGCACAAGACACGTGCTAACAGTCAACGCACGGAAGACGGTCTTAATCCCGTTTACCAAAAGAAGGAAACTAGAGGCGCTTCACGCCCCAACACTTCTTGGTACGAAGCTATGCTTGTCCAACGAGGTCAAATATCTCGGCGTCTTTCTGGACCAAAAACTAACATGGAACAAGCATCTCGACTACATTACTAGAAAGGCAAAAATAGCGATGGGGGCAAGCAGTAGGTTGGTGGGGCTAAAATGGGGGCTACGGCCCAAGGCCGCACTCTGGATTTATAAAACCATAGTGAGACCGATCGTCACTTATGGCTGCTGTGTGTGGTATAAGAAGACGCACCAACTCAACTGCGTGGAGAACCTCAGCAAAGTTCAAAGAACAGCCTGCCTTATAGCCACTGGCGCTCTTTCGTCCTCTCCCTCTGCAGCACTGGATGCCCTCCTGAATATTCCACCTCTGCACATTCACGTGCAGATGGAAGCGAGGATGGCCATTACGAGAGCAAAAATCAGAGGAAGGACGAGATGGCAATCTAGGGTCATAGGTAACCTCTACAATGAACTAATGAAAATTCCGGTCATGGATATGCCCTCTGACTCCATGATCCGTGAATACCGCTTCGATAAGCGGTTTACAGTCTTGTTACCTAGTAGACAAGACTGGGAGGCTGGAACTCCCGGAAATGTTAACCAGAATGACATCGTTTGGTATACGGATGGTTCCAGGAGGCAAGGCGTATCCGGGGCGGGATTTTGTAATGATCGCTTCAGAATACGCAAATTCGCCAACCTGGGTCGCTATACCACAGTGTACCAAGCAGAAGTTTTCGCAATAATTGGCTGTGTCCAAGAGAGTCTGCAAATGAATCTCCAGAATAAGAAGATATTCATCTTCTCAGATAGTCAAGCTGCCCTCAAGGCGTTAACATCCTGTGAACTTGACTCCAAACTCACTAGCGAGTGTGTCCTGCTCCTAAACCAGCTTGGCAATGCCAACATCGTAAATCTGATTTGGGTACCGGGACACTGCAATATCAGAGGCAACGAAGTCGCTGACGTGCTAGCAAAGGCCGGGGCAGAGAGCCCACTACTCGGACCGGAACCAATAAGTGGCGTTCCAGCCTGCATGGTCAGGCTCGAGTTAAAAGAGTGGGAGCATAAGCAAAGCACTGAATATTGGAAAAGACTACCTCGACTAGAACAGTCTAAGGCGTTGATACAGGCGTTCGATCAGAGACGAGCTGTAGAAATAATAAAACTGAGCAGAGGACATGTTAGGGCACTCACTCGGACCCTCACAGGGCACTGCAAATTAAATAAGCACCTGCACAACATGGGCCTTTCAGATACCAAAATCTGCAGGTTCTGTCGCGAGGACGAGGAAACGATTATCCACGTCCTCGGCGAGTGCATAGCGCTGCACCGGTGCAGAAGCCGGCACCTGGGAGCACACATGATCTCAGCAGACGAGATCAAAAGCTCCCCCATCAGCTCCATTCTCGGGTTTATCCTGGAACTGGAGCTACATGAGGTGCTGTAATAGGTTACGGGGCTGCCACAATAGATCATCTACTGGTCGCAGTGGCTATGAGACGCAGGGCTCACCCCATTTCTAACAAATAATAAAATGTACGAGTATTTTAATTTAATGTGATAGGTGGCAGACGAGTAGACAGTGTGACGACAGACGTGATGATCAGCGATTGCTGCCGCCCATGAGTGTCCGTTGGCGGTAACACCAGAGGACTCAAGTGCGTAGCCATCCCTCGGCTCGGTAACTTGGTGAAATACAGCGCAGGTGTATTGGCGGAGGAGTAAAGGAAGAAGCGCCAGGAAAACTGGCGAGTTTTCAGTGAGGTCGTGGTATCACGCCAAACCGGCCCATTCATACCTAAGCGAAGTGCCGTTGTGTCCTAATGGAGAGAATATTAAAAATACAGGGTAATGCTTACTTGGGTCGCGGCGTGTGGTCGAAGAGCGAGCGCGGCTCGGGCCAGGCGTCGCGGATGATGGCTAGGACCTCACGCAGCGCTGGAGAGGACGAACTGCCTTCTTTTCGACCTGCAACAATCACAAAACACATATTAAGAACAAATATCTATCTTATATTGAATTATCGTTTAGAATGGTCCCATGTGTCGAAATGCTCGACACTGTGGGATCTTTTTTACCTCTCTCATCCTTTGAAATTATACTAATTAGTATCAAAGTGTGTCTCAGATTGAAGTTCTTGTATTCATCAGCTTTCGGATAAGCGCCTAGAACAGGGATTTCGAAATTGGGTGCCGCATAATATTCATCAGCCATCATTTCATAGAAAATTTTAAATTTAATCTTCATTTCTTATTATTTGATATCGGGTTCTATGAAATAACTAACAGGTATTTGATTGGTGCTCCGTCATCACAATAAAGTTTAGAAACCCTTGAACCAGAGGAGACATTCCGTCCTTGGAATTGTTCTGCGGTCGCTGTTCGATGCTATGATCATATGAACTAAACTATGAACGAAATGATGATGACATTTCGTTCCTCGCTTGTTGCTCATAGGAGCAGAGCAGATTGGTAGTACCTATCTACGTGTCCCATTTATCCAGAACCAACGGGCTGGTATATGGGTTAAGAGCGTCGGATACCCGCCGGATGTCATGAGTTCAAATCCCATGGAGGATACTCCACTTTGCGTAAGTGGTCGTAGTTTAGAGGTTTGAATCACCTAATTGACGGATTTAGAATTTAAGAGCAAACGACTCCGGTCAGATCCTACTCAATAATAAGTCCTAAGTATATTTCACAACATCACATACATTGATCTGACTCCGAGATAGGTAGCTCAAGAACCTGTGTTACGGATATCAGAATCAAGAGTGGGATTACAAATATATACATATAATACTTTTCTTTTGTAAATACATACTTATAATACATAGAAAACACCCAGACCAATACAAACAGATATGTTCATGCACACAAATTTTTGTACTGTGCGGGGATCGAACCCGCAACGAAATGTTAGTGGTAAAATTATACATCGAAAAAGATATGCAGAGTTTAGGCCGAACTGTATACATCAGAAAGTGCTAAAAATTTTATACTTTTACGTGTTGCTGGAAATATTTGAAATCGTATGGTTATGGATAGGTTCGGCAAGTACTCTAATGAGTATAGACAGCAGTTAGCTCCTAAGGCGACGGCTCCCTTCCCATGACATGTGTTGTATCTATGTCTAAATATAATCGCGGCTATGTCGTTAGTTTCGATCATGACTATTCATGGCGGTTTCTCGCATGCGCGCGCGCCGTTATTCAAATCGATCTGATACGCTCTTTCTTTCTTTATCGATCTTATTTCTGTTGCTCTCAATAACTTCTTTAATTACGTATTGGAATGGATTTTCCTCGTGTAATTGTTATTTTGGTTTTATGTGAATTTCGCTCGCTATTTTGGGCCGTTAAAGAAAGCTGAAACTATTAAGAGGAGTCGAACTCTCGGAATAATTTTATCAAAATCAACTGTATTCTTGTTTTATCGACATTTACATAAGTAGGTATCGACAGACTTTAAGAAGTTGTCTATGTTATTTATTTGTATACTGTGTTTTTACCTCCCAGATTGTACACTTACTTAGTAAGAAAGTTGAAATACTTTTTTTGTGTACGAATGATGTAAAAATACTTAACTGGTAAAAAAATAAGAAAGGTTAAGTTTTATCCAATTTCTAGCGCCTTGAACTTAGAGCTGGTATGAAATTTGTAATAAATACCTATATTTTGTCGATGTGTGTATTTTCGGCATATTCGATAGATTACACGAACCTTTTAGCAAATTACTTTTAACTAGACACGATCGATCGTTTCCCAAACTCGTCAATCATGCGTGTAATAAATACGCAGTAATTTGTAAATGGGACTACGGCAGCGAACCAGACGTAACGTCCCATACATTACGTGTCTTGTGCGGGCTTCGCAAAAGAAGCATAAACAGTTAACGACATCGATAACTGACATGCGAGCTTTTGTGTGTCGCTTGTGCTTCGTAGACTTAGGATCCGCCTTGTTATATTTCTGGGGGTACTACTGAGGCCGTTAATACTATTTTGAAAGCATTTTTTGTCGCTGGGGAATACTGCCTGCCCAAAGTGCAATGGGCCGATGTCGCATTATTTTGAGAGAATATACCTGTCGCAGGCAAATCAATTAAACACACTGCGCGTGTGAAATGGACGCGATTTAGTTCTGTGGGGACGAAGATACTGAATGATTGGGAGGTGAATTGAGTTTTATTGGACGACCGCTGATTTTCACAAAAGCTACACTATTAATAAAAACCATCCGCTTTAGCTTTTGAAGAAAATCTTTTGAAAAATTAAATAAAAACCAAAATTAAAAACAAAAATCACTCTGAGGATTCGTTTGGCTTGTGATTGTCATGTAAACTAAAAATTACATAATAAATACCGCGGGAGAGCCACTTTTCGGCATGAATGGGCGGGCTCGACCGGAGTGATATCACGGCCTCACAGAAAACCGGCGTGAAGCAGCCCTGTGCTGCGTTTCGCTGCGTAAGTGAGGGTACCGGAGATCCAATCCGGGGACAAGGTTGGCAGCGCACTTGTGAATCCACTGGTGTTGCGGGTGTCCATAGGCGGCGGTAATTGCTTACCATCAGGTGATCCGTCTGCTCGTCTGCCAAATATCACATAAAAAAATTGATAAAGAAACATTTAATTTTTCTTTTTTAGTTTATAGGTTGTGTTAACTACTAGACTAATGTTGAATTACGCGAACACCGACTTCAATCGATACCACATGAATATTAACCCTCCCCGTATGTCGTTAGTTTGAGCCCGATGCATCGAACGGAAAAAATATTGCAATTAGTTACTTAGCTACTCCTTGCCGAGTCTTTTTCCCCTGGACACTATACTTATTTTACATTCCGTGGTTGTTGTTCATACTTGTTGAGATAGGTAGCTCAAGCACCTGTGTTATGGATATCAGAACCAACAGCAGAATTACAATAATTAATTTATTTGATATTTAATACTTTTCTTTTGTAAATACTAACTTCATCATCATCCATCATCATCATTTCAGCCAATAGACGTCCACTGTTGGACATCAATCTGACCCCGAGGCCTCCCCAATGTTCTCCACACAGATGGGTCCTGTGCCGCCTGCATCCAATGGATTCCTGCGATCATCACCAGATCGTCGATCCATCTTGTGGGGGGCCTGCCACGGATGCGACTTCCTCCTCTCCGAGTGGAGGCCACGTACAAACGTGGCCTCCACTCGATGACCTTTCCGCCCCAACGGCCGTCTGTTCTCCTCGCTATGTGCTCAACCCATTGCCACTTGAGGCATGCAATCCTTTGAGCTATGTCTATGACCTCAGTTCTCCTGCGGATCTCATCATTTCTGATACGATCACGCAGGGAGACTCCGAGCATAGCCCTCTCCCATGCTCTCTGAGTGACTTTGAGCCTCCTTAATCGGCACATTGTAAGCGGCCACGTTTCGGTTCCGTATGTCATCACTGGCAACACACACGCATTGAAGACTTTCGTCTTCAGACACTGCGGTAGATGGTTATACTAACTTAAAACTCTGGGAGTTTTACAATACAAACAGACATGTTCATGCACACAAATGTTTGTACTGTGCGAGGATCAAACCCGTAATTCTTGCACCAGAGGCAGCGTAACTACCACTGATCTAAACGGGTCCTCAAACAATAATCAACCTAAAGTCAACAAAAAAATCAATGTGGAAGTGACGACTTTTCACTTTAAACCTATCGCGACAAGCAGTGACAGACAACAGCGGCCAGCTGTTCATCGGACTCAGCTGGAGCGACAGAGGGGCAGGGGGCAGGGGAGAGGAGGGCAGGGTGACACCTCAAGTGCAACAAGTGCTCAGGATCAGCGGCTCTAGGCGACGAACTATCAGCTGATTCGGCACAAACCAATTAGCATTCAATAACATCGTTTCTCTACATTAACCCACTTTATTATCTTCAATTAACATAATTTTCCATTGCTTTACTCGCTTTCATGTTATAAGAAACTAATCCTTGACGGCTGTGCGAGTAGATAGCCTCTATAAAATATTAAATGTCGTGAATCACCTACAAAGAGTAATAAAAAGCAATTACTCAGTATCAGTGTTAAATAATCTCAGGTGTCCGTAGTATTACAAATATAAAATCTGTAAGAGGTTCTAGAAATGACTAAGAAGCACTAATGAAATCTAATGAACGAAACGTAATAAATACGAGTATAATCGTAAAATTACTTATAACTTCAGAATTATAGTTAACCTTGCATTTTCTATTAATTTAATGTCCTCTATTACAGAGAAAGTATAAGAGAATTGTCGCTCGGCTACTAAACTATAAAATGTTCTATTATCATTTTAGGGTTCCGTAGCCGAAGGGTAAAAACGGAATTCCTATTACTAAGACTTGACGTTACCGTCTATCTGTCACCTCACTAGGGTGTATCCCATCATGAACCGTGATATCTAGACAGTTGAACTTTTCATTAAAAAAATGAATAATTATTATGAAATATATGACGCTCAACGTTGAACTAAATTTACACTCGTTAGGAACAGTAAAACTTAATGAAAGCTATATTTTGCGAAAATAACTCGCAAAACATAATTACCTTCACATAACTTCAAAGCTTTGATTATAGGTTTGCGCGAAATAAAGCTCTGAGATTATAGGCTCAGTTAAAAGAAGCTTTATTCGAGTATGTTAATGTCTTGTATGTTTTTGTTTGAGTCGGCGCAGTGTGATAAGACAGAGATTACGACGTGTACACACGCCGAAGTTTGCGGAATTTCGAGACAGACGTGCACGTGTCGGAGTTTTTTTTTATATAGGTACTACAAATTTCACGGACACTGGTTCCGTGCCTTTTTTGGGCTTATTTTATTTTTAAAGGGTTACAAAATTTTAAAAATTGCTCCGCGATCAAATTGAAATTAAATAAAATTACAATAGCTTAAGTTTAGGCAGTCATGCATGATTATTGTTAGTAGGTTGAATTTGATTTGTAGGTTGAATTTATGGGCCTCAGAGGGGGGTTTTGAGGTATGTCACAGAAGACCGGCGTGAAGCAGCGCCTGTGCTGTGTTTCGCCGTGTGAGTGAGTTACCGGAGGCCCAATGGGAGTGAAGGGGAAAAGGTTGGCAGCGCACTTGTGACTCCACTGGTGTTGCGGGTGTCCATGGGCGGCAGAATTGCTTACCATCAGGTGATCCTGTCTGCTCGTCATGCCACCTCTCATATAAAAAAAATTGGATATTTTATGTTTTGTTTGCAAGCTTGTCCTTAACCGCGTCATCACCCCGGGTGATCGCCATTTTGAGGTTATACTCGGTTACGTGTCGAACTTTGTTACGTGTCGGACTTTGTTTACTCCTGTTTATTTAGGATGGCCGATTTTTTTTGTGATAGGTGGCAGACGTGCTCGTCTGTTGTGTGTGTCTGCTGACAGATCACCTGATAGTAAGCCAATGCCGCCACCCATGGACACCCGCGACACCAGTGGAGTCACAAATGAGCTGCCAACCTTTAAACCCCTCTTTCCCCCGGTTTGGGCCTCCGGTACCCTCACTGATGCAGCGAAACACAACACAATGCTGCTTCACGCTGGTTTTCTGTGAGACCGTGGTATCACTCCGGTCGAGCCGGCCCATTCATGCCGAAGCGTGGCTGTCCTACGGTCAATTCCGGTTCACAGGTCCTCAATGGCAAAATAGTGTTTTTTTTTGGTTTATCTTACCAAAAAAAAACACAGAGGACAAAAACATTTCAGTTCATGGAAAGAAAATTTTGAAAGGTTTTTAACGTTTAGATCTAAATTGTAACTTTGGATCTATTTATTTTAAGATTGGTTATCAGTGGTGGAGCCGTGTGGTCTCCGGCAGAGTAGAATAGGCCACCCTCACTCTTACCGAGGTGTCGTAAAAGGCGACTAAGGTAAAGCTGCTGGCATGATCAGCAGCACCAAGAGAAGGAAAACTCTGCATTTATATCTAAACCCTCGCCAATCCGTCTGCCAAGCGTGGTGAGTATGGCAATTACCCCTCATGTGATTGAGGGAGGCCCGTGCCCCAGCAGTGGGGACTTAAATGGGCTGATGATGATGATGATGATCAGTGGCAGTCAGAAGCGCATGTTGCACTTCTGCTTTAGCAAGTTTGGTTTTTAATATTAATCACCTAACTTTTTAAAATAAAATAAACATCGTAAATTTTATATACACAACTAACTGCACTTAGTTTAGTGTTTTCCCGAAAGTTTCCAAGGGAAAGCTTTCAATATCCGTAAATTTCATTAGCTTTAAATTTTCTCCCTATTGAATTCATAAATTCGTAACATCTTATCGCAAAGAACAATTATGGTGAACCTCCAAATATTTTTATCAATTTATCTCCTTGATTACAATGAAGCGTTATTACAAGATTCGCAAAGATATTTTATGCCTTGGATATTACAATATTGTGTATAAGGTAATTAATACCTAGTTAACATTTAGTAGTATTTTATAAATCCGAATTATGTGATTTATTCTCGTTAAACACAGATCGACCAGAATGGTACCCGTATCTCGGTGTAGGTGTCTGTACGGTGAGTAAGGGCACCTGAGGCCTAGACGGACACCCATGACGAAGGAAATCGCTTACCATCAGATTATCTGTTTCCTCGTCTGCCAACTATCACATAAAATTTGATCTCTTAGAATATGGAAGACTTGGTCACCCTGACAGCGACCCATGGCCGAGCAGTCACATACAGGCCTGTATCACATTATACTGTGCACACACGGCGCGGACACGAGCGGAATGCGGAATTCACTATTGACTTCCAATTTGTCATTTGAGTACGAGCGAGTATCTGTTTGAGAACACTTCCAAACAAGTCACATACTACGAGTACTTTGTGGAGATCTATGTAGTAGATGCCTAGAAATAATGTAAATCTTTGTAGCTTAGATCTTTAAAACTCCGCAACGGATTTTGATGCGGTTTTTTAAAAAGATAGAGCAATTCAAGAGGAAGGTTTATTATGTTATTACGCGTGTGAAGTCGGGGCAGGTCGCTAGTATATAAATCAAAACTGTATAAATTCATTCATTACAGATTGATTCATCGTTTACTGATTGACAGTGCACTTGTGACTCCACTGGTAGTTACGGGTGTTTAAGTCCGGTGGCAATCGCTTACCATTCATGTCATCCGTCTGCGCGTCTGCTAGCTTTCACATAAAAAACTACGGAGGACGGTCAGCCTCACGAGTAGTTCGCATCACTCAATAAGGAAAGCTCTGTGCTTACGTCCACAGTAGGCGCCTCGCTCAGTGGGCTATCATTTGCCGCCGTGAGTCAGCCGCGAGTGGGCGCCGAATCTGTTTCACCGCGTAACTGTTCTTGATTTCTCGGAGACGCGCAAAAACTAGTTGTACTCGAGAACACGTGTGACCTCTGACGACTCATTTGTGAGAACTCGTTACATACTACAGGGATACACAATGAATGTTTGGCTGGAGACTATATCGGAGTACTAAGACTAAAATAGTTTATCTAATAAATATTATGTTATGATCAAGCCACGTAGTTCACTCGCACACACATTTTTAATGCTATAGGCGACAAACGAGCAAGCGGGTCACCTGATGGAAAGTAATCAACGCCGCCAATATACATCCGCAAAATCAGACAGATCGCTAATGTGTTGCCAGCCTTTTTAAAATAGAGTACGCTCTTCTCTTGAAGGTCCTTAAGTCGTAGCCGTCGGGAAATACTCCTGCAGCCAAACCGTTTCACAGAACTGAGGTACGTGGTAGAAAGTTCCATGAAAAACGCAGAGTAGGTACTAGACCGCCATCCATCGAAATATTGGATGGCGGTCTAGTACCTATGGCGGATGAATGAGGATGAAATGACAATCACTTGCGTGTGGTTTGATGTAAGTTCACCACCACTTTTATTGAACAAATAAACTAGTAATAATTATTTTAAGTTAAATAAAATAGTTTTGAAGTTAGTTGGTTGTGTAGTAAGTTAATTATATTTACATACCTATATCTCTCATATTTTCCTTAAATATAAATAATTAATAACATTTAAAAAACATAATTGTGTGTAGACTTACCGTTTCTTATCATTAAATTATCTTAATAACTAATGATATACGTACTGGAATTATTGAGTACATCTGTTTCTTCTTGTACAAGTCACGTACGGTATGTCAACACACAGCAGTTAGAACTAACATAGTTTGTTCCTTAACTACGCAAAATTATAATTAATTTATATCATCATGTTAATTTAATGAATGCTGATAAAAGTGGCAGATACAGTTAAAAGTTTTTTACTAATTCTAGTTTTACTACTATTAGTAATTAGGGATCTATCAATGCCTAGTTGGTATAGTTACCAAATAATTTTAATTACATATTTTGAAAATTAAGGGGTATGAATATTTATATTTTCATGGACACAATTGTTTATTGAATTTGACGAGCTCTTGTGAAGATAAAACTTTTTTAAACACCGTTAAATTTATTTGTTTTAATCATGGCACTAGAAAACGGTATAATTTTAATATATACTCCTAATGCAATATGAATACTTATATGGCATACTAATGTACAAAGCAGCTGATTTTATTCTTCGTATAGATACCTATAAGTTTATAAAAATACCCAACTGACTATTAAGAGGGCATTGACATTACTCCTTTTCACATGATAACAAAAAAACGAAAAGAAAGCACTGACAAAGTGACAATATTTCTTTTCACGTGCGCCCAAAAACCGTTCCTTTAGAAAACTCGACTTTTACTTAGTCAACTTAATTTAGCGACAAAAAGTTTCCACACGAAAGCCTCTCCACCTCTCTACAACTCTTAGTGCAAAGCTGCAAACGTAATGAGCTCAGAAGCCTTGCAAGGTCGCTCTTCGTAGAGCTCGAGTTCGTACGAGCCGCTATGTGAAGCGGCGCTAGGTAGAGCCGTGAGTCACGGGTTATTTCGGGCAGCACCCCTGACTCTCTAGCCATTATTAAGGGCTAGAGAGTCTCTAGCCATTATTAAGGGCTAGAGAGAAGGCTAATGTTTTTAAAATTCAAGGTTGAAAATGCCTTACATTTTGTTTCGTCATTAAAACATTACTTCAAATATATAATATGGGTATAAACCATTAAATATGGCCGCAGCCTGTAATGTCACATCGCGAGATACTGGTTGAAACATTACAGATGAAAGGGCCTATGTATGTATAGGCGTAAATAAATGTATAAGGCTTAGTTCTTTTGGGAATAGGAGTGTCAGTCCGATTTGCATTCTGAGATTGATTGTGTAAGGTACTAATCAATTTACTGTATTTACTTAATTACCTGACCTTGCACAAGGGGTGGACCTAAAACGTGTGGCTTGATGTCGTAAGGGAGGACATGCGTGCCAATAAATTGACTACATTGGATGCACAAGATCGTGCGAAGTGGAGGAGTAGAAGCAGGAAAGTGGACCCCGGGCTCCGGAGCGACAGCTTGGGACGCAACCGGGACTAAACGCTAAGATGATGATGATGACCTATCATTTCAGCCAATAGATGACCTAACCTTCCTATTTATCCTAACCTTCCCTTCACCTTGAACTTTTAGATAAAATCAGATAAGTTTCAAACCGTATTTTTAGTAAAACCGTCGATTTATACAACGACGACGACCAATAAGCGTCCAGCTCGCCTGATGGCAAGCTATTATCGCACCCAGTAGATGCCTTAAATCTAAAGGACTTACATACTTATGCCGACCGTTTAATAACCCTAACATTACTTTTTCTTTGTCGTTCGAGAAAACTTCAAGAGATCTCATTCTGATACACAGTATTGGCGAGCGTTTTCTCATATCAAACAGTAGTAAAAGAAAGCTCAACAGCTTTCTTTCCACACCAACGTGTGGCAGCCCTGTCTAGGGGCGGCCTCGCCGGCTCGTGACGACTACATTAAGACGCTCGCCAGACCTCGCGCTGACCTCCCGCGCGCGCGCACGCTGCGGCCGGCGGGATCCAGCTTTGATCTCAAAGTCACTTTACTAATCGGGCTCACACATTACTGAGTATTGCAGGGCATTAGCTTGAGCGTTCGCGTTGTAGTTTCTATTAAACACAGTCTACACTTGATTGCAAGTTTTAATTTAGCCAAGTAGAATTTAACTTACTTCTTGTTTACATAAATTTAATAGTCTGGTAGAAGGAATACTAAATCTCTAGGACAGAACATTTTATGGCCGTATAAAACAAAAATAATACGGATGATAAAATTAACTTTACAACCTTTTCAAGGAATCGAAAGGCATCGACATGATCATAAAGTATTGGTACCCCCAAGCCTAAACTTTGAAAAGTGAGGGTTCACTACCAATTTTACCATGGAACCCGATTAAAAAGTACAGTTTTGAACATTAGAAGGGCGCATCATTACTGCAACTTGACTCTGAGCGTGTACCAATGGTCCACTTGGTCTGGTTCCTCTATTTAGGAGTTAACTTTAATGTAAGCATTAGACTTCCTTATTCCTGGCTAATTGAACGGGATTTAGCGGTAGACGGAAGAAAAAGAAAGTCTGTAAAATATATTTTTTATTAATAAGATAGTTATGATTTATCAGAATGTAATCATCTATCTGGGAAATGTGAGAGGTAGAGTAGGTGTATAATTTGCGCCTATCATTTAATTTAAATCTTGTGGGCCGGATGCGAATATAATATTTTTTGTTCTCTGGCAAACCGAATCACCCGCAGGCGGATAACTGCGGATGATTGCAGAACTGTGATCGCAATTTCAAAAGTTTTTGTTTCTTATGTCTGGGTTACGGGAGACACTTAAAAATTTAATGATGTAGATAAATACCTATCTAATGTAAGAAACAAATAGAAAAATTAAATGCGCGGGTTTATTTAGAAAGCTAGCAATATTTGAGAAAAATGGCAATCGCTGAAATAAACTCAATTCAATTTACGGTCTCTACTCTACGTCGAAAATAATTACATTAGCGCCCAAGCGCGCAAGGTTTCAATTTACCTAAAAATATTTAATAGAATATCAACCTCCTAAAGCCCAGACAGCATACACACATTAGAAAATAATTATTTTTGGCTATATAAAGGACTTTGGGCCTTACGACCTTAAAACTACAAGGCTCTATCTATGCACATGTACGTTATAATATCCTCTAACCGATTACGGCTACGGAGGCCAATCTTAACGATCAGCCACGTACGCAGGATTTATTATAGTGCTCAAATGTTTGCGCAAACACAAGTGCACTCTCTATCCCCTTACACTTATATTCCGATGGGAAACCAGCGTGACACCACCGGAGAGAGATTGGGCGTAGGATCAACGGCTTATCGTGCTTTGGCGGAAGTGAAGACGTGAAGACGGCGGTACATGACCGCCGTCTTCCAGACTTCGGGCTGTCACTAAGAATTTCTTACCGAAAACTTAGGTACAAATTTTTGACTCGACTCACTTACCACTGCGCACTTACACAATCAGTCAATGTACGTACATAAATGCGAAATTGATGAATCTGCGTGAGTGTAATATTTGGACGATAACATCCACCTGCCTGTGATGTGTGGCCGCAATCACCCGGGTTCACGCGGGGGCAATGACCCGTGTACGGCAAACAGTTCCTGAGAAACTTACTCACTGAATTATTTGCAACTTGAATTATTTAAGCTCACAGAGCCATTTAGTTATCAGGGCTGACAGTCATTTTTTTGCGAATCGCTGAAAAGCTTTTTATACTGAAATTGAAACAAAAGCTTGGATAACTGAGATTAGATATACCTAGATTATTTTACTTAAAACAGTTATTGTGTGGGATGTGTCCAGTCCAGTCACACGCGAAAGTACATTTGTACAAATTTGTCAAATATTTTCAATAGTTTTTATTTATACTTATCTCAGTATACTTGCGCTTATAAAATGGATCCATATATTTATACCCGGATAAGATAATTTTTCAGATTTTTTTATTTACTATATTCTTAAGAGTACCTAAGTAGGTATTTTATCAGGGCCATCACCATAAACTTAGGAACTTACATTTTAAAATATTTACAGTATCAATAAATTGTACGCAGAACATTTGAATATACATCAGCGAAGTATAAAACGCCAGCTTAAGCGAGTCTCAAATTGTATTTATTTATAGCTGTACTCACACGAGTTACAAAACACATACAGTACAGTATTCATTTGTCACATGGGAATAGCGTGTTAACTGTCTGAAGAAATTGTTTCCACTATGTTCAGTCAGTCAATATTGCACTTGTGTTAGCGCACACACTTGAGCACTATAATATATCCTGCGTACGTACATTAATTGTCATATTAATTAAGTAAGTATGTTATTTGAACGAACCCCAGGCCACAAATGGCATGCTATTATACTACACGCAAAGACTCGCGGCAGACGATAGATTATTTCATTCAATATATTGAATCCTATTATTACAGTTATGTGGTTCAAAATGGCCAGTAGAAGTAAATGTAGCGGTTATACTCGAGCTCAAAGACTCGTGGCAGTCGGTTTCATATTTTATTCATTTAGGCCTGATTCGACCAATCTTTATACGTGAATAAATCTATGATGTAACGTCAGATTTGTATAGAATGATAGCGCTATTATGGTATAATATATGGATATTTAGTATCGGAATAAGATTGGTCGAATCGACCCTTAATGACTGACGACCCGTGTGGAACAGTGCATTTGGAACAGAACATGTCTGTTTGTATTGGTCTGGGTGTTAGTATTGGATCACTACATCCCCTGCCGTCACTAACTGTGCTTTATAGGTGGCGCTAGACATAAACGTATAGTATATCTTATCTTTACGATATTTATGCTAAGATTCATTCGTCCCCTTTTACCATAACGTAGGTTCTCAACCTTTTTTCTGTGACTGGCGTTTTAATATCAGCAAGGACCATGTTCCTACAAGTACTTGCTTTTCTCACCTGTCAGTATTTTTGTTCAAGTGCAATGCAATTAGAACTTTATCAATATAAACAATTAATTGATGTCAAACTGATTGTATGCGACCATCGAAATAAGCTTTGGAAATCTTCATCTTACGTCTTACCAAAGTATTTTCTGTATCTGCTTGCATGTCTCATATTAAGTATATAGTTCTGTGCTATTGTGAAATATCTTTTGACAGTGTTTACCACCATAGTGCCCGCTACAGTCCCTCTAGGAACTAGATCCAGCCAAAATTTAAAAACATAATAAATAGAAATATTTTTGTTGGATATTAATTTAACCCTCACACATTTCGATGATCCACGGACCATTGGTTGAGAACTTCTGTATTACAAACAACATGTAAATTATTAACCGAGATTTACTAGCGGCAGTGTATAAAGCACTTTAATAGTTCAACTTTACATCGCGGATCGTTATCAGTAGTTTCGAACTCGAGGTGCCCACCACCAGGCAAGGTTCGGTGTAGTTTATCACGGTCCATCCCCCGAGCCTCGGTCGCTGCTCCACTTCAGCTGAATAATGAACTGTTGGGCTGAAAGCAGAGGTGCTTGAACTCATTGTCCAAAGAAACGGCCACGATGACTAAGGCTTCTTGGAAATTAAAAGTTCGTTGAGGTTAAATACGGGGTGGCGAGAACGGCGAGTCATGAATAAAGGCACCATTTGTTTATCTACCTAAATATATTTTCGGTGAAAATAAAGTTTATTAAACTTATACATGATTATACTTATACGTGAGAGAGCCACGCTTCGGCATGAATGGGCCGACTCGACCGGAGTGATATCACGGCCTCACAGAAAACCGGCGTGAAGCAGCATTGAGCTGTGTTTTGCTGCGTGAGTGAGGGTACCGGAAGCCCAATCTAGGGGAAAGGTGGGTTTAAAAGTTGGCAGTACGCTTGTGACTTCATTGGTGTCGCGAGTGTCTATGGGCGGCGGCAATCGCTTACCATCAGGTGATCCGTCTGCTGGTGTGCCTACCTATCACATAAAAAAAAATACATATACATTGGATAACGAATGGCAGAGACGATCAGAGCAGGAGGATGATGAAGATATACCTACGTACAAAACTTGTAACAACAAAACATAATACTACTTTTTGGTGGGTTGGTTTTGCAATTAAAGGATAATTTCATAGTATTTTTACTACGACATTTGATTACGACAATTATTTACCTGAGTTTTTACATTTCTTGCAAGATATAATTAACCTCACATAGGTAATCAAATACAACCACCACAACATGAGTCAAGGTCTTAAGAATCGTGTTCATCGCGACGGTAGCTGTGACGTCACAATACGAATAGAATTTCATTTGTTTCCAGCTTGATACCGGGTTTTCATGAATCATCATCATCAGCCCATTTAAGTCCCAACTGCTGGGGCACGGGCCTCCCTCAATCACATGAGGGGTTAATTGCCATACTCACCACGCTTGGCAGACGGGTTGGCGAGGGTTTTGATATAAATGCAGAGTTTTCCTTCTCTGGGTGCTGATGATCATGCCAGCAGCTTTACCTTAGTCGCCTTTTACGACACCTCGGTAAGAGTGAGGGTGGCCTGTTCTACTCTGCCGGGGACCACACGGCGGATACCAGGTTTACCAGAGAGTAACTGTGAAGTAGCAGAATCCATCTTAAGCACCAGTAGATTATTTATTATACAAATGTTGAAGACTTAAGTGTAAAAACCTTTCGATAGCCTAAAGCTTCAGACTAAATACGACAAATTGAATAGATTGTAGTCAACCAAGCGATCGTAAGTGTTTTAAATATAGCATCCAGTTTTAAATAGCGAAGCATTCACCAGGTATAAATAAACCCTGTAAGTTGGCGCTAGTGGTGGAGAGGGGAGGGGGAGGATCGATGGCGCTGCAGCCGCCACCGCCCTCCGTGATTGATGGTGCACGAACTCTTCGACGGCCGCATTCGCCCGAAACAAATTTTGTATATCATTAAAGTATGATACTCTTGAAGTATTTGATCGATGGCTGCCGGGTGTGATACCGTGAACTATGCGTCAAAAGCTAACTAATTAATTAGAATTAGGTGCGGAACAAAACTTATCGTATAGGGTGCTTTTTATTCAAATTTTTAACGGAAAAATTTACTAAAAAGCACTCGCCTAACGAGACGAGAATGTCAGTTTCATGCAAACATACGAGTATGACTAGCGAAGTATGAATGACTTGCATTAATACCGGAATGGGAACTTTGAAGCTCGATTCAGATAAAATGATTTACAAAGTGATCTTATTCATTTTAAAAACAAAAGGAAACGTTATTAGCTTTATGATTTAAAAACGCCGATGTCCGGTGGATTTTTGATCTTTATTACATGGAAGATCTGTATTCTGTACCAATATGAAGTAATAAAGATTATGATTTAGAAGCTCAACCAACCGCCAGTCTTCCGTAGTTAGTTACTTATTATACTGAATACTTTTAAAATAACCAATGTACTCAATTTGTTTATTTATTTATTTATATATAAGGTACACCAACAGCAATACACATAAAACAATCACAAATGACAGCAGGTAACTTAAAAAGGAAATATTCAAATATGTTTGCCAATTATAGGTATACACAGCGTTCATAATATTGTAGCTAATTTATAACTAATTTTAAACTTAAAATCTAAACAAAGAATGATATAAAAGAATGGTCATTTTTACTACATAACAAAGTACATTCGTTGCTATAACACACACATATAATCAGTCCCTAATGACAAAAAAATATTTAAAAATAGTTTGCACACTCATCTAATCAGGACATCCAGTTCGTAAAGCATATTTTATTTAAAATTCCGCCTCCGCGAGCTTATTCAAGGAGTCCTATCTCCGCTCGGGAACGAGATTCAAGCAATTTTCTGCTATTTACTATTCTAGTGCTTTTAATATTACATTTCTAGGTGTTTCATTCATATTAGATACTAAAAACATTGAATCAGTTTAAAAATCCTGAAGTATGTTGACTCTGTAGTGTTCGTGAAAAAGTTTGTGTAATTCTTGAAATGGCTCTAACAAAGTGTTTGTTACTGAATAAAACTTTTTTAAGTCCAATAAACTTTTTGATACAAGCTCGAAAGTTCTTGAGTTAGATTTTTGCGTCAATTTCATTTTAAAATAAGTAAAAGGTAGCAAGCTTATCGATCTTCTATCGGATACATTTTGGAGAGTGCGCCACGGAACTGTACAATGCCATTGGAGCATCTCCGTTCTTCCACTACTCCACCAGGCAGACCCTCAATCGATACCGGTACATGGTAGAAATACCAAAAGTCCGCACAAAGAGGTTTGAATCCTGTTTCCTTATTAGTACTGCGAAACAGTGGAATCAGCTGCCTGAGGAGGTGTTCCCAGGAGGCTACAATTTGGGGGTTTTCAAAGCAAATATCAAATAAATACACTGTGGCCTGATCATATTATATTGATTCTAACTCACGCTCTTAACTGAATTTTTTCAATTGTGACATGCTGACGAGCACACAAACAAGCAAGAAAATAACGTGAATATCAAATGATACCTTCAAAATTACAGGTTTTTAGAATGGAAACGAAACTAAATGATTGATTGAATGTCGTCATTTGTTTTTAATAAATGCAATACTCAATAATTTTATTTGATATCTCAGTGTTCAGTTAAAGATCTTATAGTAGGTAAACAGCTTCATCCAGCTGGGTATACGCACATTTGCTACAAATAATTGTATTTACTGATTGCCTCGTTGGCGCAGCGGAGTAGTGCGTCGCACTTTAAAGCGACAGCTGCGCTTGGGGTCCTGGGTTCCATCCCCAAGTCTGGCCAAAATTTGTACCTGAGTTTTTGTGTTAAGAAATTCTCAGTGTCAGCCCGAAGTCTTGAAGTTGGCGATTTTGTACACCCGTGCCTAGGAAAGCACGTTAAGCCGTTGGTCCTGCGCTCGATCCCACTCCGATCGTGTCACACTGGTGTCCCATTGGAATATGAGGGTAAGGTAATAGGGAGTGCACTTGTGTTTGCGCACACAATTGAGCACTATAATATATTATATCCTTCGTAAGTGGCCTTAGCCGAAATCGGTTAGAGGATTATTACAAATACAATAAACTCGCTCGCGGGTAATACCAAATTATCTATAGCCGTGTGTAGTAAAGTCACTTAATAAAGATTATGGCAGTAAAAATGATGGCTCTATGGATCAAACATTTACGGAAAGTGATTATCATTGTATCGGTTGAGTATCGTTACTATCGGCGCATCAGTTCAGGGGGTGCCTGTCACTACCCCCCTGTTCTCGCACACCACGTGGGCTGTCGGGACACATACACCTCGTCTCTGTGCCAGGGGTAACTACCGGTTGAATACGTGACTAATGGATTCTGTTTCAGCGGTCGACGTGGTATTTATTTACTTACATGCTGTCAACAAATTATGTAGTACAAAGGTCATTGTCCGCGTCTGTCTATGATCGATGTAGGTAGGTATCGCTTTAACTTAAGTCAGATTCCTAAAAGTGGCCACTTTAGACAGTTATGAAAATTCTTGTTCCTTGTAGGAAGTAATTAATGTACATACATATAAGTTCGTCTCGTCTCGTTCGTGCGGTGAGACTCCAATCGACCAGCAGATAAAACGCCGCAAATGGAACTGGATCGGCCTACACGCTCCGAAGGGAACCGGACCACATACCGAGGCAAACCCTAGACTGGAACCCCCAAGGAAAAAGGAATTGTGGCCGCCCTAAACAATCCTGGCGGTGGACTATCACTGCAGAAGCGAAGACCTTAGGACTAACTTGGAGCGAAGTAAAACGTGAAGCTCAAGATCGTTCGAGATGGCGGAGCATAATACATAGAAAACATCCAGACTAATACAAACAGACATGTTCATGACTTTCCTCAATGTATTAATTGAAGTACTTTTTTAAAAAAATGTTTCCTATTCGCCACAATCAATACAAATCACCGCTGCTAGATCGTCGCGGTGTCACCTTAAGGCTAAAATCTAGAATTAAGGTTTATTGACTCGCAGCTAGCAGCCCTCTAATTCAACCTAGCTCGCAAAGTTTATGCAATTTTTGCAAAACTGTTAAAATGAACTTTTTTAATTGTTGTAAATCTCATTAGACATATCAAATCCGAGCTCATTGTACAATCTCACCCCGGATTCTGAATCGTCAGCTTAGAACACAATCGGAAATGACACGCTGATGATGACACGCTGGGACCCCCACTCACACCACAACCTACATTATTACAATTCCATTTTTATTTCCCGCAAGGGGAAACGGAAAGATTGAAAACGTCAAAACAAAGAAAAAAATATTCACAATCGGGTTTAACGAGGTCGCCCGAGGCATAAACACAGGCCTAAGTGCTTAATGCATTTTAAATTTTTGTTAACTACGTATTTTATAGGAAAAGCAATTCACTGCATATACTAAAGTGACTTGCGAATACCGCCAGTGGGGTTGCAAGCGCGTTGCGGCTTGCCTGAATAAGGAAGTAGTAAGAAGTCGATGTTTGATATAGGATTCCGACCACAGAAATTATATCCTGTTAGTTCTGTAATTTCAACTGATTATTCACGTGTTGCTCATATACGTATTTTTTATAAAGTGTCTATGTTGAGGTTGTCTGGAAGAGATCATTACAAGCGATAAGACCGCTGAGATTGTAATTATTATGACCAATAGCATTTACTTCTGTAACCTTTTGTCCAAAAAAGGTTCTACCTATTTTTTGTGTTGCTGTGATACAGAAGAAGCTTCATGTTTTGTGGGTTTGATTCCCATTCTAGGTAAACATTCGTATGATAAACACAAGTGTCTAACATTATAATAATATCGCTTGAATACATTTATTTGTAGTAGCTACATTACCTAATTCTACAACAACATCTCATACTATTAAGCACTTGTGTTACGGATATCAGACAACAGAGAGATTACAAATATATACTTAAATTACATATATTGAGGGTGTAAGACACTGAACAAACGCAAGTGTTCATCACACGAATTTTTGTCCGATGGGGATTCGAACCCACAACCTTTGGCGTATGAATTCTAATGCCATACGTAACAGAAGTGATTAAGTCCTACTTACCTACAAAACTTAGTACCTACTTATATTGAAATGTCTGATATTATTTATAGTGGCTCTCATCTTCAGCTAATGACACGCACAGTAAAACACTGCAAATCATTGTCGCAACTGTGTTAGGCTGTGTCTCCACCAGAGATGAGCGAGGATTGCGAAGCGAGGAATGTGTTTGTTAAGAGCCAATAAGATCGCTTCACTGAAAAACGCTTGGTAAATGAAGCCATTCTATTGGCTCGTAAAATCACTTTCTTTGAAACTCGCTCATCTCTGGTGGAAACGCAGCCTTATTCGCAACAAAATTATACCTTATACTGTCTTTGTTGCTAATAGTTTCCTGTATGCTATTGATAGTTATGTAACTATTTAACATGTGTATAATCTATGGAAATACCCAGCGGCCCCCAGCGATCAATGGGCCATGGCAACTATGGCGAGATAACCCCATATATGTGCAACAAACGCACTATTATAGCTGCAAGAGTGAGTTTTCCTTCTCATGCATAAAACTGTTCTGTTGATTGATTAAAGAGTATGTTCATTACGTTTTAATGATGTGATCAATCAGAACGATGACGGATTAAACGCTTAGACTAATTTGTCATTAGACGCAGATGCTTCACAAAAATGTTTGTTTCAAACGAAGCGTGAAGAAGCATCTCGCGGGCCAGGAGGTGATGCCTGACATCGCTTCCGTTGCTATTGCAACTTGGGCTCTTCTCTTGCTTACCATCAGGCTAAATAGAGCCAACATAGTTAATCTGTATAAAAATATACTTTACTAAAAATGTCAACAACAGCAAAGGTATAAATGATTACTTCATATTGAATACTACTATAAATGTGAAAGTGTGTTTATGTATATTTGTATGTCTTTCACGGCAAAATGGATATTTGAAAGGATCTCTCTTTCTAACTCGAGCAAAGCTGCGGGCAAAAGCTAGTACTTCATAAATTTCCTTAATGAGTATTTTTCCTTAACACTTCAAGGAAAGAGTGAATAGGCTATTCTCGGATAAGCATGGCCGACCTCAGTCCTCAGGTGGGATTGAGGTCAAATGTTTGTGTCGGAACATAAAAGACACTTTTGTTAGATACACACAGATAATACATAGTAACTTAATAATTGTTGCCCATAACTAAATAAAGGGTAAAGTGCACTAAAAAACAAACGGTGGTTTAATAGAACCTGGACAGCTCTACCAACATAACCCTTAGGCCGTGGAGTCACAGCTCACAGTGTACCTACGTGTCGCCCCGCAGACACCATTACGCAACGTCGCGGTTATTGCTCTACGTAGAGCCGCAGTAGAGACGTGACTCATGCCGGTGGGAACCGCCGGGAAACTATCCCACAACGTTTCGATCAATCCTGATTATGTTTTAACTGGACTATCACTTGGTAGAGCTAAACGGGCGATTCATACAATTGATATGACTCATTTGTTTGAACATTTCATTGATATTATTTTTTAAACCAGGGACTGTTAGAGTAAGCTTACAATATTATTTTATTAAGAACTTCCTACATACGTAAAGCAGCTATAATCATCACAAAGCATTTTAAAAATTTGCTGTTGTGTCATTAATTTAGATTTTGTTAACGAGTAAATAATAAGTTATAGTACTCTACATAAGTGCTCCAGTTTAATAAACACGCAGACGTAAATAAAAAAAGTACTACCGTTTTATGTCGAGTATAAAATTTTGTAAGCATTTAATTATATGTTTATCAATAATTGAATACGTACATAATTTTATTTGGTTCAATTTATCAAGGCAATCAACTAAGTATGGTCTAGTGTTGTAGGTACGTTACATAGTTGAAAATTCCATTAGATTTCCGATGGATATATGGCTCCGCTGATTTCGCTTCTCAATGATTCATATATACACAAACAGAGTAAGATGGAGAAGTCTCGCTAAAGCCGCTACCCAACATACAGACAACCCGTAATCACGACCACTCAACAACGGCGTCCGGTCGTTTCCGTTCAGGAGTGTACGACTGAGAAGAAGAAGATTCGAATATTTTATGTTCTTTTTTTTATTTGGTTCACAAACGGGATGTAACGTTTACATGACAAGGTAGCTTTAAAAATAATACATATTTACGTTCATTCTAATAATAACAATGAACACTGCATGCAATAAGTGTGAACATTGGAAATAGGGAGAGAATTAAAAAAAACTAACATAAACAGATTACTACTAAATAAACTACCTAACCACGGCAAGCTTCAAATCGGCCTTCGCCGAGGCCACAGAACCATGAAAAATATCAAAAGAGGTTCTAATATGATTGTAACTGTTAGTCATCAACTATACAATGGTGAATGCTGACCTGATACTGTCCTGCAGTATGTTGGAACATTTTATATATATATATATATATATATTCGTTTTTATATAATAGTTCTATTCTGTTTCGTTCCAATATCTGTTGTACCTAAGTAAATATTTAATAATCAATTATTATTATTGTTTTTTTTTTTATTTGAAAAGAGTAACTACTGAGTTTCTTGCTGGTGTCTTCTCAGTAGAAATCGAATTCTGAACTAGCGGTACATGATAATAATATATGTAAGTACCTATATTGACATTCATAAGTGTTCTGTGTGGACCTAAATTGAATAACGATTTTTTTTGTTTTTTTTTATATCTAGTATGTGCAATGATAATAGACGTATAATTTTCGTCAGCTTTTACTATAACCCTTGTTTCCTGCTTCTGTTTCCGCGCATGACTAACTTTGTGTTTTAAATTTGACTGTACCTAAAGAATAAAATACCTGTACAAAACTATTTAATGACTAAGTAAATTATTTTGTTTACCAGTAGCCTTGATTCAAAAATACGATAAGTTAGTTGTGGTCCATAAAAAGATAAGACCCCTATGGATGGGTACACTATTTCTCTAGGTTGGGTGTGTTGGGAGACGCCTCCGGCTATCACCTATTACTACCACTAGTACAGGGTATGTCCTAGTTTGCAATCACGAGTAGTTAGGTATAGTAATAGGTGATAAATTGTCTGACGCATTTTTTTTTGTGACAGGTATGGTGAAGCAAACTAATCATCTGATGTAAGCGATTGCCGCTGCCAAGTGGAGTGACAATGCGCTGCCAATCTGCGATACATTCAGCTCCTTCACGCTAATTTTCTGTTAGGCTGTAGTGGTCCAGTCAGCCCATTCATGTCGAAGTGTAGCGCAGGGACACTAAAAGGGGTGAGTTTGAGATTTTTTTTTATGTCATAGGTGACAGACGAGCAGACGGATCACCTGATGGACACCTACGACATCAGTGGGGTCACACGTGCGCTGCCGACCTTTAAACCCCCCCTTTCCCCCTGATTGAGCCTCCGGTAGCCTCACTCACGCAGCAAAACACAGCCCACGGTCGAGATTAAGAGTTGTTGATCGGAGCGAATTGTCTGACACATTATAAATCTATCTATACTATTTTAAAGAGGTAAATCCTACAGACAGTGGCAATACTTATAGGTAGTCTCAAAACACGAAACCCTGGAGCGAAGTAATCGACACTTAGCGCCATCTATTGGAATAAAGTGGAACTAATGTCCCGTAATAAAGTGAGGGCGGGTCATCATAAATAAATTCATTCACCTGATTCCGTACTAAGTAGCTTAAGCACTCGGATTTATTTATTCTGAACAATATATCGTAACCAAACGTAATAATTACAAACGTTATCTACATTAGTCCTACAAACACACATCGCAAAAGTAATCCAGAACAATATCTCATCAGCGACAATGAGAAGTGCTTTGAATTGAAAGCTTTCCGGGAACCCGCGCGCACCAGCTGCGATGGTGCCGTTCCGAGAACTCTACCCGCCACCGCTCTACAACTCGGTCACTGTGTCAGCTCTAGCCGCGGGCGGCCCTTTGAAGTTCACCCCAGATGCAATGAAGTCGCACATTTTTATTTCAATCCCCTACTATACTATTGAGCTAGTGAAGTAATAAGTGAGTCAGATATACTTATAACATAGATAAAAAGGAGTGGAATTAATAATGTAGAATTGATAGTGTAGATTTTTCTATATTTTTTATGTTATATTCTCCTCCATCTGATTACGGCTACGGGGGCCAATTTCAAAGAACATAAGTGCAAGCGCAAACATAAGTGCACTCTCTATTCCCTTACACTCATCCGATGGGATACCAGCGTGACGCAACCGGAGAGGGTTCGGGCGCATGACCAACGGCTTAACGTACTTTCCGAGGCACGGGGGTACAAGACCGCCAATTTTCAGACTCCGGGTTGAAATTGAGAATTTCTTAACAGAAAAACTCTGGTACAAATATTTGACCCGAACCGGGGATCGAGCCCGGGACCCCAAGCGCAGCCATCGCTTAAAGTGCGACGCAAAAACCAGTGCGCCAACGCCAACGAAGAAGTTTTATATTATATGTAGCAGACGGATCACCTGATGGTAGCAGATACAAACTCATGTTGATGATACTATACTTTTTGGTATTTTTTTTAATTGGGTCTTTTTGGCCAGAATAAATAGTTTTTGAAAACAGTAATACCAACTGATAGATTTTGGATACGGAAGTAGGATGGAATCTATTTATTCTGTGACGGAAGTATGCCTTACCCGAAATCTCAACTTTAATTTGCGAATGATAACCCTATATAGATAAATCAATTCCTAACTTTTTGGAAGTTTCAGGATCTTGCTAAGAAGTGATGTAATATTTACCGAAAGCGTTCGTGCCGCTCCGATCCGACGACTTACATAAAAGTACTTACTATCAGATGGGATAAATCGAGGGACTCAGCGCTGTTCTGACCTCGACCCCAGCTCCAGTTTATCCGCTATAACGAGCGCTTCCGAGCTTTGTAGCAACCGTGATTGACACTCCTACGCATCAAGCTCTAGATCATGTAAACAACAGTTACATGCTTGTAATATTAATATGCCCCTACCAATAATTTAGCTATGGCACCCAATTTCAACAAAAAACATAGGACGTCATAGTACACAATGTGTGCGCGGACACACGTGTGCTTTTTATTCCCTTACGTCTTATTTCGAAGGGAAACCAGTATGATAACCGGAGAAGAATTAGGCGTACAAGGAGTTGCGAATAGTTTTTTAGATTTTCGCGTTGCATTATAACTATAATGTATCAAGACGGGAATTAACACGATATTTATTATGTTAAACAACAATGTTGTTACATTATAAGGAGTTGCGAACTTCGAGACTCCGGGCTGATTACTGAGAATTTCACTGACCACCATATTCAAGTACAAACTTTGGCCCAAACCGAGAATTGATCTCGGGACCTCAAGCGCTGCCGCCGCTATACAGTGCGCAGTTTTTGCTACTGACCAAGGCAATCAAAATAATACAAGTTCAAAATATTTGCTAAAGCAAGTTTTGAAGGATCGTTGCGCTAAAATCAGTCGGGTATGTGCTTTTTGCGTTTTATTATGGATCCCGATGAGTCATACCAAAAATAAATACAAAACTTCAAACATCACGTCATGTTCGCACCAGCCATCAGGAACAAGCGTGATGATTTATAAATTATTCTTAAAAGGACACGTCTAATTTCATTTCAAAGTCAGTTACATCCTTATACTCGTACATATCGTAAACAATCAAAACACAAAGCTAATGGAATCCTACACTAATTAAAATGAATTACAAATTGGATGGGCATTTGTGCCTTCCGTAATTTTCATGTGCTAGGTCAAACTTATCATTCTGGTTATTGAACTTACTCGCACAATCAAAAATGTAAAAATAGCCGCCGAATCGATACGGAAACAGAGCACCCCAGTGTACTAATATGGAGAGAAATAATAACATCATTTTGCAAAGTAATGCCAAAAGTGAAAAACATTATCAGGAAACCTGCAATTTCATTTTGCTTATCAGTGGAGCAAATTGCATTAGATACGGCGACTGGTGCGGGTAGATTATAAGCTACATGGTAGTTTTGTAGTGCATACAAGTCTCACGTGAATACTTTGTCGCTATGCGTCCAGGTTATATCCTTATTCAGAGGTAAAGTCGAGGTAAACTTTACGGCCGTAAAAGCGAGGACGCGCGCCACTAATAGTAGACGCAAAATCCGTAACGAGGAAAAATTACTTAAGTTTTTGAATCGGCGCGTATCACGGAATAAAAAGTTACAAGCTCGTGGGGTGGGGATGTAAGCTAAGTGGTATGTTACTGGAGCAGGTGGGATCGATAGCTTGGTGGTGCGTACCAGGTGTTGGATGGTGGGGTGGAGTTGCACTCGTTCCGTGTCGGGCCGGTAGCGGCGAGACCGCGTCTCCCAGCGGGATTATGTCGCGGTCTCGAGGGCGCGGGCCGAGCGTGCGGGCGTTCAGCCGGGGCTCTAACGTCGATCGCGTGCGGCGCGCGCGGCGGCCGTCTGACACTGCGCTGGCCGCCGCGCGGCCGCGGCTCGCTCGCCTCGTTGCTAGGGCTAGCAGCGTGGATACAGCTTGAAAACAATAGCACGCTGCGGCTCCTAATGCGGCTTTAGGCTCTAAAATGCGTCTAGTTACATCCAACATGATGGTAATATGTTTTTGTCCATGTCAGACTGACTCTATTATAGAGATTCATAAAAATGTCGGATTAGTTGACTTATAATATCTAATTTGTTACTTTTGCATCTGCCCCGAATAGAAAAAAGTGTATTAAAATTTCAAAAAGGCCACATAAATAAGTCTGATCGCTGATATAGACATGCGTGATGTTTTGTGTGATTTCAGTTTTAAATGTTGCAGGATCGGGATTTTGATTACTATACAGTACCAACTATAATCAGTCAAGCGACCACCACGTAACGTCAGGTAACATAATACATGTGTTTCCTAAATTGTCTCGCCGGAAACAGAGTTCAGATCCGCCTAAGGCCTGCACCGCGAGGTCGTCCACACGTCAGCACTAAGGCCATATTTCACCACTTCTTGATATGGTCCCGATAATTTTTGAGACATAATTGGCCATATGCTCCTTATGAACTATCGAATAGTTTTTCACTTCCTTTCTTTTATGATTCAACAAACCCTATTAATATGCACAAACATGTTTCACAAACGTCCAAAAACCACATTATGTGCCATAACATTTTGAAATGTGTTTTAATACAAATGACAAATTCGGTTTAGCTTGTTACTTATATTAGGATGTGTGTAATGTTGTTTTATATAATTAATTTTAAAAATCACCTTTGACGAAATTTGGTTAGGATCATTATGATAGTAAACTCTAAAAACTTTTGAAAATTCGTCTTAAAATGTAGCTATGGATATGTATTATGGTTTGCTATCGATAACCTACACGACGCCGCAATAAAACAATAAATCTTAACGCGGCCAAGAGGATGAATTGACCTGATTAACGTAATACTACCATTGCCGGACGAGTAGGTGTGCGCGCGCTCAGCGGCTGCACCCGCGACCTCGCCGGAAGGAACCATTCGCGATTACTCACTCGCCTCCACCGTAAACACTTGGCATGTAGGGATGCTAATAAATCGATTTCCTTTAGGTTCATACTCCGAGCAAATATAACTATTTATCGATATAAAAAGTAGGTGTGTATGTCGATTGAGTGGGCACCCTCTATAAATAAATAAATATGATCGGCGATTAGTAAAAGTTCTTAAAGCATTTCTAAAACCAATATTTTTATTTGTACCACTCATACCTACGAAAAACAGTTAAATATAGGTACACTCAATTGGCAATTATTGAAAACTGGATCTTAAAATTTAACGTTTAATCGGACAATGGTAACATATTTCCCACCAGATTTTGAACCTTATGTCATGCCATAAGAGCGAAAACCAATGAAATTTTTCACTGACTCATCCGATTAAGGGATAAGCCACAGTGTCTTTTGTATTTAAATACAAGTACAAAACTATGAAATGAACTATCCCCTACGGTATTAACGGGCTAATGCGGCATACAAAACCTTAATATATAAAGTTACTCTATGATACAAACCTCAGAATAAAGAGCGTATGTTTAAATTTTGGCAGCTCACCTGTGACTGCAGATGTCCATGAGTGGCGGCAATAGCTTACCATCAGGTGATCCGTCCGCTCATCTGCCCTCTATCTCATAAAAATACAAGGTTGAAAAAGAAAACCAAAAGCACTCGTTTGTGCGAAAAACAGTTTACGTATTTCAACTCATAACATATACAAATATTTTATGTTTGCTTGCCACTGATGATAAACTAGGCTATATTTCACTGAAAGCATTGCTCCGCAAAACATTTCTATCCATTTATGTTCGGGGGTCAAGGACTTAAGAAATAAAACTAACATACGTACAATACTGACGTAACGACAAAATACTATTTGGTGTAAGTCAGAAAGCTGTACTCCAAAAGTGCACTTAACAGACCTATCTGTTAAGTACACTTTTGGAGTACATATTTTCGTCGAGGTTGCAAAAAGGTTTAACTTGATAGCGTAAAAACGTTAACAATTATTTATTATTTATTGCACAAGAAAAAGTATGATTGGCGGACTTAATGCTATACAGCAATATCTACCAGTCAACAACAAAAATGGGCGAATCAGAAAGTTCTACGGCGGCTTATTAAAACACAATATACTAAGTAATATTTATATGATTAAATATACATACACATCGTTAAAACTTAACCTACATAAACTATTACTAAGATAGTACCTATGAAATTCCCGTTTTGTTTCTAGACACAATAAGATATATAACTCCTTGCAAAAAATCTTACGCTTACCCGTACGGTTGCCCGTTTTTTACGTTTACGTTTTTAGCAATAATAACTTTTAATTTTTTTTCTGAAAATCATTCTTCACGTTTCTAAACGTTGTCCATTAAATGACGGTTAATTATGGAGTAGTAGCATTAATAGTGAATTTACAAATGATAAAGTTAGGATGGAAATAACACAAACAGGAGCACCTCTGTCTGTCTGTGGTACATTGTCCAACTTTGCAGAAACGCAGACATACTCACATTACTGGGTGCTGGATACATTCTGATTAATTAACAATTTATCATACGCCATTTCGAATTATTGGTGAAAGAAAGATACAACACGTGTAAGTAAATAAATGTATGTAGTCAATGCCATTTAAATCTTATTTATGTTCCTTTTAATTGTGTATTTTATGTAATGTAAGTGTTTTAGCATTTAATTAATTATTTTTATTTTATTTAAGTACGAATTGTGTGGTATTGGATATTGACAAAGTAACGCGCCGAAATGTAGAATTACCGAAGTTTAGAATTTTATAATATTTTTATGATAAAAAGGACAGTCTATATAGTCGAGCCAAACTAATAAGCCACATTTGACGTTTCTAAATTAAAGCTTCATAAAGACCTACTAAAAAACTTCGTTTAAAGTGAATAATCGATATGTACTTCAAACAAACGTGATTCGAATACTACAATAATGTAAAAAAGATTATTAGTACTTTTATTTGGAAAAATGTAAATCAAAATTATTGAAAAGAAAGAGGAAAGTTGGAACCGATCCTAAATATCGATCCGCGGCCAGTTTATTTATTTTTCTTCGAAATCAAAGCTCTTATATTGTGTGCCTTATATTTTTTCTTTTTACAAAGTTATCAATGTATTTATATTTTTAAACAAGAAAATAATACGTATTATTTTAAACAAGAAAATAATACGTATTATATCAGAATGTGGCTTTTCATTTATAGAAGAATATTCCTACACGATTAACATTGTATTCGTTCGAATATTTGGGGTACATCACTAGATCTTAAAAAGAAAATGGGTTGACACATACAATATTGTACTAACTAACGTACAATTCTCTAGAATAGTAAATTTTCAAAAGTTTATAAACAGTTTAACAGAGAAAGTAAATCGTGGAATTATCTTTTTTCTCTTCATTGAAATAATTAAATGCACACATAATTTTACAAAGTTAAGAAATTGTGGTTTTCCTAGATAGAAATATTGATAAATTCAATGATCGTTGTTACAAGGTTACGTTGTCGAATTTCGTTGAAGTGTCAAATGTGGCATTTTATTTTGGCCCAACAGTAGCCTCTGAATGATCTCCCATAAAAAATATCATTGATAATTTCTATTGCAATGGGAAGTTAGGATTATCCAGCAATTACTTTCCCATTAATTATGATATTTTGCTTGTCGTGTCGATAGCGTTTCGAACAAGTTATAGTTATTTACCGTGGGAGAGCCAAGCTTCGGCATGAATGGGCCGGCTCGACCGGAGTGATACCACGGCCTCACAGAAAACCGGTGTGAAGCAGCCGGGGGTTTAAAGGTTGGCAGCGCACATGTGACTCCACTGGTGTCGCGGGTGATGGGCGGCGGCAATTGCTTACCATTAGGTGATTCGTCTGTCCATCTGCCTACCTATTACATAAAAAAAAATTTAGCAACGCGGCTGTGAGAGAAAACTTCGTGAGGGAACCGTCTTATAGTGTTGCGAAAGTCATACGGCAGTCGCATCATTGTAATTAGACACACCAAATACTTGATCATTGTCTCAGCATACCCGAAGTTGAAGCGACAGCTTTGCAAGGAGATGAGGAATGTCCTCGGTCACCCTTCTACAGTTGTATCTCACGGTGCCGAACGTATTCCGGAGCAATATCCGCGACCTCACACTGATTGCCGCTTCCTGCGCTCGCGCGCTTCTCGTTAGTTCCTTAATCTTGCGAGTGACCTTTGCTCCTTTAGTAAGTACCTACTGAATGCTTCGTTATCTCTGTGGGTAGAGCGTGGCACTTTAAAGCGACAGCTGCGCTTGGGGTCCCGGTTTCGACAGACATAATAATCCCCGGGTTGGGTCAAATTTTGTACCTGATTTTTTCTGTTAAGAAATTCTCAGAGTCAGCCTGGAGTCTGGAAGCTCGCGGTCTTGTATATAATATATATCTTGTATTTAAGCCGTATGTTCTTTGCCCGATCCCTCTCCGGTCGTGTCACACTGGTGTCCCATCGGAATATGAGGGCAAAGGAATAGCTTGCGTTTGCGCACACATTTGAGCATTATAATATACCCTGCGTAAGTTGCCGATCATTGAGATTGGCCGCCTTAGCCGAAATTGGTTGGAGGATATTATTATTATTATTATAAATACCTACATATTATTATACAATCTTGTAATCCGTCTTGCTTTAAAGAACTTAGGCGTTGCGCTTGTACTTGAAACCGTCTCCTAACGAACGAGAATATAACATCCAAACAAAAAACGCAGATCGCGTGTGAAAGAGACGAAGACAAACATTGGGTCGTGAATTCCAATTCGTTGTAGGTCCTTTGATCATCAAGGATTACCAAAGATACCCGCCTTACTTTAGTATCCTGATTCCTTAATTAAGTAGTATCCTTAGTACTTAAATAAGTAGGTGCAATGAAGCGATTGCCCAACTTATGAATAGCAACCACACCGCCTAATGTGGGTATCCAAATTTCCAGAACATGCAGCTTTTCTCATATATCACTCACCGCTATGCTAGTGGTGGAAATACGCACATAGATAGGTTTGAAACATAAGACACCACTGCGCATCAACCACTGCGCAACCAACGCTCTTTTAAGTTTGATTTCATTAAGCGATAATTAACAACAATAAATACTTGTGCCACTTGTGTCTCGGACATAAGGACGGACAAAAGGGCAACAAGGGTAGCTCGACATGACGCCGTGTGTACGTTTACACCATTTTGATATTAGGATTCATGCACCTCATTATTATTCGCTGCATGTTACCAAATTAATTAAACAACGCCATCATGAACACTTCATAAATACACAAGAATATACAGGATACAGCTTTAGGTGAATATTATTATTGACACGAGCTGTTAGCGGCTATTCATTATCATAACATGTTTTGTTTGCAAAGCTCAGATAAGTCCGGTGCCTGATAAAATGGTGGAGCAATTATTATTTTTACAAATTTATCAGACTAAGTAGGCTTATGATCGACTAGCCTTTGCCCGCAGCTTTGCTCGCATTAGAAAGAGACAAAAACATACAAAAGTGAAGTTAAATAAAAGATTTTATAATAGCCTATGCCTCTCCATCCCTTCAACAATCTCCACTAAAATCAGGTCAATTTATCGCTCCCTTTTACTGTGAAGGACGGACAGACACACTTCCACGTTTAGAATATTAGTACGGATGCAGGTTCTCCGAATTAGTATTTTATTTGTATCATATATTCCACAGCCTCTAGGGCCGTGCCTTTGTTTGCTAGTTTACTAATTATTTATAGTGTTATTTGGTGCTTCACGAAAGAACATTGTTAGTGTTCACATTCAAGTCCAATTTTAAAAATTGTATACCTATTGTTTGCCCATTTTATTCCGTCGATGAGTTTTTAAAATTTAAGTTTATCCAATCAAATTATCGTTAGTACCTACTCTATATGAATGTACTCAGGGATTATACAGTCTAAGAAAAGTGTGCAGAGGTATAACTGAAGTTTAGATTTTAGTTTAATATATTTAATTTAGTTAATTTACCCTTCGTAATTTGTAAGAAAATTTATTCATATGTTTTTTTAAATACTAAATAAGTCTAAGCACTTATATAATGTAGATGACATTTGTACCCACCCTATTTATGATGAATAAATGATTTTGTATTTGTATTTGTTGTATATACCGTAGTTAAAGAAATATTGAATCCATGTGGTCGAAGTTATTATCATTTGTCACTAGACAGTTTTTTCATCATCATCATAATTTCAGCCAATAGACGTCCACTGCAGGTCATAGCCACACAACAATAATATTTTAAAGACAGTCACAAAGAACTAAAAACTAAAACGTGTAGATTCAGATTCAAAGAAACAGAAATAGAACTCCACTTTACAAGCGAAGTCGCGCGACAGGCTAGTGTCAAATAGAAAAGAGTTCAACGCGTTGTTTCTAGCTCAACGTACTCCGAGCTACGAGGGGGGCCTGCTACGAACTACGAGCAAGGACCTGCTACGGTTTTTCTGGATAATTAATTTTTTAACAATTTTATTAGATTCATCGTAATTATTTTTTTTATTTCTAGTATTCACTTATCGTAGGTTATTAATAAATACAACTCGAAAATCATACTAATGGTAATAATTAGTTTTAAAATTAAAATAAAGGAACCTTTAATTTTGGCACAAACGACTTCCTACACACCTAAGTGCTTTAGTATATATACATGACATTTATTTTATTGCAAGAAAAGTATTTTGTACTTAATTCAGTTAAACATATGTTTAAAATAATAATAATGTAAAAGAAAAAAACATTGTTCACCTATTCACCAATCAAAAAAATACTAAACGAATGTGGAGTTTTCAATTCACTCGTGCACAGAACGTCAAAATATATGTATAGCGCCATCTTGTGTATCGAATGCACATGTTCATGGAAGTTCTGCGTGATCGGCGCGCGCGCATTCGATGCTTCGTCGAAGGTCGCGCATAGATGGCGCGACAAGAATTATTTTTATACACGCGTTTCGGTTTGTATTTTTAATTAATTTATTTTTTGGGTTGAAATATCAAACGGAAAGTCAATCACGAAAAAATATGGCTTTCCAGTTAATTTCACGTCGCTTCCGATCCATTTATTATTTTTTAGATATATTGTAAACGCTTTACCTCTCCAATGTTCTCAGTTTTTGCCAAGTTGCAGCCAATCTAGGTACCTACGTAGCAACCTACAAATTTTTCTATTAATTAGTTATTTACACACGGCGTGACGCGGAATCACTCCTACTATTGGACGGTCGACCGTCTTTAAATCTTAGGTACAAGTGATATTTTTGCACTGCGAGGAGTACCTCGACCGGAGCCCCCCGACGACGTTTGTACATACTCTTAACACTCCTAGAAGAATCCAATAAGATAGGTATTTAAAGGTAAGTGTTTTGCTTGAAAGTTATCTCTTAAAAATCTCTCTTTCGCGATAAGGCCGTCGAAAATTCATTGCACACGGCATCACATTACCCCTACAGTTGAACTTTGGACCGTGAAGCATAAGTGTTTTTTGCACTTTTTAACTTGACCTAGGCTAACGCTGCCAAGAACAACCAAACAAGGAATTTTCGTGTTATACATATATTTTGCGTGTTTGTGAAGTGTTTTCAGTATGGAATAGAGTAGGTATCTTTATACCTACATTTTATTAAATTCTCTGACAATCGTATCGTCTTTGCCTCTGGTAACATAACGCTCGGTATTACCTAGATTATTACCTGCTAACAAAACAAAGTTGCACGAGACTGCGGGGGGCGCGCGGGGCGCGGGACGGGAGGCTGTCGCCCCGCGCCGCGCCGCATCGCAGCGGTCGGCGAGTGCGACGCGACCCGAACGCTCGAGCCGGGCTCTGCGTCTTAATTTATCAATGTAACATCCGTGACTTCTAGCTAAGAGCCATATAGGTTTTCATTCTCAAGTTTTACTCTTTAATTTCGATATTTGAGGACCTCTGCTAAGCTAAAACCCGCGAAAATCCGAGTTCGGTGAATTTATAGTGAGTGCATCGCGTATTGCCTACCGGCTAGCTTCTTATCGCGCTCGGACGGCCTCGGGCGGCGCTCGGATCCCGACCTGCGGTCCTGCGCGCGGCGAGCCCCGGATCGCACCAAACAAAACAAACAATGATTTGAAGTACCTACAAAGTTACGAATTAATTACAAAATGGGAGGGAAACCAAAAAAAATCCTGGAGCAGATCCACCCCCTTCAAATAATTAAGGAAGTAGAGAAATGGCCGGCGCTGTATGTAAAGGACACCACCGATAGGCCTAACACCCATTTCAAAAAAAAGCTCTGGGGCGAAGTAGCGAAGGCACTGTTTCCAGAATGGGAAACTTTCACCAAAGTAGAAATGGATAATAAAGGTAAGTTTACAACCTTACTTGACACCGACTACCCACCGACTGACATTGAATATTACAATACCTACTAAACTAAACTGAACCACCTGTGGCGCGTTTGGCAGGGGTTGACCACTAGGGATGCCTCTGCCTGTTGATGATGTTGAGCTATCTATGGGAGGACTGAGTTTCCCGCCTACTTAGTCATATTTTAAGACCACAGTTCCATCCCCCGTCATCTAGATGGTTGGCTCTTCAACTGTAAGTACGTTTCTCAAGAAACATTTTACCTCGTACGACAAAACTGAGGAATGAACTATATCGCCTGCGGTATTTTCGGACCGATACGGCCTATATCTGACGATTTAATTTGACATACATATATTATGACTTATTCATAAAGTGCTGAATGTATCTCATATAATGTAACGTAATCAATTAAATTAAATTGGCTAACTCCAAATTTGGACATTCCAAATTTGCATTTTTTTTTATGCTAGAGGCGGACAAACGAGCAAGCGAGTCACCTGATGGAAAGTAATCAACGCCGCCCATGAACAAAATCGCCCGCGAAATCAGAGAGATCGCTAATGTGCACGTCGTATTTGGCCAAATATGGTGAACTATTGTACGAAACTTATCATCTTTTTATACCTACCCCTATTTTGTAAATTAAAAATATGGTATTTCTATTTGTTTTTGCAAACTTTTAGGAAAATAGCTTTTTTTATTGCTTTAATAGGCAGACGAGCGCGGCCCATCTGATTCCATCTCTTGTCCATTAGACGGAATCAGATCAATCAATGTATGAGACGTGGTAAGATTTCTTTTAAATTACTTTTTGTTAAATTTCGATCGTTCGATCCTACTAACCCCGCCAATTATTTTAAATAAATATTTGTATTGAAGTCTCAATAAATACAAGTAAAGAAGAGGTTTTGTGTATCATCTTCGATACATATGATATTTTTAAAGAATATTTTAAATAATAAAATCAATTAAATACTTCGTTGCAAAAAGATGTGACGTTTCATTATGTTCATCATCATCATCATCATCAGCCTATCGCAGTCCACTGCTGGACGTAGGCCTCTCCAATTGTTCGCCACTGTGATCTATCCATGGCTTCTCGCATCCAGCTCTTGCCAGCCATCCTGCGCAGATCGTCCTCCCACCTAGCCAGAGGTTCATTATGTTAGAAGTAAATAAATAAATCGAATATTCATCCAACATATCTAAGTAGCTTATTATATTAGAACATTGTACCCTACACCTTTATTCAAATGACCTTTACCCAAACGATGCCTGGAAGAGATCTCTCAATTTGATAAGGCCGCCTTCGTTGTAGATATCTCCTGCAATACCATGTTTTAAATTTTAAACCTATATTTTGTGAGCAATAAAGTATACTTAAGCACTATCATTCCTGTCTGATCGTTAAGATCGGTCGTTGTACCTGAATCCGTTGGAGGATATTATGTAAGCATGAAAATTGATTGATTTAATAATCAAAAATATTCACCCATGTCTTTCCTCAGTTACAGATCTCGCGAAAAGGTGGCGGAATCTGCGCGACACATTCCGGCGGCAAGTCGAGGTGGAGCGGAAGATCCGCGAAGGCGCCGACATCAAGAAAAAGGTCTACGTGTACTACAATCACATGGCGTTCCTGCTCCCACACATCAGCATGGGGGACAGCGATGAGGAGGAGCAGGCGCGCCAAGCCGCCGCCGCCTCCGCCGCCTCCGCCGCCGCCGCCGCCGCCGCCGCGCCGCGCCGCAAGAGGAAGCACACCAAGCGCCACACTCCCGCACCGCCCATCAACCTCTGCCTCGACGACATCGACGAGGACAAACACTTCCTCATGTCCCTCGTCCCCTCCTTCAAAAAGATGACTGAAGACGAAAAACTCACAGTCAAAGTCGAAATACTCAAAGTCATTAGAGGAGTCCGGGGCTCCCCAAACTCCTCCACTTTGAACTACCAAGTCTTAGACTCGTTGGCGTACAATACGGAACCAAATGTGATCATAAGTGATGGAGACGTGAAGAAGGAAATTCTCACGGAAGTGGAAGCTAACGTGGACCCGGAAGCGAGTGACTCCGATGAGGAGTCCGAGTAGGCTTCGGTTTTTGTGAGCGAATGGACATTAGGACTTATCTCTAGACTTGTCAATGTGGGTGTGTGGGTGACCTATATAATAGGCGTCACAGCCCGTGGTCCTGAATGCGGGTAACGCGAGCCGCGACGCACCCGCGCGGCACCTGCCCGTTGCGTGACGAACATCGCTACCCTACGATGCCAACATACGCTGTATACCAAACATTTACTCTATTTGATAATGATAATGACCTAATCTTAACAGTATCCTTATTTTTTAAAGTTTGATTCAACAATTGATTGAAAAATAAATGTTATCTATTAGACGCGTCTTTTATTTAAATATACACCAAAAACTACGGTATCATCGTCCTATAATTAGCGACGACTATTGTGAAATATAAAGACACAGACACAGAAAATAAAACCACGACGATAACAATGCAAGCAAACAGAGTGCTGCCGGCGATGAGGGCGGAGACTAGGGTTGCCAACTGTTTAAAGAACCAACCCGGGAGACTTTAGGAGTATGTGGAAAGAAAAACTCAATTAATTTTTAAATTTATATTTATTTTGCTTTCTAGCAGCATCTAATATTTTACGGTTTTTCATTACAAAATCGTAAAAGTTTATGTAAAATCGAAGTTTGTGAGTACTTGTAACTCTGCTTTTATTAAAGAAATACTCATTCGGTTTCTTTCCTTGCTCCATGCTTGTTCCATTATGCTGAATATACGTTCGCAAGAAGCATTAGAGACAGGAATGGAAAGAAACGTGACCATTTTTTTCAATGCTGAACAAGGATTTCTATCTTTCGATTTAGTAAAGAAGTCAACACAACGTAAATCAACTCGCTTCTCTTCAACGAGATGTGGCTGCATCTCACGCAAAAGTCCAAACTCATCGTAAAGTTTGTCGCTATCTAAGTCAACATTTAACAATTTCTGGAGTCTAGTAATTTCTGACCATGTGATTGGTTCTTTTAGAGATAAAATTTTCATTGCTTGATATTCCGGATCATCAAAGTTGTACCACTTTTCTAAATATGTTAAACAACTAGAAAAAAAGTTATTGACAACAGTTTTCAGATTTGTTTTTTGCTGTTCATCAAACTGCTTTAATAAATCCATGGCAGATTTACCATAAAATTGATCAGCTTGTCTGTTTTATAGCTTCGTTCTCAGATCAATCATTATGTCATGAATTTCAGTGCTTGTTACTCTGTCGGATTCCAAAAGCTTAATAGCGTTCTGAAAGACTTGCATTAGATTTTGCATAAAATAAAGAGTAAATAAGACTGCATTAGTTTCGGCATCACTGACACAAAAAGTATTCCATAGAAATGTAGTACAATTTTCTTGACCTTCGTCTTTGAAATAAGCAATTAAAGCTGGCCACAGCGATAGAATTCTGTCTATGGCAGGTAGTAACGATAACCAACGAGTTGGCACATGTGAGACCGAGATGACGCAGCCGGAGATGACGGCGAGGGCCCAGAATACGATCATGAACCAGACGTAAAGCTCGCAGAGACAGCCGCTCTTGTAAATTGCTGCGAAGAAGAGGAGGAGATGGATGGCGCAGAGCAGCACGCCGAGCGCGCCGTGCACGACGCGCATGGCGGCCGAGACGCGCGCGGGCACGCCCAGCTCCACGGCCGCGTCGCGCGCGCCCGGCGTGAACGCGGCCAGGTACACGGCTCCCCAGCACAACCCCAGCACGGCGACGACGCACGTGGCTATGCGCAGCGGCACGCACGCGCAGCACCCGTTTACTATAGGGCAGCTATCTAGTAGATACCCCATTATATGCGGAATACGAAAACACTTTTCGACTTCCCTCTATTTTTCTAACTTTTTGTAAAACATTTGACGTGCAAGGTATTTTGGCCGAAAAATTACATGTCATGTCATGTAATTTTTCGGGAGGCGTTGTATTCCGAATTATGTATGGTGAATGGTATGGAGAAATATCGAAAACCCTTACATGTATGTAAGAACCAAGAAGACAGAATTATTTCTGATTTTTGCCATCGGCCAAAACAAAGTTGTCTTTGATTGTCAGTTAGTGACAGACACGTCCATGTCAAATAATAGTCAATCTCATTCATTGAAATCTCATTCAAAGAGAAGATTTTGAACAAGTAAGAATTGATTTAAGGATTAATAGTCTATACCTAGTTAGTAAGTAGTTTAGAATGTGTTTATTATATAGGTATATGATTCAAAAGTATGAATTCAAATCAACACTTTTTACAAGGTATGGTGTCAACCACAACATTCGTAGTCCTATCTATCTGTTGAGTAGGTGAGGTGGCGCTGCAGGTAAGGAGGCTTGAGAAAAATTTAATTGTCACCGTAAACACAAGTTCAAGTCCCGTACCACATCAGTTTTGTTGTTAAAAATGTATACCAGCGGGGCTTAGCTTATTTTTAATTCCGGTAGCTATAGCTCAAACACTATAATTAGTTGATAAGTATTATGTCAGTCAAATGAACCAAGACTTATAATGCCGGGTAAACACGCTTGGCAAACAGCAAGGAAAAAAATACAAAGACGTTGTGTTTGTCAAGCTTGGTTTTACCCGCTTTGTTCCAGCAAAGTTATTATTTGTGGCTGGATAGTCAAGAAAATAGGTAACTACTTGTAGAAAGGACTTACCTTTGACGGCTCGCTGCACGAGGCGCGTGAGCAGGCGGCGCGCGCCGGAGCGCCTGGCGCGGCGCTTGCGCACGCCCGCGCGCCGGCACCGCGCCGGCCGCGCGCTCGCGCTCTCCACGCTACACACTTCGTCCGACACTAGGCTCACTTTTTTCGTTTTTGACACTTTCAACTTCGGCATCTTGATCGGAGGCAGTGAGAACCGCGCGGGGTTCATGCAGCGGATCGGCCATAGATCATCCGAGCTGTCCGTGGCACACGCGTCCTGAGGCGCTGGCAGGTGGAGCGGCGGCAAGATCCTATTGTAAGGGATCAGCCTTCGCGTGTACTCGTAGCTCCTCGTGCTGGAACCCGAGCTGAACCAGATATCACTGGACAACAACGAGGACGACAAAGTCTCTCGTCCCACTCCCAAGTCAATGGTACATTTGCGCGTCTTCTTCACGCTTACGAGGTTCACGGGGTTCTTGTGCACCTTGGCGTTGCCGAGGTCGAAGCTGAGCTTGGCAGAGGAAGGCGAGGTGTCGGGGTAGGAGTCAGCGGAGGGCCAGAAGTGCAGCGGCGAGACGGGCTCCATGTTGAGGAAGGCGCGCGCAACGTGCGCCGGCGCCGCCGTCACGGTGGGCGGCTCGGGCGACAGCACGCCGAACGGGTGCGTGAAGTAGAACAGGCACAGCGGACGATCCTGGAACACGCATAGACACAAACCAGTCAGTATCCTCATCAGATATTCAGAATTAAGATGTCACACGCCACACACGCACACGAATTCATAAGGGCTCCCCTTTGCTTTGTTTTACCAATTTTTTGTATCCGCAACCTTTATCTAAATTGTATCGGCATTTCACCTTTTTGCCAAAAAAACAAATAGAATGAAGAAACGAGAGTCATCTCGCTTCTTCATTATTTAATCGATAAATTTTGATGTTGCACCAAAAAATCCTGCTGATTCAAAGTGTTCTATGATAGAGTCTACAAACAAATCGACAATTTTTGATTAACATGATACTGATTTTCACTTGATTCGATACTATCCGTTTTATTAGGTATCGAGCAATGTTGCACATATCACAGTCGCAGGAACACAACAAACCTTCAAATCATCGGTAGAAGTAGACGCGTCCGATCTCCGACCATTCATCTTCGTCTCAGCGGCGTCCGCTAATGAGTCACGGTTCTCGGGCGCAGCCAGCGGCCTGCATCGTCTCCGCTTCAGGGGCGAAGCGCAGGTAGTTGGGGCCTGGAGGATGAGCACAGCGGCGAGCACGTGTGGTGTGGGCCTGGGGCGGAGGCGCGGACTGCCGCGGTGGCTGGCACGCCGCGCGCCGATACACAACCAAATGTTCGGTACAAGACGACGCCACAGGGGAGGATTGCATTCACGGCGGCTCGGTAATCAAATAATAGGTCCATTGATAACAAGCTTTTGTTTAGAACAACCTTCACCTTGGGACAAAGAAACTGAAATGCACATAGTCTTCAATTTATTTACTGTTTCTGTTTTATTGACTGATGTCTATGGAAGGATCTCTACTGTTTGTTGATAGTACCTATAGAACTTATACCTACTTTCCGTAGGTAGGTATTTGAACATGCATTTGATAATTTTTAGGTATACAAGTAAGTATACAAGGCTCGCCTTTGACTGCCTCGTTGGCACAGTGGGTAGTGCGTCGTACGTTAAAGCGACGGCTGCGTTTGGGGTCCCGGGTTCAATCCCCGGGTCGGGACTAAAGGTGTTCGTGAGTTTTTCTGTTCAGAAATTCTGAGTGTCAGCCCGGATTCTGAAAGTTGGCGGTCTTGAAAAGCACGTTGAGCCCGTTGGTACTGCTCCCGATCTCTCTCCGGTCGTGTCACACTGGTGTCCCATCGGAATATGAGGGCAAGGTGATAGAGAGTGCACTTGTGTTTGCCGCCGAAATCGGTTGGAGGATATTAATATTACATATATACAAGGCCGTTTCCTCGATCAGACATCCCATTCTTTAATCACACAGGATATATTGAATTCCAGAAAGAACAAGTAGTTCATGTGCGCATTGGCTAAACCATTAGATATTTAAGAATTCTTTATTTTCAGTTTTCTGCTCTGGGCCCTAAATAAAGTCTTCAAAGTTTCCCCTTTTCGTGGTTTGAGGAGCATCAGGGCGGCCTTGATGCGCCCCTGTAGCGCCGGTGCTGGCCGGCGACGTCGCCGCGCGTCACCCAGTTCCTGCAGCCCCGGAGCCCCCGCTAGCGTTGCCAGATGACGGGGAAATCTGGGAAGGTCCCGGAATTACCCCTAGGTTCGACTGATATCACTCCAGATTCACCTCATACCAGATGTACCATGTTTTTTATTTTGATAGGTTGGTGTTTGTTATGCGAATGCCGCCGCCCTTACGCCGATTTTCTGTGAAGCCGTGGTATAACTTCCTCTCGAGATTCTTGCCCAACCGTGGTAGAGCTCTATGGTTAAATAAACAGTTTAGGTGTTACATAATAGCCCTCCGTGCGAAGCATGCATGGAAGAGGATGGAACCGCCGCACATCTAGTAATGCTATACTGCTGACGAGTAACTATTGATTGTAGAAGAAGAGGATGATGTAGGATTTTAAATCTTGGGATTACGGAAATTCCAAACATTTAATGTTTTCTATTGTCCGGGTATGTCAATGCGCTTCATTTACTCTTGCATAGTACCCCGTTTATTTTGTCCTGCTATTGTCCCCAGACATCCTGGCTATCCTCCCATAGGGCTCGGAGCGCGGGCGCCATCGACCTCGCCATCACCAACCCTTTGTTGCGCCTCACGCATCCGTGTAAACAAACAATCGTTATTCTTCCCATCGATCGTTAAATTGTCACGCGTTTGACCCAGTTCCAGGGTCCGAGATGTCGGGGAGCGTCCGGGTTACAGAACGATCACGGAATTAGGGCTCTGGGTTAATTGCTAACTTTTTTAAGTTTCGCGAAACAGGCGAGGTGCATGCATCGTTACACTTAGCTCTTGGTTCTTCAAGCCGATTTAATTGGTTTTTCTTTCACGGAAACCGGCAAACAGGAAGTGCTTTGCACTTGAAACTTTTTGTATTGGCCCCGTCAAGGCGATGCGGTGAACATTAAAAGCGAATCATTTTAGTAGGTATGAAGTAACCATTTATTTGTAATGGGAAAGGGGACAAATGAACAAGAGGACAATCTGTAAGATCACCCCCGCTCATCAGTTACATCGGAAAAAGTGAAGATTGCCGGTCTTTGAGAAACTTATTGGCTCGTTTCTTGAAAATTCAATGTCATACTGGTTCAGAAATAACGCTGAAGAAATGTTAATACGAGTAACTTTGTGTTTAATGATTCCGTTTGCAGGTAGGTAATTAGTCTCGTCATTAGTTATCTATATTTTATATTTTTTATGGAATACTGATATGAAGGAAAAAGAGCAAGCGGATCATCTGATGGTAAGATCACCACCCCCTATGGACATTAGCTGAACTTAGTTCCACCCACTTTTATCAGCAAATCTCTTGTTTATAAATAAAAGAGTAGTGCACTCTAACTTGAAGAGTTGATTTAGGGGATCAGTTAAAAAGTTAAAGCTGAAGGTAATTTATACTCGATTTACCTAAACCATTAAGGTTTTTAGTACTCGTAGTTAAGTTTCAAAACAAAGAAACCACAAATGGGAAATCGATTGCACTTCCGGTGGGCGGAAAATAAAGAAAGTATTTCTTGACGTAGGCGCGCGCCCACCACGAGACCAAGGTACCTGCAGTCACACACAACATACTCAGTACTTTCTATTTGTCAATGCGATCGGCCTACGCAGGGATTGCTCAGATAATACAGTTACTAGATACCTTCATAACTCGTTAATTATTATGTAGATAGCTCACAATTCGTTTCTGTTTTCGCTTGTAATTTGGGAGAAATTTCTACGCCATCTATCGTAAATTGTACGAATTAAGCATGTCAAGAGCGGAATCGCATGCCGGACTGGTTCGTCCTTTTGCTAGGATCAGAACCCACGAAAGGGAGCGTCATTCAGGTATTCCCTGCTTGGCTCTACACGGCGGCGGAACTTATAATCAAATTCAAGCTAACCCCGACAGGGGTCGCCACGTGTATTCAGTTTAGAAGGACGGCTCAATTGCAAAGTTTTTTACCCGACTACGGCAAAGCAAAAGGAGGGTTATGATTTTGACAGGCTATGTATGTATGTATGTATGTATGTATGTATGTATGTATGTATGTATGTATGTTCATCTGTTTCCACGTAACTTCTTAACTACTTATCAGAATTCGACAAATGACATATCATTATAAGCGTCTTGATCGTCCGCTGGTTATAGGCTATATGAAGTTTCACAAAATCTAATGTGGCGCCCTCTAGCGGACAAAACATACAGAGTAAAAAAATAAAGTTATGATAAATATGCCGTGTTTTGGTATCATTTGAAAGCGCTTGACTTGTACATTTTGAATATATATATATATATATATATATATATATATATATATTACTAGCACTTGGACACCAAAATAGTACAAATAAAATAAAAGTAAAAAAACTAAAACCCAACTACGACAAAAAACGTCGCTGAAAAAGTATAAAACAAGCCTTCGTTGTCAATTTATGCAATATTCACTATGTAGAGATAAAATTTCATGTTTGGAAAGGCGTAGTCACACGTTAAATATACTACCCTTTGACAACGTGTGACTGCGGATTTCCAAACATGAAATTTTATCTCTACATAGTGAATATTGCATAAATTGACAACGAAGGCTTGTTTTATACTTTTTCAGCGACGTTTTTTGTCGTAGTTGGGTTTTAGTTTTTTTACTTTTATTTTATTAGCTCTTTATTTCAACAAAATCATCGATGATAATCAATTAAGACTCATATAACATTATTTAGGTAATTGCCTACTTTTACATCGCACTATGATAAGGAAGAGTATTGAATAGATACTGTAATTTATTAAAGGATGAGTTTGTGGGATCTTGAATGAACAGTGTCTCTCTATTACGTTGACTATTATATAGAGACTCTTTGTCAAGTTCAATAAATTTAGCAGAACGAAGTGATTTCCTTACAAGAGGGTCCTTAACTCAGCTATGATAGAGTTCATTGAATGTTCATTGAGAAATTATAAATAGGAAACAGAGACTTATAGTAAAATGTTAAATAAAAATTCACACACACAGAGAACTCAGATGTTGATACGCAGCCTAAAGAAAAGTAGTGAATGAGTCCTCGACTATGGGAGGATGGAGGATGGGATTTGGAAGAGTGACTACGGCAAGTAGGCTTGTTCTTTCTCGGACACTGAACGGAACGCTCCGACGTAGGACAATCGTTCAATGTACTAGTTCGGTCTTTTAGTACTATTAGTTCATTTAGTTCAATCATCACTATATGGCATCAGTCGGACCGGAGACTCGGTTCATTATTGATTTCCCTTCATACTTTTCAGGCTTAGGACTGTCATTTTAATTTATCAAACACTTTACATTTATATAAAGTAGAATGATCGCTTAAAATGGCGTATTTAAAATAAAGTTTAAAAACTATAACCCGACTACCAAAAACACGTTCTTAAGGTGACGGGTAGGGCACACTAGCGACGCCAATCGATTTTAGTTTTTAGCCACTTTTGGCGTGAATCAATTTTTCGCGTATAAAAACGTTTGTGCATGGTTATTTAATAAATAGCATAGCATATCAATGTCTGCCGAGGGGTTGTAACCCCGAAAATGTTTAAAATACATCCGGTTTAGTAGCTAAAAATAACACACAGCCAAGTAGCTTGTTTCGTGAAGACGACATTTCATTCGACAATTCAGTCGTACCTACATCACGCGCACTCACACGTACACGACGCCTCTAACTGATCTTTCAACTCTCTCCCTCAGTCATCCATAATCATTCGGTCCGTCATTTGAGCCCGATGTCGCTTAATCTATGGTGAATAAAATGTACTAGAAGACCGATTTGAACCATCAGAATATAATAGTTCGTACTCAGTCAGTTGAACGAACTGGTCCCTTAATCGGACATGAACGAGTAGGACACAAGCCTAGGCGGTATTTGGTAGAGACCCAGCTTCTGATCCAAGCAAGGGTCGTGGTTTGGATTCCAGCTGTTGACAAATATTCTTGGGATGGACACTTGTGTTTGTGCAGTATATTAGGTGTTATTATAGTACGCATTCACTAATCAATGGCCATAAGCGACTTACTTGTGGGGCAGGTGGTTGTTGTCGGAAATTTGTTTTTGAATTACATTAAATTATATAATTCAATTGAATATTGTATCTATAGATAATAAATATATGTCATTAAAAAAATCTCGTAATGAGTAGATCAACAATCACTATGGATCCCAGCGCCGGCCGCTCTCGTGGCTTCAATTGAAATCAATCATGAATGTGCGCGGGCGCACGCTAACCCATCCGAGCTGGGGGGTCGCGCGCAGCCGTTCCGCATAGCGTGGCCAAGATCATGGACAGTGTGTGCCTTGGAAATGCTGAATTTCGTTCTATTTCGTGCTACAATAACGCCCGTGGCAGGGTTTACTTTTTTGTTACCAGCAAGATTTTAACAGGTCATCATCATCATTTCAGCCAATAGAAGTCCACTGCTGGACATAGGCCTCCCCCAATGTTCTCTACACAAATCGGTCCTGTGCCGCCCGCATCCAATGGATTCCCGTCCCATCCAATGGATCTTCACCAGATGGTCGGTCCTCCTTGTGGGGGGCCTGCCACGGCTGCGACTTCCTGTACGTGGCCTCCACTCTCACTTTCAATGTTTTAACAGGTGTTTTAACATAAATCTATATCTACTATTTATAAAGAGTCAAATTCTATAGAAAAAGAAAAGGCTAATCCGAGGAGGAGATCTTTTGGTACAATTTTGGAACCAATTAGACCCCGAAACAAACTGAGATCGAGCCGCTGGTTATTATTATAGTCTAATTTCTAGTTGAAGTCGTCACATTATTAGTAGCCTCATCTACGTCCATTAAGGCCGCCGACGGTACCTACTCATCAGCAGCAAGGCGGGTACGTAACACATTTTATGGCAATTCTATTATCAGTAATGGGAGGCTGCCACTCGCAACATTAGCGTTATGATCGGCTCATAAACTCTTCAGTGGCAGACTAGAGGAAACTAGCGCTATCGATGTTTTTTTTTCCAATTTCTGTTACACTTAAACTAAAAGAAAATGAAACGTACCTACCTTGATTAATTACTTGTGGAGAATAGAAAACTAAACGAAGCATTGATTGTTAATGGTTTTCATATCATGGTCAAGCCAATGGTTAATCGATAGCTAGGTAATTATCGCCAAGAAAAGCTTTAAAAAATTATACAATTCACGTTACTGGCCATAGCAAAGGAAGCGAAGTAGAGGACGTCCACCGCGGACTTATGTAGAATGGTTAGAAAGACCTCGAAATGTGTGTAGAACCAACGCAATTTTTTTTTGTAAAACTAGCTACCTCCAATAGAATAGAATAGAATAGAATTCATTTATTTCAACCATAGATCATATTATGGATAAGATAACATTAATAAACAAGATAAATTTCATAATTACATTACATTACACAATTGTCAAAATTTAATGTTGTCGGAGCCTATGTTAATAAGTTTGTTTTCTACTATTTCATACCTGTTTTCTCTTATACTCCTCTCGCACTTGCATCCTTAATTCTTGTTCTTTCTTACATTCTTCTTCTTTTAATCTTGAGGTAACCCACGTCATTGGCGTGGAACCAGAGGAGACTTTTAACACAGAATAATATAGACATTTAAATCTGCAGCAGGATACATAGGAAAAGCTAAGGTCAAAAAGGTTAATAAATCAGAAGTAGGAGAAGACACGAACGTAACACAACACGAAATCAGATGGATGTATGAAATAGTTTTTTAGATTTTCGCGTTGCATTATTACTATAATTACGCCGTGCACCGCCAGTCTGCTTGTGACCGCGGCTGCTGTAACGTAGCCGAAACGTCAAGCAAAAAACAAGAATATGTTAAGTATGTGAGTACGAGTACATAATTTTGTATCACATAATTAATTGGTGGTGGCGCTATGTGGCGGATCATTACATTCCCTCTAATATGGTTGAGTGAAATGATGGCTGACACATACGTCATACTTGTGAACAGGTGCCACCTTTGGGGACTGGTCTGCTTCGGTTTACCTCATAATATTTATTTTATTAATATTTCCTTTATTTTATTTTGTGTAACAATTGAACTGTATGGCTTGGTAAGATGATGACACAACATTGTATGAAAATTTGGCGATTAAAAAGAGTAACTGGCGAGTTTCTTGCCGGAACTTCTTGAACAGAAACAACTTTCCGAGCCGGTGGTAGAATCGCATTATGTTTATTTATTTCTTTAGTATATTTTATGTATCAACATATTTATGTATTAACATGTAAATTATACATAAGTACTTATAAATAGTTTTAAGTCATTCAAATGTATGACGATTTGTAAGTGCTGTGTACAAGCCTATGCAAATAAAGAATTATTTGACTTGAATTTCGTGTTAATCTCCCTCTTAATTAATATTAATGTATGTGATGTTGATATGAATTTATTATTTAGTGTATTTGTCAATTTAAGTATTATTTTCATGTATGGTATAAGTCTATATATTGTCCCAGGGCAAAAGCCTAAGCATAATGATGGGATTAGGCTTACCTAATCACCACGCTTAAATTAAGGTAAGTTTTATTTGCTCGACCCGGGAATTGAGAATCGACCCCAGGACACTGAGAGCACTGTCCGTTACTTAAACCACTAGACAAACAAGGTGTTTAAAAAAAACACTGGAGGATCTAGTGAACCCGTGATGATAATCACTAATGGCCGACCGCGAACGGTAGTCAGCGGGGACAAAGAGAGCGTCAATGGACGCATGGGATTTGGTCACTTGTTCAATTACTGTTAATCAACATGGTGAGAGAAGACGTTAAATACGAGTAGGAATGACTGCTAATTGGCTCATGGTTGCCTCTATGGAATGTTTATATTATTGAGAGAATAAGCACTTAGCTTATTCTCTAAGTACCCGGTTGAAGAAATACTAAAAAAAATAGATAGATACTCTCTATTGCACCACATACAACACTTGAAGCTGTTATATCCTGGTTGTATCATACTTGTATTTTGTGTCTGTCTATCTATGTATTTAGTTATTAAGTACATAAGTAGTGGTAGCCTATGAAAGTTAACCTTATTAGATTCTCAGATATCTCGTTCATACATAATTCCAGGTTGCGTTAAAAGATGTCGCTTCGGGGCCCGGGTACGATTGGACCATGATTCAGGATTTGGGGAGTCTAGTAATTACAGTGAAGCGATTGCCGTCTGTCCTTCGCAACCCTTTAACAGGGGAACCAGACCAACTGAATCCTGGTTACACGTTTCTGAAACTATCAGAGCTGACGAGCAGGTTTCCTCACGATGTTTCCCTATGCCGAGCTTATGGTAGTAATATGGACTAGATTTAAAAAATCCAGTGGTAGGTATATGCTTGGATTTGAATCTACCATTTCCAGAATGGAATTCGCGTTCTTATGCACTAAGCTACCATCGCTCTACATCAACAAATATTTGTATTGGTCGGGAATCGAAAAGATAAGCGGACGACGGACGACGAAGCGATCGACGGCCCGTTTGGATAGTGGTAGTGAACGCTGAGTCTGGTGCAAGGGTTGCGAGTTCGATCCCCGCACAGTACAAACATTTGTGTGCATAAGTATGTCTGTTTGTATTTTGGTCTGGGAGTTTTCTATGTATTAAAAGTATGTATTAGAAAAAGAAAAGTATTAAATGTATACATATATTTGTAATTCAGCTGTTGGTTCGGGTATCCGTAACACAGGTGCTTGAGCTACCTATCTCGGTCGGATTCAGGATCAATGTATATGATGTTGTGAAGTATTTATTTATTATAAGCTGTATGTTATTTTATCACCAGCGATAACACGTTTTAGGAAATCAGTTATTATTATCTGTGCCACTGAGGCGATCCACATGGCCACTGGTACGTGACTGTATCAGCTTCAGCGAGATCGGCGGCGCGGAGGGAACGGCGCGCACCTTCAGAATTATAAAGACCTAATCCAAAAATTTTGGATTTTTACTTCATAGAGTAACCTAAATACTGGGTAACTTTATGTCATAGAAAGGCTTTAAACAAAGTGTACAAAGCCTTTTTTTATGTTTTTTTTCTATGACTAAAAGTCAAAGTCCAAAATTTTTGGATTAGCTCTTTATAATTCTGAAGTTGCGCGGCGTTGGTTGCGCGTGTCCACCTGTCCACCCCATCTTGTCACTTTGTAATAGATTTCTATAAATAAAAAAATATTAACCTACAACATATACGAAGAACGCTCACTTGCACACATTAACACACATACATGTGCACAAACAAACACACACTTACATATAATCATTACCATCATCACATATTTATTATAGACATTACTATAATTTCGTTTAGGTAAATGTTAAAACACTAGCTTATATGGAAGTGCGGAGACTTCCAACACAGGCTCTTGCTTATAAGAAGTTTCCAATCACAAATAAATAAAAAATAAATAAATATTCCACAACATCACATACATTGATCTGACTCCGAGATAGGTAGCTCAAGCACCTGTGTTACGGACATCAGAACCAACAGCGGAATTAGAAATATATACATATAATACTTTTCTTTTGTAAATACATACGTATAATACATAGAAACACCCAGATCAATACAAACAGACATGTTTATGCACAAAAATGTTTGTACTGTGCGGGGATCGAACCCGCAACCCTTGGGCCAAAGGCAGCGTTCACTACCACTGTTCCAAACGGGTCATTGTATCCAAGTTTTTTGATGAACAAAATCTATTTTTACCCGACTACGGCAAAGCAAAAGGAGGGTTATGATTTTGACAGGCTATGTATGTATGTATGTATGTATGTATGTATGTATGTATGTATGTATGTTCATCTGTTTCCACGTAACTTCTTAACTACTTATCAGAATTCGACAAATGACATATCATTATAAGCGTCTTGATCGTCCGCTGGTTATAGGCTATATGTATGAAGTTTCACAAAATCTAATGTGGCGCCCTCTAGCGGACAAAACATACAGAGTAAAAAAATAAAGTTATGATAAATATGCCGTGTTTGGTATCATTTGAAAGCGCTTGACTTGTACATTTTGAATATATATATATATATATATTACTAGCACTTGGACACCAAAATAGTACAAATAAAATAAAAGTAAAAAACCTAAAACCCAACTACGACTGTCGTAGTTGGGTTTTAGTTTTTTTACTTTTATTTTATATTTTATTATTTTTTTATGATTAGTCCATGATTTCTAGTTACAACTATTGCTATTACTATATCCTAAGTCGATGAGTAATAGCTCAACATGTACAGTCGCGCAGTCAAATGTTAACACCTAGACTCTTAAGGCGGAACAATTAGGTTCCTAATTGAATAAGATTGTATACTTATATATTAGTGCACGTGCGTGACTGTATGTACCAGAGGGGCTACTCTGAGAGCGAATCTTTATCAGCATAATTACATGTATTACCTACCTACCTACATTTTCGCTCGGACTCGAACCTAACACTATTGTTGATTACTTTCCATCAGGTGACTCGCTTGCTCGTTTGTCCGCCTCTAGTATAAAAAAAATTTGGTAAAATTAGGGAATTTTAAAAATTAAATGCGTCCGTTCGAAGCCAGTGCGAGGCGCACTTTGTTTTTTTAAACAATTAAAAGCTAAAACAGGATGGCGTGACATACATCGGTGGCCATTAATGACTGCACAGTTCGCTTGTCTATGCTACGGGTTCTGATTTTCGAGGAATTAGGTAATTAGTTATAAAGCGTGAATCAGGGACGCGCACGCGCAACGCGGGATCAACGGCCCAAACCCGCGGCAATTGGGAGATAAGGCGCACCACAACATGACATGCATTGAGTGTAGTGCACTCGTGCGCATACACAAACACATGTTTCTAAGTCGACCCGTTTAACGCTTGGTTTGAGACGCAAGGGTTGTGAGTTCGATTCCCGAACCAACACAAATGTTGGTTGATGAAACAGATGTTGGATCTGGATGTTTTTGGTACCCTCGTTGCTCCGTTTCCATAGTACAAGTGGAAAACTAACTAATGGTTGAAAAAAAATTACAAGACTACTTAATATTTTATTTCCTAGAAAATGCAAGTTTCAGGCATTGAAATATATTTTTTGGTTAACCAATAGGTACTACATAGATATTTAATGTGTATTACCTAGTTGTATTTAATGTGTACTATAGTTATGGCCACTTCTTTTCAGTCCCTATGATATCTAATGAATTTTGATGTTTTATGAAGATAACCTACTTTTAAAGTCATCATCTCGAAGTGTTTGTTCCCAGGAAGAGGCGAGATAAGCTCAAAACATCCACTTCGTTGCCCAACGGAGGTACATTAAATGTAGCCAATACAACTGCGCGGTTTTATTTTACCAGGATAAAGCAGGTAGGTAGTACGTACAGCCTCGCATCAATAAAAAAATACAAATGTGTCAAAATTTTTTCAGTCGATACTCACCTTAATGTCTAATGCGTTCGGTTCAATATCAATTTGAGGAAATATGACTAACCTGATGTGTGGCTCTCTGTACATAATAAATAAGAGTGTAAAGCCTATGAATAACAATACGTAGGTACATGCACTATGATGTACCTACATGCAGGTACCTTTTTTTCTACTTAACATTGTAATTAATGTTAACAAGATGATACTATGATCTCTATCTTATTCTTGATGCTGCCCTTACGCACCTACGTAAGGTAGCTATTGTCTTCTAACACCTATTTGCATTGAGATCTTCTTCTGGGGCAAAGTAGGTAGAGGTTTCGACCCCAAACTTAACTTACTTTCATAAAACATATTTACCTCTCCATAAGTGACATGTTTTGATAAATAATAAATAAATTATTTACTCGATAATATAAATAAAATAAATTGATGCTCGTTAGTCTGATTACAACCCCAGAACGGCTATACCGATTGAGCTGATTTTAGTTTTAAAATGTTTGTCGTAGTCCAGGGAAGGTCTTAAAGGTGAGAAATCAAACAAAAAGTAGGCGGAACGAAGTTCGTCGGGAGCCACTAGTTTGGAAAACAGAAGTTTACAGAGAAATAGTGTAATATAACGCCTGCATTATATCAGAACTGTGTCTAATATAAAAAAATAAAAAAAATAAATATAAAAATAAATATTTCACAACATCACATACCTACATTGATCTGACTCCGAGATAGGTAGCTCAAGCACCTGTGTTACGGATATCAGAATCAACAGTGGGATTACAAATATATACATAGAATGCTTTTCTTTTTTTGTAAATACATGCTTATAATACATAGAAACACCCAGACTAATACAAACAGCCATGTTCATGTACACAAATGTTTATACTGTGCGGGGATCGAACCCGCAACCCTTGGACCAAAGGCAGCGTTCACTACCACTGTTCCAAACGGGTCGTCGACTATAAGTACTTACAGATTTTATAGTTCACGTACAGTGAATTATTACTACTACGTTAGTATTTATAGTGCAATGTTTACATAATGTATTTAATTAATGCAACAGAATATAAAAATACCATTGTAAATACTCACCATCTACTAAAACATCGTCATTCTTCGGTTGAATTTTATCAACTATTCCAAAACATTGTCTAACCCAGGTATTAAGCCCAGATTATCGCAAACCGGTATTTAAAAACCACTCGTGCATATCGGAGAATGAAGTTTTTATGTGGAAGATGAGCGACAGCGCGCGGTCTGCTCGGTGGCAGGCAGATATCGTGACCATCCACTATGAAGAAATCAAACAACAGCATTCGAAGGAATCGCGATGGGTAATTACTTAATTATTGATTGTTTTATGCTAGAGACGGCAAAGAAACAAGAGGGTGATGATATGCACTTGCCAAGCTTGGCACTTGCCAAGCTTTCACAGCTGCACGCAAATGGTCGGGGAAGCCGCTGATGCGCTGCACCCTTTTTAAAGTAACAAGAAATTAAGTATAGTCCTTTTCACATAGCATGATCTGAGTGACAGCAGGGACAGAGCTATACGTGTCTGATACGTTAGAAAGAGACTAACGTGATCAATGTATGGATTTTGACATCTGTCACCCAGAAAATTCACCGTAGGGCTCAGGTGGGACTCGAACCCACAACCTTCCACAGTCCGGGTGGCTGCACTAACCATTTATGCTATCCGAACCAATTGCTAAGACGACGAATTTTGTAAGTGCTTGAATCATCATGAGCCGACGATAGTCTCATCAATATTGTAAGTATACTTTACAATATCCAGTGGAAACATTGTTACAAATATTTGACCACCAGTTAAGATGAAACTGCTAAACGAATATTATTGTGTTTGGTATAGCAATTTTTTGCAATTTATTCTTAAGTAAATAATACTATATAATATAATTTATTCTTAAGTATAGAACTGGTGGTCAAATATTTGTAACAATGTTTCCACTGGATATTGTAAAGTATACTTACAATATTGATGAGACTATCGTCGGCTCATGATGATTCAAGCACTTACAAAATTCGTCGTCTTAGCAATTGGTTCGGATAGCATAAATGGTTAGTGCAGCCACCCGGACTGTGGAAGGTTGTGGGTTCGAGTCCCACCTGAGCCCTACGGTGAATTTTTTAAGTGTATTATTTACTTAAGAATAAATTGCAAAGAATTGCTATACCAAACACAATAATATCTGTCACCCAGATCATGCCATGTGAGAAGGACTATAGTAAGTATATCAAGTGAAAAGAACTCCTATCTACAGAGTATACTAAACAGGTACATCGCAAGGTTCGGCAGGTGATTGCGGCTCCCGGACCTGTTATCGCACAACCATTATCCGTATCTACGTCCTGATAATCATCAATCGCATTTTGTTTTGGCGGACTTTTACCCGGAAGGTACTATGCTTACTTAACCATTTTAAATAAAGCCATTTTATTTATTTTATTTAGGTGCTTTATTAGGTAGGTTAGTATAGGAAATTAAATAAATATTATGTAACATACGAAATACACCGTGTGGTCTCCGGCAGAGTAGAATAGGCCACCCCCACTCTTACCGAGGTGTCGTAAGAGGCGACTAAGGTAAAGCTGCTGGCATGATCATCAGCACCCAGAGAAGGAAAACTCTGCATTTATATCAAAAGCCTCGCCAACCCGCCTGCCAAGCGTGGTGAGTATGGCAATTACCCCTCATGTGATTGAGGGAGGCCCGTGCCCCAGCAGTGGGGACTTAAATGGGCTGATGATGAACATACGAAAATTCCGGAATTAACAATACTTAATTGGGAATTTATAATAGCTAACACCACTTGAATTATACATTGGTATTTATGGTAAAACGGTGGACTTATAGACAGTTGCTTTTGGTAAGCCATTAAGTAACTACTTACTTAAATATATTTAATTTTATTGGTAATGTAGCTACGAGTACATTGCTGAAGCTTTTTAAATGCTTGAAAATAATATCTATCAGTAGTATATCTTTTCCTGCCTGACCCGCCTACTGCCCACAATAATTAACTTTTTAGATGGTCAAAAATGTTTATTTATTTTCTTATGCCTGATTTCTCATCATAAAAGTCATCAAGATTTATGCTCATACTTTTATCTAAAGTATCTCCACAAACGCACTGCAATTCAGAGGATAATTGCAGCCATTTGTTCCAATATAAAACAATCGGATCAGACACGGTGGTGTGGCAAGTGTGGCGGTATTGGAGGCTGTTAATCGGCGGCATGCACAATTGCACATCGGTATCCGTGCAGTTTCACTCGCTCGTAGATATGCCTCGGCTGGCGTCTCCGCCGAGATGCACTGTGCAGCTCAACACCACAAGCAACTTTTGACTCTGACGTACATGGCATGCGGTAAATAATCGCGTGGCGGGCTCGAGTCTGCGCGGCTCTACTACTAGACGAGTCGCGCGGTGGCGCTTCCCGTGTTCCCGCCTTTTTTTGACAGTTGGTTGTCGTATAGAGAGGCGTAAACACGCACGCGCGCTCGCGCTTCGATGCGTTCCGATTTATCAATCGTAATTTTATTATAGATTTATAACTCACGTTGTCGTACGTACGAATTTGATTGAAAGTGAAGTATACAATACTTAACGATATAAAGTGCACTGTGTCAGTGATAAAATAAATTTATAGCGGCCGTTTTTCATGTTACAACTGGGCCAACTCAGAAATTCTGATTAGATAAAATTATTTAAAGTCGATATAGATTCGCAACAATGCGACATCTATCATAACAGGCTGTGTTGCTGGATTACATCATACTTATTTACCTTTTGATGCATAGTTATTATTGTGAATATGAAATTTATCTGCACCGACCTAGTATGGCGATAATAAATATTATTGATAAACTACATACATTACCAATGGCAGTAGCTTAAAAACTTAACATATTTCTAAGATATCGTGACTAGTTGTTTTCAGTTTATTTTCTCTATTTTGTTTAAATAGCTTGAACCAAGTCACATAAACCGTGCTTATTGGGCATGACGTGCATAAGTTACCTTGAACTTGATATCCAATCCTTACTTTAAATTAAAACCATTATTTTATTACACAAAGTAGAACTGTAATTCAATTCTATTTTAGCTGGATGATAGAAACATCTTCCAAGCTGTTGAATTATTCAAACTTTAATCGCACGCAACGTTCTTCCGCCCGCGCGTTGCCATTTCGGCTCTGCCATATTCGTCACTTGAGTAGGCTTCGTTTCCGATAGTTAATCTGTAAATGTTAATGTTTTGAACTTCCGAAAACAAATGACATAAACTACGTTTGAGTGAAGTAAAAGACAAGTAGCCGAATACCACGACTGCGATGACCTCGCGGCGCACAAAGAAAGTTACCTACTTATTAATATTAATTTTGTCCCTCATCGCAAGTAACTACACGTGATAATGCTTTGTTAAAACGACATACCATTAGGTATTATTATTTTCACATATTCTAAAGAACTATGTTCCTATAATATTTAATAATAATCTAATGCAATTTTAAATACTTACGTACCAGTTAACAGCTGAAGAACTTTTTTCTTCACAAATTTCATAAAAAGCTAAATATGTAGCACCTGCCTATTTTTGGTAACATAATAAAAGAAAAGTATTAATTTTAGCAATGCAACAACTCCCAATAGATGTAGCACGTTTAAAATAAACCTAAAATGTCAGTTAAACATAGCCTAACTCAGTGGCACACTCACTGCCCGCTTGGATGCATCGTAACTTCGCGACGTAACGCACTTGCATAAATTAATTAAAATGTCGTTTGGCATTAAAAGATAGGCTAGACTAGGCGCTCTCGTATTCGTTCCTGGAAAGGAAAACTATTCGACAACTTAGGCTTCACTTGCGTCACTTACATTTATACACGAGACATGAGTCTGTGTTTAACGCAGACAGCATACATAAACAGTACAATTAGCTCCCCAAAAATTACTCGGGATGTTTCCTATGGTTAAATATTATGTGTAATGGTGAATTAGTGTAGCGAAGTGTTGGAGTGGCGCGATGTCGTGGTACTTGGTACTCGGCTGGTCTAGTTTGTGATTAAGACCATTTATTGGTCGTGTCGGCGGTCGCGGAGTGTCGCCGCATCTGCATCGCCAGAGTTAATGACCGTTGAATTGAGATGCGCGAATGTAGTAACCGCGGCCTATTTTTACTTAACTGCGGTAGAAATTGTCTGTGTCGAATTTAACTGTAATGGTTTTACGACTAACAATTACTGGAATGTATAACTGCTAACTAGTGTAAGAGAGCATCAAGCATTAAGGCGCGTCGGTCTAATGATCGAGGCGTTTGGACTTAAAACATAAACCACCTAATTACAAATCGCGATCTTAAGTTATTTCCGTACTAAAGCTCATGTCATCCCATTCCAACTCGCAATGTCAAAACGGGCTGGAACGAGTTTTGTTCCGGGACTACCCTTAGTTCGCGATTTTTAATAAGGGTTTTAGTTTAAGTATCACAGTAACAGAACTTTTTATCCAGAGTTTTCTATTACACCTGGAATGTATTGAGATCATGTATTCGACTCGACTATTCTGATAAGGGGAATCGAATTAAAATACCTTGTTAGTGATATTTTTTGCAATATCTGAATTGCAAATTCTTGGAAGTCAAGGTCAGGCGTTGTAGAGGATCGACATGATACTGGTATCAGTGTCGCTAGCTCTGAGCTGTATAGCCACAGAATAAGGCATAGCCGGCGCGGGCGCACACGCCACGCGAGGTTCACTCACGCGCAGGTCTAGGTATGCAAGTAGGATGCACTGCGGGCGTACGCCTATCGGGCTTAAGATTCAAAGCCAGTTGTCAAGGTGAACTACATGCCTAAAAATAACCAGCATAGCAAACAACATTGTTAACCGCAATAAGTGAAAGTGGTGGTTTATCGCGTGTTCCGTTTCGACACCAAAACTAAATCTTAGCTGCAAACGTTGGTATAGCAAAAAAGTGAACATTTTCAGTAGATTATGGAATGGGATTAGTAAACATAAAAGGGCTCGGGGGCAATATTGTAATTTATTTAGTCCTTTTTTTATTAGATGAGGTCATTCAATGAACTCAAAGACTGTGCATGCGGTTTATATAGCCATCAGTACCCCAATTTTAATACAAAAAAACTGTTTTAGTCGTATGAAAATAAATGTCACGAGCACGAGAATTGGGCTCCAGATCAATCATCATCATCATCATCATTTCAGCCAATAGACGTCCACTGCTGGACATAGGCCTCCCCCAATGTTCTCCACACTGATCGGTCCTGTGCCGCCCGTCGGTCCACCTTGTGGGGGGCCTGCCACGGCTGCGACTTCCTGTACGTGGCCTCCATTAGAGGACCTTTCCGCCCCAACGGCCGTCTGTTCTCCTCGCTATGTGCCCTGCCCATTGGCACTTGAGGCATGCAATCCTTTGGGCTATGTCTGTGACCTTAGTTCTCCTGCGGATCTATTATTTTTGATACGATCACGCAGGGAGACTCCGAGCATAGCCCTCTCCAGATCAAAGACATTGTCAAATTAATGTCAATAATAAAATAACACTTTTAATAGATACAGTGTTATCTTTCTTATCTTTCCAATATTATTATTATCTGTTACATTGATACACAGTGATTACTATCGCTTCTGTTTCCTTATCTAGTTATCATTTCCAAAAACGAAACTTAACCTGATCTAAAATATTATGTATTACTTCATTGAGTTTACTTACACATAGTTAATATTATATAGATTTATCAATGATCTGTTAAATACAAGTGAATTCTGGTTCACCATCCCTCTTTTGTACTCGTTTAATGATTTTAACGTTCAAATGGTGATTAAGTAAATGTTCCAAAATTATAGCCAGCCATCTGTTATTATCCGAACAGCTTTACCTTTCGTGAGCAATATTTAGCTTATTATTTAATTAATTAACGTGCAGTGCTATCATCAGTGGAAAATGTGTGGTCATTATTTGAAATGCCATTGAGTGAAACGGTGAAAACTATTACAATGTGGTGAAGTAAATCGTGCGCAGAAATCTGGCGTGCGTTGTATAGTGTACAGTGCGTGTTGGTGCGGGACGCGTGTCAGAGATGGCGTCCCAGTCGCCGTTGCTGGGGCAACGGAAGGTCACGTGGGTGGTGGAGATCGGCGATGCACCGGCTTATGCGTATGCGCCGTATGAAAAGCATGTCAATCATAGTAAATGTAAGTATATTTACCTAAATATAGGTATGTGGAGAGTTTCCGAATCAGACATGACCCTACATTTTTCTAAAAGACCGGCAACGCACCTGTATTCCTTCTTTGAACTCAATGTAAAGGCTAATAAGGTGGTGGTGGTGGGTGATGATCACTTGGGTTACGTCACGTGAGACACTGCTCGTTTGCTCCCTTTAGCCCAATAAAAATACCTAACAATTTTAAAAAGTAGCCATGCGTAATTTTGACAGAAAGTTTTCAATAATCAGTCAACTAAGTTACACCAACAATGGACAACATTTCAAATTTTTAACATATACATATTGTTTTTTTATTTGAAAGTAGACATAAAATGAACAGACCCATATTTTTTCTTTTTTCAAAATTTGTCTATTTTCATGCATAAAATAATTATTGAAATTCTTTTTATTCTAAATAGACGTAAGCGACAAATGACGTCATCGGACGGCTGAATACAGCGATATTCCTTTGTTTATCATTGTTTTAATAAAAAAAAGGTACTACTGTCAAAGGTAAATAATACTAGTGTCAACATTGTCAACGTCATTCATACATTCAACGTTGACAAGTTGTCTTTTTTTTTGACAGTTACATGTCATGAGTTTGGCATTACGTAAATTTAAAACTATAATGTGCTAAGCAAAAAAATATTATACATTCTGCCGTCCGATGACGTCATCTTACGTTTTTTAGTTTTTAATTTTTTTCTCAGTAAATAAGCAATATAAAAAATGAATAAATATATATTCGAGCAGCGGAAAAGTAAACAAAGAATTGGTATTTTTTGTTTCAGAGCTTAGCAATTTTGAAATGTTGTCCGGACAACATTTCAAATTTTTAACATATACATATTGTTTTTTTATATGAAAGAAGACATAAAATGAACAGACCCATATTTTTTCTTTTTTCAAAATTTGTCTATTTTCATGCATAAAATAATTATTGAAATTCTTTTTATTCTAAATAGACGTAAGCGCCAAATGACGTCATCGGACGGCAGCGATATTCCTTTGTTTATCATTGTTTTAATAAAAAAAAGGTACTACTGTCAAAGGTAAATAATACTAGTGTCAACATTGTCAACGTCATTCATACATTCAACGTTGACAAGTTGTCTTTTTTTTTGACAGTTACATGTCATGAGTTTGGCATTACGTAAATTTACAACTATAATGTGCTAAGCAAAGAAATATTATACATTCTGCCGTCCGATGACGTCATCTTACGTTTTTTAGTTTTTAATTTTTTTCTCAGTAAATAAGCAATATAAAAAATGAATAAATATATATTCGAGCAGCGGAAAAGTAAACAAAGAATTGGTATTTTTTGTATCAGAGCTTAGCAATTTTGAAATGTTGTCCATTTTAAGACGCAACGACAAAAAAAATAAATAGGTAATTATGTATATTTTTAAAACAATAAGGGGGAAAACAGAAAGGGGGTTTAAATGGTTGGCAGCGCACTTGTGACTCCACTGGTGACGCGGGTGTCCATGGGCGGCGGTAATTGCTTACCATCAGATGACCCGTCTGCTCGTCTGCCACCTATCACATAAAAAAAAAGAAATAATAAAAGAAAAATTTAATAGAGGTACATAGGTAGTGTGCGGTAACATTTTAAGGTATGGTTTCTTATTTGTTAATAAAATTTGTAGTTTATACATAATCTTAGAATAGTTTAAAACATAGTTAATTGAAAACATATAAACAAACAGTTATTGTGGGTACAATAGGTATGGAAGTTTAATATTTTTATTTATTTACAATTATTTCAACAATTTTAATCTATTTTTTTATCTTCTAAGTGTATTAGTACTCTAGACAACAAGAACCCTAAGCCAGTGAGGGAACTTATTACCTGAAACGGAAAGCCAAAAGGATCTAACCTTAGCCAGACCAAATGAATAATTACTCACTCTCAGCCCATTGTTGATCATTTCAATTAAATTCTAAATGTTATTGTGTAGAAAGGCAGTTTATAATAATCCTTAAAAGCATGAATCAATTTCTTATTGATAATGTTTTTTCCGAAATCGAACAAATCTCAAAGCAGCGTAGAACGGAACGTATTGATTTGTGATGGTGTGCGCAGGTTAAACATTTCATGCACACATGCATACATAACTTATCTTCTCTTTCATATTCCTATCTCGCTCACACTTTCATGCGGTCTGTCAACTCTGTCAAGTTACGCGTCTGATAGTGCTTCCAGTGTTCGATGGTTTATGTGTCGAGTCACTCGAGTGCATGTCATATATGATTTTAATATGAATATTGATGGATCAAGTTACAGGAATTCTCTCTCATAAATGATGATATGGTAAAACCGCGAATATCTCAGAAAGTAATAAAAAAAATATGAAGAATTTCTAAATTATTATTAAAAGAAAAACTTAGTACCTATCTATAATGATAAAATTAAATTGCTATCATATTCAAAAGAAGTTAAATTAAACAAACTTGATACTTAGGTAATTAATTAGGTTTTACAGGATGAACCTTGATAATTTGACACTTGGCACTCACTTCAAAACCGATAAGCGACGATCAAAACCATCGAACATAACTTGTGTTCAATGAAGGTCCAGAATGAGTGCAGTTTTAATGTGATGCGGATTTCGACCACCGTGTGCCAATGAGGCCATTGGCTTAAAAAAAAATAAAGTATTTAGGATACAATGGAAAAATATGGCCCCTTAGAAGCGTCGCCGATATGGCAGTCGAGACGGGCTGGAGAAGCATCGTACCTAAGGTTCCCTCATAAATAATTAGGCGTGCGCTTATATACTGGCGTCGTGGCATGGGTGAGCTAAAAGTGGGGCGGCGTCGAGGTGGCGGCGGCACGCAGTCGCACTACGATACCGCCGCCATTTTGTAAGTTCGTTTCATGCGTATGGATGAATTAAATGAGAAGCAAGGATAAGTCACCCGCACCTCGTCTCTACATAGATATCAATCCTGAAACGCGCCCCGACTCTAAGACGCCTCCACCGTGACAGTCGCGTGGACAAAGCGCCTATGTCAGCGCACGAGAACAATATCCTTATTACAGGAAAATCACACTAATGTGACACGACTGAACATAAATCTTAAATATGAAAATAAGCTTGAGACGCTGCTGTTGTCTTTAAATAGTCTTCTCTACACGATGAAAGATAGTATTTGCGCTGATTGGAAACTGGTTTGATCCTCGTCATGGATTTCCGGTCAGTAGCGTAGCGTGGGTGTCGAGCGCCCTTGCTCTCTTTTCTTCCTCAATCTTAGGATGAAGCTTAGACTTTGCCACCACTTCTTCATCGTACGCCTCCGCTCCATGGATGAAACCAAGATTTTGCCGCAACTTAAAAAGTGCTGCCCCTCCCGCCCCCACTACGCTATGCTATTGTGTCCGGTGATGTGAATCCCCAGGCCTACTTAAGGCACACCAGTGCTTTCACCTTTAGGCACACAGCAAATATTCCTACTTGCTGCTAATATAAGCTGAGTTTCAATAGCATCCTCACTCTTTCAATAATGCATCTGTCGAAATGTTCAGGATACTAAAACCTTTCCAAAAATTATTTTAATTTTATTTATATTCAACGCTTTTCAACTTGCACAATTTGGCTTGGCTTGTGTAAGTTTTCTTTAAATAATGAAAAATCATGCACATAGTTAATGTAGATTTAAATTAAGAATAGAGACAACTATGTACAAAACTTGATTTTCCAAATATCGATATCGGTAGTTAAGTAATGTATCGCGCACATCACTACGCAGTCATCTTGTGTCATTTCGTAGTTTTCGGTACGAGGCTTCTGTCTGCTTGGGACGATGTTTTCCTTGCTTTTTGTAAAATACTAGTGCGCCTTTTGTGCTTTTTGTGTGTGATAGTGAGAAATAAGTGCCAATTAAACAAAGTGAAAGTGCAGGCCCTGCCGCCGGCACGAAGTTCTGTCAATTTTGTGTTTTGAAAAGTTTTGACAAAGTTTACGCTTGGGAGTGGCGGCGCGCGTGTTGTCATGTCTCAAGAAAACTTGGTGTTACTCGTGATAAGTTGATCAGGATAGACTAAGACAGAGGGACTCGTGTCCGCCGGGATAATGGAGTCTAGTTTTCGTGGGTGAGTAAAATGGCGAGCGTGCATTATTGTGCTTATGTTTTAAGTTTAAGTTACGAGGCCTTGAAAGTTGTTAAGTCTGATGCAACGGTCCTGGCGGCAGGTTCGGCTCCCTGAGCTGGGTGTAGACGCGAGCTGACCCCGCCGGGGCGACGCGGTGCCGAATACCTCCTTATCTTATCACACGCTGTGTACACAGCCGTGATAACACCCACCAGCTTTCCCCTTATTGGAGAAGAAAGATTATCCATACACTGTGATAATGCCCTAGATTCCTGAGATATTTTAACAATCTCTTTTATCTTCTAATGAAATATTACCACTTACAAACCTGATGGATAATAAATATGTTAAAATCTAAGTTAAAAACTTTTTTACTAGGTTATGTATGTACATAATACTGTTAAGTTATTTCGTTGATATCTACTTTAAAGTTGGATTTTGTGCATCACAGGGCAAATTGTATAGTTTGATATCATTTTCATAATGGTGCTAATTGATATATATAAATCTAGCTACTTACTTAAATCAAATTGTTATTCATCTTGTTTTTGAAACAAAAACGTCTAACAGTTCATATTAAAATATCCCTTTTGAATAAAAAACTTGACCTTCCTTAAAGGCTTAATTTACAAGATTTAATATATTAAAATAATAACAAATACAAATTGAGGTAGGTATTCCCATATTCTAAAACCAAAAACTATTAGTACCTATGAGTAACATTTCAGTTGACCCAGCACAAAATTCTTGTTTTCCGCAAATATCCTAATCTAGGCACCTACTTACTAAAAGCTACTGATATACAATGCAAGAATCGCACGCAATACATAAGTATCCAAAAGTCCACAACTGTTAATAATAAATCGGGTTTAGAAGCTACAAATGTAAATCACACTTTATCAAAAAGGAAAGAAGAAATGTTTATTTGATGCCAACCACTTTGAAAATGACACATCACACCAAAAACATACTTAAACATACAAAAGCAAGACTAGTATTAGGTAGATACAATGTTGTTACACAAACAGTACTGGCAAATATAGGTACCAAAATGGTCTCTGCTCAGTATCTGGTTTAGTTTGTTACACTTGATCACTCTATTTGTACCATTTTACAGGTTTTATATTTTATTTTACACATATACTTACATTAGAGTGATGGTAGCTGAAATGGTAGATGGGATGGTAGGTTCAGAACACTGGGTTGTGATTCGTGGTTCAAATTTGAGCATGCGCCTCTGGATTTTTTAAATTGTTGTGTGTAGTTCTACCATTAGTTCGGCAGTGAGGGAAAACATCATGAGGAAACTTGCACGCTTAGTATAGTTTCCGGAACATGTAACAGTTCAGTAGTTCTAGTTCCCCTGTAAAAGGGTTGCGAAGGTCAGACGGCTTAGCATCATTGAAATTAGTAATGGACAACATTTCAAAATTGCTAAGCTCTGAAACAAAAAATACCAATTCTTTGTTTACTTTTCCGTTGCTCGAATATATATTTATTAATTTTTTATATTGCTTATTTACTGAGAAAAAAATTAAAAACTAAAAAACGTAAGATGACGTCATCGGACGGCAGAATGTAAAATATTTCTTTGCTTAGCACATTATAGTTTTAAATTTACGAAATGCCAAACCCATGACATGTAACTGTCAAAAAAAGACAACTTGTCAACGTTGAATGTATGAATGACGTTGACAATGTTGACACTAGTATTATTTACCTTTGACAGTAGTACCTTTTTTTTAGTAAAACAATGATAAGCCATGGAATATCGCTGTATTCAGCCGTCCGATGACGTCATTTGGCGCTTACGTCTATTTAGAATATAAAGATTTTCAATAATTATTTTATGCATGAAAATGGACAATTTTTGAAAAAAGAAAAAATATGGGTCTGTTCATTTTCTGTCTATTTTCATATAAAAAAACAATATGGACATGTTAAAAATATGAAATGTTGTCCATTTCCAAATTCCCCAAATCCTGAATTATGGTCTAAGCATACCCTGGGCTCCTAAGCAACAGGAATTGCACAATAAGATGAAGAAGAAGATGTTCCTAGTGTCTTGTCTGTTGCTATTATCCTCAGTGAAACAGAATAGTGCAGATTTGGACTGTCTCATATCTGTATGGTCTTATTAATTTTCATGCTTTAATTTTTAAGCTTCTGATTATACTGTTGTATCATTTGTGCACTGGAGCATTTTAACTAGTACTTAAGAGCCCTATTACGGATCAGTTTAAAAACCTGTCTTCTATATACTTCATTCTTGCTAGAAATTATTGTATCATAAATGGTGTGTGTAAAATCAGCTAAAAATCACAAACCCTTTTTTAATGTATGTCTTGAGGTGGCGGCGCCACTGATTCGTAAAAGTCTCTCTCTTAGTTAAGCCAAACAATTTTGTTGCAATTTTTTGCTCAATATCAATAAGCAACAAGTAGGCACTTGAAATATTCCCAAAATACTCAATTGTCTTTTGGTCTTTTTCTTTAATAATAAATTATAAAAGAATGTAAATGAATATTTATGGGGAGTTTAATTTGGTCTGAATCACACAGGTTAGGTGAAGATGAGTAGAAGGTGGGCCAAACTTATCTGAGATAAGCCTATTCACACAGGTTGTAGTGTTCAGGAAATAATTTTGGCAGGTAATAAGTTCTATTGTCTTTATCATCGTCAGCCCATTTAAGTCTCCACTGCTGGGGCACGGGCCTCCCTCAATCACATGAGGGGTAATTGCCATACTCACCACGCTTGGGAGACGGGTTGGCGAGGGTTTAGATATAAATCCAGAGTTTTCCTTCTCTGGGTGCTGATGATCATGACAGCAGCTTTACCTTAGTCGCCTTTTACGACACCTCGGTAAGAGTGAGGGTGGCCTATTCTACTCTGCCGGGGACCATAGGGCATAGTAGTGTAGGTAGTGTAGGTAGTTCTATTGTCTTGTTCTCATTAAAAAAACGTTTTTATGGCATTGTGATTGTAGATGGTTGGAACTTCAACCATAAGTATATTGGTAAACCAGTTTTCCAAAATCCTGAAACTCTCATTTTTGGTCTATGTTAGGTTTTTAAATGGAGAGACAGTAGCTCAGTGGATAAGAACGCACCTTCCAAACGTGGGGTCAAGGTTCAAACCCCAGCATGCTTCTCTGGATTTTTCAAATCTTTGTGATATTTTAACTATTAGCTCAGCATTGAGGGAAAAACAAATGAGTAAAACCTGCACATCTCAGATAGTTTCTGAAAATTGTGGATAATTACAATATTTGAGATGATGCCGAATGTGTAACCGTGATTTAGTTAGTCTGTGTCCCCCTGTCTAAGGGTTGCAAAGGTCAGACGGCAGTTGCGTAATCACATGTTCCCAGCGTGGCTGTTCTACCAATAAAAAGCGTACCCCGGGCTCCATGGTATAGCCATACAGGCAAGGCCAACTTACGGCATGCTGTATATCGAGTTGAGATATAATATACCTATAGTTCAATTATTGCCACATATTAAATCCAGTCGCAAAATCTCAAGATATTACATACAAGTACACGCCAAGTCAGTCATGCACTAATTGTACTGAAGAAAGCTGGTATGAAATCTTACACCGCGCACCTTTCAGCAGATCATATTCATCCTTTGGAACTGGTTTGAGGCCGGGCCGGCTCTCGCGGCTCTTTCGGGCGTCATCGTCATTTCATTACACGGTGCTGCGATAAGTAATTGCATTATTGTGACAACCATTTATGGTGCAGTTTAGTTCGTTTTTTGCAAATCGTAATGCACAACGTGTTTTCTGTCTTTAGAATATGATAATCAGAAGTTCAGCGTAAATTAATGTTACGCAAACTTCTAAATCACGCATGCGAGATCTAGAGATGTAGATTGCAGAAGCGGCCGCTTGCACTTTTAAACACAGAATATGAATGCCTACCTCTCTCTCACACTTCAACTTTCATTCCTTGGTTAATGTTATGTATGCTTTTCATTGACTAAATGAGCGTCACTCAATTCAATTTTCTCTATAGTCGTTTCCCTACTAAATCTGTACACGGTGTCGTTGCTTTTGACCCCCCTCCATCCAAACGTACTTACAGATTTCCATTTTGCCATGTTTTTTTCAAAAGCTGTTATCAGATTTTGAAAACTTTTTTTACAGGGTGTCATAGATATTTTCAAATACAGCATCTTAATTTCTTTATTATTAGACTCTTGATAAGAATCCAGCTTTCAAATTACGCGTACTACCCAAAAACTTAGGGGCGGCATCCTAATTCTGTGGTACTATCTATTTTATCAGATTGAAGAGTGTAGGTACCTTTGGTTCGTTGTGTGCCTAAATTGGTTTATAGTTCAAAAACCAAACATAAGTCTAAAAGTTTAGTAATTACGTCATCGGCTGACTAGAGAGGTAATAGGAGAGCAAATGCTGAAAGATGTGACTAAAATTAATTGAACTCGAGGGCCACAAAGAGCTGGATAATTCATTCGCATTTATGAGTGACATGATGTCACTCACTAATTTCGCCAGTGACGAAGTTCCGACTGAGTTCTATTTAGGCCTAGATGTCCTAATGGATGCTGCATTACGGACGTGGGAACTAGCCTATGGTTCTCATAATTGTGTATAATTAAACCAATAGTCTTTATCTTTATCAATAGTCATGCACTATATTCTGCATGTGACTCATCATAATGGACAACATTTCAAAATTGCTAAGCTCTGAAATAAAAAATACCATTTCTTTATTTACTTTTCCGATGCGCGAATATATATTTATTAATTTTTTATATTGCTTATTTACTGAAAAAAAAATATGGGTCCATTCATTTTATGTTTATTTTCATATAAAAAAACAATATGGACATGTTAAAAATATGAAATGTTGTCCATTTTTTGTGGTGTCACTTGAGAATTCTGTCTCACAAAGTAGGGAAAGTCTTGCTATTATATAAATCGCGTAATTAACATTATCTTGTAAGTTCTTCTTTCAAACAAAACATTCTTACTGAGTTAGTATGTACTAATAGGACGGTTAACTCCCTAATCTTCATAATTGTATCACTGATGCGGCCCTGTAATGGGGCGATCGTGCGTGGGGCCTGGTTGCTAATTCCGAAGATAAATTGATTCTAACAAAACATCACCACCCGGGCTTTCATGCTATGCTGTCCAACAATCTTTACTTAATTTTGGGTGCATAATCTTTCTTGTATTTTATTACCTTGTGAAACATCTTAATCAAACATCACCTACATTTTCCACTTAAGAAGAAACTATCGAAAGCCCTCTTAACTTTAAATCAAGTCATAAAAATTCATAACAGCGTTGACTTGCCCAACCAAAATCAATATTAAACTAATATTTTAACTATGCAGACGCAAGCGTCCATTCAACGCGGACCCTAATCGTAATAGATCTACAAATACAATAGTTTCAGAGGTGTCTTCTTTGTGTCCCCAAATGCAATTATTGTACTGCCCTAATGTTATAATCCTTTATGGCGCATGGCGCTAGAGCGTCAAACGCCTGTCGGTGTGAAGGAACGAATTGTTTCTTTTTAGCGTCTGGCGCGACAATGCTCGGACGCATACAAACGGCTTGTTACCGCATCGACGCGTTCATTATGCGTAGGGTAATCCGGCATCCGACGAGTCCTACGAACTTTTCGACGCAAGGGCTCGTCGCGCCCGCTGTGACAGGCTTCTGTTATCCGACAGTGGCTTGACGCGTCCAGTCGTAAAACCACTAACACTCCAATACCTTGACCAATCGGGCGGTGAAAGAACGGCTTACTGGCACAGTGGACAGACAGCTTAACATTACGTTATGGTGATTAAAAACAAACATTAAATGTTGGCAGGTACCTTAATGTAAATTCTACAATATACTATATCTCATTCACGCTCCATTTAATAGTGTAGGAACATATATAAATATGTAGGTACAACATAATAAACTCCGTATTAGCATTTTGTTGTGAAAGCGTATTAGCCTGCTTATCGGCTTGTTTCTCAGAACTGTTTTTTAAAAGGAAATCATAATAAATGGTGGCGTCAATTATTTGTATTCAGAAGAAAAAAAGATGTGTAAAGACTTCATATCATTAAAAGTTCCATCCGGAAGTTTGTAAATATGAACCACATACAATAGCTACAACCGAAGCGTGTTTGGAATCGAGATTCAAGCTACTATAAAGTTGAGTGTGCCCGTAAACGAAGCTCGTAACCCGACTTGTTATGCACGTGGCTGTTTGTCGCATCCTACGTCGCTTGCCCGCGCAGCTGATTATGGTAACTGTCCGCGACGCGATACGCTGGTACCAGGAAATATCCAGCTGGTCCCGGTCACTGGCCAACCAACAGCTAGCTGGCTCCACTCGGCTTCACGTCTTTCTATGAGAGGCTTCTGTTCATGGGTTGCAATTTTTTACGGTTTCGGGTTATCCTATTCAAGATTACTGTTTGTCACTAGTATGTCATGTCATGAACCTCATTTATGTGATAATCAAGATAGATAAAAAATTTGTAAATTTTGTAAATAGGGGTCGTAGCCCCTAGTAACAACAAATAAAATAAATATTTAAGTGGGCTTCCTTTAAAAAAAGAACAGGATACCATCGCATGCGAGTCCACCTCGCACTTGGCCGAGTGTTTATACATCTATGTATCTGATTCAGCCTCCTAAAGATTACCTACTGACCATAATTTTATACACACAGCCACAGTTATATCACATAATCTATTTCCGGTTCTCCAAAAACTATTCATTCAAGTTTAGCACTACTGGTAAATAAAAACATGTAATAACAGCACAATATGGGGACTTTAATATTCAGACGCAGAGGTCATACATATTCAGAGATTGTCCAATGAATTAACACTTGGTCAAGGTTGTAGCCAAATACGAGTATTTACATTCTGATTGTGTGATATGTATAGTATGCTTTGATTAGTTTCTTGTCTTATAAAAATCCACATTTGTGTTCTAAAACCCTTTCTAAGGTAACAAGACCTACTCGTCTTATACTCGTAATTCAAAATACCTATAATATCTTCCTCTGACACACCTCGTTAGGTACTAACCTGAATTGGGTATAATCATCTATCGCTTGTTTTAGTGGTTACTATTCAAAAACCACACAGTAAAACTAACCTATCATTAGTACGAGTTACGGCTGAAATATAGACCGTGATAATAACTTCTTTATGACTTAAGCCTAGCACAATCTATCATTACTTCAAATATTATGAGTGTAACGAGCTTGTTTGTCGATCCATCTTGATCTGTCTCAGGGAGCTAAAGTAGATCATGGCGTCATACCATCGTCCCTGCTTTCTACCCGGCTACGGCGAGACCGTTTCACAGAACTTCTGCTGCACTTTGAAACATATGAAAGCCGATGAGACTTTTATCAAATAAGGTCCATACTCCATAGTCGTTATCGTATGAGACCTTTTGAAAATTACAATTTCTCACCCAATGCGTGTTATCATTGTGATCAATTTACGAAATTAACGATTCTCTCAGGGGGTCATATGGCGAACGACAAAACTATGAAACACAATAGTATTACCTATTACTGCAGTAGATTTTTGGGCATATCACATCTATAGAATCTAAATAAATACTTGCTTAAATACATAAATATCTATTCAACGAATGCTTGCAGAAAGATAACTTATTAAATTCGTTCAATAGGGGATTACAATAGCAGTACCAACTCCAAATAAACTGATTATGTTTACGTCTTCACGGATAAAGCAACCCATATGGTTGCATCTATCTAAAATAAGTTCAAGTCAGACGCAAGGGCGCGGGCGTAACAAGGAATTAGTGTGCGCCTGCGCACGAGGTATTGTTTATAAGTGATCGTGTGAGCTGCCGCCACGCGCGGTGCGTCATCACGCTATCTGTTTAATGAAGAGAAATTAGTGGCGAATAATTGTTCCGCTCGGCACTCGCGCGCCGGAATGTTCGGCTGCACGCGCGCCGCTTCATAGGCTGGCTTATGTGCCGACACTGGATAGCCAGATACATAGTGCTGATACTGATACTGCTGTGTATAAAACAAAAAAACGGCACCTGAGTATTACTTGAGACTGGCATAATAACGCAATTGGTAGTGACCATACCTGATACGCCAAAGGTCGTGTATTCGATTTCAGCCTGGACAAACATTAAAGTTATAAACACTTGTATTTTGTTTAGTTTCTGGGTGTCTAACTATATTTAAGTAGGTATATGTTTGTGATCCTTTAGTTGATTTTGATGTATAATATAAGTTCTATTTACTTACTTTGGGGTCAGGAGTGCCTTGTGTGATTTTTTATGGACTTCTTGAGAATAGTAAGGCCTTAGATAACCTATGTGGGTTCGAAACCCACGATTTCCGGGTTATTCTAAAGCTACTGTTACATATGCTCGTATGTAGCATGCTTAAAAAGCATGCCAAATATGAGCATGCTTAATGAATTGTCCAACTTGGCTATCAATAAGTATGCTATTAGCCATCTATTAGCATGCTCAAAGATTAAGCAAACCTGTCTACACGTGCTAAAGCACACTGCCACACACCCCTTTCCACCCGCACTGCAGGTAGCATGCTCAAAAATAGACCGGCGTGCGATTTTGGAGCATGCTCAAAACTAGTATGCTTATTAGTAGCACGTCCGTCCACACATGCTACTAAGTAGCACTTGCTCAAAACTAGCATGCTTTAAGCATGAAAATAAGCATGTGTAACAGCACCTTTATGCTCCGGTTAAGAAGCAATGTCTTTAATGCCAGGTCACTCAGAAATGTTGATTTATGTTTTATCACCATTTAACAATAAATTATCAGTTTTGCTTCCATCTTGAAAAAGGTGCCTAATTTATACCAAAGGCTTATTGAATCTAAATTCATAAGTCGTTATTAATATTATTGTTTTCAGACATTTTCATTGTTGGTTAGCCCTTGAACTCCGTAACAGCAAATCTATAAATAGTAGTCGTTTAATGGAACAATGGCGTTTTATTGTTATTGGAAATTCTCAGTTGACCTGGCAGGCAGTAAAGTCCAAGTGTTTGCGCAGACACATCTTCCGAATAGCTCTCAAAATGGGCACAAGAGTAAATGTCGTTAAGCCGAAGCTTAGCCTAGGGGACCGACGCATCTCCACTTAGGAGGTCGTTTCGTGGATGGTAATCGGGTGCTTAATGGGTACCTAATGAGTTTCTTAGTTAATTAACTACATACATATTTTTTTCATTTACCAGTGGACGTGACGTCACGCTTTTGTATTGTAGGTGGCCGCGATAATGTATGGACTATTTTCTAGTACTTACGATTTATCATTTTTTTATGCAAGAGGCGGACAAACCAGCAAGCGTGTCACCTGATGGAAAGTCATCAACGCCGCCCATGAACATCAGCGAAATCAGAGAGATCGCTAATTGTGTTGCCGGCCTTTTTAAAAAAGAGTACGCTCTTCGCTTGAAGGTCTCTAAGTTGTGACCGCCCGGAAATGCTCCTGCAGCGAAACCGTTCCACAGAACTGAGGTACGTGGTAGAAAGTTCCGCGAGAAACGCACAGTATTAGACCGCCATCCATCGTGATGATGAGGATGGAATGACAATCGCTTGCGAGTGTTTCGATGTAAGAATTCAGCTGCAGGGAGTAGATCAAACAGTTCCTCAGAGCACTCCCCATGATAGATGCGGTATAGAATGCTGAGGGAAGCTATGTCCCGCCGCAGTGCTAGAGGACTTCAAAAATGTCCTGTTTGTTCGGTTGCCTTAATTTACAGCCAGCGTAGGTAACTCAGGCTTCGAAGCAGTTCCCTTCCAGTTGCAACTGGGAGAGACGGCATAATGAGATGGTGAATACGTATAGAACCTTGTCAGCCGATGATTTCTCCTAAGTGTGTATAAAGTTACGCTAAGATTGCATTTTGCAATTTATTTTAAAGTAAAACTCTAACGTGTTCATAATAAGCGATTATAAAATCTAGTCAGTATGCTGTGACACTTGACTTTTAATTGAGTAAAGTTTTGCAAGAGAAGAGTGAAAAGGTCTTGTCTCGGACGTTACGTAAGGAAGGGGCAGGGTGTGCCCGCGCGGCGGCTGTGAGTGGGGCGGCGCGCGCGCGCATCCATTCAGCGTACAATATGCCACAGTGGAGGGAATACAGTGTGATTGATTGTGTTTCGTTAGCGTAGTCAATTTCGATTACTTTTGTTTTCCTTTTACTTAAGACTTAAGAATGGATGTCATGTAAATAATGATGTCAACAGACAAATCAGTTGAACAAGACTTATTGTCAATGGCATGGTAAGTCCGTCATTATCTGGGAAAGTTTTTGGTCATCTCTTAGTTCATCTTATTTTTATGTTAAAATACAATTTTAAAGTAGGCTCCGCTTAGAAGGCTTCCGTTACAACCATAACACGTACATCGTGGCAAGCATACGATAACTTGTTTTACAGACAGGAGAGCCGCATAGTTACTTCACAATTTGTCAAATTTCGCAATTCATATTTCAATATCAATTGGTTTGACATTGAGATACGATTGAAGAAATTTGGCAGATTTATATGTATATGCCCATCCGTGTGGTGTGGTGTACATCAATCAGTGTACCACCATACGTTTGCTTACTGTAGGGCAGCACACTGGGCAGTGGACACTTGTCGATGCGCCTGCGCCCCCGATAACACCTCTGCACTTGACTTTGCTCACTTGTTATGTAAATTACCGTCTCGAAGTAAATGTACTAGACTAAATCAATCACGTTTTATGCTGCACCACGTCTACTCAATACGGTTGGGTTTGTGGTACGTAGTGGATTTTTTCATAGATCTGTAGACTGACGGTGACGTGGCTCGGCTGCCCTCGGCTATTTGTACTTAGACATGGTTACGGTTCAATCAAAAGAATCCCGTGACCTATAAAATGATTTGAAGAATTGATTCAAATATTATCTTACCACTTATCTTATTATACCTACGATGCGATATACAAATCTTTCAGTAGTCTCGCGTCTTTCTTTCCTTTTTAGTCTCGTGAGGGTGATGAGGACACATCCCCTGTGTTGCGGGTGTCATTGGGCGGCGGTGACCGTTTAGCATTCGTGTGTTGGTCTACTCCCTATCACAAAAAAAACCTCTTGAACTCAAATACCTACCCATCTGAGTGCTTTTCTGTAAACTTCGAAATTTCATAGATAGGAAAGTACAGGTCGGTGACATTGTATCATCTTTTATCTTGTACTTTATATCTGTTGATGTTAGTTTTATTTTATCATGATTTACAAAAAATTACGAGAGCAACGATAAGGAAGGCCAACACATTTCATGAATGTTTGGGTTATTAAAAAATTGTGTTGATACTGTCGACAATTTGTTAGCTCAGAGGTCAAGAAGTCTGTTATGTCATTACTGGCTGGTTTAAAAATAACACTCGGGTCTATGATAAGGCTTTTACAGACAACACTATGGAGATTCCTTAATATTTGTTTTGTCGGGAATGTTTAGAAGTAAATTACGCATTCAGCACAAATCGAAAAGGTTTCCAAAAGGTGGTTGTTTCTCGGATGATGAAGATAATAATAGCGATTCATAACAGTGCTTATGATTTATATATAAGAACTTCAAAACACGAGTGTAAGTATTCCTTCAAAGCCCGGCAACGGATAAGCGAGCGACTCGGTTTCATCTTGTAGATATGCATAGACGGCGATGGTCGAAAATTAACCATGAGGTTGTTTATATATATCATCATCATTTTAGCCAATAGACGTCCATTGCTGGCCATAAGCCTCCCCCAATGTTCTCCAAACAGATCGGACCTATGCCGCCCGCATCCTAGGGATTCCCGCTACATTCACCAGATTGTCGGTCCACCGTGTGCTTATATTATAAGAAATCAATTTAATCTCCAAGAGTTGACAATGTACAGCGTAATATTAGATTTTAACTAAATTATTTACGTCCAGCCAAAGACTGTTACAACATTATGATGTCATGAAGTATGTCATAGATCAAGTACGATGTCGTGCTTAGAATTTAGTAGAATTTTTTACTATGTCTGGCTTGCAGTAACTCATTTACGTGATATATTATAGCCAGGATGATCGGGTAATAGGCAAGAAGTTACGTAAACCATAATGATTAACTTACCTTATAAGGTTACCCAACCACCCAAATCTACACACGAGATATGAATTTTATTTGTGTTTATTCAAACCACAGATTAAATAGGATTGTTCAATCTTACCTGTGTTTCAAATATTCTTAACAGGCATAGCCAAGTTGCGTGTTGTATTTTTTGCACAATGTATTTAAGTACAGAAGTGCAAAACGAAAAATGCAATGTAAAAACTGACCTTGGCGTTATTCGTCTCGTTGGAGCAGAGGCGAAGTCTCGCAGCGAGCTGTCTCGGCGCTTCGATAGCTGACGCCACGCGGTGCGCGCGCGCATCGCATTAGCATAATCGAGCCGCAGGAGGTGCAATAACTCCTACCGTATGGTAATGCCGAAATGGAGAGGATACGTCACGGTCGGTATCAATAGCCGAAGAGATAAGGGCGAGGTTCTTGAACTATTGCTTAGCATAGTGTAGCTTCAAATTGTTTGTTACAGACAGAAGTACTTGCAATACCTAAATGTTTTGCGAATTTTCCTCTCTGTAAATACAGAATTCACTTTACAGATTTTTTTGGGTAAAGCAATTTTTGCAATTTATTCTTAAGTTAATAATGCACTTAAAAAACATTGACAGTCTTCGGGTCTGGACTCGAACCCACGTGTCCCACGTGGTGGGGTCGGCTCACGGCGAAGCAAAAAGCACTTACAAAATTCGTCGACTTACCAAGGTCTCCGGTAGCTTAGACGGTAAAGCAGTTTCCCGGTTAGCAAAAGATCGTGGGTTCGAGTCGCACCTGAAGACTGTCGAAAAACTTTTAAGTGCATTATTCATAATCAAATATTATTAATAATTAAATCATTTTACAGAATTTGTGAATTCGGTCTACCAAAGCAGGTTTCCTCTCGATGTTTTACTCACCGCCGATCTAATGGTAGAAATACGCAGATAAATTTGAAAAATCCAATAGTTCATGCTTAGATTAGAACACGACCTCTCGTATGGAAGGTGTGCTCTTATCCACGGAGCTATCATAGCGTTCTTTGCTTACCGATACTGTCTGTGCGTACCCCGGGCTCCAGTGACAGCTTTACACGCGAATCACACGCTAAGATAAGGAGGACTGTACTTTATTTGTATTTAGAATATTCTTGTACATGATAGAAACTTGCAGGAGTTCGTTTCGGCAATTGCTTACCATCAGGCCATCCGTCTGTTCGTCTGCCCACCTATCACATAAAAAAGTCGTAGTACTTATTTATTGCTTTTCGTATAATAAACAAGTTTTATGCTGGCTTATTAGCAATGATCGGAGTAGGTAGAGCTATTTTTGGTACTTGCGATTTTTTCAAATAAGCCAGCATAAAACTTGTAAATATATGGACATGCCTGGAATCCCGGGAAACCCGGGATTAAAGATGTACTTTATACTATTAGCAGTTATTTTCGTTTATACATACGAGCATTAACACCAGCCTTACGATCTTATTCACAAACGCTTTGTGATACCATGTTAATTAAAAAAAGTTATGTTTGTTCTTTCGAAATTGTGAAAGTAACAAACTGTAAATAACTGTAATAAATCTGTTTACGTAATACTTGAACGTCGCCTAATTAATGGTATAATAAACACAGTTGCCACGATGCTTCACTCAATCCCTGATAGAGCAATCGGCAACTGATGAATAGTTAACCTAGTCATCGCCGAAGGTCGCAGACGCATCGACAGCTACAGCGATGATATTCATCATGCAAGATCACGGAACAATGCCACAACCCGCCCGAGCGTGTCTAACGGGACCGCGGGACTCGCAGGCTCGCAGTTTTCAGCTGGTGACCTACACGGTTACACTTTTCATACATTTCCATATCAAACTTTTAATAAATCCTTATAAATTCAAACGTAAACTTATCTACTGTTTATTGTGCGTGCTATCGGGATTTAAGGACTTTTAGCGCATGCGTGCTAAGTGCCGTGTGTAAAATAAAAAGACTCGTTGGTGTGAATTTCGTGACATGATATGATAACCCTGTTAAAGACATGGGAAGCGTTCTTTAAAACTGCTGTAGTCAGTGACGAAAGTAAGATTTGGATATTTTAACTAAGGGCAGATTCGACCAATCTTATTCCGATACTAAATCTACGGTATAGCGCTGTCATGATATACACATCTGACGTAACACCATAGATTTTTCCACGGATAATGATTGGTTGAATCCTTCCAATAACATATGAATAAATAAACAAAATCACATGAAATACGTCATAGTCATAAGCTATACCGTACGAAAACGCACATTGTATCTCGTTCGTTTTAAGAACATAAACGAATTCATCATCATCATCTTTCTGTTCTGACGCAGTCACTTAAACATCTCCTTTTTTTTTCCTTCGTAGGCTCAATCACAGCTACTTTGAAAGATCCTACCTCGGCTACCTACAGCACGAGCTGTCAAGCTCATCTTGAAATGAATCTTACGTTTTGAAAACGCATTACTCAACTACAGTCAGACCACATGTTGATTACGTCACTGATTCGTAGAATTTTTTTTCAGATTTGACGCGGCATCGAAAGGTTCATAAAAACAGTTTACCCTCCTGTTAATTTATTTTAGTATGCAACGTGTGATGGATGACTGATGTGTTTTTTTATTTCAAAACTAATATTGACTATGTTTTATTATAATATGAAGTATATACGTGGTAGAAGAATCTAGGAAAATAAAAATCTGAAGATTTTCGCTTGCTCTGACAACATAAAATATCACTTTCCTTTATAATCAATATTTCTATTGTTTCAGATGAGCGGGAGGACGTCCAGAAGAAAACTTTCGCCAAATGGATAAACTCGCAGCTAGTGAAGGTACGTGCTCACCACTTTTACTGGATGGAGATGGCAACTGCACAATGCCAAGTTTATCTCCATACAAGTAACACGCATAATGGGCGGGATCGGTCAGTTCGACCGTTTCAATCATTTATTTATATGCTTATGATCCAAGTTCATTGATCCTTTACAGTTATAGTGTTGTGAAAAATCTTACAAATACATATTTTATGGGTTTAATTTGAGCAATGAATGAGCTATACTACACTAAAAGCCCCCCTATCATTGTAAGTACTCACCTAAACAATGGTTATGGAAAAAATATTACTTTGTTAAATGCGGGCGAGTGATCAAGATCCCGAACTATCCAGGAAATTCGGAACATAAGTACTTCCAGCGAGCGTAGCGGTGTTCCAGTTAGCCAGCAAAATCGCTTGCACTGCGCTATGCGTGATAGATTAGCTTCGCCCACCCTGTTGCGTGTGCAAGCGATTATTGCTAAGCGCTGGTACACCGGAAAATTAGTCAACTGTATATATTTTGCAATCCCCTTGATTTGAATTAACCTTCAATATCGCGTTCGGCCATAAATAAGAATATAAACTACAAGACTTTTCCGATTGGTTGGCCAGGGGCAAGGTTACAGGCGAGACGATGGCAGTTAGTTCCCTCTATCAGGGTGTGCCATGATCAGTATGCAGTTGTTACGCGGGCGGGAGTCAAAGTACGGGGCTTCAAAACATATTGTTTACATTTGGTGCGCATGCGCGCCCGGCGAATTAAGGGCAATTGTCGGGTCGGCCTTCCCCGCGCGGGCGCATCTGTTGGTAATTTATGTTAATCAGTAAGCGAGTACGAGAAAGTGCTGCAATTCTGCGTCTCCCTGCATCTCCCTGTGTACCCTGTGTCAGAGGTCCTCGTTTGATCTACACGAGGACCTCTGACACAGGGTATATTTTAACTAGCTTGAGAAAACTCACATTCCGTGGCTTCTGACCTCCTGTACGACGGGAAACTGATGATAAAGTCTGAAAAATAATGTAGTGACTGAGTATAACGTTCAAGAGACAATACTAATATGTTTTTGTGTATTTAGTTCTTATTCAATGAGAGTTTGAGATTGCTTTGGCATGTGTGATATAGTTCCTTTTTACTAGGAGTTTGCTCTCCTTGATCACTATGTAGACAGATAATAATTATAAATTAAAGAATGAGAGGTCTGTAATCTCCTTCCATACATACTATATACTCGCATTTACACAATAATGGGTTCGTTAGTGTAAATCTGAGTATACTAGACTATGGTTATAGCCTTACAGACACATACACACATTACATAGAGTAGAAAATATTGCAGAATAATGCCACCAATTATAATACAATTACATGATATACACAACAAGGACTTGACAAATATTGTCGTAATTGACTTGTTACATGTATAAGTTATTATTTGCAAATGTTGCTGCATAAAGCATTAAGATTATTTTCACAACGTAGACAGTGTTCTGCGCAAACGAAAAGTTTTCTCTAATTAAATGTAACAAAAATGTAGGGTAGTTAAATCTCGCAGTTCCTTAAATCATAAACATCTCAAAATTCGTTAGGTTCGCTGCTGTCATTTACAATAATAAAATTGTTCTATCGATTTGCTACTCATCCTCTTAAAAGGGCACTAGACGAACCCAATTTTACCAGAATTCATCAGAGGGTGTGTCCATGTGTTGCAGAATGACAAGCCCCTGGTGCAGGACCTGTTCGCGGACCTCCGCGACGGCGAGGTCCTGCTCTCGCTGCTCGAGATACTCACCGCACAACAATACGTAAGTGACTAACTTCTTTTTAGTCTAGTTGGTAGCTGGTCTCCATTGGTTCAGGATCAAGTGGATCCCGTATCGCGACGGGATTCTGCGTCACGCAGGAATAAGAAAAGTTAGAATGATGATAAATGCCGTTGAAGTATTTAGATTGTATACATATAGATAATCTTTACTGACAAAAGGTTCAAGAGCTTACTACTTAAGGTGACGGGTAGGGCACACTAGCGACGCCAATCGATTATAAATTTTAGCTACTAAACTGGATCTATTTTAAACAATTTCGGGGTTACAACCTCTCGGCAAACACCTATACTATTTATTAAATAACCATGCACAAATGCGGACCCAACATTTGTACGCGAAAAATTGATTCACGCTAAAAGTGGCCGCTTTTGGCGGTAATCAATTTTTCGCGTACAAAAACGGACCCAACATTTGTGCATGGTGATTTAAAAAAAAGTATAATAGTAGGGGAGCCCGCCGTGCTAAATCGGGATTAACTCGAGCGTCATTGAGACTTATTGACTGCAAAGCTTAGATGATAAGAAGAAAAAAATGTCATATGATATATACCTTTTCATCGGTGGGGGGAGCAACTATAGATTTTCAAAAATGTAAAAAAAAAAACTGTTGCATGGACATACTCGAGCGTGTCAGATATTGATAGAATCTATGTTTAACGTTTTTTCAAACATGTACGTATGTTAATCTGATAGTTTTCATGATGGGGGTGGTCGTACGTAAGGGTTGAAAATTGAAAAAAAAAAAATTTAATCGAGCGCGTCAGATTTTCGAAGGGAATGTTAAGTGAACTTAAAAAAAGCTATTATGTAATAATCTGACGATTCAGATGTGACGCAAGCTCACGGCCATTATTAGAATGTGCAAAAAAAAATCGTCATCTTGAACTACTCAAGCGCGTCAGATTAAGATATATATGGTTCATATATAATGCCCTGGACGTAATATCTCATAATCTGACGATTACCAGGAGGGATACGCCTAATCTGACAATTAAAAAAATTTTTTTTTCATTTTTCTAAATCATGAAACTTAATTCATTGAAAAGCTCAAGAAATAGCATGCAAATTAAAAAGTGTGAATTTTTTTTAGAAGAATACTTGTATTTACAACAAAATAATTATAAAAAATTAAGTTTTTGTAAGCATTTTTTTTTAAATCGTCATCTTCATCGGTAGAATCATCTTCCTCCTCTGGCTATAAGTTGTAAATAAAATCAATACGAATCTGGACTTCGAGTTTTACTCATCTCCTCTTCACTAGAACACGAACCACAACATATTAAAATCATGAAATAAACAAAAACGTTGTTAATACGTTGTAAACTACAAGTCGTGAACGCGTCTCTGTGATCAGCTGTCATGGCAACAGAAACCAGAGTGGAGTAGGGACGGAATGAGAGAGCAATAGATAGAGGAAAAGTGGGAGAGGAATAGAAACGCGGAGAGGGGAATACAGGCATCGCGTAGTTGCACGAATAAAACTTTATTAATTAATTTTTATTACTTCGGCTTGTGGAAATCGTCAGATTATATATTTCTCATAAATCTTGATCTATTCCCTTCAAAATAAAAAAAAAATTAACCACGCTCGAGAATGTCGAGATGACGTTTTTTTTTTTCAACTTTGTAGCCCTCCCCCTTCTTTACGTCACCCTTAAATTGTCAGATTAGAGGAATATAGATGTTTTAGCATATAACTAACTCCCCCTACCTTAATCTGACGCGCCCGAAAATTTCAAATGAACAATTTTTTTTTACTAATCTGATCCTTTATCCTTTACGGGCGTCCTTATAAATGAGGCTCATATCTGGTGGAAGTAAGTAGCCGGGTACCAGGTATCCTACTGTATATTAATCTGCCGCGCTTTAGTAAATCCCGAAATCCCCTCTTGGGCTCCCCTACTATAAGTATTCGCCGTCAGGTTGTAACCCCGAAATTGTTTAAAATAGATCCGGTTTAGTAGCTAATAATTAAAAACGAATGGTGTCGCTAGTTAGGGCTACCGTCGCCTTAAGTCATATGCAGTGATCGGAATAGGTAGTGCAAATAAGGGTCAACGACCTCAAACATTACATTGGTATGGATACGCCTGCAGAATTGCGAGATTTCGAAAATGTTCTGTATGTGTAAAATACAATTTCTCTTATCAGAAATAAAAATAAACAAGTATTTAAGTATGTTAAACTTTTCATTTAGTATTAGCAACTCTTATCGAAAGACGCCAACGGCGCCTACAAATGGATCTTCTTTCGTCAAACACTGTGCACCTAAATCCAATCACTGGTCATATGGTACTATGTAGAATGTAACGATTTGCTGGTGGTTTTCAGAAACGAGAACGCGGGCGCATGCGCGTCCACCAGATCAACAACGTGAACACAGCGCTGCAAGTCCTGGATACGAACGGCGTCAAGCTGGTCAACATCAGCAGCAACGACATCGTCGACGGGAACCCCAAGCTCACGCTAGGTCAGTCACTGTGTGTGTTGAGACAGCACAACAACGTAAACACATCTTCTCTTCTCTTCAAGCAAATAAGGGCGAAAATGTAAATAAATGGCTGCATTTACATTTTGCGCCCTTATTTGCTTGAAGATCCCCATCTTCACCGCAGAGACATGTAATGACCATAGTCAATGCTTGGCTGTTCATAGAGGTGAACGCTGCCTGTATTCTGGCCACGCTCAGTTACGAAGCAGACAACTGCCTGCTTTTTTCTTTTTTGTTTTCATGCTCTAAATCTGAAATCGTTTGATTCCAGGTCTAGTATGGAGCATAATCCTGCACTGGCAGGTGCACTACCACCTCAAGGACCTCATGTCGGAGCTGCAGCAGACGAACCTCGAGAAGACACTTCTAGCTTGGTGCAGAACACACACGCAGGTAAACCATTAAAATAGTGCTATAGTACATTTCGTAACTTGTTTCTTCTAGGTCTGTTCTAAGAAAGCCAGCCTTAGATAAACCAGCCAGCCTTAGACTTTAACGACCCTAGGGTCACGCTGATCGTCAGTTATCGTCGCTTAGTAGCTTCATGTAGGTATGTAGATTGTCAGCGCGTAAACTCTCATTTACATTATGTGGACTGGCAGATGTCAATGTGGCAATGATGTCATTTTGATCCCTATTAGACAGATGCAAAGTGAGAAAGTGTATGGGAGTTTGACATTTGCATCGGCCAGTTTAGTCTACATAATTAATGATCAGAGTTTAGACGGTTCGCTGAGTTACAAGCTATGCGTTAATCTAAAAGACTTACAAGACGTGCATTCATTTTAATTGTCAGCGTCGACTGTAGCTTGTAGTCAGCACGACTCTAAAAAAACCTTTTCATGATGACGTGGAATGCCGTCCCGATGTGCGATGGGACGACGTCTTATGCACATCTGTTGGGAGATTGACGGGTAATGTGAGGTTCTCCTCTGTGCTCGAGGATGTAGAAACATCTGCCATCAAGACAATTCTCATATTTGTTCTGTTCCGTGTTGCAGAACTACGCGGGCGTGAACGTGCGCAACTTCACGTCGTCGTGGAGCGACGGGCTGGCGTTCAATGCGCTGCTTCACCGCTGGCGGCCGCAGCTGTTCTCCTACACCAGCGTCGTGCGCCGCGCGCCCGCCGCGCGCCTCGACCACGCCTTCGCGCTGGCGCACGCGCACCTCGGCATCGACCGCCTGCTCGACCCCGAGGGTATGTCGACCAGCTGCTGTAGCTCAAAATAGTATATTGTTCCCATTGTTTGTCACCCCGCAAGAAGCTGTTGTGCGAGTATGCATTGCTACAGTTTTGGGGAGCACCGGGAGAACCAACCAGTTTCCGGGAAACGTTCGTCAACGTTAAATCGCAGCAAATTTCCTCGAAATTCAAGGCTGGTTTGTCGTCGAAAGGTTCGCAAAAAAGGCCTACCCCTTATTGCAGAAACTATTTCTACCTACCCTAGTATTTTTACCCTAGCTACTTATCATGATATTTTTTGTATGATAGCCTATAACTTCCCACTGCTAGACCAAAGTCTCCTTCGAGTTACTCTATTGATCCCTATCCAATATCCTCACTTTCCAATCTTGGCTATACTTGTAAAAATCGTGATATTATGAAAAAAAAGATAAAATAACTCGTCAATCTTAAGTGAATACAAAAGTGTATATTTTACATTTCAGATGTGAACACACCTAATCCGGATAAGAAGTCCATCATGATGTACCTGATGTGCCTGTTCCAATCCCTTCCGCATTCCGGCGAGGACGTGGCCGAGGTGGAGAGCCTGCCCTCTGAGCCCAGCACGCCACTGGCTGAGGCGCCTGCTGAGGTACCTACTGATTACATACTTTATTCTAATCATCATTTGCTGTCAAGAGATGTCCGTTGCTAGGCATAGGCCGTTCTTGGGGATCTTCAAACAGTTGGTCGTGTGTCGTTTACAACAAAGAGATTTTTTTGCGAACTTCACAAGTTGGTTTTTTGCAAAGCAAAGTAAAGAATATAGATACTCGACTTCATTACGCTTCAGGAGACTAGGTGGCTCCCAAAAGTGTCTGTCAAAAGAGACAGTGCGTGTGTTTCTCTTTATCTTTATTTACCATAAAAACGACCAAACTACGACGCAATATTGGCCGTTCTGGGGAGGCTTACGCTCAGCAGTGGACGGCGATAGGCTGATTGTTTGAATGTTTGACTAGATGGCCTTGCTGACCGCGCCACGAAAGAAGCCCCGCGGAAAAATACGAAACTATAATTTGAGATTCCTTGTGTGTATGTGCATAAAGCTCAAATTTGAACGTCGATGGCGACTCGAGCGCGCTTCGCCCGGGAGCTGGTTGGTGGCGCGGAGTGTAGTAGTTGTTGCGGGCAGGTGGGCGGCGCGTCGCGGCCGCTGTCGACGGCCACGTCGGCGTCGGCGGAGCTGGGCGGGTACGGCGCGGCGCTGGAGGAGGCGCTGGCGTGGCTGCTGGAGGCCGAGGAGCGCCTGGGCGACGCCGCGCGCCCGCCCGACCACACCGCGCCGCTGCCCGACCTCAAGCACCACTTCCACCACCACGAGGTACCCGACCGACCGACCGACCGACCGACACGACAAACGTGCCCACACACTGTTATCTATTTTTTGGACTGCCCAGATGGCGCATTTGATAGTCACTCTGTTTCATACGCCAAATATCATGGGTTTTTTAAATTTTTTGTATTGGTTAATTACTTACCACAGACTCTAGGTCTGTGCCTTTGTTTGTTAGGCTATGTATGCTTTGTTTGTTTGCAAGGGTTTGTTTGGTTGCTTAAACTACTTTCTCCGCGCACAAAAATTACTTTTCTTGTTAATTACATACCACAGACTAAGTCCGTGCCTTTGATTGCTAGTTACAAGATTTGTTTGCTTGCTTATAGTAATTTCTTCGCGCATAAAAATTACTTTCCTACATTAATACATTGACTTAACTGTTTTATATGTATATATTGTAAGGCCGCCTTCGTTGTACACATCCTTATACCTAGTTTTGCAATTAAAGTATATTCATTCATTCATTTATTCATTGTAATTCCTCTGTTGGCGGATATCCGTAACAAGTTACGAAAACGATCAATGTATGAGATGTTGTATGTATTTATTTGTGACAAAAATAAAGTAATCAGTTTCAGAAAAAACTAATCATCTCGAAAAAACCAATCACTGCCACTTTTTAATTTTGAGTTATATTATTTATGACGAAAAGATAGACGTTATTTTTGAAAGTACATGAATTAATTTTGCAGTTTTTTCTATTTACGAAAAAACTTCTTTTTAGTTAATAACTCGCGAGCATATATAGCGAGCAAAACATTTTGATTTGGGATGCGATATGCAAATAATGCCTCAATTTATTTTCCTCGATGACCATGTCCAAAATGTTTGACGTTCGTGTGAATAGATTGCTTTTAGGTGACTTTGGATTTTCTCTAACAATCAAATCTAGAAGGTTCTATTCGCTTCTCGAAATTCCAGAATGCAGATTTAAAAAAAAACATTCGCAAGTTTATTGCGATTGTGAAATCGGATAATTGTACCATTCTACATTGTTTTAGAGTCTTCCATTAAAACAGATATTGTGACGTGGTGCGCAACAGAATACGAACCTTATCCATTAAAGAAACACTGTGTGTCCGCTTGTTTGATAGTGGTAATAATATGATTTAGAAGATGTCAGATCGCGTCATGTTTTCAGACAAGAGCATCCCATAAAATCTTGTCAAAAAATCTAAGTCTCGCTCTCAGTTGTTCTACCGTGAAAAGTTGTGAGATCTATGTTACCAAGTCGGTTATTAACTTGGCAATCGAATACGGAATATTTGACTTTGCCACTGCATGAAAACACAACCGAGTGCGAAGTTAATAACCTACTCGGTAATATAGATCTCCCAAGTGATCACGGTAGAACAAGTGAGTGCGAGACCGGGCAGATAAGATTGGCGTGCAACGTTGCAGAGATTCCTGCTGGAGCTGGCGGAGCAGCAGGCGCGCGTGGGCGGCGTGCTGGAGGCGGGCGCGCGGCTGCTGGCGGAGGGCGGGCTGTCGCGCGAGGAGGCGGCGGAGGTGCGGCTGCAGGGCCGCCTGCTCACGCAGCGCTGGGAGGAGCTGCGCACCGCCGCCATGGACCGCCAGGCCACAGTGCACGCCGCCCTCATGCGCGCGCAGCACACGCATCTCGACCAGTTCCGGTACACACTGATCATTGTATACAGCTTGCGCTCCCACTACCCATTTGTGATCTAGAAACGCAAAAACGCCGCTCTCCTGAATGCTTCTTTTCTTCAAGAAACGAGCCTGTAAATGGGTGTTTTAGACGTCCCGATTTATCATGTCTCTATTAAATTCATGAATAAGTATTAAATATTAAAGATATTTGTTTACATCTTTACACCACAAGCCTATACCTTCCTAAAAGGCCGGCAGCGCATATCCACTCCCTCTGGTGTAGCTGATGCCCATGGGTGGCGATGATCACTCACCATCCGGTGACTCGCTTGCTCGTTTGCCTCCTTTTCTCATTAAAAAAGAAATGCTTATCGGTCACGGCGTCACAGAAAACCGACGTGAAGCAGTACTGTGCTGTGTTTCGCTGTGTTAGTGAGGGTACCTGAGGCCCAATCCGGGGGAAAGGGGTTCAAAGGTTGACAGCGCACTTGTGACTCCACTGGTGTCGCGGGTGTCCATGGGCGGCGGCAATCGCTTACCGTCTGATGATCCATCTGCTCGTCTACCACTTATCACATAAAAAAAAAAGTAAATGCTTAGGACAGTGACGTTTTGGCTAATTTGGCACAGAAAACTGTGAACATTTGCACGTTTGCCTCTCTATCTCATAAGAATAACTCGGTGGCGTATACGAATATAAGGCTTGCTTTGTTTCTAAAAATCTCGACTCAGGAATCATTTTGTCTTTTTAAGGCTCAAGGTAAAAAGCCGAAGCTCTATGAATCCTGTCGATTAGCCCCAGAGTTCTACATTAAGGCACCATTCAAACATTACGTCACAAAATTTGTTATATTGTGAGTTTCTTTTGCACTCACCCTTGCCACAGTTGGTCACATTTATTAAACTATTAAAACAGCAGTTCCGAATTTCATTTTAGTTTTACATAGTAATACATTTGAAAATATAACGTCACGAAGTTTAAAACCTTTCCCATTCCTTTGTCACATAATGTCACACTACATCGATATCTCCCCCCCCCTTTCCTTCCTGTTAAAGTAATACTAGCCGTCTCGCAAAGTATTTACGCATTTATCTTCTTGTATTATTACAGACAATGGCTGACGAAGACCGAGGACCGCATCTCGCACATGGGCACACTCAGCGACACGCCCGCATCCGTGCAGGCGCAACTCCACGCCGTGCAGGCCCTGCATGCCGACCTGCGCCGCCAGCAGCCGCTGGTGGACGCGCTCGCCGACTGCGTGGTCGTGGTGGACGACGACCAGGCGCAGCAGCACGACAGTCAGTATAGACTCCACTCCACGAAACAAGTCCTGCGGAAAAACACTGAACTAAAATATTAGATTTCTTGTGTCATGGACATAAAGCTCAAATTTGAATGGTGTTGACGACTAAAGCGCGCTTTTCAGGGCACTTCTTTCGTGGCACGGACTCTACTACATACTTGATGATGATACTTTTTTCGTTTAGCGACCAAACGACGAGACTGCTCACCTGATGGCAAGCAATCACTATTGCCCATTGACATTTGCAACATCCGAGGTATGCTTCATGATGATCATCAGACTATACGAACGATTGTTCTTTTGCATCACTGATCTCAAATTCAGTTATATATTTTTTTTCTGTTCTCTAAATGATAGGTGCCAGACGAGCAGACGGATCACCCGATGGTAAGCTATTGCCGCCCATGGACACCTGTTGTCATTTTCGTGTTAAAAATGCATTATGCATTTACCACACTGGTCAGCTGATGATACAGTGTTAATAAACACGTATGACCAAAATGACGACGGTTTGTTTCGGCCAATTTCCAGTCCGATCCTTTGAAAAATACCAACGTCATTATTACATACATGAATAACTAAAACCAAATTCTTTTGTAACATTTTGCAGGTGTAACAGAAATCGAGGATCAGTTAACAGCCCTCGGCGAACGCTGGTCGCACACCTGCCACTGGACGCTCCAACAGCTCGAGCGGCTCCAAACTTTGCAGGAGCGATGGTCCAGACACGCCGACCTGCTTCGAGCCTGCGATGAACACGAAACAGCGCTCAAAGAGATGGAGGCTAATCCTGTCACTGAGATCGGCTCCGTCGTAGCTCGCATAGAACAGCTTCAGAAGATCAAACGTGCGTTGCGGTCACAACAGGCAGCTCTACAAGCTCACGTCGAACAAGTGCAGAACTTACTCGATGCCGCGTCTACTGCGGAACCCGAACGCGGCCTCGTCGAGAGAGCTGAAGCTTTACAAGATCGTCTCGATGCGTTGAACATGATCCTCGACGTCCAAGCCCAGAGGATCTCCGAGTTAGGTTTTGAATTCGACGTCAACCTTGAAGAGAAGGATGATTCAACGCCGATGGAGACGGAGTCGTCGACGCCGACCTCGACCTCCACAATGTCTCCAGCGTCGCCCATCTCGAGTGGCTCCCGTGAGGAACGCGGCAGCAAGAAGCCTCGGCTCTCCGACCAGCCGGCGGTGGCTCCGGCCGACTTCCAGGTCGGGTACCGAGTTTTCGACACATGGGCGGACAACGCCGAGAGGACGCTCGAGGACTGTAAACGCGAACTTGAGAAGCCGGGCGGCAAACGCGGCGAGATCCCGAGCGTGGTGGAGCGCATCGGCAAGGAGATCGAGGTGCAGCGCGCGGACTTTGCCAATGTCGAAGAAATTCAGCGTCGCCTCGCCGCCGAGGCTGGCTTGGAAGAAGACGCCAAACGACACGCCGCTAGCATCGACGAATTGAAACGACGCTGGGAGAACATCCAGCGGACTCTCCTAGACATTCGTAACACTATGAATCTTCTAGAGGACAAGGAGAATTTCTACAAAAACCTCACCGCCTTCCAGGCCGAGTTAGACGACATAGTAGCGTGGAAGGAGAAAATGTTGACGGACCAACCAACGAGCAACCAACTCATACACCTCCGAAACAAAATACGAAGCCTGAAGCAGCTCGAGATGAAGTTGAAGGAATTGAACGCGCAGTCGATAATACTGCTGACGAAGTCGATATCAAAGACGCATAAAGACGAAATTGAAAGTGACGCGAAGCGAGTCGGCGACGCTTACGAGAATCTCCTGACGGAATTGAGCTCGAAGGAGGTGCAGATTAAACTAGCGCTGAATAAGAAGCCGGGGGAGAAACACGAGGATGACTTCAAAGGGCTACAGGTACGTGTACTTACAACGAATGGTAGAGACTTGCCAAATCCTAGATCATGGTCCATTGGAAATGGAATTAAGCTCAGTAAAAGTGATTATTTACTGGTGATCCCTGGATGCAAATGGCGGAGCCAATACAGTCACTACCTCATAACAAAGAAGTTAAGAACTTCTAGGGATAAGGGTTTTGGGGAAGGAAAGGAAGGACATAGATTCGTCCAATTGTGTGACCGAATAAAATCTTTTTCTTTTCTTTCTTTTCAAATAATTCAGAAATAATTCTCGTTTTATCATGAACCATTTTCGTATGTATTGTGTAAAAGACGTGTTCAATGTAACAATACTTTCAGTTATTAATCCGTGGTATGTTTTCAGGCCAAAATCGAAAGGATCGAAGGTCAGATCATGGCAGAACACGCTATGGTGACGGCCCGCGACGACATGGAGAAGAAGCTAAAGGACCTGACCCAGCTCCAGAAGGAGCTCGAGGAACTTCAGAACACTTACGACGCGGTCGTAAAAGAGAGGCGAGAAAAGTATGAAAAGGGAAGCATGCAGGAACTCAACTTTAGAAGCAGCGTTGAGAACTTGGTCATGAGATATGGGGACTCGAAGACTATATTGGAAACGAAGATTAGCAAGTTAGAGAAAGGTTAATTTTACTTTTTGTTTATTTCTTCTACTTTTTTCCATTAATCTTATAAGACCCATGAGACCTTGCACTTCATTCCGATAGGGATCTTAATGTCACTTTAACTTAGTGATTGAAGTTTTAGAGATTAAACGTAGGCCATTTCCTAAACTTTAAAGATTTCCATGGCATGTCTAATCTTCTTCTTTCGTCTACTTACCAGCATTTAGAAAAATCGTTATCCTGTTTAAAATATAGCAGTCCTAGGTAGCTTCAAAATTATCCGTTTTCCACTACTATGCATCTAGAAAAGAGAAGTTCCATATTTCGATCTAATGTCTTTAAGATTTTGATCTCTCCTTTGTTAAAGTTTTTTTAGTTTACGCGTTAACTTTTTGTTATTATTGTTTATTAGCTATGATTTCATGAGGTTTTGTTTAATTTTATTGGTTCTATGTTTTCGTTGTTTATTTTCGTACATTAGGCTTGAACCTTTTGACCCAACTGGAGGAAGACTCACAAGAAGTGCGGAAGTGGCTCGACGGCGTGGAAGCCTTCGTCGCTGAGCATGGCTTTATCCCGGTTGGGGATATCGAGCAGCTTGATAAGCTACTTGACGCTAGTAATGTAAGTACCACTTAAATCTGTAAATAAGACCCGTAACTGTAAATCTGCTTGGTGTAGCGGAAAAAGTATTATTTTGCAATATTTTTTAAGTTGAAACTTGTTTTATCTCATCGTATGCCTTTTAGAGTCATTGTTTTAAAGTGTTTTCAAAGTAAAATATTAATTTTATATTGAATTGACTTATTTACTTTTATTTTATTTTTAGAAATTGGACGAAGACAAGAAAAAGTATTTAACGAAATTAGAAGCAATTCAGACCGCGAAAGACACGATACTCGAGGATTGTGACGAGAATCTATCCAAGACAATCCAAGCCGACACGAAAGATTTGAAGACCCGATTCGACATTGTCACAGAAAAATCGTTTAAGCTCAATGAGTCTCTCCGAAGAGCGTTGGAGAGGACAGAGAGTGTGTTTAGAAAGATTGAGGAAATTGAGAAGTGGCTTACGGATATAGAGGAACAAAGTCCGAAGGAAGAGGAGTGCAAAATCACGGACTCTGCCGAGCTTTATCAAATGAAAGCGCGTTTCCAAACGCTAAAAGACAAGTGTGATGACAAGACTACAGAGTTTAGGAATTTGAATGAAGCCGGTAAGTTGAAATAGTGGTAGAAGCTTTTAAAAATCGTGAAAAACGATAATATCTTCGAAGAAACCATATGACACAAAAGTAGTGTTTCCTCACCGTTGCTTTATTGTGTAAAAGGTGTTTAAACACGTGGCTAATTTTCTAAACCAAATGTCACTATTTAATGTGTATTCTGTGCACCATTTCCATAGAATATATTCTATTATCATCTCATGGAATTTTTGCAAACCAATTTGATAGAAACCTGTTAGTAGGTCAATGTTAATTTTTCTGTATTTTTGACCCTGTTATAATAAGTAAATGATGTGTTTATAGGTAACGACATTCTATTACAAGCGGAGGCCAGTCCGCCCGCTGCTCTGGCTAAGCGAGTGACTCATCTTAATGCAAGATGGACGCAAGTTACGCACGGCGTGTACGAACGATACAAGTAAGTGGCACTATTTAAGTATTGACCACATTGAGTGGATACTCTGAGGTGCAGAAAGCGTAATTAAAGTTAATAATATAAGATGAAAGTATGATGCTGTTCCTGAGAAATGACAGGGCCATTGGATGCGGTAAGCACTTACCTTCAGTTCAACCACGCGATCGTCTGCCACAGATAAAAAAGTCTGAGTAACACTATTACAGTATTTCAATAAAACTTTCTGCAACTTACCGTCACGGTGGTTCTGATGTGGTAAAAATTGACCTATAAGAACAACCATCTAAAAGTTTGACAGACCCAATGGTGCATTTGTTAGCGATCCTGCTTCATATGCAAACGTTATCAGTTTGATTGTCATCTTGGTAATGCTTATGATTGTTCAATATCTGGAATTTATGATTGAAATAAACGCAAAGATTCGCTGCAGGCGGTACCTAGAGTATTTCTTTAATTAATTATGACATATGACACCGACTGCTACAAGTCTTTTTCGACGCCTAGGCTCGTGTATAACAGTTACTTCTCTTTAAGCGTACTGACCACTTTAAATAAGATAATTGTCATATATCACTCATTATTAATGAATGAAATTCACTTTTATCTGCCGGGAGTCCTTACCGTTACTATAAATTATTGACTAATAATTTGGTGTGTATTGTTGTAGAGTTCTAGCAGAAGCGTGGCACGAGTCTGGCGAGCTCCGCGCGTGGTTGACACAAGAGGCGGCGTGGCTGGACGGGCTTCAGCGACGACTGAGACGGTCTCCTAACGCGCCCGCCGATGCCGAGGAGATCACCGACGAACTCTATGTGAATATTACTGAGTTTATTATTCTGAAGATGTTTTTTGGGATTGTTGTGTAATAAACGAAGTATATTACTGAACAATACCAAAAAACATCTTTATGATTCATGATCACGAACGTTGAGACTCAAATGTTTTTCATTTTAAAGTAAGATTCGATTGAAAACAAATTACAAATAACATTTGGCGTCCGAACAAACAAGCAAAATGTCTTTATTTTCAAATAATTTCACATAATTCTAAAGCTTATGCCATACTCACGTAGTAAGTTATTCTCAATCTCAATAGATATGTAGGCACTTGTAATTTTTTCTATTAATGTAATAGTTTTGTGGTCATATATACGAGTATTTAGTGTTAGATGTACCTTTTTTAATGGGGCCATCGCGTATGAAATCTCCGCTAGGTGACGTGCTGTTGACTGAAGACAAACTTCAAATAGCATTGGTGGATTAGTTCGTCGATTTCGTAGATTGACATTTTGATATGTCACAATCAAAAATAACCAATCACGTTGTTGGTGTAAATAAATTTTAGTCCAGTAGTACGCCATCTAGCAAAATCTTCACAGGCAATAGTTCCCATTGAAGTTTGATTCTGATTGTGGGTTCTTGTGTTAGGACCTGGAGAACTACATCCAGAACCACAGCGACGAGCGACTCTCGCGCATCCAGGACATCGGGCGGCAACTGATCGATGCGCACATCATGCCGGGCTGGATCCAGTGCGAGATCGACAACGTCACCGACACCTGGAACAATCTAAGGACGCAGGTACTTTCGGCGCAGCGTACAGTTAGCCACAGCAACGAGCGCGTAACGAAACAGTGCAGGACTCCTGTCCTACCTACAGTCAGCTACCCGCCAATGGTTCGCGCAAAATGTCTTCCTTATCCTCATCCTACCAGCGGTATCTTGGATGATCAGCAGACCTTTAAAAATGTTGCAGTTCCATGACACCTTCTTCAGGATCCCTTTTCTGAACGCCATTTCTGACGCCAAAACCACGGGCTGTTATAAGTTTGATGTTTCTGACTGTGGTAGATCCAAATCAGTGGAACCGATTTTGATTAACATACTTAGTTTTGTTTTTGTTTGAAATGTAAATTAGTAGGGGGCCATTCAAGTACATATTACGTGACCAGATTTTTTGTTTCTTGTCAGTAAAAGAGGTTAATTAAATGTGATTTTCTTTTCCTGTTTGTGAAAAGTAGACCTCCTTTCGCCTCTCGATATTTACGTACTCGAACTGCCCTTAGAAAGTGTTTTGGACCGTTTAAAACTATTTGGTATGTGTATATACTCAGGCGGCATCTCGCACGCAACTGCTGGAGCGCTCGGCGCGCGAGGCGGCGCAGTCCGAGGTGTCGCTGGACAACCTGCAGCAGTGGCTAGACGACGCGGCGGTGTTGCTGGCGCAGAGCGAGGGGGACGCCGCTATGCCGCTGTCGCAGGACGAACACGAGGTACTAAAGACGTAAACACACTGCCAACCTACACAAATAGGTAGTATGCCTTTTATTAATAGTCCTGCTGATCAAAAACTGAAGAGTTGGAAGTGATGCCAGTGTGTAGAGAGATGCCTATATGTGTCGTAAAATTAGAGAAAACATTGAAAAGAGTTTAAAGGAAAACTGATGTAATCTTATTTTGAAAATATGAGCTATTTGAATGATATTATTTGATTAACCTGCTTTTGGACCATTTTAATTTGTGACTTGATGTCTGTTCACATTGATATCGAGGATCTAATGGTCTGGGCAGTATATCGTATCGTGTCTCTCCCACACAAGTTTCGCATAGTCTGTTTCGGTCTTACACTGAACCACATCGAGATCACTACGTGCGTTGAGTCCGCGTCACCAAAGAAGTCGCGTGGAAATTGCGCTTGAGTCGCCATCAACATTCAGATTTGAGCTTTATGATTAAAGACACAAAGATTTTCAAATTTTAGTTCCGTCTGTTTCCAGTGGGACTTGTTTCGTGGCGCGTACTCTATGTTTTTTATGTGATAGGTAGCAGACGAGCAGACGGATCGCCTGATGGTAAGCCACTGTCGCCGCCCACAGACACCCGCGACACCAATGGAGTCACAAGTGCTGCTGCCTAACCTTTAAACCCCCCTTTCCCTCGGATTGGGCTTCCGGTAGTTCCTGGTATCCTTACTCACGCAGCGATACACAGCAAAGTTCTGCTTCATGGTTTTCTGTGAGCCGTGGTATCACTCCGGTCGAGCCGGCCCATTCATGCCTAAGCATGGCTCGCCTATTCTACACAGCCGTGTGGTTCCCGGCAGAGTAGAATAGGCCACCCTCACCGAGGTATCGTAAAAGGCGACCAAGGTAAAGCTGCTGGCATGATCTTCAGCACCCAGAGAAGGAAAACTGCATTTATATAAAAACCTTCGCCAATCCGTCTGCCAAGCGTGGTGAGTATGGCAATTACCCCTCATGTGATGGAGGGAGGCCCGTGCCCCAGCAGTGGGGACTTAAATGGGCTGATGATGATGATGGCTCTCCCACGGTCTAAAATTTATGTTATGTAAGGAGTTGGCGTTGGGTGAATATGTATATTTGTGCAAGAGGTCTCGGTTTCGATGCCAAAAATGTGCACCTAAGTTTTCGGTAACTCAGTGGCAGCCCGAAGTGTGGAAGTTGGCGGTCTTGTACCCCCGTGCCTCGGAAAGCACGTTAAGACGTTGGTCCTGCGCCCAACTCCTCTCCGGTCGTGTCACGCTGGTGTCCCATCGGAATATGAGGGTAAGGTTGAGAGTGCACTTGTGTTTGCGCACACACTTGAGCACTATAATATATCTTGCGCATGTGGCTGATCGTTGAGATTGGCCGCAACGTGGGAGGGATTATCCTAGTATAATATTTGGTTAGTCAGTGGCGTGTTCTCCCTCGGGTGTTGCAGCGGCTGTCGGGCGAGTTCTCGCGGCAGCGCGCGGCGCTGGCGGGCGTGGCGGCGCAGGCGCGCGCCTACCGCCACGCCGGCAAGGCCGAGGCCGCCGCGCGCCTCAGCGACCAGCTGGACTTGATCACTGTGAGTAAACAATCGTTTTTTTAGACGGATCACCTGATGGTAAACAATTGCCGCTGCCCATGGACACCTGCGACACCAGTGGAGTCGCAACCTTTAAACCCCCTTCTCCCCCGGATGGGGTCTGCGGTACCCTCAATCACGCAGCGAAACACAGCATAGTACTGCTTCACGCCGGTTTTCTGTGAGGCCCCGGTATCACTCCGGTCGAGCCGGTCCATTCATTGCGAATCGTGGCTATCCCTCGGTGAAGTTTAAATGGTGTATTCGAAAACAGTTACATGCGTTTAACCACCTCTTATGGTTCTTCCTCTCAAATGTAAAAATGTAGCATCAGCATTAACTTAAAATGTTCATACACCGATCTAGTATCACGTACCTAACATACACATAATAAAATACAAACAAGACAAGGCCTTCCTTAAGAGCCAACATGTCATAACACTTAACATCAGGTGTACCGTCTGCTCATGTACAGACAGGGTGCCTGGGTCCAGGACGTACTGGTGATGAACTACTAACTATGGAACTTATTTTGCTCTAAGAATAAAACACAATAGCTTGAACTAAATTTTATATATATTTTTCTATGAACAGTACGGGCTTTAGTAGAAATGAAAACGACCAAATGCTTGCGCGGTGCAATAGCGCACCGGTGTGCACTACTAAATGGCGGTCCATCTAGTGATGAACTTAGGAACTAAACATTGGTTAATGTGAAGATGCTTTTATGATCCGCCTCTGATGCTTGTGTATTAAGTTTGTTTACATATTTTATTAACATCTTTATTTATATATTTATATTTAGGGTTGCAAACAGCTCATTTGTCCGCTATTATAAACGAAAGTTGACTGATTGATCTATCAATGTAAGGCCTAAACTGAAAGGGGTAGAAACTTAAAATAAAGCACAGGAGCCCATTTTATAGCATAGAGACTCCCCTAATAAAAGAGATTCTTTTAAATTTACTCTCTAAAGAGATAAATTGGAAGTTGAAAATTAGTAAAAAAATAGTCAATATTTACGCCTCGACTTCATATTCCAAAAAGAAGAAAAAATAGTTTTGACACTTCATGTGCAAGATACAGACCGACCAAGATCAGAAGGCACATCAGTAACATTGACATGGGGGCGCTGTACAATATTTTTTCAATGGGAAATATCAAAAGCGTGTCAGTGCTTTTGATATAGTAAAGGAAACAGCTTTAGCCACGTGCCAAATAACCGCCACCAGTTAACAATATGCGTAACTATCCAACTATGACCGCAGCGCAAGTTCACCGCGGCGGAAGAGCGTCTAGCCGCGCTCGCCGGCCCCGACGAACAAGCCGACGACGGCGGGGACGACCTCAGCAGCAGGCTCACCAGGGCCACCAACGCGCTGAGAGAAGTGCAAAAAGCTGCCTCCACGGGGTTGCAGCTCACGGCCGCCACGCCTGATGCCGTCCGGCACCAGCTTAGGAGATGTCTCGTAAGTTCTCATGTACTAGCAAGTCTAGGCAGCATCACATCTCATGATGACTACCTCAGTAGTCGCTTCACCAGAGCCACCAACGCGCTGAGGAAGGTTCAGCGAGCGACCTCCACTGGGTTACAGCTGACGGCCGCCACGCCTGATGCTGTGCGGCACCAGCTCAGGAGATGTCTCTTGAGTGTTTATACTAACTACTCTAGGCAACATTAGACCTGGTGTTGACGACATCAGCAGCAGATTAACCAGAGCTGCCGACGCGCATGCCTGGTGCCGGGGCACCCACTCAGGAGATGTCTCGTATGTACTCATGTACTAGCAAGTCATATCAAGAGCCACCATCGTGTTAAGTACAAGGAGCTTCCCAGGTATGGTTACTCTATGGATCTTCCTCGACTTATCAATCGCTCTGCATCTTAGGCTAGGCTACATTTATGCTGCGAGAAAAATTAACATGGCGGATGTAATATTAAAAATCAAGAAATTTTCCGCTGTCAAGGGGAATATAACTAGGTTGAAAAGAAAATTCTGAAATAGAAAATCCAAATTTTAATTAAGTAATATTAAAATATAGTGTGCGGGTATAAAATATAGTCGGGTGGTAGTTTTAAAAATGTTGACTTCATTTATCCATTTAACTCTCACAACAATCCACATGACTCCATTAAAAGAATGTCTATTGTCACTTGATTCCGATTGAAATGAAACAAATAGACAAGCGGTGATTGTATAAGCGACCTAGATACGCGATACAGCACGCTCCATTGATCACCACTGCTCTGATGCATCACCCGACACCATGTAACACCTCAGGTGCGTGTCACTTCATCCCACACATGAACGATTACCTTCCGGTATGTTACCAATTTTAGACTACAAAGACTTATTTTTTACTACCTACTGCATTAACTACTGGCATTCGATTAGACAAATAATAAGTTAATGCGTCAGACAATTCACACCAATAATTTAGTCGCAATAGGACATCCCCAGTGCTACAAGTAGTGGATGAGCCGTCCATTAAACCCAGATTTGAAACAATAAAAAAATCTAAACATTGCATTTCTAAACTAATTTGACTGGTTATCAAACCAGTGAAAAACGTAATCCTTACTACAGACATATTTATAGCATTGGGTGTAGCAGATGTCCACGGGCGGCGGTGATCGCTTACCATCAGGTGTGCCGTCTGCTCGTTTTTCCGCTTTAATGTAAAAAAACCTTAGCTACTGCAGCATCGAGCTTGTTCGTCAAAAGTTTATATATGAATAATTTGTCTTTTTTTATTGTGAAAAATAGGACAAACGAGCACTTACAGAAACCATCGTAGTTTGAAATCCAGCAAAACATTCCTTGATGTTTTACTGACCTGAATAGCCCGCAAGGTCACCCGACGGACTCATGGGCATAATTCGATGCATTATCACACTTCCGGCTTCCACGTTCACCTGAATACGGTTCAGCGTTCCGCTACGCCGCGGCGCCGGCGCATACAATGACAGGTTTTTACTGATTCGTTGCTCTTTGATATTATATAATTTAGGATGTCTTACAACGATGTCTGGCAATCACTATGGTTTCTTGCCAGTTTCCACTAGCTCTCGGTAATGGAGTCAATATGTTGGGCTTCAATAGAAATAAAATGTTTATTCCATCTAAGCTTTTTCCCGTGGCTTCGCTCGCGTCAGAAAGGGACAAAAGTAGTCTATGTTACTCTCCATCCCTTCAAACTATACCTACTAAAGGATTCACGTCAATCCGCCGCTCATTTTGCCGTGAAAGACGGACAGACAGACAGATAGACACTTTCACATTTATAATAATATTACTATGGATTATTTTGAGTCACAGTAAAAAATTTCGTCTAATTTTTATTGGTGACAAAAGGTGCTTTTGAGTAATTATAGATGAAACAAACAAATCATCTAGGACGGTATTACTTTTACCTAATACAATCGGCACTACGTCGTTATAATTCGCATTATCCTATAAGAAGATCCTTGTTGATACTGTGTTATCAAGACACACTCTAAGAGCACCCTTTCTCTGACGTTATGACTGCCCTGACTGATTCCATACTGCAAAAGTGCAAAGCTAATTGCACGGTGTTTCCGGCGACGGCGGCGCGATGTGGTGTAATCGACACCGTAAATAAGATCGCGTGCGGCGCGTTGAAAGGATTCTGTGATGCCATTTGTGCGATTTGATTCACCACCAGCCACGAGGGAATGGAGCTGGCATATTGCGAATTAAGTTTATAAATCGCCTGATGTAATCATTGAAAAATGACATGAGAATATATTAAACAAGTGACCAACGGAAAAAATGATGTCGGATAACATCACATACGGTCCACGTACATCTCTATTCCCCAATCCGGTTATCGTGTAGCACTACTTTCGGATGTCTAAAAAGTCGCATTGTCGCATGTCACACGCTGCCGCATGTTTAAAAAGTCTTCTGACTTAGACATGCGGCAGCGTGCCAAAGCTAAGTTCAACTAGATATTTTATTTCAATATTAGTAAAAAGTATAAAGGTATGGTTAGGTTATAATTTATTTAAAAGAAAATAACTGGGGCTACTAACTTTCTTTAGGTTCAAATCCTGTCCGAAGTTGAAAAAAGTCTGAAAACGAAAATAGTTCTGTTAAGAATTAAGCGAATCAAAAGTTCTATCTAACACTGCACTGGGTTAAGGTGACGGGTAGGACACACTAGCGACGCCAATCGATTTTAATTTTTAGCTACTAAACCGGATCTATTTTAAACAATTTCGGCCTCTAGGCAAACACTTACACTATTTATTAAATAACCATGCGCAGATGTTGGGTCCGTTTTTGTACGCGAAAAATTGATTCACGCCAAAAGTAATCAATTTTTACGTACGCGTTGGACCCAACATTTGTGCATGGTTATTTAATAAATAGTATAAGTGTTTGCCGAGAGGTTGTAACTCCGAAATTGTTTAAAATAGATCCGGTTTAGTAGCTAAAAATTAAAATCGATTGGTGTCGCTAGTGTGCCCTACCCGTCACCTTGAGCCGAAGAGTTTCTTCCGTGCACTTTGTTTATTTATTATTATTTCCACAATGATTAAACCATTAACTGTCACAACATCACTCAATGTGAGCTGACCGGTCAGGTGTTGGCGATGCGTGCCGGTAGGTTTGTATGAGTCTCGCGAGATCCGCGGCCCTCGCCGCGCGCCAGTTCTGGATCAATCAATTAGATTATTTAATAAACATGCGCTTTAGCCGCCACTACTAATGATAATAAATATAAATATTTGCTACCATCTACAATGAAAGAGCAACTATGATACTTGCATTAGTCTAACGATTGTGCCATTTTAACGCGAGTAGTGAGATTAATCATCAGATGTGTTTAGATTATTGAGTTGTGTGTGATGTGGCTGTAGAAGTGGGTGTCGTGTCTGGAACTATAGTAATATAAAACGGTGGTTGAAATGAGCTGGGATTCTGTGTACTATGCTGCTGGTGGTCTCCATGGCGCTCTATAAGTGGCTCGTAAGTCCATTAATACATTGATTCCATACCAAATAGCTTAAGCACTTGTGTTCTGGATATCAGACAACACAAAGTACTTAAATACGTACATAGGTTAGTCCAGACACAGAACAAATACAAATGTTCATCATATTAATATTTGTCCCGAGTGCGAATCGAATTCATGAACCTTGGTGCGTGAGGCAGGGTGACCACCAAATTCACCTTCGGCCAGTAATTAAATAGGGCTATCAAAGGTTTGTTATTTATAACCGTTTCTGGCTGTGCTAAATCGAAGTATGGATACCTGGAACATCATGATCACGCACTTTATCCGAAATACTAATACATTAATATACAAATCGTGCAGGAATCTCATAAAGTTTTAAACAATTTGTGAACAAGGTGGTTTAAACATTATATTTAGATCAAGTAATTTATATAGCGACAAATTGCTTGAAGATAAAAGTGTGAATAACAGAAAGGTAGTTCTATTAATTTTTAGTGGGTTTTAATAAAGTCCAGTGTGTGGCCTTGTTTATAGGCCATAACTTGTGATGAATGAGGTGTTTACGGTACACGTCCGAATTATTGTTCGTATGGAACAATAACCAGACGGACTTTTGTAAGGAAACACGGTTTGTAATAATGTTGTGAAAGTAAATCGAATCCCATAAAAACAAAACTTGTCAAAAAATCCAAGTCTCGCACTCAGTTGTTCTACCGTGAAAAGTTGTGAGATCTATGTTACCAAGTCGGTTATTAACTTGGCAATCGGTTATTGAATATTTGACTCAGCCATTGTACGAAAACACATTGACTTGAAAAAACATGCTAAACTTGGGTTTATTGACAAGTTTTGTTTTTTATAGGGTATCTTTTCTTTGTGTAGTCCACCTAGTTTTTTTCTTTCCGGTACCTTTACCTTCAACTGCAAACGTAACTTTGTAATCCTTTACATTTATATGAGATTACAAAGTTATTCATGCAGTTGGTGTAATTAGAAAACTGGACCGAAATTGGACAAATAAAAAACTTGTACTATTACGATTATTGGACTATTGGCGTGTACCATATCAAATCGTAAATGTATGTAAGCAGGTTATGTGTTATATGTCCCAAATTGACTAAGAGCTGATTTGGCTAGGCCATTATACCTCTAAATGTCCGTTTATATGAAGCAAAATAGATGGTTTTTCCGTGGTTATACAGCATGAGGTTCTTCAAAAAAGGAGTGATAAGTTTTTTAAGGGGTCTTCAGCGTGTAGGTACCACCTCCGGAGTTGCAGACGTTTATAGGCTGCGGTAAATGCTTGCTATCAGATGAGCCTCGCGTCCTGTTTGCTACCGATTAAGTATAACAATAGTTTTATAATTCGTAAATGATTCCTTCCAGAAATTCTACCGCACCCTGAGCGAGATCAAGGGCGAGGTGGAGTCCATCATCAAGAGCGGGCGCCGCGCGGTCGAGGCGCGGGGCGTGGCGCAGCCCGAGGAGTTCTCGCGCCGCATCGACACGCTCAAGGAGCTGTACAACCGCCTCGGCGCGCACGTCACCGACGCCAAGACCAAGCTCGAAGGTAACCCACGCTCGTCTCCTCCGCAGCGCGATAGATGCAGTGAGATGGATTCACTAATTCGGAAATATGATTGGTGTAAGTTGGTTGTAGACTGGGTATGGTATAGTCGGCATAGGTTGATTGAACTGGCCTGGGTAGTCTAGTAGGTCTGCTCCATTTCAATATTCACCTGGTTTTACCATCCTTGCTTATTGTCGTTTTTTTCCTTAATACTAGAAGCAGTCAAATTGCAACATACTTAACCTAGCTAAGTATTGACTTCTGGTAAACTTAATTTGTTGTTCATTTAGTGAAATCCCTCCTGGCTTGTTTGGGCCCCCCTGGCCTGACTTGACCCTCCTGGCCTGACTTGAACCCCTGGCCTGATTTGATACCCTTCTCTACCCTGATTTGCCCCCTCTCTAACTCAGACTCAACCTCTGACTCAGAACCGTACGTCCATACATCGAATCCTTTATTAACGAACAATTTGCCCTATTACAGGAGCATTGCTAGCAGCGCGTGAGCTGCACGCCGACCTGGCAGAACTAGGTCCACGTCTAGACGCTCTGACCTCAGGCGCCGCGCCGCCGCGACAGGCCTTAGAACTGGAGCTGTCGCGTTTAGAAGCCGCCAGAGACCGCCTCAACAGCAACTACAAGCACTTCGCCACGCTGTGTGATCCTCAACACTTAGCGGAACTGAAGGAGCAAGTGGACGCTGTCAACGCACGGTGGGAGGCCGTCCGTCGTCGGGCGGGACTGCCCTCAGGTAAGTAAAGCTTTCGCAACTATATCAAACACTAAAATTTGTGACAGTTGGTGTCATACAATGACGTGTCACGCCTGCTACGAGTATTTGGCTCGAGTATAGAGCCGTCGGGATTAGAAGACGCTCGAGACCGTTTCTACAGTAATTACAAGCACTTCCCCACATTGGGTGACTCTCAACGCTTGGCCAAGTTGAAGGAGCATGTGGATGCAGTCAAAGCGCACTGGGAGGAGGTCTGTCACTGTATGGGGCTACTCTCAGGTAAGTGACGGACACATGCTCTTGAAAATTTTGCATATTGACGCTACGTTTGTAAAAATTAAATATATTCTCCTAATGCATTTGGATATTATTGTATTTTCTGCCAACAGACCAGAATCCTAAGTTGTCTGGGGTCTGTGTTAGGACATTGTTTTCTCCCATCTTGACATCGATTCATCTAGTTCCTTTTCAATTCTATTATACAGTAATTTTTAAATTAATAATGGATGGGGAAAGGAAAAAGGTGGGTCGCGTTTGTGACTCCAGTTGGTGTTGGCAGCGACAGGAGGTTACCATCAGGAACCATTTGCTTGTCTGCCACTTATTACATGGAAAATCTGTTTTTTATTGAGATAGGGAGGAGACGTGTAGATAGATCACCTGATGGTAAGCGACCCACAAACGCCTGCACCACCAGAGGAGTCACAAGTGCGTTCATCATCATCATCGTCAGCCCATTTAAGTCCCCACTGCTGGGGCACGGGCTTCCCTCAATCACATGCAGGGTAATTGCCATACTCACCACGCTTGGTAGACGGGTTGGCGAGGGTTTTGATATAAATACAGAGTTTTCCTTCTCTGGGTGCTGATGATCATGCCAGCAGCTTTACCTTAGTCGCCTTTTACGACACCTCGGTAAGAGTGAGGGTGGCCTATTCTACTTTGGCGGGACCACACGGCTTTGCCGACCTTTAAAAAAGAATAAGCTTTTTTTTTGTAAAGATTTGCTGTATATATTTTCTTAATGGTCAATAGGCTAACGCTTGATCACAATCGCACCTGTTGGAAAGCGACGATGAGATAGTGATACGCGTTTGCCTAAAAGAAGCCTGTTCAGTGTTGTCTTAAAGTTGTCCAGATTATAGTGGTGGTGGTAGATTGCAGTGGTAAATTAAATGAAAGCAACCTGTTCAACAGGATCGGACACACTGAAGAGGCTAATATCGGAGGCAGAAGCCGAGCTCTCCCGCGCAGGCGCCGGCTTGTGCCGCGCGGCGCAGCTGGAGCGCGAGCTGCGCGCGCGCGCACCCGACGTGCAGGCGCTGGCCGACGCGCGCCTGCAGGCCAGCTACGACGCCGTCGTGAGGAAGCTCGCGGTGAGGGGCGCTTGACTTACCGCTGAGGAGAGGACCCCACTGGGGGCTATCGCGTGTCAAATATCCGCTAGATGGCGTACTGTTGAACTGAAGTCCAATAAGACGGGACCGTATCATATAGTTGGTAAGGCCACCAGTCCGCCGGGAGGCAGCTGGTGGCCAGGAAGAAATGGTGCACCCGATCTTATATACGTAACTGGTTTATTGTTGATAATGCAACTGGCATCACGGGAGAACATCTCCAAGGCTTATGTACTCGAGATGACTGACGTCATCTCGTATCACATACGTGGTGAGATCTGCCGACATAGCGTACGTGACAGAGTTAACAGTAGGTCTTAAAGATAATCTTTGTCGTACGTACCGAGCTGCTACATCCAACATCAACAGTTGTTGTTTAGTTTGTCAAATTGTCATTTTTACAGATCACCTCTAAAAATACCAAATCACCTTTAAAATGGATCTCAGTCTTATAACACGCCATGTTGCAGATTCTTCGCACGCGATAGTCCCCATTCTCTGAATTTTCGATAGCTTATTCCTTCCTTAAGAGCTGGCATCTGTAATACCTCGTGTGTTGCAGATGTCCATGGGCGGCGGTAATCAATTACCATCAGGTAGGCCGTCTGCTCGTTGGTCCACCATAATGTAAAAAATATTAAAAAAAACAATGTTGAATGAAAACCATGCATAAAAACTAGGTTTTTGCGATATACCTACACCGTTATTTTTTATCGTTTACATTTCAAAAACCTCATTATAGGTATCGTAAATAAAGTCCATTTAGCGTGTTAGACAAAAAAATAGGCGAATAATAAAATCTGCTGTTCCATACATTCATGCCGGTGGATATTCTATTATGTATGAAACAGCTGATTTTTTTCGCTTACCTATTTTGTTGATCTAACATGCTAATTGAACTTTTTTCACGATACTTATTATAAGGTTTTCGGGATGTAAACGATAAAAAAATAACGATGTATATCGTAAGATGACGAATTATCACATCCCGAGAATTGGGTTCCAGGACCCCAATTCTCGTGCTTGTGACATTTATTTTCATACAACATATATCACTAAAACATAGTTTTTTGTATGGTTTTCAGGTGATATCCTCCATGTTTTTTTTTCATATCGAAAGTCCTGAGAACTGGGCTCCAGATGTTTACACCTTCGCAACGCCTAATGATACGACTTTACATTAAATATCTTAATAATTTTACTCGTGTTCTCACTAATAAACAGTTTAATAATTTAATGGCCGGGGATTTATGAGAATTGCTTTCCACATTCTTAGCGCCAGAATGTATTTATTTCACCTCAACATTCGATTTACTGTGTGAAAAAAAAATGTTCTTAAATAAACAGGGATTTAATCAGGAAGTCAATGATATGTATCATACAAAAATATAAGAAGATATTTGATTGTTTCAAAAATAACTTCGTTACTTTTGTCATTATCTCTATACAGTGTGACAAACCCGTTTTGACCGAAAAATAACGGTCCGACAGAGAAGAACCGAGTGGCTAATATAACATTTCCTTAGAAAACAGCATTAGTTTCAATTGATTCTAGCCAAAATAGGTTTGTCATACTGGAAATTGTACACGATAAGTTTGTAGGGGCTTATGATTTTTTATGTTTGACTAAAATATATCATATCGTGGAGGGATCACTGCGCTGTGTCAGCTTTCACTAATCATTTACCCATTTCGAGTCTCTTTACTATCATTTTCTAAATGATTACTACTCCTTTTTACCCACTTCATTAATATTTACATTGGAATTCGAATTGGGGTTTAATGATGATAAAACACAACGCTTTTGTTATTATCATGCTGAGTACATATCAAGCAAATTGGTGTATTTTTTGTCATTTTCGTCTCATCGCTTGATTTACGCTCAATTTCAAATCATCGTTCCCGCTCGCTCGCTCGCGTTTTTAAGCCCCGAGCGAGCGGGAGCGACGCTTAACCGTTTAGTCTTATCACAGTTTATAAATATTTGTGCACGTAGTTTAGTAGCTTTCTTTATGGAATTGTGAATCGTCCCGACAGAAATACTCGAGTGATTTCGTAACAACGTACGTAACATGTGTGTCAGAGTAAACTAAACATTAACGACCGAGATTGCGAGTTCACCCCTCAACTCCCGACATACTGGAGACGGCATGTAAATTAAAACAAAACATAATACTTGACAACGTTCACAACACGACGAACGTCGAGACACGCTGTACATTGACGACTGTAAATACCATCTAAATGTAAATATGGTGTGGTGTGGGTGTGTGTGTCGGCGCTTGCTGTCACGGCGCACGCGGGATCATGCTTCATCACCTCACCGCGGGAGCACTAACCGGAGCGGACTAACCCGAGTCGCGGCGCGGCCCGAGCCGACTAACGCGCGGTCTGCTTGCAGGCGCGCGCCGCCGCGGACGCGCCCGGGTACGAGAAGCTCTCCGACACCATCAAGCGCCGCCTCGACAGCCCCGCCGACTCGCCCGACTCGCCCGACGCCGAGCGGCCCGAGCTGAAGAAGTCCAAGATCCCGCTCGCGCTCTATAGCCCCGTGCCCATCCGCCGCGCCGTCAAGGAGGGCGGCGCTCGTAGCCGCGGGAGCTCCCTCGAGCGCGCCAGGCTGCCCGACAACATGTCCATCGACTCCATCGAACCGGCCGGCTCCCTCCCCTCCACGCCCGGAACGCCGAGGAAGGACAGCAGCACCTTCAACTTGCTGAAAGACAGCGACCTGTTCACGCAGATATCGAAAAGCAAACTCGAACCGACTCAGCCGATAGTCCTAAACGAGAAGCCTCCGAATGACCCGTGCCACGTGGTCGCGATCAGGGAGCACGAGATAGTGAAGGCGACGGTGAGCTCGCCGGAGCCGAGTCCGTCTGAAACGGCCCTGGAGTTCGTGCCGCAGCGCGCGGAGCCGGTGCCCGTGCTGGAGGCGCAGCCGGAGCGCCGGGCCTCCGTGGACCTGGGCTCCGAGCCTCGCACCTTCGTCGTGGAGGTCCGCACGCTCGAGCAGCGCATGAGGCCGACCCTGGGCGTGCTCAAGAAAGTCTCCGACGACACGAACGTGCCGGATCTAATCCCCGCCGTCGAGAAGCGAACCGACTGCGAATTCTCGACTCGCACCCCGCCCTCCACTCCGATGGAGGAGGGCGAGGCTTCCCCCATGGACGGTGTAGTTGTGGAGCACATAGATAATGACGAAGTTAATGAGTATTTGATCCTGGACGACGTCCCCCTGACGACTGACGATGATGAGAAGACCCCGGAGGTCGAGGAGTCTCCGGAGGGCAAGAGAATCCCCGGAGGGAAAGAAATCCCCGGAGGGCAACATGACTCCAGAGGGCGATAGGTCCCCGGCCGCCTCCGAAGTGTCGGAGAGTCCCATCGAGAGTCCGGCCCAAAACGAGGAGGAGGAGGTCATTTATTCGGAAGTAGAGGAGGCTCTTCAGGTAACGATAGAAGACTTAGACGAGCTAAACGTAGATACTGAGTTCTACGTACATATTTCTTTGATAAGATAAGAATACAACTCGTTTTTTAATAATCACTAAAAAGTTTATAGAAATCGAACAAATATGTACTCAGTACTTAATTTTTTTAGTTTAGATGAATAGTTTTTATAGGTTTAACGTTTTTTGAAATACGTTCAAGAAAAAATAATTATTGAGACTTTTCTAAAGCCGGTTGAATGAAACTTGACAGCCGTTTGAATCGGTTAGCCTCAAGGAGTCTTTCGTTAGAGTATGACATTTTCAGTACAAATGTATAAGGTAGGTTTTATATTCAGTATTTTATTAGATCAGTCCATGTTTCGTAAAATTTTGGCTAGACTGGTCGTGTTCTGATCTGAATTTTGAATTACGGAGGATTGGTGTATTTCGTTAGCAAAATAAACAACGGAGACTGTCACGTGTGCGAATTCCGCTAGATGGCATACTGGTGCAGGTCCAACTTCTACAGCATTGGTTACTTCGTTCGTCAAATTGATATCACGTCCATAATTAACCACTCTTTTAAATGGATCTCAGTTCTATAGCACGCCATCTAGCGGGTATTTCACACGCGATATTCCCCTTTTACTGGACTGAGCTAATAAAATATGTAAGCAAAACCGTCGTATAACAAAAGGAGCGTGTTGCAGTGTTCAGCGAACCCCGGTTTGCCGCTGTCGACGTCGACGCCGGTGCGCGGCGCGCAGGTGGTGGGCGTGGCGCACAAGCGCGGGGATGCCGCGCCCGACGCGGACAAGTACCAGCTCACAGAGGATGCAGATGTGAGTTATGCCTAGTACGAGTACTGCCTCGGTGGCGCAGTGGTTAGTGGGTCGCACTATAAAGCGACGGCTGCGCTAGAGGTACCGGGTTCGATCCCCCGGTCGGACCAAAAATTTGTACCTAAGTTTTCGGTAAGAAATTCTTAGTATCCGCCCGGAGTCTTGGCGATCTTGTACTCCCGTGCCTCGGAAAACACGTTAGCCGTTGGTCCTGCGCTCAATAGGGATTGGACGTGTTAACTGGAGAGGGCTCCGGACGTGTCCCATCAGAATATGAGGGTAAAAGAATATAGAGTGTATTTGCGCACACACTTGAGCACTATTATATATCCTGCGTACGTGGCTGATTGTTGACAGACGGCGTCAAGTTACCCCTCACAATGAAAAATAACACTTGCGTCACAGACATAAGGACGGTCCTAATTAAAGACTATTTAAATGATAAGGTCTCTTGGTCATGGTAATCGATTAGTCTTTTGAGTTGTTATTGGTAGTAGTCCGTTAACTTTGATGATTGTATTATTTCTCTTCTCAATTGAAACTCTGTATTATCGTCATTATATGAAATGAATAACTACTGAGTTTCTGGCTAGTTCTTCTCAGTGGAAATCGACTTTATGAACTAGTGGTAGATGATAATATGTGTACCTATTTTGACATTCATGTGTTCTGTATGGACCTGCATTGAATAAATATTTTTTTATCTTTAATTCCAACAAAGGTAAGTCGACGGAAGCGTGTTAGTTTGGAGAAAAATACTTCGAAACCCGTTCAAGAGGCCACCTAGACGGTCAGTTTATTCTAAAATCAGTAATAAAGAAGAAGAAATTTCCGGAAGAAAGATTACATTTGATGACTGCTGCTACGGTACCGACATCTCTCGAATGACCCGACTAAACATCCATTTACAGATTTAGAAAAAAACTAATCCTTTGTGGCCAGGCCACCTATTTTTTTATATTGGCCGGTTCTGGTGCCGTGTTTGTTTAGCCTGTAGTATTGAGAATCATGCATGACGGCCAACAGACGGCGTCAGAGAGCCTGGAGGGCGGCGGCGTCGCGGGAGGGGAGGGCTTTGGCGTCGCGGCCGAGGCGGCGCTGCGGCTGCGCTTCGGCGCGGGCGCGGACGCGGCGGCGTGCGCGTGGGCGCGGCGCGCGGCGGGCATGTGCCGGCGCATGGACGTCATGCTGCTCACGCTGGGCGCCGCGGCCGCCGAGCGCGACCCCGGCAAGCGGCTGGAGGTGAGTGGCTTCACTTTGTAATATTTGTCTGATATGTCGTGACGTGTCGTGATGGCTATTGTCACATTTATATATGTTCTGACGCCTCCTGAAGAGATTTTGAATCATAACAGCCGTAGTTTTAGGAAAGGCGACAAGGTGACGCGTCACAACACAGAACTGGCGCTTGTACATGTGTCTGATGTGTCATAACGCCGTCGTTCCCCCGCCCCTCCGCTCTGACTCAACCGCGATCGTTGCTGATGAGACACAACACAAGCCACAACAACACAATACGCATTACTAGTATGAACGTTACTATACTAAATGTATGAAACTGATACCGTTCTGACGCGTCTCGTCACGACACATCAGACAAATATAAATCCACCTCACGTCACTGAGAGTTCGCTACTGGATAATGAATTTCGATATTGAGAGATGTTCACGAGTAAAGGATGCGAGAGTACAAGCCAAGTGAAACGCTTGCTGGTAGTTAGCACACTACTTTATTATGTACGTTAGAAAGAGACAAAAAGGAATCTAGTATGTTACTCTCCATCTGTAAAGGTTGTGTCCTTTACTGATAGATGTAAGTAGTTGTAGTTAGTTAGGTAAGTGTGTAGTTGTTAGTTAGCGTAGTAAGTTTTGGAGCGGAGCGGAATGCTGAATAAAAGTGTCTTTCACCATATAGTGTTTATTGTACTAAAAGTAAAGTGATTACAAAATAAGTATAAACAATTGATACTTTAACTATCTGCACTAAAAAGATTACGTCACGATAAATAGACAGACACACATTGATAATATTAATATGAATAATGGACAACATTTCATATTTTTAACATGATCATATTGTTTTTTTATATGAAAATAGACATAAAATGAACGGACCCATATTTTTTCTTTTTTCAAAATTTGTCCATTTTCATGCATAAAATAATTATTAAAATTCTTTATATTCTAAATAGACGTAAGCGCCAAATGACGTCATCGGACGGCTGAATACAGCGATATTCCTTTGCTTATCATTGTTTTAATAAAAAAAAGGTACTACTGTCAAAGGTAAATAATACTTGTGTCAACATTGTCAACGTCATTCATACATTCAACGTTGACAAGTTGTCTTTATTTTGACAGTTGAATGTCATGGGTTTGGCATTTCGTAAATTTAAAACTATAATGTGCTAAGCAAAGAAATATTTTACATTCTGCCGTCCGATGACGTCATCTTACGTTTTTTAGTTTTTAATTTTTTTCTCAGTAAATAAGCAATATAAAAAATTAATAAATATATATTCGCGCAGCGGAAAAGTAAATAAAGAAATGGTATTTTTTGTTTCAGAGCTTAGCAATTTTGAAATGTTGTCCATTGCTTTGATCACATGGAACATGGAACGCAAAGCGAGTAGCAAAACGCAGCCATGCTTTCATACATTTCAAATCTACAAGTTAATTTTATTTGACTTGTCGTTTATGGGAAAGAATGACAGACGAGTGAGCAACTTAGCTGTCAACTGTCAACTGATGGTTAGCGATCATTGCGAAGTAGGTACGTACGTCTGCAGAAACTTAGCGTTATCCTGCTGGTGGTATTAATTCCATAGCTGATTTATATTGATATCTCAGCTTTTATAAATTTTCAACTTTTTGATAAAATAATATGTCTTTGTTTAAACTGGTTATTACGTGTTTTTATCATTGATGAACATTTTACCTTCGTTTGTTCCAGATCCTTAAAAACCAGTTAGGTGCGATCGCCCCTGACGCGGCAGAGTTAATTTCCCGCGGCGACTCATTAGTGTATGACAAGCACAAGGACGACCCGCTCCTGGCCGACTACATTCAGACACACTATCAGGTATGTTCCATTTCATACATCTGGAACCGTTCAAGTATTATTGCAGGCATATATTTTTTGGAAATTTTAATCTAACAACTTCGCTGATTGTTGCGATTGGTTGCTGTACACGAAACATTTATTACTATTTATTGTTGTGATAATTTTGAACTTTGTGTGTGCAGGACAAGCTTCGCAACAAGTGGTCGGTGGTGATGTCGGAGATCGAGACTAAGCGCAACCTCGCCATGAAGTGCGAGGACGACATCAAGGAGCTGGCCGGCAATGTTGAGGCGCTGCGCCAGGGCGCCGCCGACGCGCAGGTCAGTGTGTGGGACAACTAGTCCAGACAGATTTTACTTACTAACTTACTATTTAGTTTAGTACGCAGGCTCAGCTACCCGAAAGCTAGATATTAATTAGGCTTCAATTTTACGAATGATTATTGAGCTTCAAGCCTGTTCTGATTTTCTTTTTGTCGTTAAGTTCAGTAGGTAAGACTTTTAATTCTAATCTTTCCGATTCATTGTGTATCTTGTTTAGATTATACGTACGTGAAATACTATCGCAACCTTCATAAAATGATTTAAACTCAACAAACAATACCTTTTTCTAAATATGCCTCTACCCGAAGATAATTTGCCAATGTCAAGTAATTTATTGAGAATAAGTACATAGTCAACAGTCGAAGTCAGTCAAAGTCAGTCACTCAATAAAATGCCGGCGTTTTTGCGTCTTATCGATAGATAGATAGATAGATACTCTTTATTGCACAACATACAAAACTTAAAAGCTAGGTATACAGAGATACAATGTACAATTTATTTAATTTACGGGTTCAGCGGATATCACTAAAAGTAATCGGGGGTTTTATTATACGAGACAACTCACTCGACACACAATAGCAGTGTTAGAAACGATACCATCCAACGATTCTTATTATCAAGATCACTTTTCGGCACTTCACTGCACAAAAAAACACCAAATTTGTACACTGATAACTACTAGACATTAATTTAAAACCTTTGAATAGCATCAGCTCGCGCGGCTTGTTTAAGCTCTACCCGCCGAATCCAAACAATACCTTGTAAGCAGTTGAGATTAAAGTTCGCATCACCAAAGAAGCGCGTTTCAGTCGATATTGCCATTCAAAATTGAGCTTTATGTCTATAGACACAAGGAATCTAAAAGTTTAGTTCTATAGACGCAAGACTGGTTTCGTGGCGCGGAGTGTAGTTGCCGTGTTGTTTCCCCCAGAACCTGGAGGAAGCCAGGCGCCTGGAGCTGGAGGCGGCGGCGGAGCGCGCGGCGGCGCTGGCGCGGGAGCTGCGCGCGCAGAAGGTGGCGTTCGACGAGCGCGCGCTGGCCGACGCGCTGCAGGCCTGGGCCAGCGCCGCCCACGCGCTGGACCACGACACCAACCAGAAGCCGGTGAGTTTGTCATGTCCTTTACGCAAGATTGTTAACTAAATTTAACCTTGTATGGATCAGAATGCTGGGCCGTAAAGAAGTCGGAGGAAAGACGATTGCATGCGACAGAGATTGGCAATGTTAAGAGGATATGTGACGTGATGAGAATGGATAAGATAAGGAATGAGTATACTAGAGGAAGTATGAAAGTGGCCCCCATCATCGATAAATTGTAGGCTAATCGTCTTACCTGGTATGGCCATGTAGTGAGAAGAGAAGAAGAACATTAACCAAAAGAGTGATGAGTGAAAATGTTAGTGGGTGGAGGAACAGAGGACGGCCGAAAAAAGAGATGGATGGATTGTGTGAAGAGTGATATGATGGGGAAAAGGGGTGGATGATTCGATGACGAATGACAGGGACGTATGGAAAAGGAAAACATACTGCGCCGAACTCCGATAACCTGGAACAAGGGCAGGAGGATGATGATGATACTTACATGAGAAAATATGGCGTAGTTTAGGGTTCAGTTGATCAATTATTTTGTAGTTAGCCATACATACAAAGTCTTTAATTACTTTTATACGTGTCATATGTATGTCAAAATGTCAATCTGACGAATGAATCAACCAATTCTGTTGATGAAGTTGAACCTTAGATTAACAGCACGCTATTTAGCGAACTTGTAACTTTTCATTGTATTCTTATGAGAATGAAGATCTTAAACAGAACTTAATTTTATTGGTAAAAATTTTACTAAATGAAGATCGAACACTGGTGTCGCGGGTATTCATGGGCGAGGGCAATCGCTTATTATCAGGTGATCCGTCTGCTCGCCTGCCACCTATCACATTTAAAAAGTCAGATTAGAAAACCAAAGTGTTCTTTCTAAAAGTACGTGTTGTATCTAAGGACGGCGTGGAGATCCGCGCGGCGGAGCTAGTGACGCGCGCGAACCGCGTGCGCGAGTGCACGGCCGCCGCCGCCGCGGCGCTGCGCGCGCACCCGCTGGGCGCGCGGGACTACGACGACTTCCCGCTGCAGGAGGACGCGCTCGCGGTGCGTAACCAAATAATACACGCTCGTTGACTAATTTAAAACGATGGGTTCCTTACTTTTTGTATTATTCTGTCAGATCTTTAATAGATCTTAAAATAAAAACGTATGGCGTTTATTACGAAAAGGTATGGCGTGACTAAATATTGCAAATGTTGCATAAATCTACTCGATCACTGTACTTGCTTGTGTAACTATTATTAGTTGATCAACCGAAAGTTTGTAGGTTCGATTCTTACATCGAACCTACAAACTTTCGGTTGGTCAACGGTCACGAACCTTTCGTGTAATGAAGTTTTGTATATTTTGTACAGTCAAATTACAGATTTTAATATGTTCGTCTATATAAATGTCGAATTTATGATTAACATTTTCGATGCACAAAAATTGACAGCCATTATTTTAGTGTTAGAATATCTATTTATGTGCACATCTTTTGAATTTTTGTTGATTTTAAAATCGATAACACAATAACGTGCGTACTGTTGTCTGATATTTTAGGCTAATCTGTCTCATACGTATTTATTTGCAAATGTTTGTTTGTTTGTCGACGTAGCGGGTGAAGAGCGCGCTGTCGGAGTGCCGGGCGAGCGCGGAGGAGTGCGAGAAGGAGTTCGCGTACGTGACGCAACGCGCACGCGCACACACGCGCGCGCGCGCCGCCCGCCTGCGCGACAAGCTCGCCCGCGAGCTGCGCCAGCTGGCCGACGCCTACGCCGCCAGGAGCGACAGGTGAGTGCCTAGCGACACACCGACACGCCGCCCGCCTGCGCGACAAGCTCGCCCGCGAGCTGCGCCAGCTGGCCGACGCCTACGCCGCCAGGAGCGACAGGTGAGTGCCTAGCGACACACCGACACGCCGCCCGCCTGCGCGACAAGCTCGCCCGCGAGCTGCGCCAGCTGGCCGACGCCTACGCCGCCAGGAGCGACAGGTGAGTGCCTAGCGACACACCGACACGCCGCCCGCCTGCGCGACAAGCTCGCCCGCGAGCTGCGCCAGCTGGCCGACGCCGACGCCGCCACGAAAGAAGTCCTGCGACAAAAAATTGAACTAAAATTTGAGATTTCTTGTGTCTATACCAACAAAGCTCAAATTTGACTGTCAACATGACAACAGTGGCGCCTATCACTAGTAGTAGAAAAACATGAAACTGTCCCGCGGGAGATTTGATATAATTGGAGCTTTTACCCATACATACTTGTTTTGAATATCGCAATCACATCGCTAACAAGCTGGTTGATACACAAGAGTCGCCAGTTTGATTTCCACACCAACACAAATGTTTGTGAATAAAACAGATAATTGCGTTGGTGGTACCTTCGTTGTTCCTGGTTTAGACAGTATAAGGGAAACCCATAATTTGGGATGGGGACAGTGTATGTTATGCTGCCTTAATTTGTTGAAGTGGCGACTCACACGTGATTGTTACCGTCCCCAGGTGGTCGCAATGCCAGTCGGTGTGGGCGGGGCTGTACGCCGCCCTGGAGGAGTGCGGCGAGTGGCTGGACGGCTGTGAGCGGCGCTTGGCCGCGGCTGCGGATCCAAGCTTGCCGTTCAAGGACCTTAAGCAGAAAGTCAGGGACCTCGACAACCAGGTGAGCAAGATATTGTACTTGAGTTTGTTATATTTTTCTTTTATACATAAGAAATGAAGTTACTTCAAATCGAATAGAATTGTACTTGACTTGTTAAGTTTACGTCAATACTTTCGTAAAAGATTTTTGGTTTCTATCTTTCTCTCTTTTGTCTTATACTCGTTGTCAGCCCGAGTAATCAATACAATTTGTTTAATTAAGTTTTTACAGACTTCAAAAAAAGGAGGAGGTTCACAATTCGACATATATTTTTCTGGGTGTTTTATAACTCATTTCAATTTGGGTGATAAATACGTTCATGTGTTTGAATAGTGATTACTTCCAAGTGAGTTCCATATTCCTTATACAACTCCTGAAATGTTTGTCCGTCCGTCTGCCCGCCTGCAGCTCAGCTTTGAGACTTAATACCAAGTGTAATAATGTATTGACTGTTTTGTTAGTGCAGTGGGTAGGGTGTTGCACTTTTAAACGACTGCTGCGTTTGAAATCCCGGGTTCAATACCCTGGACCCGGGCCATAATTTGTACTTGAGTTTTTATGTTTTCTGCACCAATCCGAAGTCTGGAAGTTGACGGTTTTGTAGCCCTGTGCCTCGAAAATTAAGTTAAGCTGTTGGTCCTGCATCCGATCTCTTCGTTCGTGTCACACTGGTGTCCTATTGAAATATGAGGTTAGATTGTGTTTGCCAATAAATTGTCCTGCGTCGATGGCTGATCGCTGAGATTGGGCGCTATAATATTGGAATATCGGTTTGGAGTACATCAATGCTATCATCTTTCAGAAAGACGTTCACTCACGAATGAGTGTATGAAAGACATCATCTAATTCGTTCTAAGCTCGCTCATTCAAATTCTTGGTACAATATTTTGCACTTATCGAAGATTGTGGTCCCAAGAAGACAGTTACAAGGATTACCACTTGCATGCTTGCACTGCAGCACAGCGCGGCACACGCAGTCCTGGATTTGCCGTCATATACTACGGCCTAGTCTAAATTACTATATTTCTAAGGGATGTATATCAGGCGACAAAAGTGAATCCTACTGTTTTGTGATATTTTGTTTTTATATTAAATCGTGTAATAAGTGGCTTGTATTTATTTTTGTTAAGTATGAGTTAAATGGCATGTTATTATAAAGAAAATCTGTCTAGTTTTTGAATATTATATCTGCTGCTTTTGCTAATCATTCGTTCATTGAATGAACGAACTGCTTTATGACAATTCATTGAAATATGTAAAAATCAATGCTGATTCCGTTCAGTCGGTCTAAAAGTGGTCTAGTGGAGCACTATGGGACATTCCTGTCTGATACGTGGTATTGTGTGGTTAGTTAGTGATGTATTTGCGTAGATGGCGGCGAAGCAGCAGCAGGTGTCGGCGGCGCGCGGCTCCGGCAGGGCGGTGGTGGGCGCGTGCGGCGTGCCGCTGGCGCGCGACGTGCAGGACCAGCTCGACGCGCTCAACGAGCGCTGGCACAACGCGCAGGCGCAGCTGCACCAGCTCAAGACCAAGTACGTTCCCGCAGCGAGTAGTACCTGATAATAAGGATTTCTTAGGGTTTTGACATTTATCATTATATGACACACATCATTAAAACATCTTTTTTGTATGGATTTCATGCGACATTTGCCATGTTTTTTTCATATTGAAAATTTTGAGAATTGGGCTCCTGGCAATTCCATATTTTTTGTATTTTGATAGATAGATAGATAGATACTCTTTATTGCACAACATACAAAACTTAAAAGCTAGGTATACAGAGATACAATGTACAATTTAGGCGGTCTTATCGCTGGGAGCGATCTCTACCAGACAACCTTCATTCTCATCATTCATTCATTCTATTTTGTGATAATTTTTTCCAAGTTTCCTACCTCAACAGCTTAAAATCGTTAGAAAAATATATTTAACGGATATAAACTCTAATCGTCCTTTAAAGAACATTTACGAAAGTAAAATTGTGTTTTTCAACGAATTGAAAAAAACTTAAAAGCTACATTGGTTACACATTATTAAACTTATGGTGGCTAAATCTGACGAAGAAGTCAACTGATCCTAAATATGCCTAACACAATTCATACAAAGAGGATAGAGCATTCCCTATGCTATGAATACTATTTGACAATAACCGGGGACATGTTCCAGTGCACCTAGACTCAGGACAATTCCATCCCACCGGGAATCCGAAACCGATGAATCTGCTAAATACTGTGTGCGTCCCCGCAGGATCAGCGCGCAGGAAGCGTCCAGCGTGGTGCGCTCGGGCACGGCGTCGTGGGCGGGCGGCGCGCGCGCGCAGCTGCAGCTCGTGCGCGACCTGCTGCTGCACACGCAGCCCAACCCCTCCGACCGCACCAGCCTCGCCATCCGCCTCAGCCTCGTGCAGGTGCGTGCCTCACACTGCAGGCTCGTGGCGCAGCTCGTGCGCGACCTGCTGCTGCACACGCAGCCCAACCCCTCCGACCGCACCAGCCTCGCCATCCGCCTCAGCCTCGTGCAGGTGCGTGCCTCACACTGCAGCTCGTGCGCGACCTGCTGCTGCACACGCAGCCCAACCCCTCCGACCGCACCAGCCTCGCCATCCGCCTCAGCCTCGTGCAGGTGCGTGCCTCACACTGCAGCTCGTGCGCGACCTGCTGCTGCACACGCAGCCCAACCCCTCCGACCGCACCAGCCTCGCCATCCGCCTCAGCCTCGTGCAGGTGCGTGCCTCACACTGCAGCTCGTGCGCGACCTGCTGCTGCACACGCAGCCCAACCCCTCCGACCGCACCAGCCTCGCCATCCGCCTCAGCCTCGTGCAGGTGCGTGCCTCACACTGCAGCTCGTGCGCGACCTGCTGCTGCACACGCAGCCCAACCCCTCCGACCGCACCAGCCTCGCCATCCGCCTCAGCCTCGTGCAGGTGCGTGCCTCACACTGCAGCTCGTGCGCGACCTGCTGCTGCACACGCAGCCCAACCCCATCCGACCGCACCAGCCTCGCCATCCGCCTCAGCCTCGTGCAGGTGCGTGCCTCACACTGCAGCTCGTGCGCGACCTGCTGCTGCACACGCAGCCCAACCCCTCCGACCGCACCAGCCTCGCCATCCGCCTCAGCCTCGTGCAGGTGCGTGCCTCACACTGCAGCTCGTGCGCGACCTGCTGCTGCACACGCAGCCCAACCCCTCCGACCGCACCAGCCTCGCCATCCGCCTCAGCCTCGTGCAGGTGCGTGCCTCACACTGCAGCTCGTGCGCGACCTGCTGCTGCACACGCAGCCCAACCCCTCCGACCGCACCAGCCTCGCCATCCGCCTCAGCCTCGTGCAGGTGCGTGCCTAACACTGCAGCTCGTGCGCGACCATGCTGCTGCACACGCCAGCCCAACCCCTCCTACCGCACCAGCCTCGCCATCCGCCTCAGCCTCGTGCAGGTGCGGCCTCACACTGCAGCTCGTGCGCGACCTGCTGCTGCACACGCAGCCCAACCCCTCCGACCGCACCAGCCTCGCCATCCGCCTCAGCCTCGTGCAGGTGCGTGCCTCACACTGCAGCTCGTGCGCGACCTGCTGCTGCACACGCAGCCCAACCCCTCCGACCGCACCAGCCTCGCCATCCGCCTCAGCCTCGTGCAGGTGCGTGCCTCACACTGCAGCTCGTGCGCGACCTGCTGCTGCACACGCAGCCCAACCCCTGTTACTGTTACTGTTACTGTTATTTGAAGTGTAAAAAGTGATTAAAATATTATTTTACACTTTTTAATTCGTGGTTTTTGAAGGTGGCTTTTTTTTCGCAATTTTTTTTATGGACTATGGGCTAACGCTTGACCAAAATTTCACTTGATGAAAAGTGACGATGACTGTTCACTCTTGCCTTAAAGATGTCCAAATTGTAGTGCGGAAAAACAGATCTTAGCTAGGAGTTCCATTCCTTAGCTGTCCGTATTTTGAAGGATCGATTTCAACAAGCCCTGAGCTCGTTACTAACGGTAGATAAGCAGGCGAATCTCGAACTTTCAACGAATTCGTAGCGTGCAACGCAATACTTTCTCACCTTTTAATGGTGGCTATTGCGTGCGACAAATCCGCAAGATCCGCGTATTATAGGACTGAAGTCCATCTACAAGGTAATTGGGTATTTTTAGACGTGATATGTCAAATTATCAATTAAAGAATAAATCAGCCAATGATGTTGATGTTGAACCTCGGTTCACAGGAACGCCATCTAGCGGATATTTCACACGCGATAGCCCCCATTCCAAAGGAGAGAGTAAGAGATGATAGTTATTCTTACAACAGACAAGGATGCTCATAGGAGCGTTAACAGGGCATTATGCAACGAACAAAATGCTGATGAAGATGAACATAACATCGAACAGCGACTGCAGAGCATGCAAGGAGGAGACGGAAACCATAGAACATCTTTTATGTGAATGCGACTCACTAGCCAGAGGCAGAATGTGTCTTCTAGGTAACGCTTATCTTAAACCAAGAGACTACAGGCACTTCAATCCGAAAGACATCGTGATGCTGATGAAACGAATCTTTCGTGAGTAGGAGCGCAAAAGATAGGGGAGGTACAAAAGATCCCTTAGGGTCGACGTGCCCCATGTGAATGACCCCTAACAGATAAGATAGATACGTACGATAGAGGGCGGTCTTCAGTTTTTATACAAATTGTTTACGATACGCATGCTCTACGATTCTTCGAAAAGTTTGTGCTAGCCCTTCTGAGCACAAAACGTGGGTTACCTGCTACTGTAAATGCACTAACCTGTTCATCGGGCTGAATCTCGTCAAGGTCCGTTAGCTTGTGTATCAACAGGAGTGTTGAGCACATGTCTGACGGTAAAGGGATAAGAGCCACTTTTAGGTTGTACGATGGCCCGACCTACCTTATGTATACTCGACTATCGAAAGGTCGTGTTCTGTGGAGCTGTCACCTGGTGAGGGCTTCTCATAATAAAGATGAGCAAGTACTAAACTAATTATACCCCTGCGTCTTACTTTCATCACCATAGTGGGAAAGAGTTGTAATTAAATAGCACGAAGTCTCACCCCACGAAATTATCCGCAGACCTAACATATTGACAGCACAATAATCTTATTTGATTCCATTAAAATGTTCTAAATTAATAAGTTGCACTTATAAAACACATGTACAAATAAGGATTAGGTATTTTATAACTACATTTTCAAGTAATTAAAATAAAGTCTTGACAGTAGATATTATTAAAACCATTATATCTACGTAATTTGAATCCGATCAAAAAATCCACAGCCGGAATCTTCAATCAAATTATTGGGACACTAACCGCTAAACACACGCTGTGGTTATCTCTTAATCATCAAGGTATAGTGTAAAAAGATAAAACCTTTTTAGCGCTAGAACAACAAAACAAAATTAATAAAAAAGTAATGCATATAATTTATTTGACAAAATCGTTATTACCCTTCATTTTACAAAATACAAAGAAGTCCAATTTCTACTTTCCGAGAAAGCGTCTATAATATTTATCCATTCCATTCATGCTGCTAATATAATTCACCCCATTACCATGTCTAAAGATTTTCCCAAAAATAAAGCAAAATATTCCAAAGGCCCAAAGTCCATTTAAATTCTCTCTAAAGAAGAATTTAATTTCGCTAAAGCAGGAATGCGGAGATATGTAACTGCAAAACAAAAAGGAATCGGCAGCGTAATAGAAAACAAAAACATTGCGCCGCCCGTGTCACTTGCGGTGCTCCTGGCACCACGCCAGGGTCGCACACCATTCCACATTACACCGTATGTCAAGTACAATAAGGTTCAAATTGGTTTGTTTAAACCACGTTGCAGTACCCCGGGTGAAGTACACAGATGCTCTGCAGTCCCGGCATAAATTATCGGCCTTATTTTAATGCCCATAAAGTAGTGAACGCGTGCATGGTCGGCGGTACCCGGCGAGGCGCGCGTCCGTTTGCGCGGTGTAATTGCGGGCGCTTCCTCGTGTGACGGAGGGCTCTCGCGCGGAGCCGCGGGATGCGCACTGTCTCGCGTCGCCAGACATCTTCCCCGACCACACGCAATACCAATGTGCTTATGCTGGCGGGCAAATCGAACAATTTTGATGTTAATTTTTTTTATTGAAAAAATAATTCTTCATACAATTCACACAGTGTTCCCAAACTCTGGAATAAGCTTCCAGCCGCGGTGTTCCCTGTTCGCTACGACGTGTCCTTTTTTAAACGAGGTATGAAAAGATTCTTCTTTCACGGTAGGCAGCGGCATGACTGTGCTCCGGCATTGTTGATGTCTATGAGCGGCCATTTACCATCAGTTGGGCCGCATGCTCGTCTGCCTATTATTCGCAATAAAAAATCCCCTGTACTGAGTATTAGCAGACGCGCGTTGGCCGGACTCCGAATTTTTTATAAAAAATATAGTAATAATTTCCAAAACAATATTTCGGCTATGGCAGCCAATCAGAGATCAGTCATCGACGCAGGAAATATTATAGTGCACAAGTGATTGCGCAGGCAAAAGAGCACTTTATATTCCCTTACTGTAATATTTCGATGGTACATCATTGTGGCATAACCGAAGAGGAATCAGAAGCAGGACCATCAGCTTAACGTGCTTTCCGACGCACTGGGGTGCAAGACCGCCAACTTCCAGACATCGGGCTGCCACTGAGAATTTCTTAACATAAAATTAAGATACAAACGTATGGGTTGACTCAGAGGTCGAAGTAGGGACCCCAAACGCAGAGTGCGACACACTACCACCTGCACTTTCGCATAGTTGACCATCTGGAAAATGCTTTCGTACAAACATAGAGCATATAAAGTACTAATATGTTACTCAGCACGTAACTAATCGTGAGGCATAATGGTGACTGGAACAGCGTCACAGGCCGGCTTATTATACTGGAGTGTCGTAGCGGCGATATCCGGCAATCTGTAAGTCGTCCTCGGCGTTTCCGCTATTCCCCCCTCCCCCCGTCCGCCGGACAGGTGACACGTGACACCCAATAAACTGAACAAGATAAGCTTCTGTTAATAATATTATACGCTTATGACCGGAGGTAGAGGGAAATGCAAAAATTTATTAGGGTCGCTCTCACTTTGAGTGAGGTTTTTACAGATGATGTTAAAAATGTTAGTGAAGGTTGATAAGTATACAGTCAGACACACAATTGACTCTTATATCTTAGGAAATAAAGATAAATACTGCACTAGGAGCAGTAGGTAGAAATAATTAGTCAATTGGGTTAATCATCATCATCATCATATCAGCCCACATCCACCCACTGCTGAGTATAGGCCTCTTCTTTATCGTGCCATTCCCTTCGGTCTCTTGCCAGCCTTATCCATTGCTTCCCCACTGCCACACTGTTAATTGGGTTGTATATTTGTTATTCTATGATTTCTGGTTGCAGATATTCTAGTAATTATTTTAACAAGTAAAACATCATAATCATCATTTCCACAAGACGTCCACTGCTGGACATAGGCCTCCCCCAATGTCCAAACACAGATCGGTCCTGTGCCGCCCGCATCCAATGGATTCCCGCGACCTTCACCAGATCGTCGGTCCACCTTAGGGCCTGCCGCGGCTTCGACGTCCTGTACGAGGACCTTTTCGCCCCAGCGGCCGTCTGTTCTCCTCGCTATGTGATCTGCACGTTGCCACTTGAGGCATGCTATGTCTGTGATGACCTTAGTTTTACCTCCGGATCTTATCATTTCTGATACGATCACCTACGCAAGGAGATTCCGAGAAAACTACAATTGTAGTAAAAATCTTTTTCGTCGCACAATTAAAATAATATTACAAACCAATTAGGGGAACGATTTTTTTTCATAGGCTAGAACTATAAAAGCCGACGCATTTTCGAATCATGTTTGGAATGAAATGCTGGGGACATGTCTGTAACCTACAACATAGGCGGGAATCAATGGCGCGTCACCCTTGCCGCGCCGAACTAACGCACGCACCGCTAACTCTAACATATGGATGGTTGGCAAAACCTATAACCACACTATCACTCGGTCACGTTGGGGCGTGTGCGCTGCGCCGGGGTTTGAACCCCGGGTCGGGCCAAAATTTGTACCTGAGTTTTTTTGTTGAGGCATTCTCGACATCATCAGCCCGGAGTCTGATGTCTGATGTTTACGGTCTTGTACACCCGTGCCTCGGAAAGCACGTTGAGCCGTTGGTCCTGCGTCTAATCCCTCTTAGGAGGTGTCACACTCGTGTCTCATCAAAATATGAAGGTAAGGGAATAGAGAGCGCAATTGTGTCTGCGCAAACAATAGCATTCAGCTTCTGTCAGCCATCTTGCGCAATTCGCCATTCCATCTGGTCTGAGCACGTCCTACCAATGCTCTGCGATTACCGATGAATGTGAATGGATTCTGCCATTTATTTATTTATTAAAGTGCAGCCACATGTTACATGTTACATAATCTTCGCATACTTAATCTATGAGAACATTTATCTGATATGCACCAAAATAACAATGAACTATATATAGGTGAACACCTACAGTCCATTGTTATTTTGGTGATAAAATTACAACGCAACGCGTATGTGATGCCTCGGGAGTTTCCATGGGCGGCGGTGATGATTACTTACGTGCCGTCTAGCCGTTTGACCGTTATAAGTAAAAATATAGGACTTCACGTGCATAGCAACTTGGAAAAGCACAATGTAGATAAGTAGTTTCGATGCCGACCGTACTAATTCCACGACACGACACCATCGCACGTGACGCGGTCTCGTGCGTGCGCACCGATTATGATAACACCGAGTGTGAGTTCGCCCGCCGCCCACCCATCTGCACGTCTGATACCAGCTGCCCAATATACCCTATATTCAGAATAATGCTCTCTCGTACTGACTGACACATGTACCTACAGATGGGATCTGTATTTTATTAACAAACAAAATGTAGTAATCTTATCGTGGTCTTAAATCGTAAATTAATGTACAGTCAGCATCAAAATGATCTTAGCGCTCAAACCTACCAAAAAATCTAAACATTTTACAAAAATCACTTTTAGCACAGTACCTTAAAGTTTACTTTCATTTGTTCTCAAAGAAATGAAATACGTACACTGACAGTATACAGAGTTGTGTTTTGTCAAGTGCTCAGATATTTTTGGTCGGTTTATTTATTTATTAGAATCTCAACACAGGTGTAACAACCTTAAAAATAAAACTTAAAATCTAAGACTACGTGCTCCAGTGCACCTACAATTATAGGAGAGCTTTACGGTTTGACTGCTGTATGAGTATTTTCTATCGCCTATTGTTTTTTTTCTAAATTCATCCGACCGGTTACTTTTAACTTACTATTTGGTTATAAATCTCTGCAGCCGTTTATAATATATCGCTAACTGTCATAGACAAGCGCAGAAGGGTAACCCACCCTAATGGCATAGCCGGCGATTGATTGGCGAGTGCGACTGGTACCCTTCATTGGCCGGTAATCTTCTGTCGGTTCGGAATTGATGACTTAATCAGATTCCATCATGATATTTTGTACATAAGTTGTAGAGCATTTTGAAGTATCCTCAAGAGAAAACAATATTTTGACAATACTTTTCCATATTCTCGCAGGTGCAAACGATGATGCATAAATAAAGCATTTTCGATCTGATTGATGACATAAAACCTTAGATCTCCATGTAAGTTACTTAATTTCTTTTCCTTTTTAAAGGTAATTTAAATAGGCGTTAATATTGACTTTACTTCTTCTATGACCATATAACATACGTGCGTGCTAATTTTTCTCCCTCTCAAAAAACATGTGAAGAGTTTTGTCAAGTGGAGTGTTCGTCCTCGTTATATCGTGAGAGGGACATTCCTCAACTCCAGCACGCGTGCGTCCTCTCTGTCTAGTGGGTGAAAGCTCTTTGACTGATTGGTTTAGTTCTGTGACAAGACACACGACTTACCAATGAGTTCCTTACACAATGTAGGACCTTAGACGGAAAGTGCCTTAACCTTAAGTTAGCTTATTTTACTTAAAAGGGATTTTATAGGCACCGACGGAAGTGACACTATAAAATTCCTTGCCTTGACATCGCATCTGTTGTGATTGCAACGGAGGCTCTTTGTTTGCTTACCGTCAGGCTGATTCGAGCCAATATACTGTGTCACTATAAACCAAAAAAAGTTTATTTAAAAAAAAACTGCATTTTCGTAATTTTGCAAGACTTACCCGGGACTCTACCTGCGAAAACCGTATTAAGACAGCTGTTGGTCTTCCAAATAAAATAAAATTAATTAAAAAATTTAAAAACACTGACTATTTTAATCCGCACAGTCAACATTGAATATAACATGTGTCGCTATGTAACATAACGTCTTAAGTACATTCATTTGTCGTAAAGTCAAACTAAAAGCACCTGCTTTTTACCGTCAACATCAACAAAAACATCAGTGAGACAAAGAGCGACATTGCAAAGACGTCCCGTGGGAGCTATGGGACACGCGGATTGAACGATTCATCATGTCGACTCCAACTCCTGAGTGGTTTCCTTGCTAATAAACACGAAACCGGAGCCAACAGGGAACTTAAACATGTAGCGTTATCCGTTCCGCGATCCATCGAGATAACAAGATAACAAACGATGCTTTCGAGGTGTCCCGCGGGAGGAGCGGGACACGCGTGAATGAGCGATACATCACGTCGACACCACTCCACAGTAGAGATGGGATTCCACCCGGGTATATTCCCAAAATGGGAAAATGTTTGGGAATATTCCCAATGAACCCACCCGATGGGAATTTATTCGGGTATTTTGTGTTTTTGTCATTAAAATGTTTTTTTTCATTATAATATACTTATTTGATATAAATACCCTTGTTTTATGTTTATAATCATAAATTATCAAAACCTACGTGGAAAAGTGAAAAAAAAAGGAATTCGTGTGAATAGAAGTATGAATTTTACGACCCCTATTGTTTATGTTATCATTTTGCCAAAGGATCCAAGTTCACTTAATAAATGTTTGAAGTGCCGAAATATAATTGGAAAAACACGGTTGTAAATAAGCCGTCGGCGTCGCATGCTTTTGTTTGACCAAACAAAGAGCGGTGTTTCTTTTAAAATTTTTTCATTAAAAAAAACATTTAGACAAACACGGTTGTAAACAAGCCGTCGGTGTCACGTTCTTTTGTTCGACCAAACAAAGAACGGTATTTTGTTTTCATTTTTTTATTCAAAATTATTTTTAATATTGTCTTTAGTTCTTACTTGACTATCGGATTATCCACACGCATCTTATGTTTAATACTACATTGATATTGATTTTGCGCGACTTGGAAACTGTTTGATCTGTGTTATTAGACCTTTAAACTGACGACTTTGGCAACGAAAAACGGATTTTTGTGTACAGTGTGGTGCAGCAGTGATATTTAGGAACAAGAGTTGATGTAAGTACCGTGTATTTATTACTTTAAAGTTTTATTGATTGTATTACATTTAGCAATGTTTACTCTATTCTTCTTTTAGAAAGACAGTGCATTTTAATTTGTCGTTTCGTGATGAGATAGATAAATGAATTAGATATTCAAAAATGACAAATAATCTCGTTTGTATAAAATAATTTAACTTTTTGTTAACAATTATTATTTCTGATTGTTAAGAAGACTTTATTGCAAAAAAAGAAAAGATTGACATGTTTCTAAAATAACAGAAAATTCATAATTTAAGCACAGTAAGCCCTCAAATTAACTTTTTATTTGGTGTAAATTTTTAGTTACTCTAATAAAACTTACTTAACATAAAAACAACCTTATATACCACTCTTAACGATAGGTTTCTTGTTTTAGGTGTCATCATGCCAAAACAGAAAAAACAAAAAGTGTGGAGACATTACCACAGCTTAACTGATAAATCTGTGAAGTGCAAGTTCTGTTCAAAGGTTTACCACGTAGCCAACGTGACTAAAATGGGTTTACACCTTATAAAATGTACAAAATGTCCGTTGGTCATAAAAAACGAGATAACAGAAAGCTCCGAAGGAACACGCTCTGCAGAATCAGGATCCACAACTGCAGAAAGAGAAATACTGGATGTATTAACACCTAGAAACACTGCTACCGAGTTCGAAATAACGGAGGAAAAGCAGTTCGCTGCTTTTCCTCCGTTATTTCGAACACGACTCACAAAATTGCTTGCAAAAGCAATTTATGTCACTGGAGCTCCTCTATGCATGGTAGAGAATTCTTTATGGAAGGATTTTTTTGAGGAATTACATCCAAATTACCAGCTCCCTTCTCGGAAAGCGATTTCTACCACCCATTTGCAAACCATATATAATGAAATGGAAAGCGAAATAACGGAAGAATTAAAGTCGGTCCAGCATCTTCACCTCCAGTGCGATGGATGGAGCAACCGAAGAAATGAAGGTGTAATCAATTTTGTCATTGCAAAACCTGAACCAGTTTTTATCAAAAGTTTAGATACATGTACCCATCGTCACACAGGTGAATACATAAGCGAAGAAATTCTACAAGTGATGAGGACCTACGGAATGAATAAATTCGTGACCTTAATTGGAGACAACGCAAAAAACCTCCAAAAAGCATTCGACTTGGTAAAATTACAACAACCAAATCTCACCACACTTAACTGTGCTGCACACACATTAAATTTACTCTGCCATGACATAATCAAAATAGACGCTATACATGGCTTTGTTTTACTAGCCATAGATGTGACTAAGTCAGTCAAAAAAAGCCAAATTCTGAGTGCGTTATTCAAACATATATTAAGAGACAAGGGTTCCGGCGAGCAGCTCAAGTTGCCTAGCAAGACACGATGGGGCAGTTACTTTCATGCCTTGCGTAGTTTACAAAGAAGCAAAGCTGTTTTACAATGTTTGGCAGTACATGAAGAGGCGACAATGATCCCGGTTGACACAAAAGACAACTTGCTTAATGAAGAATTTTGGAAAATGATTGACGAATCTGCTTCTTTATTGGAACCAATAACAAATAATATTTTTAAACTTGAAGAAAACAACGTGCACATAAATGACGTTTACATGGCGTTCAAGAATATAAAATCAAGTCTAGTCTTTCTGCTCCCTGGCTTTTCGTCTTTGGTGGACGACAATATTAGAGAGAGGATTTTGAGTGCTGTTGAAACTCGCAGAAGACATTGCATAAAGGCTATCCATCTAGCAGCCTACATGCTAGATCCCAAATCACAAGGAATTGAATTAGAGGAAGAGGAAGAAATCATTGCGATGGAATTTATTTATGAGAAAGGTAGGCAGATTGACTTAGATGTTATGACAGACTTAGCGAACTACAGAGCAAGGGAAGGATTTTGGGGAAAATCTTTTGTTTGGAGCAGTCTAGAAAATATAAATGCACTAACGTGGTGGAAAGGAATTTGTAAGAACAAACCCTTGAGTAAAGTCGCATCTTGCATTTTGACTGCTCCCTGTACGTCCGCTGCCACAGAACGCACCTTCAGCGTTCACGGAAATATCCACAGCATTAAACGCAACAGGCTTACTACAGAGAGGGCAGCAAAACTGGCATACATATCTTATAACTGGAACTTGCTGCACAAAAAAACAGAGATTGATGTAGAAGAACTAGAAGATGAAGAGCTTTCAAGTCCTTTCAATGATAGTCCCGTTCCTATGCTAAATCCAACTGAAGCTGAACCATCTACTTCGGGAAGCAATATAAGGCAAATCGAATTTATAGATGTACATAACAGATCAATTTCATCAGACGATAGTGACTAATTATGTACTTTCTTATTGCTTGTAAAAGTAAACGTGATCAACAGTTAAAATCAACAGGCAAAAACTATAATTATGACCCATTTGTAAAAATTTAGAGTTCAAATATTGTTAATTCCTGAACCTGATTAAAGTTTATTATTTATTCAAAATATGTATTTTTATTCAATAATTATTTACCATAATTATAATTTTTAATTTAAAAGTAAAAGAAGTGAATCAACCCACAATTTTCCCATTTTCCCGAGAATATTCCCATTTTGGGAATATACCCGGGTATATACCGGGTGGAAATATAGGAACTTTCCGAGACGGCCATCTCTACTCCACAGTGTTACGCCCGCTAATGAACATGCTACAACATGAGTATAAACAGAACTTTACAAATCATGTGGTGACATTTGTCAAGGTGTCCCACAGGAGCGTGTGACAGGCGTAATGACTGGTACATCAAATGACACGTATAAATATAATTTTACCAATCCTGTAGTAGTGACATTTTGTCAAGGTGTCGTCTCAAATAAGCAGTGGGACACGCGTGAAATGAGCGATACATCTATGTACATGTATGTGAAACACATTTAGCTGATTTCTAGAACGAAATGTGTTAGAAAGAAACATAAACAACTTGTCAGTTAAAATGTTATTGAATGTTTTATGATCTTACTAGCATTAGATATTTACGAAACGAGTGGTTTGCAGACAAGTGCCTTGATAAATAGATCAACAGTCTGAAGTTTATATTCCCTATCTTTTCATTCGTCCATAACCATCAGCCCACGTACGAGTATATCCAGCGCGTAATGTATTACGCGAACCTCGGTGTGGCGTGTCAGTTGTGCGTGTTGTGATTGCGGACTGTCCCGCGGGGCGCGTGATGGATGCCCCGGTGCGGGACGCGACCGGCCTGCGATCAACCCTGTGTTTAGTGCATACGTCGTTGGTGCTCAAACTGAGTGAAACTCTGCGTGTAGCCGATTTGTAATCACGCTCGATCGTTTGTGATTGTGCTTTGTGCTTGTCCCGCAGGACATGAGATATATACAATCCTGTTTTCGGATAGTTTGAATCATTTATGGGTCACTTGATGAATGTAATGGAGTGATGGAGTTTGTTTCTGATATCATCGTCATTGATACTAAAATAAATGCCTTGAACTTCCAATTCTAAACATAGCATTCCCTCACTGACTTCCGGAGCGAGATTCCATCATGGGTTGTCCGTGTATTTTTTATAATAAAAAAAAATGTTTCTTTTCTGATTTGGTCAGTCATCTGTTAATCTTTAGAATGTGCTATTTCTACAAGAAGTGCAAGTGCAAGGAGTGCCTCGCATTTTGGGGGTGCATGGCTTAGTCCCAGACAATAAACATGAAATATATTCAGCCGCATAATATTGCAGATATGTTAATGTAATGTCCCGGAAAGGGACACCCAACCATTTGTTGTCTGCCGCTTATAGGAATGTTGTTCACGCCGCTCTGTTTATATACAAGGTGTCTACAAATATGAATATAAGTGTTTTAGTTTCGCGAAGTAACAACTAATTTTATAATCGTAGTCCACTGCTAGTCATAGGCCTTTTCAATTGTTCACCCCTTGTTATCATCCTCCCAGTCATTTTGCTTAAAATGGTCACTTCACCAGGCCTGAGTGCATCGTACATTATTTTTGCCGAGACGCGTTCTCCGCTCCACCTACCTATCCCGACTCACCTAACCCGTAGGTTAATATGACTCTCCCACAGCCACACCGGCTAGCCAATTCTGTAAGTTATGGTGTGTTATGATAACTTTTTCTGCCGGCTATCTCATTTCAAACTCCAGTAGAGGAACTCTGAACATTGCTCTTTCCATATCTAAGGACTCTAAACTTGTTCAAATCAAGTGTTGGTCTTGCTATAAAGTGGCAAAGTTTGGAAGATGCTCTCCCGTATCGCAGCTGCTTGCCGTTTATGTGCTGTTTGCCGAGTGCTATCTGCGCCACTCGTAGCATCTCAAGGCACACTTAGTGCACGCCACGTGTAGGGACGACTAAGGTGTTGCCAAAAAAATATATAAAGTTGCTGATCAATAACATAAAAGAGCATGAAAGATTGGAAAGTGATTTAAACAGATGACCTACAACAAACATGACGTTATGACCGAATCCCAGTTTCCCTCCCTGTCACACTCGCTGTATGTCTCTTTGTATAGATGTGACAAGTATATTCTCGTTAGTTACAGGACAGGTTCATTATAAGCCACCAGCGTCACATCATTATGCTCACCACTTACATTAAAGGAATTGTGCTACGAAAGTCAAAAGTTATTTATTTAAACTAAAATCGTTTAACGTCTATAATATTTTTAGAATTTTTTTTTGAGAATTTTGTTTTCACCGACTTCATAAAAGGTGGTGGTTCTATGTTCGCCTGTATTTTTTTTACTTGACTCAATATAATTTGCTATAGTTATCGTCAGATTCTGATTCTTCCGAAATGTTGATTCTGTGTCATCTCTCATCTACACAGTTGTTGAGTAAATACACTGGACAGTAAATTAACTTGGGCCACTCACTACCATTGGAACTCTGATTCAGCCTGATTTACCATTCTAGATATTTTTTCCACAAAGTCTGTACTAAATCTACCTGGCAACGATATGCAATGTATCGGCGGTTCGGCTACAGCTCCCCTGCGACTTGCAAACATTTAGCCATTCCCACTATCTAACCCACACTGCACTCAGCTCACATGAAAGTAATCCTTGTGTCTGCTCCATAAGGTCTAAATTCGCTTATCAATATCTCTTCCAGGCTGTAAATAGTTTTGTGGCCATATTTAGGATAGTTCCCGCGAAGTATGTATAACGTTACAATAATTAATTTCTGTACACAGCCGTAAATTGTAGAGTAAGATCGGCACCTGGGAGTACAAATAGCACTAGCAGTTAGTGTTTATTTATGTTCAAACTTGCTCCAAGTTGAAAATTCATTTTGCATCTCTCAGGTAGGAACAACCTCTGATTTATTTATTACTCTGCAAATTAATAAAACTAAACATTTTAAGGGGTTTGATTGCGTAGATCCTTAGTCCACTCAGCAATATCACATACATAACCATTGATTTTCATTGCAAATTATTGTTGTTAAAATCAGCACTAGTACCACTTAAATAATCAGTCTCTATATATTCTGTCCTCTCTGGGTTAACATTTTTTAGGGTTCCGTAGCCAAATGGCAAAAAAACGGAATCCCTTATAGATTCGTCATGTCTGTCCGTCCGTCCGTATGTCACAGCCACTTTTTTCCGAAACTATAAGAACAATACTATTGAAACTTGGTGAATAGATGTATTTTGTTAAACGCATTACGATTTTTACAAAAAAATACGCAAAAAAAAAACATAATTTTTGAGGGGTCCCATATATTTAGAACTGAAACTCATTTTTTTTTCGTCAAACCCATACGTGAGGAGTATATATGGATAGGTCTTTAAAAATGATGTTGAGGTTTCTAATATATTTTTTTTCTAAAATTAATACTTTGCGCAAGAGCCGCTCAAAGTGGTAAAATGTGTGTCACCCACCTCTAACTTATATAATGAAAGAATTATAAAACTAAAAAAAACCATCAAAACCATCAAAAGTACATTACCATCAAAAGTAACAACGAAAATTAATTTGAACTAAATTAGTAAGTAGTTTTCCATATATCTTACTTGCTGCTACGGAACCCTTCGTGGGCGAGTCCGACTCGCACTTGGCCGGTTTTTTTTACAAAAAGCTTTCTAGACATTTTTTGGCTTAAAAAATAATGTAATATGTTTGTTTATATTTGAATGCAGTAATGAATACCGTATAAGGCTCGACAATGCTAGTTGGAGTCCCGCGCAATGTCTATCGCGGACGGCATCGGTCTATTTCTGAATCTATGAAAATACTCGTGTCCCATCAGTTGTTTGCACTCGGCGCCCAAACAGGCGCACGCGCCGGTACCCCACCACTCCGACTTGCGTCTTATGAAGCTGAACATTTGGTTCACATTGGCTATGATGACGAATTTGTCCTTCCCGGTTTATAGAGTAGGAATGAAATATAGTTCTGAAGTGAGTGTAGTTTAGTTTCCCTGCCGGCATTTCCGCGTGTGTTTGTTGGTTCGGTTGTGAACACCCATCCTCGTCTTCTGTGGACTCAGCTCCGTCGAACTTGAAGTTTTTATTTAAAGTGTTTACTACGAATATAATTTCGAGTTTTGCCGGATTGTGAGGATCAGTCGGGAGGTGAATGAATCCCATTCGCGATTTCTGTGAACTCTTCGAGAGAGCTGATCGTGTTCGGGGTTACCGCGTGCATCGCCTAAGCCGGCGAGGCGTAAAGTGTCGTGCATCTGACCGGTTCTTCTACGTGCTCCAGTTCCACCGAAATTTGCACCAGGCAAGTTCCGGTAAGTAAGTGAAAAGTCCATTCTTGTTGAACCATCCAGAGAATGCAATCTTAGACCTCATTTGTTTGTGACATCTTCAGGAATCCTTACACGTAGTCTTCCATTCATTTTAAGTTAATGTGATTATTCTACGAAGAAGCATTTGTAACTTTAATATGGAAGGTGTACTCACAAACAAAATAAATAGTAAACCGATAAAATTATGTATCTGTAGATCTTTTGTGAACATAAATCTAACTCACTTCATACGTAGATGTGTGCCGGGAAAACATTTATTTATAAATCAGTGAAATAATCTTGATTTCGGTTTTGGCGTCGCTTCGGAACTTATTTTGTTTTGTAGAATATTGTAGGTTTGTATGTATTGCAGTAACTGGTAAGTTTTCCTAATTTTTATTAAAGTTTTCAATAAGAAAAATATTGAAACCTTGTAAGACATTTGTTGTCTGCCAGTCTGTCAATATATTTTTTAGGAACGCGTGAAAGTACTCAACCTGACAACGAAATCTAATTTCTAAGTCAATATTATTTATTAAAAGATACTGTTTATGAGTATGTATATTCCAACTATCGCTATGTAATTAATTTCTTGATTCTACGGCAAGCTGTACTTTATCATTAGTTAAAGCTCGTCGCGGAATCATGAAATATTTTTATTAATTTATTTGCATTACATATGGTTATATGATTTCGCACTTGACTGGTTTATTCTGCTTCATCTGCCTTATCAGTATCTACTAGAATTTTTTTGGTAAGCTTTTAAAGTAGTTGTAGAGTGCAATTAGTTGGTCGGTTGGATGTATAGCTGCAGCCGGCGAGGCGCACGTGCCGTGGACGGGGATTAACGTCGTCTGCGGCGCTGAGCAAAGGGTGAGCCACTCCCAGACAGCTCACATTTGATAGCCAGCGTGTGTGCCTACTCTAGGTTATCTCACGGTTGAGCAGCTACTTCTTAAATAATTCAACGAGTTTAATGTTCCTACTTGGCATTGGGCGCACAAAGCAAGCATGAAGTCATGAAGATTTATTTTCAAAAAAGTAATTCTGAAAATGTCTGTTAGTTTGATTTACTGTTTCATCAACTATTCAACTACTCAAAAATCTTGTTTTGGTGCGGAAATCTAACCCCCGACAGTATCTGATATCGATGTGATTCAAATTGATCTAATCAGGCTTTCACTGTCATGGCATTTAAGGTGTTAATAGACTAGAATCAACGCCCAAATGGTCGACAGCCAGTTGGCCGTCCAAGGTACCGATTACCAAGGTAACCGAGGTCGAAAAGGATTTGCGCGGACTTCTGGCGGATGACTGGCAGGAGGTGGCGAAGGACCGACCTAGATAGAGACTCTTATTTTCGGAGGCCAAGGCTCAATTTGGGTCTCTGCGCCAACCTAGTCAGTTTGTAGGCTAGAATTACCGGCCCGGCTATGAAAGGACTTTGTTCATTTCTGCGGATAGTGCTCATGAACTCAGTCATTGAAGCAAAATAAAGCTGCCAGCATCGGTGTGTAGACGCCACAATATAAAGATAGAAAAAGTAAATCGAATTATGTAGTACTAGTGTTTGAATAAGTGGAACTGCAGCCCGCAATCAGCCCTCAGAGCTAACGTTATGACACGAACAGATTTACGAGCGCATCGTAAGGGAATGCGTTTGCTCTGCGTCCGCGCCGCCACATGACCATAAACGTTATGACGTCTTAGATTTATGGCGTGAAGCACAGCTCTCAGTCTTTATGGAAACGTCCATATTTGTTACGACATCTTGTGCATTAAGTTCTAAGAGCTTCCGAGAAAGAGCATAGCAAGCGCTTCGACCCTCGTGGAGTCACGACATCATGTTAATATTTTTCTGTTCATCTGTTTAATTGTCTGAAGTTTATTTTGTCAAAGTCAAGTAAAAATTATATAATAAACACAGTTGTGTCGACTAGCAATTGTCGAAGTGAGTCAAAGTCATAAATAGGTCATAGTCACGCAGTGAAACGGGCGCGCCGATGTTTAAGAGTTCTATTTTGTGTAATAGGTGTTAGCTGTTAGACCAGCAGACGAATCACCTGATGATAAGCGATTGCCGCCGCCCAAGGACCAGCGCACTACCAACCTTTTAACCCCTCTTTCTTCCGGATTGGGCCTCCTATACCCTCGCTCACGCAACGAAACACAGCACAGACTTGCTTCACTCTGGTTTTCTGTGGGGCTGTGGTATCACTCCGATCGAGCCGGCCTGGCCCATCCATACCGAAACGTGGCTCTACCATGGTTAAATAAGTATTAACGACTCACGGATTCTATCGAGACTTATCCAATTAATATTCTACAATACGTTCCGAATTCCCTAACTACAGTTATCCATCAAATCAATTAGTAAGTTTGAAGGTAGTTGTAGGCGATCCATTACACGTGTATCAGTAAACAATTACATACTCTATGGCAGCGTAGTGTGAAGATACCCAGTAGCTTTACTTATTACGTCATCGTTACCTACTAAGTCTGATTGTAAGCAAAAAGAGAACCCACGCTGCAGTTAAACGGACGCGATGTCAAGGCATCACTTCCGTTTGAACTGCCGCGCTGGCTCGCGAGATGCGTCTGAACACCACTGGATTTTTATTGTTTCTATGGTATAGTTGTTTATCAAACGGAGTGGATACCAAACTTAACATTACCCCGTCTAACCCGCTAAGATGCAAATGATGGCAGGTACTTGATGGTATCTTTGTTGTCAGGCCCGCGACGAGGAGGTGCAGACGCGCCTGCGCGACATGGAGGTGTTACGCGGCTCCAAGCACCCGCCCGCCGGGGACCACTTCCAGCAGCTGCACCAGCAGCTGGAGCAGGTACGTCATCGCTTCTAGTTTAGTTTATGTTATAGATGGCAGACAAGGAGAAGAGGGATGACCTGATGGGGAGCGACTACTGCTGCCCATGGACAGATCAGGCAAGATCACGCGGCAGGTCGCCTTTGCGCTGGACTCACCTAATGCGGATTTGACTAGGTAAATCCGCATTAGGAGGTCTTGTATCCGACTGCGCCAGTCAGTCTATCAACTGGGAGGGATCGCGAATCTGGAGATTGTGCGAAAAGCTGTAGTCGCCTCTAAGATTGTTGCGGACCCCTCAAAGTCAGCACTACTCTTGAAATGATGGAGAAGAGAAGAATATGGACACTCATAATACCGATGGAATTGCGCGTGAACTGCCGCCTTTTTATAAACGACTATGATTCTTGAAGGTCATATTGTTCCAAAAATCGGGGTGATAGTTAATTCTACAATTTTTTCGTGAGTGGCAGAAAGCGTCTATACAAAAGCAGACTTATAGACTGCCAGCCATCGAAATAATGGGTGTGTATAACTGTTGCTGAATGCTTCCGTAGTATTATGGAGAGTGCTCTTTGTTTCTAAAACCTAAAGGTTAAACTTCACATGAGGCATCTCCATTTAACGATTTGATAAACTGATAGGAAAAGAGAAAGTGCTAGCAAAAGTGACGGACAAATTGCGCTTGACTTTGTCACTATCGCACTTTTATTTTCGAACGGTAAGTTTAAATTTTAAAGTTGTCTACACAGCCGCACTTGAACATGAACTCGTGCGGGCCCGTATAAAGTAACTCGGCGAACAGTGAACTACCGGCAAACTTGACCACGCGGTGGAGCTGCGGCGAAGTTTTCAGACTATGGTCCGCTAACAACTGAACTAGCAAGTACGAGTGACTCGTACAAGACAATGAACTATTTGTACGGAGTACAGTTGCTGTGCGTACTTGGAAATTTGTGGGTGTTATTTTGAAGGAGTAAAGAGTCGTGAGTTTGAGAAGAGTGTTTAATGCTGGATTTTGTTAGCATACGCTCTGGGTTTGATAGCAAGTCTGGTGATTACATTGAAGCGACTGCCGTCTGAACTTAGGAACCCTTAGACCGGGCTAACTAGATTTTTAATGAAATTAACAAGACGTGTTTGAAAATAAGTACTGAATTGAATAGTAGAATTAACTGAAGAACTAGAATAAACATAATTACAAAACGAAGCTTAACATCGGTTCGAGGACTAAATAGGTTGCCAAAGATATACTGCCCAGTTTAGTTTCAGTAATAACCTCAAAATATCAATGTCAAAGAAAGTGTGTTGTGTAGCTGGTGTTGCACGAGTCCATGGGCGGAGGTAATTCTTACCATCCTTACTAGGTGATCTGTCTGCTCGTCTACCCGTACATATAACATAAAAAATTAGTCATCATTTTTATCCTTGCATTCGTTCAGGACATTGTTAATAGGTTTTTGTTGTGTCAGGCCCGCTCGGAGCTATCCGCGCACGCGTCGCTCGTGGGCGGCAAGCTGAGCGCGCTGAGCAAGTACACAGCGCGGCTGGCCGACGCCGCCGCGTGGGCCGGCGACGCGCGCACTCGCCTGCGCCGCGCCGCCGCGCTGCCGCCGGCGGAGCGTGCGCCCGCCGTGCAAGCGCTAGCGGTGAGTGCACCCACAACTACTTACCACTCGTTCTATTTCACATCTATTCTCAGTGTCAGCCCGGAGTCTAGAAGTTGGTGTTCTTCTACAGTGAGATCTCAGAGTTTATAATCATCATCATCATTGCAGTGTGTGTGGGGCATAGGCCTCCCCTAATGATCTCTACACAGATCGGTCCTATGCCGCCCGCATTCAAGGGATTCCCGCGACCTTCACCAGATCGCCGGTCCATCTTGTACAGGGCCTACCAAGGCTGCGACCTTATATACGCCTCCATTCGAGGACTTTTCTGCCCCACCGGCCGTCTGATCTCCTCGTAATGTGCCCTTCCCATTGCCACTCGAGGGGTTTTAACCTACCAAAAATATCTGATCATTAGGAAGATTACTGTGTGTAAGTATACGCCAAGGTGCATTTTTATTTGTTGTTCTAGAGCAAATAACAACAAATGAAAGTATAGTTTAGAGTATAGTGTTTGTTGAAGATCGACGGCCAGACCAGCCTCCTCTTATATTGTTTATGTATCAAATGTCAAAGGATTCCAGTGATCCAAGCATTATATTATTATTTACTAAATTTAACCCCGACTAGTGGATCCATTTCACACAAGAACACATTCGCGTCCCTACGCGTCTTAAGTTCGCCGGATATTTGCTAGCATTGTTACCCTCAAGGAATTCCGCGCGAACCTCCCCACGGCCTTGACCTCGAGAGGCGCCTTCTAACGACATTACCCAGTGCTGCCAACTCCGAAAAATATTTACCCCTACAGCATCTTAATTGTCACTATTTGAAAATCCCTCGTAAACAAAATTTATAAAAATATATGAGACATATTTAAGTAATTTTAGAACACGGGGTATAGGCAAGAACGGATTTAAAGTAACGGTAGGGCATACTAGCGACGATCGATTTTAATTCTTAGCTACTAAACTAGATCTATTTTAAACAATTTCGGGGTTACAACCTCTCGGTAAACACTTAAACTATTTATTTAATAACCATGCACAAATGTTGGGTCCGTTTTTGTACGCGAAAAATTGATTCACTCCAAAAGCGGCCTCTTTTGGCGGTAATCCAAAATTCCATTGCAAAAGCAGACCAAACAGTTAATTATAAGTATTAAATAAATAGTACAAGTGCTTGTCGAGAGATTGTAACCCCGAAATTGTTTCAAATAGATCCGGTTTAGTAGCTAAAAACTAAAATCGATTGGCGTCGCTAGTGTGCCCTACCCGTCACCTTAACAAAACTCCATCGCTAATGGGATAAAATGGGGGTTGACAACTTCACACGTACGATGTTAAGGGGGGCCTCTTGAGATAAAATAATAATGACTGAATATACTTTTATTGCACTCAATAGTACAGTATGAAAACTTAAGATCTTAAGTAAGTTACTTAAGTTCATGGTACATATCCTGTAAAATATATACCACGAATACCAGGATATGTACCACGAAGGCGGCCTTATAACTATTAGCGATCTCTTCCAGGCAACTCTTGGGTTAAGGACACTTAATAGGTAATAATTTATCATTCACACACTCACTTGGCTTTCTTAATAGCGAGACGACGTACTAGATGTGGCTAATACTTTTATTTTAATCAAAAACTTGATGAGAAATACAAGATGGCAATAGGGGCTTATTTACCCTCTGAATTTAGGGGCAAAAGCCGTAATTGGTATATCTATTCCCTCTCGTGAGGTGCTGCTTTGCTCGCGGACTCGTTACAGGAATGTTATCGTTAATATAGGCGGCAGTAGTTAACGTTAATCGGTGATTTGCATTTCATTGTTAGAAAATTATTATTGTTATGTTGTAGTGAATAGCATATATTTTTAAAATAATGTACATTATTATGTAGTAGTATTTTAGACTAGTGACCTGCCCTCATTTTCGTTTTGGAACTCAATTTTACAAACTTAACCGATAGATGGTGCTGTGTGTCGATTAAATTGTTTTGTCATTTTGAGTTACCTATATGCACGGCTAAAAATCTAGACAGAGAATTATATCGACTCGTTTAGCGCAGTGGTTTGTGCGCCAGTTGAGACGCCAGAGTCGCGGGTTCGATTCCCGCACCAACACAAATGTTTGTTGATAAAACGGATATTGGTGTTGGGTCTAGGAGTTTGTGGTACCTTCGTTGTTCCTGTTTGCATAGTACAAGGGAAAACCTTGGTTTGGGACCAGGACAATGTATGTGATGTTGTCTTCATTTATTATTATTATATTAAGGCCCTAAAATATGTGCTATGAAGCTGCCAATCTTTACGAATCGTAGCGTTATACTAAAGATTATTCTCGAATAAAGATTGGTTGAATCGGACCTTTATGATTTTATACCAAGATAATCTGTTAGAACGAGCTTGAATTTTTTTACAGAAAAGAAATAGTGAAATGCGTTTGCAAGCTATTTCTATAAAAGTTCGCATCAAAAGAATATTTCTATTGCAATGTCACTACGACGCCTCGACACACGCCGATTTACGCTGCATATTTCCAACTCCACGTTTTGTGCATCGCCAATTGAATTGAATACGTGTGTGTATGAACACACATGTAGATATTACGAGTATATTACGCTTGTGTATACATCATAGTCACATCGTTTTCTCGCAAGAGTACGCAGAATTCTGCACCGTAGTCAGAAGTAGCTGTATTCACTGACCCCATGACCCCAAACGTTCCTGGTTCGTTTCCCGCTGTGGACAAACAATCTTGTGATAAATGTTTGTTTGTTGTCTAGATCACCGATTCAATTAATATATTCCTAACATGGTATTTTTTTCATACTGTGACTCTGTCTCTAAACTAATATCCATTGACATAAAGCACGGCCTCACAGAAAATCAGCGTGAAGCGGCACTGTGCTGTGTTTCGCTGCGGAGTGAGGGTACCGGAGGCCCAATCCGTGGAAATGGGGGGTTTAAGGGTTGGCAGCGCACTTGTGACTCCACTGGTGTCGTGGGAGGCCATGGGCGACGGCAATTGCCTACCATCAGGTGATCAGTCTGTTCGTCTGCCACCTAATAACAAAAAAAAAACACCTCTTCTTTACCTCGACAGTCATTTTTGCCATATACGTACCTCAGTCACTTCTTCCTAGCCACAGTTGCGATATCAACAGACCAACTGTTGTCCAACCTAATGGATTTAGCCCAAAGACGTTATAATATCTATTTAACTTTATAATTCTGGCGTCCATAACACTTGGGGCCAATGTATGTGATGCATTCAGATACTAATCAATTCCTATTAATCAATGACTGAAACATTGTCTTCCCAACGAACAGGCGGAAGTCCGCGAGCGCGAGACAGAAGTGCGCGAAGTGATCGAAAACTACAACAACATGGAGCGCGAGTGTCTCGCCGCCAAGCAGAGCGTCGCCTGCGAGCTGCGGGACGCGCTCCACACCCTCCGCCTGCACTGGGACCAGCTCCAGGCGCAGCTGAGCGACCACTCCGAGCCACGGTACGTGCCCTACACTTACAGCGCCAATGCTGATCGTCTGTTTCTATTTATTCTGCGGCGCGTGGCCAGTATCTCGTTTCTGGTTGCATCTGAAGCCATAGCTTCTAACTTTGGGTTCTAGACCAAGATCTGATTCTCTTCCTCTTAGCGTGTAATTCCCAATTGCGTCCAAAAGTGTCGCTTTGGAGCCCGGGGTCCAAGACCATGATCCAGGATTTGGTAAGGCTTGCGGCGCTGTGGAGGACACGGCACACCACACCCTTGCGGAGTGTATGCCGTGGGACCCGCAGCGTCAGGCGCTGGTAGCGGCGGTCGGCCAGGACCTCTCCCTCCTAGTATAACGAGATCTATACTAGCGAGCGATGGGGCCTGGAAGGCCTTCGCTGCCTTCTGCGAGCACGTCATGGTAGCGAAGGAGGCGGCGGAGCGCGAGCGAGAGCGAGATCCCCTCGCAAGCGCGCTCCGAAGGGTGAGGAGGGGGAGGAAACGCCGAGCAGATGCGCGTCTCCCCCCTCTCCGCGAAGGGAGCCCGCTGGTGCGTGGTACGGGAGCACCAGCACCAGCATTGCACAGGCTCCCTTTGCTGCCCGATAGGGACGGCTCAGTTCTCCCGGCTGTCCCTATCCCCTCTCCTGGCACGTCCGGGGGAGGAACCGCCTAGTCCGCCGTACAGGCGGACATCCGCCCGGGGAATATCGTGGAGGGAGGCTTTGGCTGTATCACCATGATACTCCCAGGGGGTTTAGTGGGTATGCCTTTGCCTGGCTTCTCCTTGGGAGAAGCCCCCCGCCAAAGGAGAGCCCCACATAACCCGGCCACCCCCCGGTGGTCTGGTATGCATAAGGTAGTCGGCTCATCTCTTGAGCCGGCGGCATTCCCCCTGCGAAACCAAAAAAAAAAAAAAAAAGGATTTGGTAAGGCTGGTAATTAATAATGAAGCGACTCCCGTTAGATCTACGAAACTCTGAGACAGGAGAACTAAACCAACTTGATGCTGGTCTTCATCGGCCTGTTGCTACTGGTTGAAGATTTTCACTTCACCATTTTTCAGGTCATTGGCCATTTTTTTGTTTTACATCATAGCCAACAAACGAGCAGACGCCGCCCATGGACATCTGCAACACCCGAGGTATCACATATGCGTTGTTGGGGCCCGTCAAGTCCCACATTAGCATGGCAGTCTTGATGTTATTTAGGACTTCAGTAGTGTTATCTTGGTGATGCTATAGAGATATTTCTTTCGATGTACAGTGCCTGGGAGGAGGAGAGCACCCGGGAGAGGACGCCGGCGGAGGCGGAGGTGCAGCGCAAGAGCTCGGTGGACAGCCAGGCCAGCGGTGAGTCGCGGCGCTTGCCCGGGGTCACTTGAGGGAGGGACGTAGCTTGATTCTGCCGAGGCTTTGAAGCTGAAGTCTTCACCTTAATGTCAGGGTTTTATAACAATTTTCATTATCCTGTTATTAGAATTTGCATAACTTTGGTATCAGACTTTGCATAATTTTGGTATCAGAATTTTCATTACCTTTAGGGCCTTCGATGCAGATGATGTAAAGAGGTTTATGAAATTGACTAAGATCTTACCGAGACAGCTTATTAAAATACTTTTCTTGACCACAATTTGAAAAATCGTAGAAATAAATATTTGGCAAAAAGAAGCTTTGAAAATATCTTCAGTCTTCACCTAAGTGTGTACTTAGGACAATGCACAGCTGTCTAGATTCTTAAGAATCGGTTGTGCTTAGATTTACTTACTTTATTATCTCACATATATGGTCAATCAATTATTTGATAAGGCTTCATATGAACTTAAGAAGAAGGAACCCTAAGAAGGTACCCTTGGTTTTAACTCAATTTATTCGGGGCCAGCAATCACTTTGATGTAATATAACCCGATTTGAAGGGTTCATTTTATAGTTAAGCTCTTAACACATGAACGGGTCTCGTAAAACATCTGAAGCGATAAAAGGTCCGCGAGGACTAGGCTTATCAAGTGACGTCACTCACTCGTTCACTCGTTCCGTTCCTTGGGATTGTTCACTCGCTCGGTGTTGGGACTTGGTGTATAAATGGTACTAATCGCTCGGTTGTTTGTCTTCTGTATGATAATTAAGATTTAACTATGTTGATTATTGTGATTCTGTACATATTATTATGTCATCTCCAAAGTTACGCCATATAAAATTAAGTCAAATTAAATAATATTATCCCGTAAATCATTATTTTATGCAAATAAATGATTTATTTATTTTATTTAAACTATGCGGTACAATTTTGCGGTACATTCATTCATTCATTAAATTTTGTATAATGGTGTAAATTTTGGAGTTGATAAAAAAACTAAAAATTGATTTGTGACCAATCAGTAGATTTAGTAATGCTAATGAATTAACAATAGAAATGTGATTGTAAAACATCAGTAATAAATCATCAGTAACTGATTAACTGTTTGATTGTAGATAGAAATTACTAACCAATAATATGATTGGAAAGCTTTTCAATTAATGACCAGGTTAATTTAATTACTTACACATCTTACGGTTAATTGAACTTATCTTACGTGAACTTCAACTGAAGTTATATAAACCGTGGCATCGTATCCTTCGTTAACAAGCGTACTACATTTGTTTTTATATCTCACGTATTTTGCCACAGTGAAGTATAATTTATTGCTTCTTCTTGTTCTGAAAAGATGTTAAGATTAAATAGGATTATTAAGACTTAAAAAGCTCCCATTGCAGTATTTGGTCATTAATCTAAAAGCGGTCTGGTATTAGATTGCACCGTTGAACAGCGAATGATGTGTACAGGCTATACCGAAAATATGTAGGTACTCTTCTGTACCTTGTCGTAATTGATTTGGCTAGCAACCTTTCGTACACATAAGGTTGAGCAGTGCTGTGACAAGGTAATAAAGTACATCTTTTTGGAATGGACTGTACTAACACGCAATAAAAGTGTGAAGTGCGATGTGTTGTTTTTTGGGCGGATAACGCGCTCACTCCGCTGGAACGATCCAAATAAGGTAATTGTTGATTTTTTTCTTATTTTACATACATTTTGCTAAATCCAATTGTATGACCTATGAGGGCATTAATAATACAACATTTTGATGAGGATGAATAAATATTAGTCCACGGAAAATATATTTTGAATTATGATAATAATAATAATAATAATTCTCACAACATCTCATACGTTGACCTGATTCCGTACTAAGTAGCTTAAGCACTTGTGTTACGGATATCAGACAACAGAGGAACACAAATATTATACATATTACTTAAATACATATATTACACCCATACTCTGAACAAACACAAGTGTTTATCGCACGAATGTTTGTCCAGGGTGGGGATCGAACCCACGACCTTTGGCGTAAGAGGCAGGGTCACTACCAATTGCGCCATCCGGTCAGTCAAATGATACTAATTAAAAGTACTATTTTTCGATATTCTGATGGGGTTTGACACCATTTTTTTGAAATTATGTATCTAAAGACTGCACGTTAATACTATAAGTTATATTAAAACCATAAAGCCTAGTGGTTACAGGACATCTGATGAAGTCGTTTATATTAGATTCATCCACCTTTTTGTAACCAATCCTCGTGAGAGAATCCTTATAAACATCAAACGTTTCCCCGTGTCAAACAACCAACTGAAAGGAAAGTAATAAGCGCAAAAGTTGATCGAAGCCTTCATATGCCGTTGCTACGGGAAAGTAGCAGCGGCATTAGCACATCAAAAAGCCATAGGAAGTATTTATACGCACAGAGACCGGCGCGAGTAGACACGTGTATGACATTACGGGCGGGACGGTACCGCTAGCGTCACTGTTGGGCGTTGATTCGTTTATAAGTAAAGATCTAGAATGTAAATATTGTTTATTCAGGTTCAAGTCTAAACATAACATTTATGAATGTTGTAAAGCTCGACAGCCGAAGCGACCTTCGGAGCCCGCGGTACGCTTGGACCATGGTACAAGAGTCTGGTAATTATACTCGTACACAGGTGTAGTTTATTAGTCATAGGCATTTATTTAGAGATAATTAGCATACCACCCGTATTGCAGTGATCTCAATCTTCAAGAAATTTAAATTAGAAAATTCGTCCTATATACGCATTGAGATATTTTGTGAGCTGTCAATGGATGTTGGATGAACATAATTTTTTTACTTAAGGCACATAATTATTTCATATCAAAACATTATATCTATAAATTTTATAAACAGGTAAATTCTACGAGAATAAACAACGACGAGGCTTGGTAAAGTTTAGAAATAATAGCAAAATAGCCGATATAATTTAAAAGTCCCATGGCGAAGAGAGGACGGGCCACTACTCAAATAATAGCATTCTAGGAACCGTAGACTATTGAATGAAAATGAAAGCGGGCCGCAAACGCAAATGTCGTTGAATCACGACATCAAATTGAAAAGTCCGAGAGCACACAAAGATACGATTAGGCAGCGCGGGGAGGGAGGCAGGGTTGTCACTATATGTTTAGTCTGCTCAGTAGACATCGACATTCCGAACCAGCATATTAATTTGTATCCATTTCATTCATAAGGATAAGATTTCTCGGCGAATTTTTCGTGGTTGTGGCAACGTATCTGATCTTTTTTTTGCGACGAATAGGCAGGTATTTTCTGATCTTTTTATCTGATATTTCTGATCTCACAAGGCCGCAGGTATGTGGTGCTGCCGCGGTCTTCGCAGTCGTTTGTCAAACTTCAATTGCTATTGACCCAAACGTGTTTGACATTAAGGTGAGATTAGTTGAAAATAATTGACAAACTTGTATACATTGATGTGTGGCTGTTAGTGCGATTGACTGAGTGGACGATTTAAAAATAGCGTTAATAGAGACTGAATCAATCTAACTTTGCCGTAATACATGTTTTAAAGATACATGTTGCAATGAACTCAAAATCAGAAGTTATTGGAGCAATACATATTAGTTTTTTTTCTCAAAACAAAACACTAATAGACTTTCCTGGCAACCCTGTTCCCTGAACCCCGCAAGTCGGACGGTCCGATTAATAGCGGCAAATTAGCGTCCAATCTGCGTCCACGTGACAAGTTTTTTCATTACCGTCGGGACTTTTTAACTTTCCCCGGAATATTAAGCGAAGTCATCGCCCCATGCTAGTGGGGGGAGGGGAGGCACACACGTATAGCTAGCTAGTCATGGTGGGACAGACATCACGCTTTGTACAGGCACTTTTAATTTACCGCGGGGAGGTTTGGTTTTCAAAAAATATTTTTTGTTTGGAATAATAAATTATTAGTAAACTGTAGTAGTTCAAAATGTCATTAAGGAGAGTAGATAGTATTGCGCAAGCAACTCTGTATTTTTAGCAATTATTAAGACGTTTTTGCCTTGGTAGCTCTGTCATTTAATTATTTATATGTTATGCTCTGTCATTTAATTATATATTAGTTATTTGACTGACCGGATGGCGCAATTGGTAGTGACCCTGCCTCTTACGCCAAAGGTCGTGGGTTCGATCTCCACCCTGGACAAACATGCGTGCGATGAACACTTGTGTTTGTTCAGTGTCTGGGTGTAATATATGTATTTAAGTATATATTTGTGTTCCTCTGTTGTCTGATATCTGTAACACAAGTGCTTAAGCTACTTAGTACGGAATCAGGTCAACGTATGAGATGTTGTGAAAATTGTGAGAATTATTATTATTATTATATGTGATGAATTTAAGGCATATTTTAATAATAATCGTGTTTCATATATGGCCTGATGACGCTTTTGCTAGTGTACCTGCCAAATGCGCCTATTCTAATACCCCATGTCAACACTATTAGAAGATTATCTTGAGGCAATAAAACCTCCAGGACATAAATTCAGCTCCGCGAAAATTCGCGGCGCTCGAGCCGATTCCTTCGCGACTTGTCTAAACTTGACTAGAACGATTTCCTGCTACGATTTAGGAAGAGTTTCTTGTCTACTTAAGCAAGTACACTTCGATGCAATTTTTCTATAGAAAAATGTCATTAAATGAGGCACTCGAGCCATGCTAAACCGATAGTTTAAGCTCAGAACAATGTGTTTTTTGTAATTTATTGTTCCGAGGATTTAGCATTGTTTTTATGTCCATAACCGACTTTTACTTGTAACCTGAATTCGATATCTAATAACTATGTCGAATATCCATTTTTTTATTCTTAGAATGACAAAGATGCTATGAATGATGGTGGTTTTTGAGGTAGAATTAATTGATCTGTTTATTTAATTATGAATATCATATATTAAGTCAAATTGTGATTCACAAGAATCGCATAACCGTAAAATGTCTCAATCTTTTAAAATTGCCATTTCACCAAACTCCAAATAGGGACAATTTATCTAACTTAAACATGAGATCGCCTGGACTGCTTCCAACGTATGTGACGTGTGGCTTATTTATCAGCCCCAATTCCAAATTGCTTTGTCTTGTCACAACGGCCAGCGCAGGTATCGAACCCACGCCCCGTGCCATCCGCGCATCTGCACTGCGCCGAGCGACAGATGTTCTTCATAAAAGCTAACACTACCTATATTTACACTCCATGGGGTGGACTTAATTTAGAAAGTGATTCTATTCACAGCTCAATTAATGTGGGGGCTTATTTTTGATGCTCGGATGTTGTAGACGATAAGTGAACTGTGACATAACATCAGATAAATGCTATGAATAAAGGAATTAATGTCGTTTTGTGTTGCACTTGTTAATCATATTTCATCCCGAACCGTGGATAAGGAAATGACGTAAAATTAATTTAACGAGGAGACTCTTGAGAGATATTTTTCATTTATAAAAGCATGAATTTTGATTGAGTAAAGTAAAACAAAACATTTTCCGTTCTTACAGAGCTCTTACTAGTTACTACAATGCTATTTCAATGTAATCTATCGCTGATTCCGAATGGCATCTTGTAATATTCTTTCAAAGACACGTCGAAAACATAAAACCTACAGTTATTTATCAATTCTTTTCAAATATTCTATACCTTTTCTGAATGTGTATATTGGTTATTGGGAATGGCTTCCTTTTCAATGTTCAAGCTGTAAAAATACAGCACTATCAAGTTTGGTTGAATACAACTAATTGTTCCAACAGGAAACACTATGCAGCTTTGAATGTTGATAGAAATCAAGATTTTCTTGTCGGAAGACTAATTATGTGTCCTAAAAAGCACTTCCCTAAGTGCTTATTAATTTTATACTTAAAATATTTTTAAAGAAAATTTCGTTTTCCGACGACTACGACTTAAGGACCTCCAACAGAAGAGCGTACTCTTTTTTAAAAGGCCGGCAACGGATTAAGCTACCTCTCTGATTTTGCGGATTTGCATGGGTGACGTTGAATACCTACCATCAGGTCACCCGCTTGCTTGTTTGTCGCCTCTAGCATAAAAATCGTTTAAATCAACTATGTTTTCATATTTACACTGTTCCGATTGAGCAATTCCGGTAAAGTATAGCATTATTTCCTTCACCACATTCCGTGTGATTTCGGGCGTCACCGCGATGCAGCGCAAACTGCACATTCGTAGGCAAAGCCTGACTCTGCGATGAGCTACGTGCAGCCGGCTGCGACTGAGACGTGAGCTGAGGACGAGGCTAATTTGTGGCTGACAGTCGACAGCTGCCAATACTGGCCGAATACGACGACGACGACGCTGGGGTGCCTTGAAGCCTATGACACGAAAACTCTCGACCAGACGACACGGAAAAGCGGTGCGCACTTAAAGTAGTTCCATTAAAGTTAGATACCCATTTAGAAAATGTGATTTCCATGACCCGACCGGGAAACAAATCCGGAACCTTCCACACTTGTTCGCAGCAAAATAGCCACTGCACGCTGAGCCAATGATTCGTTGTCATTAAATTATACAACTTTATTTAATCTGCTTTTTTGTCTCAAATGAGGCAAATGAGGCTCATGTGTTTCCTCCTTCATACAATCCGGGGTCTATTGGGCGGGGCGTGAAGCGGCATCTCAGCAGGCCATCAGGGTGAGGATGGCAGACACAATGGGTACTTTGTTAGTTCTTTTGTGCCTGTCAGCCTCATATTTGGATTTCACGGCCGCTTACCATCTGGCGGATTGAGGTCATCATGATTAGCCTTTTTTTAAAAAAAAATTAACCTGGCAACTTCGCATGAAATACCTAAACCACCTTTAAGCGTTAGTAGATGTATTGTTTTCTCATCGATAACCTTAATTAACCGTAAATCGCATCCAAACGGCTCATTCACCGGCTGAAAATAACCGTTTTATGGCTGTTGATTTTAGCAGGTGGCAAGCCGTGGATGATTGCATGAGAGCGGCCCACGCACGCTGTACACGTTGCTGACGCCACCGAACCCAATACCACAGTCAATTTCCAGTTGCAATTTTTTTTATAAATACTATACCACAGCCTCATAGAAACCGGCGTGAAGCAGCGCCCCTGCTCTGTTTCGCGTGACTGAGTATCGGAGGCCCAATTCGGGGGAAAAGGGGTTAGAATGTTGGCAGGTTACGGTAAACTCTACATTTTTTTGATCGCGACCTACATATTTTACAGTTACAAAATCTCCGGACCAAACTTATTCAAAGTTCTTCCTTCACAACTGTAGTTGGTAACAATCTCTTCACGAGTCGCTCCGAAAATGCCTGCGCCTTCATAAAGGCGGCTTTTGTGGCAAGTTCTGGCAAACACCGGGATCTTCCGAACCTGCTTTCAGCGCTGAAAGAGACGCGCCCCAGTTCCTGCGCGAAAAACGGGAATCACTGACAATGCCGTGCTCTCGCTGCATTGTGTCTGATGTGGCCATGGGGTTAGGGATGTGAGGACCAAATGGGATTGAATGTTGAGGGTCTTATTTATTAATGTTTCTTAAACCTTTTTGTGCTAAAACGGTGTTATAAAGAAGTATTCATTATAAATTTGAAAATTTTGTATGAACTTTTTTATTTCAAGCGTCAAAACTGCTATATAACAAAGTTTTAGTTAACAAAGGTTTATTGAACATTTATGTATATTGCCCTAAGCAAACAATACAAGGATTTTAAAAATCCGTCGACAGCGGTGTAACGGTGTGTTTTCAGAGAAAAACTGAAACAGATTTACACGTTTGTCTTCATTTATTTAGAACAATTTACCTATAACATTAAAAAAGTTTTTTTTTAAATAAGACAACATCACTTACATTTTGATACAATTTTGTAAAATAGTTTTGATAAAATTTATTAGAATAGTTACTTACGGGATTTCTACCATGTACCTTATGACTCCATGACCCAGGCGCTTGCTACAGCGCCGAAATATCAGAAACTCAAATATAAGGTATATAAGGTACATGGTAGAAATCCCGTAAATAACTATTGTAATGTTAGTATCCATGAAAGTTTAAAACAATATATATAGAAACATGTCCTTTTAAATTATTTCGTTCTTTATACTCGTAATATACACTTTTAAGAATTCTGTACTGTGAAATCATTTATTTTGTCCTATTCTTCTACGTTTAACGGCCACCCCAGTAATTGTGTCGTGTAAACTGTGACGTAATGACACAAAGTACGGTTTCTGGGGCAAAGCGTCGGCCGCGCTGAGGCTCGCCGGCCTAATGAGTTCCCGTTGTTTTGTTTGTTCTCGATAATACACACAATGCTTATGAAGCGGTGGTAGCTCAGTGGATAAGAACACCCCTTCCATGCAGGAGGTCGTAGTTACGAATCCTAAAATTCACATATTTACAAATCTATAAGAGTATTTCCACCATTAGCTCGGCGGTGATGGAAACATCGTGGGGAAAGTGGCACGTTTCTGAAACGTGTAACCATACTTAAATAAAAAAAAAAAATCAAATTATTCTTGTAGCTGAAAGCGTAAGGTGACTCCTCCCCTCTCTTATCTATGCCGTGCCCGACAGGGTCCATAATTGTACTGTACTATGTTATTACCACCTTTTGTAACATTATGGAGAGCAATAAAGAATATGAATAAATTGATCTGGTTCCCGGGAGACGTCAAATACGCTTTGCGGATTCTTCTTTAACGTATTTAAACAGGTGGCTTAATTTAGAGCCGTCCCGTAACGAACGAGAATATACCTGTCGCATCCAAACAAAGGAGACACACAGCGCGAGTGAAAGAGAGGGAAACCCCGGTTCGGTCGTAACGTCTGACGTCGTGACGTTTTCTATAACGCCGAGCTAATGGTATTAATACGCCCATAGGTTTGATAAATCCATAACCAGCTTGAATCTGAACGTGCAATCTTCCGTTTAAAAGACACACTTTTTTACGTGATAGGTGGCAGACGAGCAGACGGATCACCTGATGGTAAGCGACACCGGTGGAGTCACAAGTGCGCTGCTAACCTTTAAACCCCCTTTGCCGTGGTTTGGGCCTCCGGTACCCTCACTCACGCAGTGAAACAGCACAGTGCTGCTTCACGCCGGTTTTCTGTGAGGCCGCGGTATCGCTCCGGTCGAGCCAGCACATACACGCCGAAGCGTGGCTCTCCCACGTTCTTATCTTCTGCCCCACCAATGCTCATTATCATCATGGCAGTCACATTGTCACAAATAAAGTGGGGAATGGTGTGTGGAGACCAAAACCCGGTGACCATTACACCGTAATCTCGGTCAGATACAATACAACGGACTAGTTGTGGAAACATTTATTTACATCTGTTGGGGGGCAAAGTAAACAGGCATATTTTGTATTTACATACGATATATATGTATTTGGGTAAGCAGACAATTGAACACCGAACGGACTGACATACAGGATGTCTTCTTAAAACCTGAGTGTTGCCTTTGTCTATGGAAACCCAAGTAGGTTCAACAGAAACGCTACCTACTTCTGACGTCACAATATTTACAGCGCAATATGACGACCCGTTTGGAACAGTGGTAGTGAACGCTGCCTTTGGTTCAAGGGTTGCGGGTTCGATCCCCGCACAGTACAAACATTTCTGTTACATAAAAATGTCTGTTTGTATAGCTCTAGGTGTTTTCTATGACCCGTTTGGAACAGTGGTAGTGAACGCTGCCTTTGGTTCAAGGGTTGCGGGTTCGATCCCCGCACAGTACAAACATTTCTGTTACATAAAAATGTCTGTTTGTATAGGTCTAGGTGTTTTCTATGTATTTTAAGTATGTATTTACAAAAAAAAGTATTATATGTATGTATTTGTAATCCCACTGTTGATTCTGATATACGTTACACAGGTGCTTAGGTACAGGTATTAGGTAGCTACCTATCTTGGAGTCAGATCGACGTTTGTGATGTTGTGAACTATTTATTTATTTATCTCGGTCGGATACATCGGAGACTACACTGTTGTGGAAACCCTACATCTGCGTCACGATGTGTGTAGCGCCAGGCGCCTACTCCCGGCCTGATTAGAGACCGCTCCTAATGAGTTGCTTGTCTGCTTTGCTCTTGCGACGGCGACTTGTGGCTGCGGACGGATCTAGGCCACGGATTGTGAGCTATTGTGGAACTTAGTCAAAGGCTTTTTGAGATTTGCGGACAAATGAAAGTCTGAGCCTTCAGTATTTGTTGGTAGTCTGATTGAAATAATTCTTTGTAGATAGTCTGATGCGCATTTTTTTTATTAAGGCGACGGCTGGCCCTAACTAGCGACGCCAATCGATTTAAATTGATAGCCATTAAACCGGATATATTTTTAATAATTTCGAAGTTCGAGCCTCTCGGAAAGAATAAATAATTAAATAAATATTTCACAACATCATATACATTGATCTGACTCCGAGATAGGTAGCTCAAGCACCTGTGTTACGGATATCAGAACCAACAGCGGAATTACAAATATATACATATAATACTCTTCTTTTGTAAATACATACTTATAATACATACAAACACCCAGACCAATACAAACAGACATGTTCATGCACACAAATGTTTGTACTGTGCGGGGATCGAACCCGCAACCCTTGGACCAAAGGCAGCGTTCACTACCATTGTTCCAAACGGGTCGTCTAATATGTACTATTTATTTAATACTTACAATTAATTATAAATATTGAATAAATAGTATAAGTTCTTTTCGCGATGCTCGAATTTCGAAATTGTTAAAAAGATATCCGATTGAGATGCTAACAATTTAAATCAAATGGCGTCGCTAGTGTGCCCTACCCGTCAACTTAATGGTGCTCTCAGTTATAAAATGTCGCAGAGCATTTGTATTGATATTTTTTTTTAACAAATCGCTTTTCAAAATTTTATAACTATATCTTTCCCCGGGTCTAACTGAGAGAGCCACCGAGGATTAACTTATGTTGCAATGCCTCAACAGGTGTACTGTGGCTAATTTTTTACTCCACTTTATATCACATTCATGAAATTCAATAAACATTTGTAGCTTGAGTTTATAAGCAGCTGGTCTATATTTTACACTCCTCACCTTTAACATGTGTGTTCTATGAGTGAGGGTACCGGAGGTTCAAAACGGGGCTTTAAAGGTCGGCAGAGTACTTTTGACTCCAATTTGTTGCGGGTGTATATGGGCTGTGGCAATCGCTTATGATGAGGTGATCTGCCAACATCCTCCTCCTTAGTCGTTCACTCTTGACAGACGTGGTCGTGGTTACGATGTAGCATTTTCGTGTGCTGATGCGGCTCGCGCGATGTGTCTCCTTGTTGCGGATTTACAGCGTCTCGGGAGTCTTGACCAATGCATGTATGTCTACCACCTATCACTTAAAAAGCAGTAGTGGGAAGCGCCGGGGCAGAGCTGGCCCGTAACTCGCGGCGGGGGTGGGGTTGCGCGGGCGCGGGAGCAAGTGAATTTTTAACACACCACCATTTGCGGGATTGGCTCTCGCGCCGTATAATTTTACAACTACACCCGTTTCCGCGATCAAGTGCCTACTAAAATATTATTTTTGTCCGTATCCCCAGAGGTTGGGCAAATAACGTAAGTTTTCGGATAACGAGAAATTGAAATTCGTACGTGCATTTGTATGGAAATTGTTTTACAAACTGCTTCTGCCTGCGGGTTTGCACTCGAAGTGTTGGTCATGGATAACTTTTTGACTATCTTTCATAAAGAACTACCTACTGGTTCTTTATGAAAGATAGTGTTTATTCATTTCCGTAAAGTTAAAGATGTCTACAAAAGATGCAATAAATATTTTTTTCAATGCCATTACACGGTGTACAAATTAAATAGGTAAACTTAGTGTTGGTTATTTGTTTATTTTTTCAATTTATAGGTGGCAGATGAACAGACAGCAGATTTTAAAGATTTTAAAATACCAATTTGCAACAAATCTATCAAATTTCTTCATTCGATTCTCACCTTAATGTAGAAACATCTTTAAGTTGTAATTATGACTGTAATACCTACGTACCTTACCTGCATAAAATAAACACGTAACAAATGATAGAATATCCACGCTTTTGTAACATTTTATTTTCATTTACTTTAACAAGCCATAGAATTCCATTATGTATGTCCTTGTGTTACGTGTAAAAAGATCAGTACTCCGTATAGTCTCTGGTAAAGTGATGCCTCCGTCCCAAGGCGCTGTCGCCGCAGGGCTGTCACCACTCACACCGCCGGTACAGGGTAGTAACGCGAACAGAACCAACACACTCCCAAGATCACATATTCTTCGGTGAAGATGTCAAGAGAATTTTACTGAAGTGAATCGAAAACATAGCAAGTTAACTGGTCCTAGTTTGTTTTGGTTATTGCAATACAATTTACAAAAGGTCTCTTCTTGACTAAATACGATAATACACTTTATTTTTCATAATGTAATATTAACCTTTGTCATATTTATAGTTGGGCCAAAATAAAATGTTACATTTGACGCTTCATCAAAATTCGACAACGTAACCTTGTAACAACGGTCACTGAATTTATAAATTTTTCTATGTCAAAAACACAATTCCTTAACTTTTTAAATTGTTTGCTTTTATGTATTGTAATAAAGACAAAAAAGACAATTTCACGATATTTTCTTTGTTAAGCTTATAAACTTATTAAAAATGTACTTTTCTAGAAAATTGAACTTTAGTACAATGTGTATCTGTCAACCTATTTTCATTTGAATCTCGAGGGATGTTCCCCAAATAACGGGTGGCAAATGGCAATTCGCTTACCATCAGGTAATCCACCTATCACATAAAAAAAAGCGAAACGAATATAATGTTAATCGTGTAATAATATTCAATCATACATGAAAAGGCACATTCTGATTAAAATAAAACGAATTGTTCTCTTGATTTGAAATGATAAATATATTAATAACTTGGTAAACAGAAAAAGCATGTATGGTAAACAATGTAAGCGCTTTGATTTTTGAAGAAAAAGAAATAAACTGGCGGATCGATATCTAGGATCGGTACCTGCTATCCTCTTTCTGTTTAATAATTTAGATTCACTTCTCCAAATGAAAGTACTAATGACTTTTTTCCATTATTTTAGTATTCGATTCATATTTGTTTAAAGTACATATCGATTGTTTACTTTTATTGATTTTTGAAAAGCTTTTGTTTCTGAACCGGGGTCCACTATATTAAGATTTAAGATCTTTATTCTCATTAAGAATTACATACAAATTCACTTAACATGAGAACATAAAAATTTACAATAAGTACATCATCATCTTAGCGTTTTGTCCCGGTTGCGTCCCAAGCTGTCGCTTCGGAGCCCGGGGTCCGCTTTCCTACTTCTACTCCTCCACTTCGCGCGGTCTTGTGCATCCATAGTGGTCAGTTTATTAGCACGCATGTCATCCCTTACGATGTCAAGCCCACACCTTTTTAGGTCTACCCCTTCTGCCGGGACCCGGCGGTCGGTGCCATGGCCAGACATTTGTTTCCCACGTAGCTGTCCGGTTTCCGCAGGGACATGACCGTACCAACGTAGGCGACTCTCCAGTAGTTTGTCTGCTATGTCACGGACATGAAGGCTCCCACGTATGCGTGAGTTTCTCACGCGGTCTTTTCGCGTAACTCCACACATCCACCTCAGCATGTTCATCTCCGTGACATGCAACTCTTGCTTGTGTCGCTCAAGTACAGGCCAAGTCTCGCTGCCATACAAAAGTACCGGTCTAATGATGGACTTATAGACCTGTCCCTTTAACTTAACCGGCATTTTGGGGTCACAGATGACGCCTGTCACCTCACGCCATTTGGTCCACGCGGCAGCAATACGTGCCTTGACATCGCAGTCGATGTCTCCGGATGAATGGAGTACCGATCCCAGGTACTTAAAATGGTCCGTGCGCTCTACGTCATCGTTGCCAATACGGACAGACGTGAGCTCAGAAGAGCCGCTGACCATGTACTCAGTCTTCGCCACATTAAGTTCAGACCACCGTTCTCAAGCGACTCCTTCCAACCATTAACTCGTCTCACCAACCTGCCCTTATCCGAATCCACCAGCGCGATATCATCAGCATACATCAGCACCCAAGGAGGGCTGCTCATGAGGATTTTTTAATGCTGTCTGACAGAACGTCTAGTATCACGCTAAATAAAAACGGGCTGAGGACGGAACCCTGGTGTACGCCCACAGTAATGGGGAAGGGTTTGGTATCGCCAACTGTAGTCCTAACTAGAGATCCGGAATCGTGGTAAATGTCTCGGATGATGTCGATATAAACTTCAGGAATTCCTTTGGACCTTAGAGCCCACCAGATCATCACTCGCGGAACACAATCGAAGGCCTTCTGTAGGTCAAGAAAGAGGAAGTGCAGAGGCGTATTCTTCAACCTATATTTTTCCATGATGATCCTTAGGGCAAAATAGGGTCCATGGTCCCTTTGCCGGGACAAATCTGTACTGACGGTCCGAGACAGTACACTCCTGTCTGATCCTGGAATCAATAATTCCGCTCAAAGAGCTTCATGATGTGGGACATGACCTTTATTCCACGGTAGTTTCCGCATTCCTGTGCCGCTCCCTTGCCTTTGAAGACTGGGGTAATAATACTCAATCTCCATTGATTTGGGATTTGCCCGTGAGGAGGTATGCGGTTGTAAAGGTAGGTTAAAATGCCCACACCACGAGGACCCATCGCTTTCCACGCCTCAATAGGGACTCCATCGGATCCGACAGCTTTCCGATTCTTCATGCGGCGAAGGGCTTTAAGGACTTCCTCAGACGTTATCGGCGGCACTAGTCCCTGGTTCTGAGGGAGTTCCGGTGGCTGCACCTCTTTGTGTTGCTTGTTTAGCAACTCGTGGAAGTATGAGCGCCACCTCTCCTTCACCGCGAGATCTTCGCATAGTAGGTTTGCCACCAGAATCTTTTACACAGCGGCATTGTGCAATGTCTTGTGCAGCTTGACCCTGGAGCGCGCCAACTTGTAGATGAGCTTCTGCCCCTCAGACGATTCCAACTTGTCATATAGCGGTTGCAAGTGGTCTCGTCTGGCTTTGGCTACTGCTCTCTTAGTGACTCGCTTTGCAGACCTATACGCGTCGCGGTCTTCTGGAGATTTGGTCGCTTGCCACTGCTTAAAGAGGGTTTTCTTCACCCTTATCTCCTTCTGGACCGTGTCGTTCCACCACGGTTTCCTTGTCACATTTGCGACCGCCTTTCGACAAACCAAGCACTGCTTTTGCTGCACCAATGATAGAAGTCTGAATCCTATCCCAGTAGCCTTGGATCGATTCGTCATGTGTGCCAGCGCACTTGTCACCGACAGCTATGGCGAATTTTTGAGACGTAACTTCATCAAGCTTCCACCATCTGATTTGGAGTCGGCACTGCTCGATACGCTTGTTTTTAGGCCTGACACAGAGGTCCATGACAAGCAGACGGTGCTGTGATGTGAGACTCTCGCCGGGTAGAGTCTCACAAAAATTACAATAAGTACAATTTATAGGAAAACGAAAAATAACCGTTAGGGGTAGGTGGGACTTGAACCCACAACCTTCCACAGTCCGGGTGGCTGCACTAAACCATTTATGCTATCCGAACCCCTTACTAAAGACGACGAATTTTGTTAGTGCTTTTTTTAAGTGTATTATTTACTTAAGAATAAATTGCAAAGAAATTGCTATACCAAACACAATGAAACGAAAAAGTTGGGGTAGTAGAAGAGAAGATTTGCATTACATCTCGGGCTGAGCGCTTAGATCGTCCGTCAGGGCGTGATGAATAGTTGAAGTAAAACGAAAAACACAGTTTTCAAAAGAAGTCAAAACCCACAGAACACTGTTCCGTACATCCCGCCGCCTGTATCCGCTAGCAGAACATATTTCAGCCAATTTTATCTGGTACCTAATCGCGACTCTAGCGACGAAAGCGGATAGGAGCCGGGTCAAACATTGAAGATAAACGATAAAGGGACGATATGTGACGGTCACCATGTGCCGGCGTTAATACTTTCCTTAATAATTATAAAAACAAAGTCACTAACGGTTTTTCATAAAAGATAGAGAAGGTTTGTATGCAGAACTTTGTACAACATCGAACCACTCGCAAGCGATGTCATTCCATCTACATCACTCGATGGATGGCGGTTCTACTTACTGTGGTTTCTCGCGGATCATTCTAACACGTACCTCAGTTATGTGGAGCGGTGGCTGCAGGAGTATTTCCGGACGGCTACGACTTAAGGACTTCAAGAGAAGAGCGTTAATCTTTTTTAAATAAGGCCGGGCAACACATTAGCGATCTCTTGGATTTCGCGGAGTTCTATGGCGGCGTTGATACTTTCCATCAGGTTAATCTCGGCCGCGCGATGTGTCTCCTTGTTGCGGTTTACAGCGTCTCGGGAGTCTTGACCAATGCATGTATGTCTACCACCTATCACTTAAAAAGCAGTAGTGGGAAGCGCCGGGGCAGAGCTGGCCCGTAACTCGCGGCGGGGGTGGGGTTGCGCGGGCGCGGGAGCAAGTGAATTTTTAACACACCACCATTTGCGGGATTGGCTCTCGCGCCGTATAATTTTACAACTACACCCGTTTCCGCGATCAAGTGCCTACTAAAATATTATTTTTCTCCATATCCCCAGAGGTTGGGCAAATAACGTAAGTTTTCGGATAACGAGAAATTGAAATTCGTACGTGCATTTGTATGGAAATTGTTTTACAAACTGCTTCTGCCTGCGGGTTTGCACTCGAAGTGTTGGTCATGGATAACTTTTTGACTATCTTTCATAAAGAACTACCTACTGGTTCTTTATGAAAGATAGTGTGTATTCATTTCCTTAAAGTTAAAGATGTCTACAAAAGATGCAATAAATATTTTTTTCAACACGGTGTACAAATTAAAATAGGTAAACTTAGTGTTGGTTTTTTGTTTATTTTTTCTATTTCATAGGTGGCAGATGACAGCAGATTTTAAAGATTTTAAAATACCAATTTGTAACAAATCTATCAAATTTCTTCATTCGATTCTCACCTTAATGTAAAACATCTTAAAGTTGTAATTATGACTGTAATACCTATACCTTACCTGCATAAAATAAACACGTAACAAAAGATAGAATATCCACGCTTTGTAACATTTTATTTTCATTTACTTTACAAGCCATAGAATTCCATTATGTATGTCCTTGTGTTACGTGTAAAAATATCAGTACTCCGTATAGTCTCTGGTAAAGTGATGCCTCCGTCCCAAGGCGCTGTCGCCGCAGGGCTGTCACCACTCACACCGCCGGCACAGGGTAGTGACGCGAACAGAACCAACACACTGCCAAGATCACATATTCTACGGTGAAGATGTCAAGAGAATTTTACTAAAGTGAATCGAAAACATAGCAAGTTAACTGGTCCTAGTTGGTTTTGGTTAGTGCAATATAATTTACAAAAGGTCTGTTCTTGACTAAATACGATAATACACTTTATTTTTCATAATGTAATATTAACCTTTGTCATATTTATAGTTGGGCCAAAATAATATGTTACATTTGACGCTTCATCAAAATTCGACAACGTAACCTTGTAACAACGGTCATTGAATTTATACATTTTTCTATGTCAAAAACACAATTCCATAACTTTTTAAATTGTTTGCTTTTATGTATTGCAATAAATTCCAAAAAGACAATTTCACGATTTATTTTCTCTGTTAAGCTTATAAACTTATTAAAAATGTACTTTTCTAGAGAATTGAACGTTAGTACAATGTTGTAGCTGTCAACCCATTTTCTTTTTTTTTTATAACAATAATTCTCACACCATCTCATACGTTGACCTGATTCCGTACTAAGTAGCGTAAGCACTTGTGTTACAGATATCAGACAACAGAGGAACACAAATATATACTTAAATACATATATTACACCCAGACACTGAACAAACACAAGTGTTCATCGCACGAATGTTTGTCCAGGGTGGGGATCGAACCCACGACCTTTGGGTAAGAGGCAGGGTCACTATCCAATTGCGCCATCCGGTCAGTCAAATCTGACAATTTTTAATCTCTAGGGATGTTCCCCAAATAATGGGTGGCAAATGGCAATCGCTTACCATCAGGTAATCCACCTATCACATAAAAAAAAAATCGAATATAATGTTAATTGTGTAAGAATATTCAATCATAAATGAAAAGGCACATTCTGATTAAAATAAAACGAATTGTTCTCTTGATTTGAAATATCGCTTTGATTTTGAAGAAAAAGAAAATAAACTGGCGGATCGATATCTAGGATTGGTACCTGCTATCCTCTTTCTGTTTAATAATTTAGATTCACTTCTCTAAATGAAAATACTAATGACTTCTTTTCCATTACTTTAGTATTCGATTCATGTTTGTTTAAAGTACATATCGATTGTTTACTTTCATCGATTTTTGAAAAGCTTTTGTTTCTGAGCCGGGGTCCACTATATTAAGGTTTAAGGTTTGAGATCTTTATTCTCATTAAGAATTACATACAAATTCACTTAACATGAGAACATAAAAATTTACAATAAGTACAATTTATAGGAAAACGAAAAAGTTGGGGGTAGAAAGATAATGATTTGCATTACATCTCGGGCGAGCATCTTAAATCGTCCGTCAGGCGTAGATGAATAATGACATTAAAACTGTAACACAGTTTTCAAAAGAAGTGACAACCCACAGAACACGGTTCCGTACACCGTACCATACGCCGCCTGTATCCGCTAGCGAGAACATATTTCAGCCAATTTATCTGGTACCTCTCCGCGACTCTAGCGACGAAAGCGGATAGACGCCGGGTCAAAACATTGAAGATAAACGATAAGGGACGATATGTGACGTCACCATGGGCGGCGTTAATACCTTTCCTTACATAATATAAAACAAAGTCACTTTACCGGTTTTCATAAAAGATAGAGTAAGGTTTTTATGCATAACTTTGCACATCGAACCACTTGCAAGCGATTGTCATTCCATCCTCATCATCTCGATGGATGGCGGTCTAATACTGTGCGTTTCTCGCGGATCATTCTACCACGTACCTCAGTTCTGTGGAGCGATTTGGCTGCAGGAGTATTTCCGGACGGCTACGACTTAAGGACCTTCAAGAGAAGAGCGTACTCTTTTTTAAAAAGTTCATGGGCGGCGTTCATTACTTTCCATCAGGTTACTCGCTTGCTCGTTTGTCCGGATCCAGCATAAAAAAAACCTTGTGGCCCGCCTTCACTTCATTTCGGGACATTAGTTTCACTTTATACCAATAGGTGGCGTTAGGTGTCGATTACATCGCGCACGCGTTTTGTGTTATCGGACTACGAATAAGCGTCGCTGCTGTCTGTAGGATTTACCTCTTTTTATATAGTATAGATAACATAATACATGCATAATTTTGCACCCGCGCTCAGATCAGAAAGTTATAAAAGGTAAATATATATACTTGAGCAAAATATGTTTAAGCTTTTATTCAATGACGTTGGCAAACAAGCGTGCGGTTTGGCGGAAAAAAAAAGAAAAAAGTAAAAAGTCATAAATATTTTTAAAACTTATCATGTCTAACATTATCTAATTCCGAATCAGCGGTAGATTACATAAAATTTGACATTCATAAATGTTCTGTTTAAATGACTTAAAGTGAATAAATATATTTTTGTTTATTTTGTTTGGTTTATTTGACTTTTTTAGAACTTTAACATTTTATTAATCGCAGTACACAGTTCTCTGTGGAATTTAACACAACAGTTAAGTATACTTACTTAATATCCTAAAGAAACCTATCCTTCAAACAGACCCGTCAGAATAATGTGTCCGGCAACACGGCGGTATTCCCGTGCCGTCCGTCAACCGCCAGGAATGCAACTCGCCGCAGGATGCTTATACATACAGGGTTATTTCATCATCAACCCATTAAAATAAATTTCACAATTTTCGACTTCAAATGTTACAACTTTTTGTTTTTTTTTTGTGATAGGTCTAGCACACAAATCCCCAGTGGAGTCACAAGTGCACGAGGGCAATCTCAACGATCAAACACTTACACAGGATATATAATAGTGCTCAAGTGTACACACACAGGTGCACTCTCTATTCCCTTGCACTCATATTCCGATGGGACAACAGTGTGACACGACCGGAGAGGGATCGGGTGGAGGACCAACGGCTTTACGTGCTTTCCGTGGCTCGGGACAAGAGCGCCAACTTTCATACTCTGGGCTGGCATTAAGAATTTCTTAACAGAAAAACTCAGGTACAAATTTTGGCCAGACCCTGGGATCGAATCTGAAGCTCAAGTGCAGCCGTCGCTTTGAAGTGTGACGCACTGCCCCTGCCCCGACGAGGCAATTGGTTCTGAGATTGCAATATTGCATAACCAAAAAGTTTTTACATTTGAATCTTGTTATCAGCCTCTTTGGTTGTTGATATTTTATTAATAACCCTGTATACAAGAGTATACTCTGTTATAGTTGTCTCGCTTCGTGTGAAGCTAGACCGGGGCGGAACCCGTATACTTATGCCCGTTCAAGCCTTGGCAACGTTGGCGAAGTAGAACAATATTAGCATACTATATGTACGTATATGTGGAAGTAATGGACTTTTACTTCCTTCATTCATATATTTCAAATGTTTTATATGATGGGGGACGTTTCCTTTCTCTGATGCTATACTACTCGTACTTGCAAAGATCGTGGGGTACGGCAGAGTATCATTCATTATAATGAGTAATATGGTGACAGTTATGTGGTTCAAAATGGAGCCAAATACTCGTGGCAGTCGATGGCATATTTCATTCATAATTAATGAGTGAAAAACTGTACCGTTTGTCGTGAGTTCTTGCGTACACTAAAATACTTATTAATTATTTCAGAAACGTTTGATTTCTGAGTTTTTGTTCATTTATATAGCCCAATAGACTGGCTGGAAGGTTTCAGAAATTAGTGGTTAGTCTATTTTTGTCTTTCAGCTGAGTGTGCCTGTCGGCAAAGGCATCTTCTAGTATAGCCCGCGTCACGTAGGTGTGACACTTTTTAAGTAGCGCTATACTAAAAAATATTTCTTTCCGCACTCAAGTTTACCCCTACACTTATGCCGCGGCATGTATCTTCCATTGTTTGCAGTCGTGGTAAAAATCGTGCCACCTCTTTGCTGATGCAGGCTTTGTGTCCTGAGTGTGGTGCCACAAATCCAGTTTCGAGTACGTTCATACGTAGCGTGTCTTGCTACGACGCGCTACGACGCTACGTGAGTATTCGTAGCTCGTAGCGGCTACGACAAACGTGCGGTACGTCGCGTTAACAACCTGCCAAGTGAATGTGGTTTTGTTGCGTTCCGTTCATGTTTATTAATCTCGCACTAGTTTCAATAAACGGGAATTGAACACAGTTTTTGGCACTGTATTAGAGCATTTAAAAGCTGCAGAAGTTAATAAAACTGAATATATTTCCTCTTAATTTCGGCAAAGTATCTCTAACTACCTATCGTGTGCTAACTAGTGCCTTTTTTCATATGTTGAATGAGCATTTAAAATATTTTCATCTCTAGCACGAAAAAAAGCAAAGCACAAATCAAATATTGCGATCTTTTTTTTTTCAATTTTATGATTATATTTTAAATCTTTTAGATCACCGACGTTGGTCAGTTTAGAGTTTTTTTGTATTTGTTTTTTTTTTTCGAAGCGTAATGAGTTTTTTAATTAAAGCTAAGTGCTTATGGGTTACTTATGGCTCTCGCTAAAGGATTGCAAGGCAATGGCTGCTTTACATCACAAACTAGCACAACGCAAACAGTGTGCATGAACAGGTTTGTTTGTATTGATCTGGATATTTTCTATTATATTTATGTATTTACTAAAGAAAACGTATTAAATGTATATATTTGTTGGTTCTGATATCCGTACCGAAACGCACTTTTCTATCTTGACTCGTGTCTGGTTACACTCAGATACTTCTGTCTACCATCAGCTAGTAATCATACTACAAGGAGCGTCGTAATTAGTGATTAGCTGATTGTTATGCCTAGTGAACTTATTAAGCATGAAACTTAATTGTCAGTAGGTAGGTTGGTACGGGCAGCACCGTGTCTCCTTAACAACAAAATCTGCCCCCGCTCAATGAATTAAGACTCACTAAAAGCTGGCGGAAGCCACGTCATCCATAATTAAGGTAATGGCGTCAAAAGCTCAAATCAATGGCGACGCCCTCGCGGGGAGAAATGTATCGGGGTCTTGACTAAATGGAAGTAGAATTAATGTAATAACATGGAAGTCATTTTTAATATTGAATCCATTAGTTAAATTCATATCGACCGAAATATGTGCATTAAATAATCTAACAATACATAAAGAGTTGCTGCCTGCGTCTGATTTTCCGAATGACTACAACCTCAATATTTTTAAAGCTAGAGTGACTAGGCTACTTCTGGGTAAGATCGCTCCATTGTAGGTTTTTTCTCAACTCTTAGGAGTTCAGTGTAAAGCTAAGAGCTAGTCCATCTCCAATAAAAAAGTGTTGTTATGGTTTTATGAAATCTGGAAAAAAGATTAAGTCATAACTTTTTACCGTACAATTGAGTCGCGGGACTTCTTTTTTAGGGTTCCATACTCAGAGGGTAAAAACGGGACTCTATTACTAACACTTCACTGTCTGTCACTAGGCTGTATCTCAGGAACCGTGTTGCTGCTAAAACTACAAAAAATAATACTAACATGACTTCTTCTAGGCTTCCTTATAGGCTTTGTTATATACAAACGCGATTTTTTTGCAAGTTTTTTTTCGATAACAGTAATGGAAACAGGTACATGCACTTGAAATATAAAGGGCGTCCGTACAAAAACTCTATTTTTTCCTATTTTTATGAGCCCTTCGTGCGTAAAAAGTCGCACTGGCCGGTTTTTTACGAGTTCTGTTTTAATGATTCAGTATTTTCTTCTAAAAGACCAAAAAATGTCCTGTCACCATATACCTTTTAATTATTATTGTACAACAACAAACCCTAACCCACCCACGGTTCCCATTGTGAGTCGTGTTGACATTGACGGAGGGACAGCTTTTAATCAGGCGTCAGTTTAGCGCTCACTCACACTTGATCAGCAACACCGATCCGCCAGGTGGCGCTTTCGTTGCATTTAAACGAGCGGATTAAATCATCGCCGTTCACGTGCGTCATAACACGGTCATACATATACATACCTTAGTCGCCTTTTACGACACCTCGGTAAGAGTGAGGGTGGCCTATTCTACTCTGCCGGGACCACACGGCGAAGAGGTGTCGTAAAAGGCGACTAAGGTAAAGCTGCTGGCATGATCATCAGCACCCAGAAAAGGAAAACTGCATTTATATCAACACCCTCGCCAACCCGTCTGCCAAGCGTGGTGATTATGGCAATTACCCTTCATGTGATTGAGGGAGGCCCGTGCCCCAGCAGTGGGGACTTAAATGGGCTGACGATGACGATGATGACGATGACATATACATATTATCTATGTAGAATGCTGTCAAGCAAACGCCGAGCCATCTAATTAGTGATGCGGAACTATCGATAGTTGACCTAAAAACTCAATCAGACTATCGATAGTACGATTGATAGTATTGCTATTGGTCAAAACTATCAATACTATAGATAGTATCGATAGTAAAATTTGGTCAATACTATTGAAAACGCCAATACTATCGATACTATTAAAAATCGCAGCACTATCGATAGACTATCGATAAGCAACACTACATCTAATGCATACCTACCTATCGCACCTACATAGTGTATCTGAGAGCATTTCCATCCCTTAAACTAGGTGTTTAACCATGCATTTTGAACAACATTAAATTTGTTCTATGACTTTTGAAAGTTCGCATAATAAAATTCAACTTTTCATACTAAGTCGGTCGTTTTGTATGGGGACTCGAGAACGACGAATTTCTCAAAGTCGCAGAACAAATGTTGTTCAGAATGGCTGCCAGAACACGTGGTTAAAGCGAAGTAAATGTACACATATACACCCTGTATACACCGTGATGTTTTGAATACCCGAGAAACTTCTCGAGGGCATCATACTAATGAAAACATTTTTTTCCCAAGGAACAGAAGTTTAATCTTAAAAAAAGCTTTAATTTCCATACAAAATCAACTTCAATCTAGTATGGGGAGTTGATTATTTTTTTTGTGATTTGGCCCTATGTTCCTTGGTGAAAATTATGATTGTATTTTCCCGGATATTTAAAGTAGCGTATATATGGTGTATGGATATCCGTGAAGTTTTTCGGCATTCCGTTTAAAATGCCAGTCTCCTAGGTCCATGAGCTCATAATCCACAGCTGATGGTGAGGTGATGGGAAACCAGAGGGTACGTAACACTGTATTCTTAGCTTGGCTTGCACTAACTCTGATCTTTAGTCGGTTGCAATAGAAAAGTCCTTTTAAATGGCCAAAAAGCACATGTTTATGAGATCATAATAGAATCATTTTGGTTGATGGCAAAGTGACTATTCTATTGAAGCGCTCTTACTTATTACTGTATGTGCACTAATGCTGGTTCATTTGGTTTGTTTTATTATTTGTTGTTAGTTTCGCTTCTTGTAAGTATTCCTTAGGGTTATTCTAATACTGCATTCAACTTGGCAGTGCGACCTACTCATGAAGGCTTTTGTGTGGAAAGTATTGTTTATTTTTACCGATTTCAACCCACGCTTAATGTTTTTCAGTGCCTTCAGAAATTCTCACTGGCAAAGTTTAGCCATAGCTTAACCCTTTATAGTATACCCGTTAGATTTTTTTATTTGCAAAAATGATAGATTTATTAAAATGTATAAATTTGAACTTGCAATTATTTCAGTTATTAGGATTGAATATTAATAAAAATGTTGACACATTTTCTCTAAGTTTGCTTTGATATACTCAGTATTTTGTTTCTTATAACTGAAATTTTGTTTTGAATTTGAAACTTTTTATATTTGCATAAAAAGAGCTTCATAGTTAAAAATGCAAATCTGAAATTGTGTAGTAGTAGTTGTGTCATTTACTTAGTAACTAATAATACTTTTCTCTTTTCAGGTAAGTGCTTCATTAGCTTCGTCGGGAAGCGTGGCGTGGGCCCGTCTAGTGATGTGCCGGTTCGTTAAAAAAGGCAATCCGCGGATACGGATAATTGGTGCCACGATACGCGGTTACAAATCTCCTTAATCTAGTTATTTATTCAGTCAGCGCTCGACACCTTGAGATAATAGTTGACGTCACATCCTTTGCAACGTCAGGCAGTCGGACGTATTTCGACTTGCATTACACGAGTAAGTATTACTTTTGTTTTTTATATGGCTTAGTGTGACCCTAGGCTATATGCCTACATATATAACTTTGTATACGTTGTATAATTTTCTTTTTAGAGTTGAAAATTAAGGGCCCAGTAAAATTAATTAAAATAGGGCACACTAGCGACGCCAATTGATTTTAATTGTTAGCTACCAAAAAAAAAATACGGGGCTTCAGTCTCTCGGCAAACACTTATACATTAATCATCATCAGCCCATTTAAAGCCGTGTGGTCCCCGGCAGAGTAGAATAGGCCACCCCCACTCTTACCGAGGTGTCGTAAAAGGCGACTAAGGCAAAGGTGCTGGCATGATCATTAGCACCCGGAGAAGTAAAACTCTGCATTTCTAAACCCTCGCCAACCCGTCTGCCAAGCGTGGTGAGTATGGCAATTACCCTTCATGTGATTAAGGGAGGCCCGTGCCCCGGCAGTGGGGACTTAAATGGGCTGATGATACTTATTAATAACCTTGCCCAAATGATGGGTCGGTTTTGTACTAAAAAAAATGCTTCACGCCAAAAATTGCCGCTTTTGGCGATAATTTAAACTTCGAGTGCAAAACCAGATCAAATAGCTAACTATAACTATTAAATAGGTGTTTATCTAGAGACTGAAGCCCCCAAGTTGTTTAAAAAATATCTGGTTTAGTAGCTAACAATTAAAATCAATTGGCGTCGCTAGTGGGGTATACCCTTCACCTTAATAAAATCAGTAAGAGGGATAGATAATTAATGCATTCGTATCAAAGGACACACATGCATACATTATTAAAAGACATAAAAAATCTATAATACGTTAACATTAATACCGCAAAATAATAAGATGAAACCTTAGTACAGGTATCTAAGCTCATATGTATCGCAGCGAGACAGAATGGCTCAGCAAGAGTAGCACATGAGAAGTCCAATTGCAAACGGTTACGGGTCTTTCTTCTTCCTCGTATATTCGCGGATACGGATACCCGGAACACCACTAGTTCCGCCGCGTCCCGCACGCCTCCAGCGCGCAAACATTTGCGCTGCTCGCAAACACCATTACACCGCGCCGAGTAAACTCGCTAATAGTTACCGCTCCGCCGACATCGCAGAGCGTTCCCCGCTCTTTTTGTCCGGCCTTTGATTTGAATCTCTTGCGGACTGGTGTTGACGAAGAGATGTTTGTCAGTTTTATTCGCATTAAGTTCCGGATTGGGAGACTGTTTACTGTTTCCACTAGATAATTTAAAGAGTGAATATATAGAACTTTGTATGATGATTCCATGTGTAAACTAACTACACTATTTTGACGCCCGGGTTACAATCTGTTTGTTTTAGATTATAAAATGACTACCAGTTTAGCGAGACGCAAGTATAGCGAGTTCGATTTTTGTACGGTCAGCATCAAAGTAGCTTAACACTTTGGTAGCACGTCAAAGTAACTTTTCTGCCTATAGTCAGTTTCCAAAAGGTTCGTAAAAATGTTACTTCGACATGGTGCTTAAAGTGTTAACCTACTTTTGATGCTGACCGTACGAATACAACATTTTATAAGTAATTTATAAGTAAGTACATACTCGTAGCAGCATCTACTCACAATAATTATATGTACAATGCAACGCGAAAGTTCAAATTCATACAAAATTGTTTTATGATGAAATGGATATAGACCTGTTAGGTATGTGTGTTCGTGATACCGCCTTTGTTTCTGGTTCCCTTATTAGGGAAACCCTTAGCTTAGCATCAAGGCAATTTCGAATTTATTTGTGATGTTGTCTCAATTTATTTATTTATGAAATACATATGTATTTAACACATATGTGTAAAATCTTTCAAATATGTAATATCAACCCGAGATTTATCGAAGTCTTTTGGAAACCTAGTTTTTATTTATGTTTTACACGGCCTCAAAACTCGTTCATGATTTTACTCTTTAGAGTAGTAGGTAAGTAGCTACAGAAATTGGATATATCATTTTATATTTGTATACTTCACACTGAAAGCTGGTAGTTCGTGATAACTCGGAGAGTGTTGGAGGGGAGGTAAGCCCTTTCAAACAAAAGTAAGATCATTTATTTCCGTCAAAAGAATTTACTCTGAATTTGACACGTCCAAAATATCATATATTTTATTTCTTTGCGGATCCCACGCTGTATTAAATTAGGTGGAATCCCCCAACAAAGCATTTTTCGCAAAAAAGCGAGAAACTTGTCTTGAACACCGGTTTCATGAATATTTGAGCGACAGTTGGTCGTGTCGGGCGCGGATATCCCCGTTTTTAAACTTGCAGCGACAGACATTTTGTTTTCTTCGAATACCAAAATGTACACTTGACCTCCATTCTAGGATATTTTCTTTCTCTATTTTAAGATTATTTTGAGCTAAGAATTTTGTCATTATTTCTAAAAAGTATCTTTATTTATACTGTTTTTTTTTATAAAGTCTCAGTATATTGGCTCTCCTCAGCCTGATGGTAAGCAAGAGATGAGCCCAAGTTGCAATTACAACGGAAGCGACGTCAAGGCATCAACTCCGTTGGCACCGCCATACTGGCTCTACCGGAAGATATTGCATATGTCAAGTAACTTATTGAAAATAAATGGGTAGTCAACAGTCCAAGTCAGTCGAAGTCACAGTAACTCAATGAATCGCCGGTGTTTTACGTTTTAGCGACCTATGGATTCTGCCGATACCACTCTAAACACAATCGCGGGTTTTAAAACTCTATTAGGTCCTAGAAAGTTGTCCGTGACAACTCACTCGACACACAAAAGCAGTGTTAAAAACGGTACAATTCAACTATTCTTATTATTAGGATCACTTCGCGGCACTTCACTGTACAAATATACACATAATTTGTTCACTAAAAACCACTAGATTAGTATCTAATTTAAAACCTTTGTACTGCATCAGCCCACGCGGAGTGTTTGGTTTCTACCCCCAGAATCTTAAAAAGTATCTTTACCACAGGTCTTTTAAAGACACCCGAATGAGTGCGTACAGATAGAAAACGAATTACATTGTTACTATCCATGTGAACTTCCTCAAACACACCCAAGTTCCATTCAAGAGGCGGTGGATGGTCGCAACGCTATAAATATGACAGTACCTTTGGTCACAGGATATTATGGCTATTAACATTTTTTTGGTAAGATAAATGCATATAGGTTTATTTTATACTTCTTACAATAATTACGTTTCTCAATAAATCGTTATTTAGTAGGAAAAAAATAAATTAGCGCCTAAAACAGTCGGTCACGTGAAACTTGCGGATGTTACGTCTTATTTCAGTAAACAATGTACAAACTCTATGGCGACGCTGACAGCACCATGACTTATGTATGGAAATGTGATGTCATACGATGCTCAATCATTTATTTATTTATTCAATATCCTAAATGACACAAAATCCTAATACATTTTTTATGTGATAGGCGATAGATGGTAAGCGATTGCCGCCGCCCATACACACCCACGACACCAGTGGAGTCACAAGTGCGTTTCCAGCCTTTAAAACACATTTCACCCAGATTAGGACTCTGGTACCCTCATCACGTAGCGTAACACAGCACAGTGCTGCTTCTCGCCGGTTTTCTGTGAAGCCGTGGTATCACTCCGGTCAAGCCGGCCCATTCTTGCCGAAGCGTTGTTCTCCCACATTTATTTATTTAAGGATAGCCAACAAAGCATACATCATTACACGGTAGAAGGAAAAAACTTACATATACATTCCAAGATGCTGTCTTAATTAATGGCTACCACGACATGCTTATAATATAATCAACTTTAAATAGGAAACACAAAAAGAAGAGTAGGAAAAATCAGAAGCAGACTCATCTCTTTCCAGCAAGAAAGTGACATCGTGTAAAACCATATGTTCCATTACAAAATGTGCAATGGAACATATAGCTCCACTGTTACAATTATAAGAACAATAATTTAAAGATTTACTCTTCTAATACTAAGGAAGACATGTGTTTATGCAATGCTGATTTGAATCTACGTTGTGAATACGACAAATCAATATCAATTTGAGATGAACGTGTTAGTTAACTGAACTGTGATTGAACCCTATCAATGGAAGAAAAATGGCCTAGTCCTGTCCTGAACCCTTTGTCCTTGAATGGCAGATATCAAGTGACGCGGGCTAGTTTGTACGGTACATTGAAATTAACCTTTAAAAATTGGCGCAATCAATAAGATTATTAGCCAGTTTAAACAAGAACAAATGATCAGTTATACTACGGCGATTCTCTAGACCCATCATTTTAAAATATTTTAGACGTGAATTGTATGACGGAAGACGTTTCAACATATTACAACGGTAAGACAGGTGTGATAGAAATATTTTCTGAATCGCTTCTAAACGGCTTTTATGGACTTTATAATATGGATTCCATACCACGCTACAATATTCAAGCCCAGATCGCACCAATGAATTATAAACTGCTATTTTACTAGAGACTCCGTTAAACTCTACAATCTACAAACGTATAACGTATATTTCATAAAATGGGTATAAGTACCAAAGTTGACATATCACTCAATGGAAATTCTAACTTGGTGCAACCCAACATGAAATAAACAAAAAAAATACCATTTATTTGGAATTCCCATGCTCTTTTCAAAACTTTCTATAACAATGATGAAGCTTAGGTACGGTACTAGTCCCACACAAACATCAGTAAAAAAATGTTTCGTTGATTACTTCACGTCAGCTCGCCGCACCATTACCCGCCCATACCAATACCACTATTTGGCTAACTACACCACCCCGCTCAAAAACCTACCCTATTTTTAACCAATCAAGGTCTAATATAAATTCATCGACATGCTGTCTATCTGACATACTGCAACTAAATAACAATATGCAATTGGTGCCTTATTTGCTGGAGTTAAGGTTGACGGTGGACCAGCAGGTCAGGTCGGGCTACCTGCGTGATGTATTGTTCGCCGGGTATTCTATATCCTTTATTTAAAGCTGAACCAGACCACAGTGCAGTGTGCAGTAGTAGGAACTCACTATTTTTTCGTTATAATATATATTTAAGTCGATTCAATATTTTTTATGAGACTGTTAGATTTATTGGTTAAAGGATTGAGAAGGTCAGACGGCAGTCTCTTTATTCACCAGACTTCCCAAATCCTGAATCATAGTCCAAGCGTACCCCGGTGTCCGAAGCGACTGCTTTGGACGAAACTGGACTAAGTTAAATTTTTAATGATGATAGATTTATTGTAGACTAGCGACCCGCCTCGGATCCTCATGTGTTGTAAATTATTTTGAAATATTCCCTATTTTTTAAAATAACTATTATACTCAATACTTAGGGTTAAAGTTGCTTTCTAATGCTAATAACATTTTTGAAATCGGTCTAGTAATTTATGAATTTATTTACTTTATTAAATAAAATAAAAAAACCGGCCAAGTGCGAGTCGGGCTCGCGCACAAAGGGTTTCGTAGCAGCAAATATACATTATAAAGATTTTATATCATCGCGGATTTTTAAAGGTGTACAATACTGTAGTATATTTTTTGATCTATCTTATAAGGTTCAGCCATCGTTTTCAGTGTAAGCACAATAACTTAACCAAAATTACAGTTAAATCAACCTATCTCAAAAACTATAAGAGATACTTTGATCAAACCAAAAATCGTTGAAAGAGTTAATTAGCATGCATCACCTCTATTTTTTTTTGAATTTTATACCCCGTAGTTATAAAAATAGAGGGGGGGGACATACTTTTTACGACTTTGAGAGCTGATATCTCAAAAACCGTTCACTTTAAGAAAAATGTTTTTTAGAAAACTTTATATCATTTTAAAAGACCTTTCCATTGATACCCCACACGGGTATGTACATCGAAAAAAAAAATTTCATCCCTCAGTTACATGTATGGGGGGCCCCACCCCCAATTCTTTTTTTTACTATTTAGTGTCATATTTTTGTAGCGGTTCATACAACACATATTCCCATCAAATTTCATCACTGTAGTACTTATAGTTTCCGAGTAAATCGGCTGTGACAGACGGACAGACGGACAGACGGACAGACGGACAGACGGACATGACGAAACTATAAGGGTTCCGTTTTTGCCATTTTGGCTACGGAACCCTAAAAATTGGAAAATTTTAGACTTCTTAATGATTTATACGAAGTAATGATGAGGATGTAATTTTATCAGATGGTACCTGCATGAAATCCGTATTGTATTTTTATTCGTATAGCTTTCCCGTTTTAATCTCCATTAAATTAAACGTCCTCTTTTAGAATCACAGACTCCCTAAAACGACGGAGGAATAAGGGGTATGTTGATCACGCCTAGTGTCCCTATCTTAACGTCCTTAAAGCACAAGTGGTTTTATTTAATTGGTGTGCACCAATTAAATAAAACCACTTATTTTCACCAAAACATGTAATCACAACTTTAGGCAACTGTTTATAATAATAGACAATATAGAAGTATCAAAAGGAAAAGAAGTATAAAAAACATAGATAAAATCAAAAAAGATGATTGTGGCCGTCGCCAACAGGGTATAAGAGGTAAAAGTCATAATTTGGAGACGATTTACTGTAATTTACCGGACTGTGGCTAAAACAAATCCGTTTTTGCGTAACTTCTCTATCGGGCTGCGACAAGAGCGGTTTGAATGTGGGGTACTGTATCTTTTTGTTATTTTTCCAAGGAGCTTTTTGTATTTTTTGTAATATCTCTTTCTGATAAAATATTTTGTCTTGTCGGGATGGATGTAGAATGCTATTCGTAGTATTTTTGTGCCACGTAAAATTGAACTTTATGTTTATTCCTAATGCCGGTATTGGGTCATTTTTAACAGTTTTTAGCTGAACTAATAAATCAGTTGCCAGATCAAAAATTAATTCAAAAACTTCCCTGAATATTGATATTTCTACTTTTTACCTAGAGATAATTAGACTAAGTTTTTACTTAAACTTATTCTTCACTGGGGTTGCCAACCTATTTATCACTCGCTCTATTTGTTTTTAAATTCCGAATTCGGATTATTTTGTCGCCACGGTAAATACATGTCCTTTGTATAACATCGGTATTCATCATTGACTGATCCAATATCTAACAATAATTTATCATGGCGCTCAAACAATCCTTTGCTTTTATGTCGTCTTCCTCCCTCCGCCTATTTTGTTTATTTCTCTTCGAATCAAAAGAATTGTACACTCTCGAGCATCAATGTCACCATTTTCAAAAGCAACATTAATTCCGTAGTCGCCGTAGCAGTATAGCTACGTCGTAGTCTACTCGTAGCGTGTGTCGTGCGAAACTGGTATCGTATCGTATCGGTAACGAATATCAGAATCAACAGTGGGATTAAAAATATATACATTTAATACTTGTCGTTTCTAAGTACATACTTATAGATACATAGATATATATTCTTTGTTGCACAAAATACAAAACTTAAAAGCTAGGTTAGCTTATAATACATAGAAAACACCCAGACCAATACCAACACACATGTTTGTGCACACAAATGTTTTGTAACGTTGTACACGTATATAATATTTTTTTATAAAGAATAAAACAATTTTGAACCAAATAAACAATTCATTAACTTATTTAATAAAAATATAATAAAACTTACCTAAATAAAATCTGACTTAAACGATTATCTTAAAAAACTATACGAAAAATTTACATTAAAATCTAAAACTTAATATTAAAATACCTAAACCTCATTAACAATTAATCTAAATTATTAAAATCATTATCCTACAGTTATTTTAAATATTATTTACATAAAATGTCAAAGAAGTTGGTCAACTCAAGCATTGTCTAGTTCTGCGTTTGTACCGCGACATTTCTCGCTGGGTCTTTTGTTCTCCGAGCGCGGCGACTACGTAAGCCGTGATGTAGGACTCGTTGACCACTCGCCATTTGCAATCTGATTCGCCTGATCCAGACGGGTCGTTCAGTAGATAGATGAATATGATGATGATAGAACGGATGTAACGTAACTGATATTGGCCTGATAACGCATTTGACAGACCCTGTCATACGCTCCAAGAGTCTTGGGTTAGACTCCCACTTTGGATAAACGGGGGTTATTCTATGTCATCATCATCATCATCATCAGCCCATTTAATTCCCCATTGCTGGGGCACGGGCCTCCCTCAATCACATGAGGGGTAATTGCCATACTCACCACGCTTGGCAGACGGGTTGGCGAGGGTTTTGATATAAATGCAGAGTTTTCCTTCTCTGGGTGCTGATGATCATGCCAACAGCTTTACCTTAGTCGCCTTTTACGACACCTCGGTAAGAGTGAGGGTGGCCTATTCTACTCTGCCGGGGACCACACGGCGTATTCTATGTCGAGGTGGTTTAATGTTGGATTAAGAATACAATGTTTGTGATATCCTAATTGAATCTGAAACCCGTAACACTGAAACAAAATGACACATGAAAGAGAGAAAAGACAGTAATTGACAAAAAGACAGGATCAATTGAGATACAATTTTGTATACAGGAATCGTCACAGGAAGGATGTCAAAACTAGATTTAACACACGCTTTATAAAACAGTGCCGGTAGGAACATTCCACAGTCAATCAGGTCCCGAGCTTAGCATTTCCAGCTATGTATACCGACTGATAGTAATAATAGACGACAATAGACTGGTCTGTCGCAATCAACCAAAGCTAATAAACGTCCCAGCCAACGGGACACACTTAAACCCCGTCTAAATAACTTAGTGCCTCAAAGCCGTGTTAAGCCGAAGTTCCCGCTCGTGCGGCTCGTGTCGTTTCAATTAGTGGTCTCATATCCCTCACCCCCCTCCCCCTGCCGAACTTGCGGAGTAATTATGAGTTAGCGGTCGCGGCCTAATACTGAGCTACGCGGGTATTCCCTAGACGCACACTGGTCCAGGAACGCACACACAAACACACACACACACATATATATATGTACAGACAGCCACACATCAGGTTACTACAATCTGTCAAAATTTCTCAATTGACATTGAACCAAACTTGCTTGACATTAAGGTGGGAATTTGCCAATTTTGTATACTTTGCCGTGTGGCTGTATGAACCTAACATTCTTTTTCATGAAAGTCTCACATATTGGTACACATGACTTGATTCTGAGAAAAATTGACAATATTTCATGTTAGGATCAGGTATTCACAACACTGACGCTGTCATTATTTGAAACGCATATTTATATGGCATATTGACGACCCGTTTGGTACAGTGGTAGTGAACGCTGCCTTTGATCTAAGGGTTGCGGGTTCGATCCCCGCACAGTACAAACATTTGTATGCATGAACATGTCTGTTTGTATTGGTCTGGGTGTTTCCTATGTATTATAAGTATGTATTTAAAAAGAAAAGTGTTATATGTATATATTTGTAATCCCACTGTTGATTCTGATAACCGTAACACAGATGCTTGAGCTACCTAACTCGGAGTCAGGTCAATGTATATGTTGTGAAATATTTATTTATTATTTATTTATTATATTGGAAAATGTGTATTGGGTTTCAACTAATAATTAATATAAATTAAATTTCTCTTTTATATCAACTGTCATCTGCTCTTCACAAAAATACTGTGCCTTCGGTCTGTTCTTAAAAATAATAGGCCGTCAACACATTAGCGATCTCTCTGATTTCGCGGATGTTGATGGGCGGCGTTGATTACTTTCCATCAGTTGACTCGCTTGTTCGTTTGTCCGCCTCTAGCATAAAAAAAAGATAATACGTTATACGGTCGGGAAATTTGACGGTTAACCTCCTGAAGAGCAATAATCGCTTGCAGCTTGCCTAGTTTTTTTTTAAATGACACCATTTTAGTATCGTGCACGCGATTTTCGTTTGACCGTACATGTTAGAATCAGTTCGCCGTTTGCCCTTCGCGGCGCCGTCTGTGACATTTGTCATACGCTGCCTTAGGCTTAGGTTTTTACCCGGCTACGGCGAAGCAAAAAGGAGAGTTATAATTTTGACCTGTATGTATGTATGTGTGGTTGTTCATCTGTTCCCTCATTAACTAGTTATAACTTCTAAACTAGTTATCATATTTGAACAAATGTGGGGTCGTGTCGTTAGGATCATCTTGATTATCTTCTGGTTACCTTCTTCACGGCCACTCGTAAGATATTGTCCGGGAGATCACGGGAGTGCGAGCTGTACATATTACGACTTTGGAATGTCTCTTGGGGGTCAAAGGAATGGAAGCCATAGGGAAATGTTGAGATGTACCCTCATTTTGGCAATGCGTTGTCTACGCCCCTCCCACTTTTGTAATTAAACGTAGCGAGCGACGCCGCGTGACTTATTACAAGCAAAACGGTGTTACGTGCCACGGCCGTCTGCATGGGGGGATGATAGCTAATACTTGCATTTATTTAACTTTAAATACCAAATGAACAAGTCTACTTTTTATGTTATAGGTGGCAGACGAGCAGACGGATCACCTGATGGTAAGCAATTGCCGCCGCTCTTAGACACCCGCGACACCAGTGGAGTCACAAGTGCGCTGCCAACCTTTAAACCCCTCTTTCCCCGGATTGGGCCTTCGGTACCCTCACTCACGCAGCGAAACACAGCACAGTGCTGCTTCACGCCGGTTTTCTGTGAGGCCGTAGTATAACACCCGAGCCGGCCCTTTCATGCCGAAGCGTGGCTCTCTCATGGTTACTAAATCTCCTAACCGACTTTGTATCAAAAGGCGTTTTTTCTGCGAATCTCCAAAAATCGTACAACAAACGTTGTACAGTATGGTAGAAGAGTTTAAACCGATACACCGTGCATATTACAATATCAAAATTGAACCATAACAATGTGTCTGGTAGTCTCGTGGTCGTCATTACGGGGCGCGCCGCGAGGGGGCTGCCCTGAAGGGCCCTCGGCGCGTAGTGCTGAGTGCTCACTGATGGTGGGGTACACTGCCACTGTTAGCACTAGCCGATACTTAGGTAATGGGTGATTTCTTTCAAATAAATGAAGAGCCGAATCGCCCTGTTGGTCTAGTGGTTCATGTACCGGGCCGTGATCTCGGGGTCCTGGGTTTGATTCGAAAAAAGTATTTCGAATTTTTCGAACATTGCTCGGGTTTGTCATCACCAATCCGCATTAGGCAAGCGTGGGGATTAAGCCTAATCCCATTATAGTAGCGATGACTTGATTTCTATGATGGAGGTCTTTGCCATGCATTGGGACAGTATGTAGGCTGATACTTCTGTCTTACTTTGCTGATGTTCTGTCTTTATTGTTCTGAAAAGGCTAACTATATTGTGATGATATTGTGAGAGCCTCTTGCTGAGTACACTTTTGCATTTCTATCTGGTTAGTTGGTCTACGTTTAATATATTATTAATTTTGCTGAATAATGTGAACCCATGAAAAGCTTTTACAATAATCAGTCCAAATCTAGTTTTTTATTAGCTTAGTGTTTTTTATATAAATTAGCTTAATGGAATAAGTTTTATTATGCCTGATTAGTGAGATAAGGTTTAACTGAAACAAACATTTTTTTAATATTTAATGGATTTATTTTAAAAAGCTTTTTATGTATTTCTATATCAAAATAATCTTTATTCAATTTAAGTCCATACAGAACATTTATGCATGTCGAATATTATGTAATCTACCGCTGATTCGGAATGTCTATTTCTTCTATTCTACCGAGAAAAGTCAGTGAGAAACTCAGTAGTTACTCTTTTCGAATAACAAATACAATTTAGCTTTTTAAAATAATGCAATATTCTTTTTATTGATTGATAACGATGACAGCGTGACATACAATGCTTATACTCAGATAAGTAGATAAGTATGCTGAATAAATACTGTGTTCAAATTATTATACTGGCTTTCTTACTCGATAATCAATTCTATACTAACTTGTACAAACAGCCGATTGAATAACAAACTTGGCCTCTCAAAACTAGCATTTTTTGTAGCAGTATTTGTTTTTATGTGATAGGTGGCCGACGAGCAGATGGATCACCTCATGGTAAGTGATTACCGCTTCCGGTACCCTCACTCTCTCCACGAAACACGGTACCACTTCATTCGAGCTGGCCCATTCATGCCGGTCAAAATCTGCCTATAATCAGCATCAGGTCCAGCGGAATCAATACAAACACGCCATACATCACGAGCGGTCGCCCTTGCATGCGGTGCGCGACATCCATCACTAGATGGCGCGATAGCCAATAATTAGTGACGCCAGGTGCACTGTTGACGGGACAGAAGAAATCAACACTTTACGTACGGGTACGGGAATAGAGAGTGCACTTGTGCCTGCGCAAATACTTGTGCACTATAATATGTCCTGCGTCAATGGCTGATCACTGAAAATGGCCGCCATGACCGAAATATCGGTTTGGAGGACATTATAATTGGGTCATCCACGAAGACAATCAAACAAGCAAGCAAAAATAAGAACCGCGGAATTTTTTCCTGACGGTAATGACACAGGGATCTTCAAGAGATCGTGCAGATGTCCTGAGGCGGCGGTGATTACTTACGATCAAAGTTATGTTGTTTCAATTTATTCATTTAAATTAATGTATTAATATTGCTGCAATAAACGTTCGGATCTAGCGGTTTCAAACGTGTATTTAATTCAATTTGACCAAAAATATGATTTAGTCAATATTTCCTAATGTCGTTATAAAATATCAACGATCTAATTTTCATGCGTCAGCAGCTTACGGATGAGTCCCTTATGTTTGTCGATTTGTTGGTACAATCCCAAATCGACAAAAATAAGGAATTCAGGGCAATCGCCACGTGTCGCTAGATAGATTGGGACGTCCCACGCAAATCGGCAGACATCACTAGCCGTGATTGATATCTGAGAATGCGGGTCTGGGCGAATTAGTCGGCTTCATGCGAATCGCCAATAGGATAAGTGCTGAATGGCCTTTGGCGGGCCATAAGTCAAGGGGGAATTGATGGGCAAAAGAGAATTACACAGAAATAGGGATATTCTGTTTGACTTTGTTTAATAGGTGTGGTGCTAGCCACTTCTAAGCGATGTTAGCTCGGTAGATAAGAATACGCCTTCTGTATACGGGGATTGTGGTTTGAATCCGATCATACACCGCTGAAAATCTATGTGCGTCTACCATTAGCTCGGCGGTGAGGGCAAACATCGCGAGAAAACATGCACGTTTTGGATATTTTCTGAAACGTCTGGGGCGAGATATTTTTTTTTATCATTAAGCGTTGAAAGATATTTTTCCTTAGAATTTTTTGGGTATAGCAATTTTTAGCAATTTATTCTTAAAGTGACGGAGTAGGGCACACTGGCGACGCCAATTGATTTAAATAATTCTCACAACATCTCATACGTTGACCTGATTCCGTACTAAGTAGCTTAAGCACTTGTGTTACAGATATCAGACAACAGAGGAACACAAATATATACTTAAATACATATATTAAACCCAGGCACTGAACAAACACAAGTATTCATCGCGCGAATGTTTGTCCAGGGTGGGGATCGAACCCATATAGCTTCCCTCAGCATATACCGCATCTATCATGGGGAGTGCTCTGAAGAACTGTTTGATCTACTCCCTGCAGCTGAATTGTTACATCGAACCACTCGCAAGCGATTGTCATTCCATTCCCATCATCTCGATGGATGGTCTGATACTGAGCGTTTCTCGCGGAACTTTCTACCACGTACCTCAGTTCTGTGGAACACGTTGATATTTCTGATTTCGCGGATGTTTATGGGCGGCGTTGATTACTTTCCTTCAGGTGACTCGCTTGCTCGTTTGTCCCCTCTAGCATAAAAAAAAGTGTAACCATGATTCATAATCAGTGGTTGCTTCATTGTAATTACTAGACTCCCCAAATCCTGAATGCTTTGAACGCAATCGGAAATTGTATGCTAAAATGAAGATGCTGGCCACTTCTAAGCTGGTACATACTATCTATAAAGATCATGAATTACTGTGAGTCTTGTCTTCACCGTGTGAAAGCCACGTCTCGGTATGAATAGGCTCACTCGACCGGAGTGATACCACGGCCTTACTGAAAACCAGCGTGACGCTGGTTCACTCTGTATTTCACCAAGTGAGTGAGGGCTGGAAAGACCCATTCGGGGAGAATGAAAAGCGTCAATGCGGTCTAGGATGTCACGCGTTTGCTTTGAAGATGAACGTTCATTGCACTGTTGCCTTAAAGATATCCAGATTATAATCAGGAAACACAGACTACCAAGGAATTCCTATTTAAAAAAATATCATTACGAGTTTTGCGTTTACTTGTAACAACAGATTTGTTGCATTAAATGGTATGTCAAAATGACAATCCGTAAAACACAATAATAATAGATACATAAAACAATTAATATAACGAAAGATTATATAGTTACATTTAACTTACCCTTCAGTATAAAGGTGCGATGCCTACTTTTATAAATGTCCAAAATATAAATAATGCGACGTAATTATTTCTCCGGTAATTTTGGTATTATGCAGCAAATAAGAAATGGCATGGATTACCCGCAGGGGGCGCTCCGGCCTCCAAGGAAATAAGAGAGAGACGGAAACAACATCTGTTATTTTCTTTAGCGGATTTCCTTCTTATACCAATTCAGAGTTTAGCTATTCTGAGGGGCTTAGTGAATTTGCTACACAAATAGGCGGATATGGATACAAGATTTATGGAAGAAAAGAATTTTGTTACATTGGGAAATAATGCATTTTAAAAATGAAATTTAATGGAATTGCTCTGTAAGGGAGAATCAATTTTGAAAAGAATTTGTAAAGATAATAGGAGTGTCGGGCGTTTCACAGTTTCACTGAAAGTGTTATATTTTTAAGGGAAAAAAATCCCATTAAGATCTGCTTTGTAACAAAATATACTGCCAAATTGAAAATATACTTCTATTTTGAAGATGGTTAACTTTTACTTACATAAAGGAGAACATTTTGTGTGTGTACTAAGGTGCAGTGTGTGTAGTTATTTGTAATTCAAAGTTTTGTGACTATTGTATTATTAATCTTAATGTAATGTGTGTGTTAATATTCCTAACAAAGTTTACGTGATTGTTGAAAATAAGGCCTTACGCTTAAGGTTCGTATAGGTTTACCGCCCAACATCATCATCATCATCAGCCCATTTAAGTCCCCACTGCTGGGGTACGGGCCTCCCTCAATCACATGAGGGGTAATTGCCATACTCACCACGCTTGGCAGACGGGTTGGCGAGGGTTTTGATATAAATGCAGAGTTTTCCTTCTCTGGGTGCTGATGATCATGCCAGCAGCTTTACCTTAGTTGCCTTTTACGATACCTCGGTAAGAGTGAGGGTGGCCTATTCTACTCTGCCGGGGACCACACGGCAATGCACACCCATGCACACTCGCAATACCAGTAGAATCTCACTCACGTAGTACCACGTTATCCGGTTTGGTATGCCTTGACATCCGCATACTCGTAGATATAAATGTAAATTCTTTTATTTCCATAACTTTGTTAGATTATTATAAACTTCAAAATAGTTTCAATTTAGAAAGCAAACCCTGGATTACCTCTGAGACTTGAGTTGCTTGCACTCTGAGTCGCCGTCTGGAGTAGTCTGCCTCTCAGCTAAGAGAATGCCGGGGTATTTCCCTAGCTATTGCGCGAACAGAGAAAGTTACCCAGTTAGCTTTGCTACTAGTGATGTGCTAGGAGTGATATCTTTAGAAATGTGTATCCGCGGATATGTGTATTAAGTGCCAAGGTTTGCGGATACGATAGGGTTTTTTATTTTCTTACTCATTTTGATATTAAAAGTATTTTTTTTTATAAACAAAACCGTTTTTTCACTTTAGGTCCTTGTCGTTCTGTACTTATGTACAAAAAAACTAGATACACACTGTTGACGACGATATTTCAACGTGCATTAAGCGGACATTTTCTTTGTTTTGTTTATTGTTTAGGGCGACACTGGGCTGTGAAGATAACGTTTGTATATGTTTTTGGAACAAAAGTTAAAACACTAAAGGTTCCGCTCTAAAAGTAACAACGGATTTTCGGAATTCAAACGGACATTAATTTTATTCTCCCTTGGACAGCCGCGGATATAAATACGAATGCGGACATCTGGAACATCTCTAATAGCCGTGTTTGATGCCGTTCGCGCGTATTTACGAACAAAGCTAAACAGGGTAATTTCAATCCAATTCCGCGCAATCGAGTGAGTTTAGGTCGTCTAGTCTAAGTCTAGTCTAGCGCGACGACATGTAGGTATGGTTGGACGAATAATGTGGCATGGACTTGAGATGTATAAAGAAATTTCTTCATTAATTTGCTTGATACTTGTATCAGGTTAAAACAATTTCAAGTGGAGTTTCGAGTGGAGGCAAGGTACAGGAAGTCGCAGCCGTGGCAGGCTCCCCACAAGGTGGACCGACGATTTGGTGAAGATCGTGGGAATCCATGCGGGAAGCACAGGACCGATCTGTGTGGAGAACATTGGGGGAGGCCTATGTCCAGCTGTGGACGTCTATTGGCTGAAATGATGATGATGAAAACAATTTAATATATAAGAGACAAATGTTTTAGCAACTATGATAATATATTTTGTACCATTTAAAATGAAATGAAAATGAAAAAAAAGTTAGTACCTAAAGCAATTGTGTTACAAATATCAGACGACAAAGGACATACAAGTATAGTACTTGAATACTTACATTACAACCAGAGCCTGAACTAACACAAGTGTTCATTACACCAATGTTTCTTCAGGAATTCATTACGAAATAATGATTTCTAAATGATTATTTTTATTGTTAGCTCGAATAGTCCCACTGCTGGGGAAAGGCCTCCCCTAACAGCCAGCCAGCGTTTGCCGTTACGGGAGTATTGGTCCAGGTAGTCACGCCATCTCTTTTTCGGCCTGCCTTTTGGACGGCGGTCACCTACAGGCTGCCATTTCGTGACAACATAGGTCCATCTCTCCGGGTGCATTTAGATTTCTAAATAAGAAAATTATTCAAACTATCTACTATCAATACGCCATAATGATCATTACATTGTTATTATAAAAGTGAATTATCCTTACAATACGGGAATCCAATATCCCATCGAATGTAATAAAAAATACGTCTATAAATCATCAGTTAACGATGACATCACTCGTCTCACATTTCCCAAATTGCACTGCACCTATTTCTCCTTACAACCCAAGGTTCCCCTAACCCTTGAGCTGCAGCCGCGAAGCAACATCCGTTTAGCCCGCGATATCACGGAGGCGTCAATGGGACGGCGGGGACATTGAAAACTGTTGGGAAAAGTCGCCGCGAGACAAAAATACACTTCTAATATACGTGCGAATAAGACAGGTGAAGTAGGGGTTGATTTTCCTTTCGTTTGGCGTAGGGCGGGCGGCAGTGTGGCTCGGGCGGCCGCGGGAGACGGAGGCGCGCTGTGCCGCCCTCTAGCGAACATACCACGCGATCCACGTGCGTTCAGTGAGGTGTAGTGCAGTGTAGTGTAGTTGTCACTGTGTAGTTGTAGCTGTCGTGGTCGTGAAACGTTAGACGACAGAGATCGACTGACAAGAGGCTTTAAAGGTAAATCTAATTGTGTTATGAAAAGAATTGCAAATTGATTCTAAGGTCTTTTGTAAATTTTATCTGAATGGTATTTTCGTTATAAGAGCGAGTGGGTATATTAGACAAGACTGATGATGTAAACATTGAGTAGTCTTGTAAGACTGACCTAACTTAATTCGTCAATTCATACGTCTATGATCGTTCTTACTTTGTGGCCTTGAAGAGCATTATAAAGCACTTTAAGCCGTTGGTCATGCACCCGATCCCTATCCGGTCGTGTGACACTGGGGTCCCATCGGATTATGAGAGCAAGGGAATAGAGGGTGGACTTGTGTTTGTGCACACACTTGAGCACTATAATATATCCTGAGTTGTGGCTGATCGTTGAGATTGGCCGCTTTAGTCGAAATCTGTTGGAGCATATAATTGCATAAAGTCTTTATATAACCATCAATATTTCACAGCGTTCTTTGTTTACTAACATACAATTAGTCAAGAAGCACAAACGGCATCAGATCGAGTTACCCAGCTCGCAGTCAAAAATAGCACTTGTGTCTCAGACATAAGGATGGCCCAAAGTACATCACGTGCAACGTACTGGATGCCGTATGTACATAAAGAAAAGTTGTGTGTCATTACCATGTTTACCAAGGAAAAGTAGAATGTACTTAGAACCGAGTTCACCAACTTTTCAAACGTCGGTAATCACGCTTAAACCGTGCTTTAACCACTGTTGAAGTGTGATCAACGTTAAAGATGGTTAACTCGACCCTTTTTAACAAACATAAACAGTACGAGACATGTAAACTCGTGTATACATAATAACAATATAATAACTAAACATGGTTATTTAATACATAGTATAAGTGTTTGCCGAGAGGTCGTAACCCCGAAATTGTTTACAATTGTTTACGATCCGGTTTGGTAGCTAAAAATTAAAATCGATTGACGTCGCTAGTGTGCCCTACGCGTCACCTTAAGTAAGTACACTCAAATACGTGATGTACTTGTTTCTTTGAACTACGAGAAATGTCTAAACATCTTTTAAAGGAGTTATTCTCTAATAAATTAAGTACTAAAGCAGGCAAAATAATCTAAAGTTAAAAGCACTAAGTTCTTTCTAATGAAATAAAGAAAGGAGTGAGAGTTTTTCTCACTCCTGCAGCAAACGAAATCTACACGAAACGGATAATGTTTTAATCAAAAACTTTCCTCGTAGACGAGGTAACGTTCGAGGAACTGTAAGAACCTCTCGCCACGTGCCGTATTAATATACGAAACCTTATTGGTGGTTTGCTTACGTATTTTATCTCATTTTCACTCGTTTTCTCCTTTATTTAATAAACAAAATAGACGTTACCTCTAAATTCATGGTGTTATTCAATGCAAATTACTGCGCTAAATTATGTTCTGAGCACTAAGAATGAAGGATATTCGAATGATTATGCCCCACCTTGCTGACATAATTTTCTTTAAAAGCAATTTAGAAATGGAAAATCATAGTTACAAAGACAATTACAAATCGAAAATCATATTAATTAATGTACACATTTCCACATACCTATTCCTACTGCATTACTCAATGTAACAACACACAGGCACAATTTTGTATTACACGTTAATATTCTTAATTATCTGACCGCGCCTGTGCTGTGTTTACCCGTCATATACACGTCAATATTACTGATTTTTTTTTAATTTACATTTCCTACCGCGCACAGTAAAACTGTGGAACCAACTCTCATCAGCTTCAAGGAATGGGCTTGTTTTTTTCTCAAGAGCCGGTAACGCATATGTGATTCCTCAGGTGTTGCAGACGTCCATTCTCGGTCGTGATCACTTAACATCAGGTATGCTCGTTGGTCCGCTATAATGTAAAAAAAACTTTACTAGATGCCGAAAGTGCACGTTAATTGTCGGCCGATTAGACCAATCTTTGTCCGAGAACAAATCATACGATTAACGCTATGCCATAGATTATTCTTGGATACAAAAACACCGTTTTTGAGAATCTTGAAATTTTTAACCATTTTCTTTTATACCTGTTCTTAACTAAACTAGAAACGATATATTTATTTCGAGTTCTTACTTAGTGTACTTTAAACTCCATGTTAAGAACAGTTTCTTATACAGTGTTTAAAGTTGAAGTTGAAAATGGAGAGCTAAAAATTTTTTAATTTTTTTTTATTTTTTTAGAATCTTCTACGTAGAAACTCCCCATTTCCACACTAGTAGATTATTTTAAGTATTTTTTAGGTTCGTCTATAAAATCAAAACCCATTTTTTCATTTTCATAGGTTTGTACACAACACATAGAAACCGCTATTAACGGATGTCGATTTCTAGTGCTTAAGATTTAAAACGAATTATTTTGAGTCTGTGTAGGTACTCGTAGTTTGGAAAATTATTTGACCTTCATAAAATTTCTATTAATAAAATAATAAATATATTTTTGATTTTGATTTTGTACATATTTATAATAAAACGTATTATTAGTGAAACCACTTAAATGGACTCGGCCGTTTTTCATGATATTTGATTGTTAGATTGGTTGACTTCTGAATAGAAGAATGGCCATTAAAATATCGAAAAGGAATGAAATAAAATTACTAATAAGTACGCTAGGGGCCACTAGGTTTTTTAATAACTTTATTAGCATTTATAATAATAACGACGAAGCTAACGAAAGCAATCGTTTCATTATCATACCGCTATAAGTTTCTTAAAGTTTTCTAATCAAATTCCTTAACTCTCTGAATAACCGTTTGAAACTTGGCAAAGTACTTCTACGCCGAAACATTTAACTTCACGGTATTCCGATTTTCCAAATGAAAATAAAGAGTTAAGAGGATTAGGAAGAACAAAGCCAATAAGTTAAAAACAATTGCGAGAATACTTTGAATATTTTCAAGTTCTTAGCGACTTTTGGTTCCCTAAAGAAAGTGTAAAAAATAAGCATATGTATTCACACATTGCGGTTGAGTGTATCCTCGTCTTTGTCTTTCCCGGTTCGGATCCCGGCTACGCTTAGACCACGATTCAGGATGTGGCAAGTCTGGCAATTTCAATGAAGCGACTGTCGTCTGAATTTTGATACATACCAACTGGATCATGATTATAGGTTCAGAATCATTTTCTGAACAATTATGGGTATCCACAATATTGAAGACCACTACATATTTACGTGTACAATGGTGCATACCTACTATACATATAAGTGTGTTTTTATAAAAAACTAGCTGACCCGGCAAACGTTGTTTTGCCATATAAATAAAAGGGTTGATCGTAGAAGGGTGAAAATTGAGGATTGTATGTATTTTTGTATGTTGTATCATAAAAAAAGAGAAATTAAAAATTTTGTCTAAAAAATAAAAATAAAAATTTAGGGGTGGACTACCCCTAACATTTAGGGGGATGAAAAATAGATGTTGGCCGATTCTCATAGATACCGGATAAGCACAAAAAATTTCATCAAAATCGGTCAAGCCGTTTCGGAGGAGTATGGCAACGAAAACTGTGACACGAGAATTTTATATATTAGAAGATAGATAAACATAAATTTTTTTTATTTGACTTAAATCTCACCTGAGGTTGACGATGAGGTCTAGGCTGAGATAGATATTCTTTATTGTACAAAATCAAAATAAGAAAATGGTACACTGTGAAAAACATTCCATCACGGACTAAAAAATTGCCAGTTCCTATTTCTGCTGCATCATCAAGAAATGGAACTCGTTGCCGGCGCATGTATTTCCTCCTTCCTACAATATGGATTCCTTAAAACGAAGCGTAGAAGCATCTCGCGGGCCAGTATGGCAGTTCCAACGGAGGTGATGCCTGACATCGCTTCCCAACGGAATTGCAACGTGGGCTCTTCTCTTGCTTATCATCAGGCTGAGGAGAGCCAATATACTGTGTCACGATAATAAAACAGATAGTACAATAAAGCGGCCTTATATGTAGATGCGTGTACACTTGTTTATGTGCAATTTCATTGTTTTACATAAATAGTAGTTTTTGATTATGATATAAAGTTCTCCATTCATCATTGTTTTGTGCGCTTGCGCACGTCTTTATTACGTGTTATGAAAAGTAGCTACTATGTATCGTCCAGACGCGGAGCATGGATGGACGGCGTCGGTTATGGCTCATAAATACCGGGTGTTCGCCGACATTGCCTGGCTCACCTGAGGCCGGATTATAAAAGATATATTGTAAACTAACTCTAAGGAAGGGAAGATCAGTGAAGAACCTTCATTCTGAGAGCCAGGGCTTAAGTTGGTTTAGTTTGAAATTATAAGATAGGGGCAGATGAATAGACAAATCACCTGATGGCAATCGATCCGCCATGGACACCTGCTACACCATAGCCCCCTAATTACAAAACGCGCTCTAAGAATAATTTCAGAAAAAAGTCGTTTACATTGCGTGTTGGAACGGGATGTCATGAGCTTTAGTACGGTAGTAACATTGAATCGCGTTTTCTAATAAGGTGCTACGAGTCACACAGTCGGGGGCTTTTAAAAAAGAATACGCTCTTTTCTTGAAAATTTTATTGACGCAAAATAATGCTGAAAGACCCCAATAATTTAAACTTTTAATTAATATTTGTTTACACAGAATGTGGCATAGATTGTTGAAACGTGTTTTTGGCTCTATACTGGCATCTGGTGTCTGGCTTTCATTTCATCTTCCTACTAACATAAGATATTTACACTTTCGGTTATCAAATGTCTTCACACGACTCTTACCATAATAATGTTCGTCATGTGGGTAAAAATCGAATGCAGGTTTTTCACAGATTATATAGCCCATCGTGTGGCTGTCAGTACAAGGGTGATAGATTTTTTTTTCACAACATTACATAAGTACATTGATCTGACTCCGAGATAGGTAGCTCAAGCAGGTGCTTGTCCCACTGTTGATTCTGATATCCGTAACACAGATTACAAATATAAACATTTAATACTTTTCTTTTGTAAAAACATACTTATAATACATATACTTTTAACATTTTTAGTGATTATTTAAACATTTACACAAGCTAAACTTTTTGTTCAAGAATTTCATACTTATTTTAAGTGACCATGAAATTGGTACCTAATCATGCAATACTTTCAGTATTATATACTGATACATTCAGTATATTATTTGACTGCTACCATTTGCCACGAATGTCGCAAATCACCAGCACCCCCTGAAAAGAAACTCCGATCTCCAAAAGCTAGCGATCATCATCAGCAACCCACAGTCGTCCACTGCTGGACATAGGTCTCCCCTAATGCACGCCACTGCTCCCGATTTTCGGCCACTCTCATCCAGCCCACACCAGCCAGCCTTCGAATGTCATCATCCCATCTTGTCGCAGGGCGTCCTACACTACGCTTACCGAGTCGCGGTCTCCACTCAAGGACTTTACGGCTCCTACGGCTGTCAGTTCTGCGGCTAATATGACCAGCCCACTGCCACTTCACAGATCTTCAGACTTCATAAGATTGGTAATTCATTCGTAGGAATGAGTATTAAAATATTTAATAAGTTACCACAAAAGCTTGTTGATTTACCAATGCCCAAATTTAAAACACATGTTAAAAATTATTTAATGGCAAAAGCCTATTTATACAGTTAATGATTACTTAAATGACAAGAATTTGTGGAAATGATAAACTGTTCGCCTACACCCATGACACTGTACTTAAAAAAAATTTGGTGATTAAAAAGAGTAGCTGGCGAGTTTCTTGCCGGATCTTCTCGTCAGAATCAACTTTCCGATTCCGGTGGTAGAATCACATTACATTTATTCATTTCTTAGTATATTTTTTGTATCGACATGTATGTTTAATAACATGTATAATATACATAGCTATAATTTATATTTTTCATGTATGACGATTTGTAAGAGCTATATATAAGCCTATGCAAATAAAGCACTTTTGAATTTTGAATTTTGAATTTTTTGAAAACTTCAGTTACTAGCGATATTAAATCGTAATTCGTACCCCATCGCGCGCCGAGACCTAAGTACCGGGATGTACTCGTGTACACACACTCGTGTTGTTCCTGCTCGCGAATGAGATACACGATACGAATACAAATTCGCTAATTGATTTACAGGAAATAATTTCGCACGTGATAGGGGTTCTTTTTATCAAACCAGTAACCGTGTAGGTATATTAAGTACACTCATATTTTGAACTTTCTATCCTAACCTATGTCGGTGACTCTGGTTCTCTGTCGGATTACATCATTTCTGATGCGGTCCGTCAGAGATACTCCGAGCATAGCCCTTTCCATAGCTCTTTGAGCCGTAAAGTCCTTGAGTGGAGACCGCGACTCGGTAAGCGTAGTGTAGGACGCCCTGCGACAAGATGGGATGATGACATTCGAAGGCTGGCTGGTGTGGGCTGGATGAGAGCGGCCGAAAATCGGGAGCAGTGGCGTGCATTAGGGGAGACCTATGTCCAGCAGTGGATGAGTGTGGGTTGCTGATGATGATGATGATCCTAACCTAACCTTCATAAATAAATTACCTTAATTTGTTTTGCAGCATCCCAGGAGCCCAATTCTCGGGCTCGTGACATTTATCATCATACGACCATATATCACCAAAACATGTTTTTTTTGTATGGATTTTAGGTGAAATCCGCCATGTTTTCAAAATATCACGAGCACGAGAATTGGGCTACAGGCTGTACTCGTAGATGGCGCTGTGCGTCGATTCCATTCGATTCGCAGTCTTTCGTTTTTCAGTTTACTTAAGCTTGTCGATTTTTTTTGTAATAGGTGGCAGAGAAGCAGATGGATCACCTGATGGTAAGCAATTGTCGCCGTCCATGGACACCCGGGACACCAGTGGATTCACAAGTGCGCTGCCAAACCCTTTCCCCCAGATTTTGGGCATCCGGTACCTTCACTCACGCAGCGAAAGATAGCACACTGCTGCTTCATGCCAGTTTTCTGTGAGACCGTGGTGTCACTCCGGTCCAGCCGTCCCATTCATGCCGAAGCGTGGCTCTCCCACGTTATTTATTTAACCTCATTAAGTAGTATAGATAGATAAATAATATTGCGCCGGAGAATCCACATCGATGGACTTGTCTCATGATAAGGTGTTCCCCGTACGAGACCGTAATGGCGATCGCCGGAGGCGTTCGCCAATACCAACAATAAAAAAAAAAAAACTAAATTTATCCGACCGGAAATTGAATCCAGGAAAATGCTGGTTGTCGTTATATCGGTACAGGAAGGTACAGGCTTCTCCAATTAGTTCCCTAATCATTACGTTAGGGTTTTGGTAACCTTAAAGTTCAAAATCTATTTTTTTTTCTCATCGTGCCTATTTTCATCTTATATTTAAAATCGTATTCGAATATTTCTTAGTTGTAATGACGCTGTTATTAAGCTATGACTCCAAAACTAATTAGCAATTAACACTCAAGATAAATACTTCTTATCAGGAGTGGCGCCCGTGTAGGCGTAATTTCAACTTAAAGTCGTTGTGGGTCTTATTGGCTTGAGCTAAATGTAAGTTAGGACTATAGAACTAAGACAAACAAGTAAGAGGCATGAAGACCTCTTGTAAATGGAAACTTGAGGTTGCTAAAACAGTACTTCATTTCTGTGGATCGGTTTGGCGGCAATTTTATTGCTGGCGATTATTTTGAACCGAGGAGACCAAGAGCCCTTTCTATAAGGCCGGCAACGTATCAGTAATTTCTCGTCGTAATTTAAATAGTGCGCTATTTGTCGCGTTGTTTAGCGTGTTACGAAATCGAACATGCTATAAAGTAGATCACGCTACGCAATCCAACATATTACGTAATCGAACATGCTACGAAGTCGAACATGCTACGCAATCCAACGTGTTACAAAACGGATCATGCCACGCAATCAAAAGTGTTATGGAATCGAACATGCTACGCAATGCAACTTGCTACACAAGTAGTCTACTACGAGATCTTGCTACGCAGTTAAGCTTGCTACGCCGTTTATTTTAAGCCGTATCCCTTAGCGATGAATTAATATTTTAACCGTATCATCTCAATACATTTTTGATTGTATTATGTTTGTACGCAAGAACTTGCATCTTTACTCACAAAAATCAGATTTTCATAGCTTTAACACGCGAAATAAACATAGGCTTGCTGTCCCAAATATAAGACTTCATAAAACTGGAAATTCATTTGTAGGATTGAGCATTAGAATGTTTAATAAGTGGTACTTGAGGTATCAAATATCATTGATTTACCTGTACTTAAGTTTAAGTTGCATGTAAAAAACTGCCTAATGCGGAAAGGCTACTATAAAGTAGATGATTATTTGAAGGATAAGGATTCTTGGACATATTCATCTATTCGCCTGTCCTCTAATGTATAATTCATTTCATAATTTTTCTTTGACGATTTATCTAAACGATATTGATTATAAGCATTGTATATCATACTGTCACTGCTATCATAATTTGTATAAGAATGAATATTGTAATTACCATATTATTTGAAAAGAGTAACTACTGAGTTTCTTGCTCATTCTTCTCGGTAGAAATTGACATTCCGAATCAGCGGTAGATTACATAATATTTGACATTCATAAATGTTCTGTATGGACGTAAATTGAATAAAGACATGTTTGATTTTGATTTTGATTCTATTTGGCCTCCATACGCCTGAGCCCTGCAGAGTAAAAATAATAAGGCTCATATCTTAATTCATATATGTTATGTGCTTTTATTTTAAAGATGTTTTAATATATTTAAAAGCGATACGCAGATCAGCGGAGCGTGTCTCCACCGGATCTGTACCTCAGCGTTGACTCTAAGACAAACCTTCAGATAACGTCGGAGCTATTGACTATGTACATGAATATTGTTAGTACCTACCGGCGAAGTTTATACAAAGCTATAATGTTTAATAAAATTTTATGCTCGGCTTATAAACGGATCTTGGAGTTTTGATGACCTTTTTATGCCCACCTCCGTCTGTTTACAAAGTTATGGCTCATCTGCCTTAATAAAATAAATGAAATTGCTTTATTTGTTTTAAGGCTGAATAGGCCTTGTGAAGAGGGAACGGTCGACATAGATGACAAAACTTATACGAATATCATTAAAAACCACGAACTAGAAAGTGTTCAATAACATTTTAAACACTTCATACACTTTAAATAACATTTTATAACAGTACACTCGAGAAAAGATGTTATTGAAGTCGGCGCCCAAGACTATCTTGTAATACTTCATTCAATAATTCAACAGGGATTAGGCGCCGATTTCAATAACATCTTTTCTCGAGTGTACTGTTATAAAATGTTATTTAAAGTGTATGAAGTGTTAAAAATGTTATTTTACACTTTTTAGTTCGTGGTTTTTGAAGGCGGTTTTTTTTTTCGTAGAAATTTTTAATTACTATATATTTTGATTATTATATATATTATATTACTATATCCTCCAACTGGTTACGGCTACGACGACCAATCTCAACGATTAGCCACGTAGGCAGGATATATTATAGTGCTCAAGTTTGTGCGCAAACATAAGTGTCCTCTTTATTACCTTAACCTCATATTCTGATGGGACACCAGTATGATACGACCGGAGAGGGATCGAGTGCAGGACCAACGGCTTAATGTGCTTTCCGAGGCACGGGGGTACAAGACCGCCCACTGCCAGACTCCGGGCTGACACCTAGAATTTCTTAGCGAAAACTTTGGTACACATTTTTGGCCCGCTGATCGAGCCCAGGACCTCGACGGTTGAAATTTCGAACAGTAAAAGCTTCGAATACGAATTTCGTTTTACGCTTTGACAAAATAACATCTGCGCTTTTTCCGAGATGATCAATTTATCATAACAAGTTATGCTTCAGTTCCAAGGACGGCAATTAAACTTTACCTTCACCCTCCTGTATTAAAAATGCACTGCCCTCGCAGCGAGGCGCGAGGCGGGGGGAGGGTGACCGTGAATGTCGTTTCCTCTCGAGTCCTCCCGAGACCTGCGCCATAAACCGCTCCACACCTCATCGCCTCGCTTGTGACGTCACTGTATCCGTCAGACGAGTAGTGATGCAACTTTACACTTGTCGATTTTAGGTCTGAATTAGGGACGAGGAAAATACAATTGTGTTAAGGTTTTTTTTATTTTTTATAGAATGGCTAATCAGGATGACCTCACTCCGCCTGATGGTAAGCGGCCGTGAAATCCAAATATGAGGCTGACAGGCACAAAAGAACTAACAAAGTACCCATTGTGTCTGCCATCCTCATCCTAATGGCCTGCTGAGATGCCGTTTCACGCCCCGCCTAAAAGACCCCGAATTGTATGAAGGACACATGAGCTGGGAGGGCATTCCATGGCTTGATGGCTCGGGGCAGGAACGAGGAGCCAAACCTTTTGGTGCGCGCCGCCATTGTCTGGATGGTATGCGGATGTCAACGCTGTCCAGCACGTGTTGTTCGGAAGTGGAAAGGGGAGGAGGTGTATCCAAATACAGCAACCACGGATGGCCAATCGCGAGATGCCAATTTTCTACGGTTTGTAGTAAATACGCGCGCGTGGCAGCTACTCTCTATGGTCAAAAGATGTTTGGTCACACCTAGGAAATGCCAAATAAACGAAATTTTTGGCCAAATTAAGTAAAATGGTTTACGAATCATGTAGGTTTCCTCGCCATATTTTCCCTGTCCTTCGAGTTCATGGCAGTAATATGCAACTTATGAAAAATCCATAGGTGCATGGTCAGACTCGAACCTACGACCTACCGTTGTGGAAGCGCACGTTGTTACCCACTGATCTATCACCGCTCAATAATGTCGTTATGTTATTGTCAGTGACGTAAAATAAGAATAAGAAGACGTAGAATTACCCGAGTGACTTTTGACTCGCTGAATGTTAATGCGTTATTACGACCTAGGCCGCACTGTAATGTTTTCCCGACTTCCTAAGTATCTACACTAGAATTGGGTTATTTAATTTAGACTTTATTATCGGCATCCGAAGTTTCCCCACTTCGAGGCGCCGGCCCGTCAAATTACAAGTTTTCTTGATGAACGTTTCGAACGGGAAAATATACGTTACGTTTTCCAATCTAAATAAGTTACCCTTGACCCTTATTACTTAGAGCATACGTCTTATATTCGAGGGGAGTTTACTGACGAAACTGACGATTGCTTTCATTTTTAGTGTTGACCTTCACGAAATAATAAAGTTCCGAACCAATATATTTTTGGAACAATCTAGAAAATATGTATACCTGCTTGTGAAAATGACTTCATGCATGGTTCTTCGCTATCTGAATCCATTTCAATTGCATTTCCTACCTATCAGCTATATCTAGTTATTCAGCCTTTTAAATCGAAGTTCGTAGTTTCGGATTCGAGCAGTTTGAATTTTTTTGATTTAGAGAACTGCAAAATTCAGTTATTTTAATGTTCGCTATTGTTGATAAAAGATAAAGATAAAAATTCTTTATTAAATTTAGGTCCATACAGAACACTTATGAATGTCAATATAGGTACACATATTATTATCATCTACCGCTGGTTCGGAATGTCGATTTCTACTGAGAAGACACCAGCAAGAAACTCAGTAGTTACTCTTTTCAAATATTGATGAAGTTACAGAGTTTCAATTAAGAAGAAAAAAAATACAATTGTCAAAGTTAATAGACTACTATGAATAACACAAGACTAATCGATTAACATGACCAAGAATCCTTATCATTTAAATACTCTTGTACACTATAGTAACCTTTCTTCATTAGGCAGGTTTTAATATGAGACTTAAACTTATCCAATGATAGGTTAATGACATTTTGTGGGAGCTTATTGAATATCTTAATACTTAGGCCAACAAAGGAATTATAGTGAGTATGGATATAATAGTGAGTATGGTGAGTTAAGTCCACTTAGCATGTTAGATCAACAAAATAAGTAAAAAATCTACTGTTCCATACAAAATAGAATATCCTCCCTGAAATAACGTATGGAACAGTTGATTTTTTTTTCGCTTAATTTGTTATTATATCATGCTAAATGGTCTTTATAAACGGTACCTATTTAAATATGATTGAGGTTTTCGGGATGTAAATGATAAAAAATAAAGGTGTATACTCGTAGCAATGATTTTAATGTAATTACCAGACAAATAGATACTTTATTGCACAAAATACCCAACCAAAAGACATTACACTCACTCACTCAGTGGGTACATTGTTAGTTCTTTTGTGCCTGTCAGCCTCATAGGTATTTGGATTTCACGGCCGCTTACTATCAGGCGGAGTGAGGTCATCCTGATTGGCCTTTCTGTAAAAAAAAACAGAAATTTTGTGCACATTTTCGACAGTCTTATCGCTAAAAGCTATTCCTACCAGACAACCTTCGGGTATATGACATTCGAAATCTTGCCGAAACCTGGATATGTCTTTATATACGTCTTTTATGGCATGTGTTTGTCTCCTCTTGACTTAATTTATTTTTTATTTTATGACGCCCTGTTGGTCCAGTGTTTTAAGTATCGGGCCGCGATGTCGGGGTCCTGAGTTCTCGATTCCCGGGTCGAGCAAAAAGTATGTTTCGAATTTTCCGAACATTGCTCTGGTTTGTGATCATCAATTCGCTTTTGGGAAAACGTGGTGATTAATTCTAATCCCATCATAGTAGCGATGACTTGATTTCTATGATGGTGGCCTTTGCCCTGCAGTGGGATAGTATATAGGCTGATACTTTACGTACCTCATAGAGTCAGAAATGCATTACATGTGACCGGTATGTAGGTTCGATGCTACGTAAGGCAGGGGGAACGATATTGCTGCTCCGATGTTTGTGACATTCTGTCAAGTTATTTATTTTATGAAAGTAATAAGAGATCGAGACAAAAGCAAAGCCCATTATGGCAGAGTAATAAGCCATAAAAAAGTTTAACGGCGCTATCAATTGTCCAAAATAATATAAAAAGGCGCAATAAAAAGCAAACTAACAATATATCCAGGGGCCTACTGCGAAATGATATTCACGATTCCTATCGCAGGTGCTGTGCGTCTCTTCTTTGGATGCAATGTATATTTTCGTTCGTTGCGGGACGGTTTCGTTGTAAGCCTCAGGCCAGTCCCGAGCCTCTTACCGCATGAGGTCTCCATATTTGTTTATTTGCTATATTGTACATTTGCACACTTATGTTTTTGGTCATAAATTCAAATTTGTTGTATTTTGTGATTGTAAGACCAAAAATAGGGAAACGTTAGAATAATCTGACATTTACTAGCTGCCTTTTGTCCAAGCGTTGCGGGTTCGATCCCTGCACAGTACAAACATTTGAATGCATGAATATGTCTGTTTATATTGGTCTGGGTGTTTTCTATGTAATAAAAGTATACATAAAGAACACCCAGACTAATACATATGTATGTTTTTTTTTTTACATTATAGCGGACAAACGAGCAGACGGCACACCCGATAGAAAGTGATCACCGCCGCCCATGGACATTTGCAACACCTGAGGTATCACATATGCGTTGCAGGCTCTTAAGAAAGGAGTAAACCCTTTTCTTGAAGGTCACCAGGTCGTATCTGTTCGGAAACACCACGGATGAGAGCTGGTTCCGCAGTTTACGTATTTACAAAATAAAAGTATTATTATATATATATATTTGTAATCCCACTGTTGATTCTAATATCCGTAACAGGGGTGCTTGAGCTACCAGTCTCAGAGTCAGATCAATGTATGTGATGTTGTGAAATATTTATTTATTTAATTTTTTTCCGTTAGTTGCGGGACGGTTTCGTTGTAGGCCTGTGGCCTGTCCCGTTGGTGGAACAGCGGGACAATCCAATAAGTCCGTATTTCAAAGGGAGTTAAAAGGCCTGAGGGTGACGATAAATAATAAGATAACGCGCCGGTGGTCTGGAGGTAGGGACTTCAGTCTCCCTGCGCCTCTTTACTGATTACCTACTAGATATTTTTACTGAACATATCTTTCCATTAGGTTGCCATTAGGTTAGGTTTCCATTAGGTAAAATAGAATAGAGTAAAATAGAGGGTGCACTTCTATTTGTCATTCTTAACAATTGAATATGAGATTAAATAAATTAAAACATAATGTCGCATACCTTACTCCAAAAGTTGAAGGATTCAACCCCAACAATGAAAAATAAAATGGTGCATTTTTTAAAGTTAATCAAGTTAAAGTTAAGTAAGCACTCATTTATGTAATTTGTTGAACGAAATTCATTTTCAAGTTCTAATTCATGAATAAAAACAAAAAATTGAAGATAGACAACAAGACGTGACCATAAATAATTAAAATAATGCCCTTCCTCTCTGAAAATAAAGTTTAGAATATAAATTTAAAGTTGGAGGGAGATAACAGACCTCGTTCCGGAGTCGGAACTTTCACTAAGCACGGATACAGAACATTAGACGGCTTGTATCTTAAGATACAATAGTTTTTATCTATTTCGACATCATTTATAATTGCGAACCTCCTTTTTGCTATTGGTTGGTTGGTTCCGGCGCCCAAATTAGGTCTGTACTAAGTGGGCGTTTCTGCGTTTTGGGTACTTTCCAGGAATTACTGACAACTACCATGATGTTTGGGATTCTTTATTTTATTTCATTTTGTATGAGACCTGAAAAATATCGTATTGCTTTTTAAAAGGCCGGCGGCACACCTGCAACTTCTCAGGTGTTGCAGATGTACATGGGCTGCGGTTAATCGCTTACCATCAGACAGTGAGTTATTTGAAGTTTCGTGCGGGCAGTAAGTTACTTAAATGTGGTAGGGCCACGCTTAGGCATGAATGGGCCGGCTCGACCAGAGTGATACCACTGCCTCAGAGAAGACCGGCGTGAAGCAGCGCCTGCGCTGTGTTTCGTCGTGTGAGTGAGGTTACCGGAGGCCCAATGGGGGGAAGGGGAAAATGTGACTCCACTGGTGTTGTGGGCGGCGGAATTGCTTACCATCAGGTGATCCGTTTGGTCGTCTGCCACCTATCATTAAAAAAAAATGTTGTAAGTTGCGAGAGTAAACAATGTGATGTCCGCTGGCTTCAACTCATCACGCTAAAACTTTGTTAGCGGTGTCGGTTCCACATGGTAGTAGTAATAGTTCAATGCCATCAGGTGACCCGTCTGCTCGTCTGCTCCTCATCTCTTAAACAAACACGACTGGACCATATCGACCTAAGATGAAACGTCATAAAAGCCACTGCAATGACGTTAGTTCGGGAATCTCTAAAAAAAAAACGGATGCGTCGTAACTCATTAGATTAGGCTGGTAAAATAAGTGAAATACTAATTCAATTATTTTCCTAGCCTAATCTGGGCGAGGTACGTCACATACCACTCAACTATGGCTGGCTTTCATCATCTTCTTACCTTTAAATATATATAAAACAGACAAAACAGCATAAAAGCAATAATAACACAAAAAAAGCTGCAAAAAAAAAAAATCGCACGACTCAACCGAATTTTGAGCGTACGTACCTTTTTTTGTTCTACCTCATACAGACAAGACTGGTCTCCTTTGTGGGACGCTATTAATCACCAGCCACTGCACCGCGGACAGCCGCCTAATCGAATAGTTTTACGATGTCCGCGTGTCCGACGAGGGGGACAAAGAACTAGAGCGTGATCGATGCCTCTATTACCTTTTTAAATTACAATCGGGTTGGAGTTGACGGCTTCATTGTCTTTTCCAAAGTGAGTTGGAGACACGATTATAGTTTTAAGATTGTAACCGAGTGGGAACCGAACCACGAACTTACGCGTGTGAGAGGTCTTTATCAAATGCGCCCGCCTGTCGGGCTATCCTGTCTGACAAATTGATTCGATTCCCGCACCAACACAATTTGATGATTAATCAGATATGTGTTAGGTCTGGGTGTTTGTGGTACCTTCGTTGTTCCTACATAGTTTTCATAGTACAGTCAAAGAACGAAAAGGTTCGTCAGTTTTCAAATTGATTCGTTTGATAATTATGCTATGAGCACTTACTACCTTTCGTAAATTTGTCAGAGTAATACCCGTTGCACAGAAAATTATGCTTAAATGTTAGATCAGAAAGTTCAGATTTGCTTGTAGCGACATTCCTTTTGATATAAATAAAATTTGAAAAAGGTTGGCAGATCTTTTTAAATCTGCACGTTGGTATAACTGATTCTTGCCGTGCAAGCGAATATATACCTTAAGTTGACGAATCTTTTTATTCTCTGTACCGTACAAGGAAAAACCTTAGTTTGGGACCAGAACAATGTATGTAATGTTGTCTTGATTTTTTTAGGGCAATACGTGTAATTTCTAATCAGACACGCGCCCAGTACAGTAAGTCTTATCGCTTGTAGCGATTTCTTCCAGAGAACCAAACTAACAACATATGTTGAATAAAAGCAATAAAACACGATACATTCGAGGGAAATATATGGAAAACTTTATATTAGTATAGAGTAGGTATTTATGACACCAGGGGACACGATAAAGACTTGTTACCACGAGTTCAGCAGACACTAACTTTGTCTGTGTTGTTAACAAGTTTCTTCTTGTGGGGACTTTGGAGTTTGCGGATAGGTAGTATCTACCTACATACATTCAATTTTAAATTGGGTAGGATCTTACATATACCTCGCACATGGTGGTATGGTCTCGTACAGTACGGTTCCAGAAGAATTTCCTCCCGCGAACGCTCCGGCTGTGGGATGAGCTGCCATCAAAGATTTTCTCGGGAGAAAACAGCATGAGGTTCTTCAAAAAAGGAGTGTTAAGGTTTTCTGCAGCGCGTATGCAGGTCCTCTGGAGTTGCAAATCGCTTACCATTAGGCGAGCCGCACGCTTGCTTACCACCGACGTAGTACAAAAAACTAACAAACAAATAATTCTAGGGTCAGCAGAATCAGGCGCATTTGTCTCATACAAAGTATTATGGATTTTTTAGTTTGCTTAACGAAGAATCAATCAACTATTTGCACAATATTTTAGTTAAACGCATCAAACAATACTAATTAACATACAAATACAATAAAAGAATTTTATGAAAATCTAAGAAATAGCCTAATAAATAGGATCAAAATTTGAAACATTGTATTAACTTTTTTGCCTATTTGTGGGTTCAATGATGTTATTTCGTAGTAAAATGAAGTCATTATTAGTTACTAGCGGTCGGTCGCGTGGCATTTGGTTTGTCACAAAGTATCCTTTGTCACTCTCCATCCCTTCAACCATACATCCCTGTCATTCCATTCCGGCGGCGCGATGGACTGACGATTTGAGAAAGATGGCTGGTGTGAGCTGGATGGACCGCTCAGGACCGGGTTGGTTGGCGCTTTTTGTGGGAGGCCTACGTTCAGCAGTGGACAGCGATAGGTTGATTGATTGATTGGTCCCTTCAACTATCTTCTCTTAAAAAATCACGTCAAACCATAGCTCCCTTTTGCCGTGAAAGACAGACAAACAGACTGACAGACACACACACACATACTTTCACAATTATAATATTATTATGGATTCTTATAAAACCAATTCTGATAAATAACATGAGTTACTAAGCATACATTAACATTGTCTATCAACTACATTGAGATCTTCAAGAAACGAGCCTCTACCTTCCTAAAAGACCGGCCACGCATGTCCACTCCCTCTGGTATGGCTGATGTCCATGGGCGACGGAGATTTATACCATCAGGTGACTCGCTTGCTTGTTTGCCTCCCTTTCTCATAAAAAAGCTATATTATTTATTACTGACTTAAGTATCTTGATATTATGTATAAAGATTAATGGAATAAAATTTGTTAATAGTTAAAAATGTCTGTTGTACCTATATTACCTATTTCTAATAATTAAAAAATATTGAAAAATTAGCTTCTTAGTCGAAATAGTTTGTTAGTTAGGTTTAAATAATGTGCATACATACAACTGTACAGGTACAAATTAGATAATTAATTGTTTAAGAAAATGTATAAATATGTACCTGATTTCATGCACAATAAAGATTATGAATTAATAACATTAACATAATAGAAACTACCGCAACTATACGCCGTTGTCAACTTGTACAATGTTCCGGAGAGCAATCAATCTATGTGAAATAGTATTTGTGTTCACAATACGCATTAAACGATCACGTTGTCACGCAAGATTGGAACTAATAGCTCACGCGAGTGAATCGATGGCGGCGCTCGCACACAATAGATACCTGCTGGCTTGGGCCTGGCGTCGTGTCACGTAGAATCACCAACTTCAATATGTAGAGATATTGGGTTTTTTTTGCCCAAGCTATGACAGGAAGCAGTTATGGACTTTTTGACTGTGAATATACGCTTCGGCATGAATGAGCCGGCTTGATCGGAGTGATACCACGGCCTCACAAAGAACTGGCGTGAAGCAGCACTGTGCTGTGTTCGCTGCGTGAGTTAGGGTACCGGAGGTCCAATCCGGGGTCTAGGTGTTGGCAGCGAACTTGTGACTGGTGTCCATTAGCGGCGGCAATCGCTTACCATCAGGTGATCCATCTGCTTGTCTGCTACCTTTCACATAAACATCATTCTATGTTGCTTTTCATGTAATGGATATTGTATTATGTATATTTTTAGTATACTTAAATAAGTAAAGGTAAATAATATAATTAATAAACACCAACATCATTGTATCATGTTTAATATTAAGAGAACACTCCTGTTATTAGTATTATATTATTCTAAAAAGAGCCTCCTCTCACAACACAGGGCGACCTTATGTGAGAGCAGTTCAAATATTGCTAAGTATCAGTGTTTCTTGAATAAACGATATTTTCATTTTCATCGTTTTCAAAATGGGAGCAAGTGGGAGAGCCACGCTTCAGCATGAATGGGCAGGCTCGACCGGGGACCACGGCGTCACAGAAAACCAGCGTGAAACAGCATCTGTGCATCTGTAAGTGAGGCCACCGGAGGCCCAATCCGGGGAAAGGGGGTTTAAAGCCTGCTCTGGCACCATTGGGACTCCACTGGTGTTGCAGGTGGGTGATAGTATTATTGATAGAGTTGTGGATGCGTGACATTGATGTCACGTTGTCAGGCTAACCAAGGTTCATAATAAAATTAAATTAAAAATTTAAAAAAAGCCTTGATTTGAAATGTGTCACAATAAACATATTCTGCTACTCAAGCCCCTTTAATATGATACCCATATTATGGGAGTTGTGTTAAGGTGACGGTTATTTAATAAGTAGTATAAGTGTTTGCCAAGAGGTTGTAGCCCCGAAATTGTTTAAAATAGATTCGGTCTAGTAACTAAAAATTAAAATCGATTGGCGTCGCTAGTGTGCCCTACCCGTCACCTTAAAACATACAATCCATATCTTTGTGACGGCGGCCAACTTGGATCGATTTTTATCCAACTTATTCATCTTTCAAACAAAAAAAAAACAAAATCAAAATAGGTTCAGTGGTTCGATAGCTACGATGCCATAGACAGACACACACAACACCCCGTCGTTTTTGCGTCGGGGGTTAAAAATAATCCGAAATAGGTATCAAGATAGCCAAACAGTGTTCGAGGCTCAATATTATGTGTTTTATGCAAACAAATTTGCTCTAGAAACTTTTATAATTTTACACAATTTTCTGTGTGCGTGTGAGCACAGAATTATGATAATGAATACGAAAATACGCTGAGAAAAGGGCGAACGTAACTGAGTTGTCACGCGAGATTGTGACTAATGTTAGGCCATCCGGATCGGGGATGGAGCGATTTTCCTGTGACCGTAAGGGTGCGTGCATCCCGGGTGGGAAAAAAATAAACGAATATATTGGACGTGGTAATCCCACAAGTTAATTTAATCCATCGAGGTAAAGTATGACAGTAAATTTTATGCAAAATGTGTTTATGAGACTGACTTACCATAACCATCACCTTGAGAATCACTTACCATTACCGTTGCTCCATTTTAATAATATTAGATTGAAGAATTGCCTAAGTTTCTATCGACTTCATTTTCAATAATATGTCCTCTCTATTTGTCAGAAAATACATTCGAAATATTATATCGGCTTATAGGGCATTTTGTAAGTACTTATGGTCTGGACGGCCGCTGTTTGTCAACTTACCGCATCGAGTTAATGGAAAATACCATTTGATGAAGTACCTAAAGTAGACGTGCAATGCCCGCCCAGTCCATTACTATGGGTATCAAAAGCCCCTTCATGTTGGTATTTCTGCGTATTTGTAGACATGAAAGCGTCTGTCAACATGTTAAGAAACTGATTTGAGCGTAATCATTCTGAACCAGCAAATTTAGCTCGGAAAATATTAGATGTGGCTCATATACGTGCCTCCAGTTTAATTAGGTAATGTGTAAATCAAATAACATAAATTACGTTGTAATGCTTTTGTACAAACATCATAACTAACTAGGTTGGCGCAGGGACCCAAAGTGAGCCTTGTCCTCCAATAATAAGAGTATTCATCCAGGACGGTCCTGCGCCACCTCCTGCCAGTCATCCGCCAGAAGTCCACCCAAATACTTTTCGACCTCGTCTCTCCAGCGGTATCTTGGACGGCCAACTGGCCTATGCTTAAGTTAGCAGGTTTTATTTAAAGGGAATGATTAGAACATTTTCCTACACATTGTTACTGTATTGCTGTTGTTGTGGTACTTTATTTTGAGTGCAATAAAAGTATATTCATTTATTGTAGAAACTTGAAATTTTGCATAGGGGTTCCTTTTATAGCGTAGGGAATAATTAAGTAAGCATTTTTGTAAACGGGGTTTAATAGTTACTATGAAACTTTGCCGTTTTTGAAATAGCGAAATTAAGTTCCAAACATAAGTGAGGGGCCACTAGTGTCTTAAAAGTCTTAAATAATAATAAAGCGACGTAACGGTATCAAAAGTAGCTAAGTAGATAGATAGATAGATAGATACTCTTTATTGCACAACATACAAAACTTAAAAGCTAGGTATACAGAGATACAATGTACAATTTAAGTACTAAACGTTTATGAGGAACTTAGCTGCTTTTGATACTATACGCCTAAGTACATACTAACTGATATTCACTACATCACCAGGGTACCTACCCCATGTACGTTACACGACGTCCCGCACCGAAGGTAAGGGTTCTCGGACTCGTCACAGGGCGGTAATCTGTCTTGCTCGGATTTCTCGGAATCAAATGAAATATGATATCAATGGGGTGGAAGCGGATGTGAGAGTACATTTGTACTAAGGCTTATTTGCAGTCGTAGTTGCAGTCAGTTATTATTATTTATTAAGAATTGGGAGTGTGTGTGTGTTCATATTTTGTTTGTATGTCTTTCACGCCAAAACGGTGCGGAGAATTGGTGTGATGCTGTAAGACACGACCACGGAGCATTATCTTAATTTGAATGCGGTACATATTCATTGAAAAAAAAGTACTTTTATGTACTCCACCATTTGAAATATGTACTCTCATACTTTCGCTATTAAACACATCGTGCTAGGCGGGAACTTCCTGGCACGACCACTATAGATTTTATGTGTTATATGCTATAAATGAAAAATTATTTAGAATTAATTGTACTTAAACGTACTATATTAAATTGATAATTTGGAGCAGTCTTTTACTAGATAAAAGGCGATTTTTGTTTTGCGGAACAATTAGGACAATATTACCTACGCCATTACTATCTTTACGTAGGTTAGAAGGCGCATTTTTATATGATTGATGATTAGATTAGGCCCTATGTTCTTTGGGGAAATGTTTGTTTCCATTAGTATGATGCCCTCGAGAACTTTTTCGGGTATTCAAAAAATCACGGTGTATAGTAGTGGTATAGTCTACAACAATGTTTTGTGTGTCACACTCCCGAGGGCCTATAACGAAATGGTATTCACAAATTCGAAATGTTTATCCTGTCCCCTATCACACGTGTTGTGCTTCTTTTGGTTAAACGCGACAGGTATATTCTCGTCACAGACATGCACTTTAACTAGACAGTGTCCTTAAACACAAAGCATTACTTGATAAACCCCGAGAAGCCGTTAGTACTGGGTGACGTGCTGGGTGACGATCTTTCTCTATCGCACCTGTATAGACATGCATTTAAGCTGCGTCTGGGCCGGTTGGATCTATCTCTCTCAGTGACGTCTTTTCTGAAAAATAGTTTCCTATGAATTATTGGGGAAAGGCAATTTTTTTCAAATTATTTTTAAGTTCATAATGCACTTAAAAAATTATCGGCAGTCTTCGAAGCTTCGAAGTTCTCCGGTGGCTATAGTCGGTAAAGCAGTTGCCCGGCTAGCTAAAGATCGTGGGTTCGAGTTCCACTCGAGGACTGTCGCTATTTTTTTAAGCGAATTACTAACTTAACATCTATTTCTAGTTCTCGTTCGGTACTTGCCGGTTGTGTGGCAGGCTCCTGACGCCGTGACGTTTATTGCGCGCCTCGACCCCTGCATATTGCGGGGTGTTTAGTATTCTGTACCCCTCCTGTTTCTTTATGTGAGGGGAAATATTTGTTTTGTGGATAGGAAGGACTTGTTTTTTTTACTCTACCTACTATGATGTGACTTTTCATTACAACCCTAAGGTTGCTCATGAGGTTTTTTATAATTCGCATAGCTCGTAGTACGGCTGGGCCCTCTTATTTGTTAGACATTTGATATATGTACAGTCGGGGAATCTGGCGCATAACCACCTTAAGAGCAAATATCGCTTGCAGCTTGCTTAGTTTTTTAGTTGAAATGACACAATTTTTGTGTTGTGCGTGCCAATTCCCCGCCCGCTTACACTAGGTTTTAACCTCCGACGCAAAAACGACGGGGTATTATAAGTTTGACGTGTCTGTGTGTTTGTGTGTGTGTCTGTGTGTCTGTCTATGGCTCCCGATCAAATGATTTTGTTTCATTTTTGTTTGAAAGATGAATAAGTTGGATAAAAATCGATCCAAGATGGCCGCCGTCACAAAGATATGGATTGTATGTTTTAACACAGCTCCTACAATATGGGTATAATATAAAAGGGCTTGAGTAGCAGAATATATTTATTGTGACAAATTTCAAATCCAAGATGGCCCGCCGTCGGAGTTTTTTAAAATTTTCAATTTTTGACGTGACGGTAATACCCATAATAGCATTACCAGCTCGTGTTATTTTTACGTAATAGTACTTTAAGTACATAGAGTTTACATTACAAAAAATAAGAAGAAAATATCATTAGGTGCGTTTTTAGAAATCTATATTCTTGTTACACAATTAAACTTTGTAACAAATGCGCTTTCAGCCTAGAATTCCGAACGTTAATCAAATCAATAAATCGAGTCGGCATAATAAGGTTGAACGTAACCCGCCCCGTTTAATTACCCGGCAGAGGGCGCTCGCGCCGTAGGGCGGCCTTGACCTTTCCACACACGCGCGGGGCTCCATTTGAGAAGCTGCATATGTATTTCTTTTCTCTTTTCATTTGTAACATCGGTACATGATTTCGCCGCCCTGTTTAAGTACCGGGCTGTGATCCTGGGTCGAGCAAAAAGTATGTTTTAATCGAATTTTTCGAACATAGTTCCGGTCTGTGATCACCATTCCGCATTAGGCAAGAGCGGTGACTAAGCTCAATCCCATCACAGTAGCGATGACTTGGTTTCTATGATTGGGGCCGTTTGTGCTGCAGTGGGGCATTAAATAGGATAATACTTTTTTTCCAACGTGCGCGTAGATCTGGTGTCCTTACCCGAGATGCTACTTAAAATATCTGTTAACACGCAGAGGCCTGTTATATATACTTTTATTACTACACTCTTACATAATAACATCACTATATTTTGTTACATTTTAAGACCACGTCTTGTGGTGATATCTATCAACATGCAATCTTGTTAGTATATTTTGTGCATATTATATTTATACAATGTAATTTTTTATTTACTTTTCAATTCGCTATACTTTTTCTCTAGCCCCAAGGTTGTCTTCTAGTTATATACCATAGACTATGGCTTCAATAGCCTGCTGACCCATCACGCACAATGGACCGAAAGAGTCTAAGTGCGACTAAGATCTGTAAACGTTGTGCAATAAAGCTTAGATTAAATCAAAATTTAATCTAAGCAATAACGTGTATTTATTTATCTATCTTCAAAATTTATATTTTTATATTATTATTTTATCAAGAAATATGAATACACATTTAAAGCAAAAGAAATAACGAGGGTCATTTGTTTAAAAAAATGTCATTAGAGTTGAAATATAACAGTTTACACAACATTAAAAATATAAAAAATAAAGTACCTATTTACAGTATTTTATCATACACAAAAAGAGGAATATTATTACAATAAGACGTAACAAGTGTCGTTAGAAAAAAAAGTTTGCTAAAAATTTTTAAAACAGTTCATGGCCAACAGTATAATTTTCTTTCACTTAGGTACCTATACTTAACTGATGTGTAAAGCAATGACGTGTAAAAATGAGAAAAGACGTTTATCTTCCCACATTGTTAAACGCGATACTCATTAAATCACACACACAAATTGAATTCTCAAAAAATCTTCGCCGAAGCACAGCGAACGATCCCGGAGCTTTCAGGTCGGATTACACGGAGCTTGCGGAAGCTCGTGCGATCGCTAATGAATGCCAACTGGCGGAAAGCTCGTGACGGGTGACATGCAAACATTATATAACCCATACCAAATTATATATTAAAGTCTAAATGCTTAAAACTTAATTAATAATTAATACAATTAGATATTTCAATTATATCAATTCATTCATCAAATAGTCCGTCACTTTTTATAAAAATTTTTGCTGAAGGAAGCATTTATGGTAAAACCTTTTTTAAATTTAACAATCGGTAGATTTTTTATCTCGGTGGCAACCTATTAATATTTTTATGCCATTTCGTACAGTTGTTTTTATAAAGTGTGGTGCGAGGTGTAAATCAAGAACCACCTATTGGGATTCCTCGTATTTCTGGTGTAATATTTCCGATGCTTTTTTAAATAAGTCTTATTTGCTATTACAAAACAGGAATTTCGTAAATATAAAGGGATGGCAAAGGTAAAATATTTAATTTAGTAAATAAAGGCTTGCAGCTCTGCAATGGATTTTTTTTTGCCATACATATTGCTCTAAATGCATTTTGTCTGTGTAATGAAAACTCTGTTGGATCTCAGTGCCCATGACCCAGAGAATGATGCCGTATCTTAAGACTGAGCCTTACATATCCGTGGTAGCTAGTACAATGCAGTATGTTGAGAATTGTTTCTCCTAATTTGACTCAGAGCATACCAACGAATTTATGTAATTTCTGACTTAGTTCTTCTTGGTGATCTTTCCAATTAGGGTTGTCTGTCCTACTGTAACACCTAAGAATTTCACACTTTTAAGATCGTCAATAATATTGTCACAAAAATTTATTTTTAAATCATTCAATTTGTTTTAAAATTCATTAGTTTCGTTTTAGTCAAGTTTCATTTAAATTATTAGAATTAAGCCATTTTCACTATTAATTCTATTGTATTATGTATGTCAATTAAACGAAGTTCTAATGAATGTATTTCGGATTTAATTATTATTGATATGTCTCTGCAATATAAAATTGTTGGGGTGATGTTATTTCAGTAATGTCGTTTAATATATATGAGAAATAGTAAAGACCTAACAATCTAGTATTTGTTAACCGAGGAATTACTTGTAACATCGTTGAAAGTTTAATTTTTCATTCTCCGCGTATAATTTTCCACTTAGGACCTATACTTAACTGATGTGTAAAGCATGACGCGTAAAATGAGAAAAACGTATTATCTTCCCACATTGATAAACGCGATACTCATTTAAATCACACAACAAATTGAATCTCAAAAAAGCTCGCAGCACAGCGAACGAGTCCGGAGCTTTCGGTCGGATTACACGGAGCTTGCGGAAGCTCGTGCGATCGCTAATGAATGCCAACTGGCGGAAAGCTCGCGACGGGTGACTTGTGGCGCTGATGGGAATCGATAGGTGTTAAAGCTTTATTTATTGAGCTTTGATGGAAAGAGGAAAGTTGGCTAAGAAACTGCAAGATGGTCTAACGACATCAAGGCTCAACAGGGCAGTGTGGTCTAGAAATACCTACAACTTTATTGTAAATACCAGATTTAATAAATTGGTTCAAGGGTACCCTGGGTTCCCAAGCGGTATTAAACGCAACTAATAACTCGATGAAATGATGACTGTGAGTGGGTTCGTCTGTCTGATCTAAGCAAAGTATAATCCAAATAATTGCTCACCTGCTCCACGTTTGCAAACTTGGACGAAGTCGGCAAACCGCCAAGTAAGAGGTCAAGTCGCCAAGTCGCTTGTCCGAGTTGCCAAGTTGACAAAGCAGGACTTCTTGGGTCTGCGATCATGTGGCGAACGGCACCTTTGAATATTTCAAAAGTTTCAGGTTTGAGGGAAATTAGGTTTACTCTTTTCAGCGATTTCAGTGAAGGCACAGCAGAGAGGAACAGGAAACAGAATGTTTTTTATAGTAGTTACCTAATGTACAAATATAACCAGGCACTAAATAGACGAGAGAACAAGTTACAAAACAATATATAAAAATCGCTATCTAAGAATTGTTCCGGCACTAAACTTCTTCCAGCCCCTTTCACATTGTGTGGAACGGGACGGCCATGAGCTTTAGTACGGTAATAACTTAAGATCTTGTTTTGTAATAAGGTGGACAGTGTGATAACCGTTTTGACCGTAGGGACAAAGCTTTGACGGTAGGGACAGGGGGTTTTAAAGGTTGGCAGCGCACTTGTGACACCACAGTTGTTGCGGGTGTCCATCCATCAGCTCATCCGTCTGCTTGTCGGCCACTTATTCCATTTTGTGTCCCATCGAAGTATAATAATCATCGAGCAAGGGAATAGAGAGTGCACTTTTGTCTGCGCGCACACTTGTGCATTAAAAATGTCTGCTGCTTCATTGGCTGGCTTCATTATCCAATCAGTTTTTTAATCAGCCTTTAAACTGTCCCACTGCAGGGCAAAAGCCTCCATCATAGAAATCAAGTTATCGCTACTATGATGAGATTAGTCTTAATCACCACGCTTGCCAAATGCGGATTGGTGATCACAAACCCGAGCTATGTCCGAAAAAATTCGAAACATACTTTTCGGTCGACCCATGAATCGAACCCAGGACCCTGAGATCACGGCCCGGTACTTAAACCACTAGACCAATAGGGCGTTAGGATCGGTTAGTAGGATATCATTGGTACTAACATTTATGGTCAAGCTCTAGAGTACGGTCAGAACCGAATGGATGTTACACAAAACTTGTAATATCCCAGAGAATAAGTCACTATATGAAACTAACAGGCGGCACCTCCGGTCCCTTTACCCCGGCCAGTAATATATAGCGGTCACTCCTGGGGGGTTTCCGATTCCCGGAAAGCTATAAAATAATTCTCCCTAAGTCACTTACACTCAGGTAACAGGTAAGAGAACAGGAAATCTATTGGTTTGCAAATAACTTCTTGTAATAGGTGATTACAAGTGTGATTTTAACATATTAAATAAGTGTTCTCTACCGCCTCTATAATGGGGAGTGCTCTGATGAGTTACTTCAACTAATCCCATCCTCCCGTTTCCACTTTCGAACAACACGTGCTGGACAGCGTTGCCATCCGCATACCATCCAGACAATGGCGGCTCGCACCATGAGGTTTGGCTCCTCGTTCCTGTCCCGAGCCATCAAGACATGGAATGCCCTCCCAGGTCATGGGTTTCCTCTTTCATACATTCCGGGGTCTTTTAGGCGGGCGTGAAGCGGCATCTCAGCAGGCAATCAGGGTGAGGATGGCAGACTCAATAGGTACTTTGTTAGTTCTTTTGTGCCTGTCAACCTTATATTTGGATTTCACGGCCGCTTACCATCAGGCGGAGTGAGGTCATCCTGATTGGCCTTTCTATTTTATTTTTTTTATGCTAGAGGCGACCAACGAGCAAGCGAGTCACCTGATGGAAAGCAATCATCGCCGCCCATTAACATCCGCGAAATCAGAGAGATCGCTAACGCGTTGCCGGCCTTTTTAAAAAGGAGTACACTCTTCTCTTGAAGGTCCCTAAGTCGTAACCGTCGGGAAATACTCCCATAGGTAAACTGTTCCACAAAACTGAGGTACGTGGTAGAAAGTTCCGCGAAAAACGCAGTATTCGACCGCCATCCATCGAGATGATCGCTAGAATGGAATGACAATCGCTTGCGTGTGGTTCGATGTAAGAATTCAGCTGCAGGGAGTAGATCAAACAATTCCTCAGAGCACTCCCCATGATAGATGCGGTATAGAATATAAAAAAATATTATGATGGGGAAAGTAGCTGGTAAAAGGCGTTGGAAAATGGCTGCGTAACATCCGGGAGTGGACGGGGATCGGGAGCGCTGCCGAGCTGTTTCGCCTCGATAGATACCGAGAGGCATGCCAGATTGACGGCCAACCCTCGTTTGTCGGAGAGGCACTCTAAGAAGAAGAAGAATGTGTTATATGTGGCAAACGAGCAGACGGAGCACTTGATTGTAGGCGGTTGCCGATTTGCAACACCAGTGGAGTCATGCGCTGCCAACATTCAAACTCCGCTTGTTTTGTGTGGTAATTGGGCCTTTTGTACCCTCATTTCGTAAATCATACTCCGTAATCAGGAGCTGCTTTATACCGGTTGTCTGTGTGGCCGTTGTGTCTTTCCCGCGGTATGATGGCGATGATGTAATTTTTTTTGCTAAGTCTATAATTTTCTATATTAGAGTGAGTCTAATAAGCTGCCTTTGTAATAAGGCAGCTTATTAGACTCACTCTAATTAGTAAACACATTATTCTTAAATTGTTGGAAACGGAAATTAATCGTTATCCCCGTCCCTTTCACACGCGTGTGTGTCTTCTTTGTTTGGATACGACAGGTATATATGCGCGATCGTTACGGGACGGTTTTGTTGTAGGCCCTCTGGGTTCCCGTGTCTAAGAGATTGCGATGGTCAGTGAAATTTGATTACTAAATCCTATCATAGCCAAAATATCAATTTAAAAAATCCCTTGACAAACACGTTGAAATCTAGATACTGAAAATTACATATTTGAAATGTGCTAAAAAAAGCTCTTTCATTCTATACCCCACACGGTACTGTCAAGCAAAAATTTTTTTTAGGTTTCTTACTCTAAGTCCCCTAGAGAGCGCTGTAGTCAATTTAACGTGACGTCATGTCGCCATAACCAGAACGACCTTCATTTGTTCAAATATGATAACTAGTTTATGAGGGAACAGATAAACCATACAGATCAAAATCATAACCCTCCTTTTTGCTTCGCCGTAACCGGGTAAAAACCCAAATGAGACCAACTTCCTCCATTCGCCTAGTTCGTCACTGCGTGACATTCAACCCGTCCACCACTGGCCATGTCCCGACCGCGCCTCTGAACACATTTGTCCCTACAGGATCTCGCTACTGAGCACATTTGTCCCTTAAAAACCGTCAATTGCGGCGTGTTGATTTAATTACCCCCTGACACGCCCGACGGCTAGACCCGCAATGCAGGCACAAATGGTAACATACGGGAACAAACGTGACATATCCTTTTGCACGTGTAATAAGTATAATGGTCATAGTCCTGGCCAAATTTGGCAGCGGAGCCAAATCGCAATGATCAGCCAACTTTGCGCCTGCATAATTAATGCCCTCATTAAAAGTGCACGAAGCGAGCCTGTGAAGACGGTTTAGGGCGAATTTTTATGAGATAGGGGGCAAACGAGCAGCTAAATCATCTGTTGGTTTTTTTTATTATGTGATAGGTGTCAGACGAGCAGACGGATCACCTAATGGTAAGCGATTGCCGCCGCCCATTGACACCCGCGACGCCAGTGGAGGCACAAGTGCGCTGCCACTTATTTATTTAATTTATTATTCTGTAGAATTGTCTTGGGACCAGCCGTATTATTCTCACATTCCATCATCCCCATACCCCACAAAATGTGATATTGAGTTAGATCCGTAACCAGTTTAAACCAATCCATCCCATAAAGTGTAATTAACAAAGGTGGCTGGCACAAACCCTTTATTACCTTCGAATAAAGTTCAGAATGGCGCATTTTTTCGTCGCTCTAAGTTCGATGCATGGATCAGGCGTCAAAGTGATTTGGTCTGTGTATCTTAGCTGTTTGAGTTGGAATTAGTTTGTGTTGGCTCGGGGAAGGATTGAAGGAGTATGTGTGGGATCCTGAGGGAGTTTTATGAATTATTAATCGGGCAGGCGTCGCTGGCTGTGAATGTTCTCATAATTGAATTAGGGACAATCGATGGGACGAGTAATTAACCGCTGTCCCGGAAGTGGTCCGAAAGTGTCCCGGGCTTGAGAAGGTTTTTGTTGGGATCAAATTTAATGTGTTAATTTTGTCTTGAATTCCTCGTCGAGGGGGCTGCAAAAACTAAGGAACCACAGAGTAGTCACAGATCGCTAGCTAACAGGCTACGCACACATACATGCTCGCGTTCAGTGATCTCAGTGTGGTTCGGTGGGAAACAGAAAAAGGGTACGGACGAGTGAAGGAGAGACTTGATGAGATATAACGCCTAGCGTGTAGCTCAAACAACTTCATCATTTCAGCTAACAGACGCCCACTGCTAGACATAGGCCATCCCCAGTGATCTCCATACAGACCGGTAGTGTGCGGCCGCATCCAAGTGATTCCCGCGACCTTCACCAGATCGCCGGGCCTGCCTAGGCACATTGCGAGATCAGACGGACGATGGGACAAAAAGATCCTCGAGTGGAGGCCGCGTATAGGAGGTCGAACCTATACGCGGCCTCCACTCGAGGATCTTTTTGTCCCATCGTCCGTCTGATCTCGCAATGTGCCCTGTCCATTGCCACTTGAGGCATGCAATTCTTTGGGTATATCTATATCTTTGACCTTGGTCCTCCTGCTGATATCGTCATTCCTGATACGATCACGCAACGAGGATCAACCACTTATCGATATCAATAATAGCTATAGCCAAGCTGTCAATTTATTTTTGTGCAGAAGCTCCACTATGCTGTTTCTTTCTACATAAACATGATGATAGAGACAAAAACATGTTTTAATAGTTTCATAAAGTTATGAAGCGTTTGAGAATTCAATGAAAGATTTTTTTTGTTAAACTCTTCCTTTAATACAAACAAAATCAGTACTCACCTGGCTTGTAATCATTTCTTTGTGAACAAATGAGTCGGAATGTAAATATGAGCGTATTTGTCACAGGGAAACGAATCGGAAACTCGAGAGCTTTAAAGTTAAACACTTTATTTGCCGCTGCGGTCTGATCCCGTAACCGGTAGTGTTGCACGATATTTGGTTATCACAGACTTATCGATACAAAAATCTGAGCCTTCAAATGACTAATTGGAAGATAATCGACAACTCTGAACAGTGTTATTATCTGGACACCTTTAAAGCCCGAGTGAACAAGCATCCTGTACCCTTACCATGAGTTTGAAAAACTGATCTCGCTATCGAAAACTATCGCTTTGTCCCTGTCACTGTGGTGTATGTAAAAGAGACAGAGCAATAGTCTTGGATATCGAGGATAGTATTTCAAACTCATGGTATGGCCTCTGTACACAAACGCGTAACATCATCGACCTCATTGTTACTCTCCGTCAGGTGAGATTGTGGTCAAGCATTAGACTACAGGCAATAGAAATAGGATTTTGATGTACATTGTAGCTGAGAAATTTTACATATTTAATGTTATCAATTTGTTTTAAGGTTTGGGGACCATTATCGATATAATGACATCAAAAGTTATGATTTCAATTATCACTCCGAGTAAACGTGCGAGTGATTGATTGGTTTTTAATCAGTCTTTGGATATCGTTATTATGTATGTACCTATCGAACTTTTTGTTTCTTATTCAAATAACGCGAGTGCAACTTTGGAATTAATTCAATATTATGTGAATCAATCTGTTTTATATACACTCTCTTTAAACGAATGGTACAATTTATTATGGTCTCCTTTATTTAAAATATTCTCACTACTGTATGTTAAAATTAATATTGGAATGTGAGCATTCCTAACAATATCGAAGGACTATAAATTCTACTGATTCGAAAATCAAACGTCACACAATCGCAGTGTTAAAAACGATGCAATAATAATGGTACAACCGTTAACAAATTATTGATTCCTTGTACTCCATTACGCCAAGGTTGTCTGGAAGATTATGCTATTAGCAATAACATCGCGGAGATGGATATTACATTGTGATAATGGCAGTAAGTTCTGTAACTTTTTGCGCACTATCTATCTTATTAGGAAACATTGAATTGAATTACCCGACATATGAGCCAGCCATTGGTGTCACAGAACAGTGGTCTTTAGGTATATTAGTAATAAAAATCTATGGAATGAAACATAAATGATAAACTTTTTTATGTCTTTGCGTTTTGGACACAATCTGCCAATGTCAATTGATTAAAGACGACCCGTGACGACCCGTTTGGAACAGTGGTAGTGACCGCTGCCTCTGGTGCAAGAGTTGCGGGTTCGATCCCCGAACAGTATTTATGTTCTCATGTAAGTGGCGTATTGTATGTCTTTATGAGAATAAATGTCTTTAAACCTAAACCTAACAGTACAAACATTTGTGTGCAAGAACATGTCTGTGTGTATTGGTCTGGGTGTTTCCTATGTATACCAGTATACTTATAAGTATGTATTTACAAAAGAAGAGTATTATATGTATATATTTGTAATGCCACTGTTGATTCTGATATCCGTAACGCAGGTGCTACCTGTCTTGGAGTCAGATAAATGTATGTGATGTTGTGAAATATTTATTTATTTAAGCTGGTAAAAAAAATGAGCATCTTCATGTTGAAATTGGGTGACTCACTCACGGTGATGTGAGTTGGTGAATGTCTATATTATACTTTGGTATGTATATTTTGACGTAACACCACGTAAAACAAACAAAAGATACACATAGACACAATAAAATAAATTGGGAGATTCTTATTATTTGTTGCTATCTAATATTATACAAATGATAAACCTTATTTTCATTGAAATAAAGGTCAAGTGACCCTGTCAATTTAATTAAGCTATATTTTTCGGAGATTTTTTTTTATATGATAGGTGGCAGACGAGCAGACGGATCACCTGATGGTAAGCGATTCCGCCGCCCTTGGACACCCGCAACACCAGTGAAGTCACAAGTGCGCTGCCAACCTTTTCCCTTACCCCCATTGGGCCTCCGGTAACCTCACTCACACGGCGAAACACAGCGCAGGCGCTGCTTCACGCTGGTCTTCTCTGAGGCAGTGGTATCACTCCGGTCGAGCCGGGCCATTGATGCCTAAGCGTGGCTCTCCCACATTTAATAGTATAGATGTCAACGTTCCCAGCACTAGGCATGTAATGGGTATCCCTGCACCCCGCGATAAAGGTGTTAGAGGGCGAGAGAGCGACTTGCGATGCAAATGCCTCCGAGGAGGGAACCTAATAGATATGACTCAAAGGAAATTACGACCCTGACGAAAGAATTTAAATAACACTCGGCTGTAACGAGGAGTAACCATTGTTACGGAATAAATGTGTAAATGAATTACTAGAAAGGGCCCTCAGATTTGCGGTTTATTGCATTTCAGAATAATTCGATCTGTAATTTTATGGTATTGTACGAGTATGTCATTTCATTGAAATCGGTACACCCCTACCAGCGGACCCACGATTACGCTTTGCATTGTCAAAACTACTACTGATTTTCTTGTCGATTCTTCTCGGTCCGAAAGTGAGAATCCGGTGGGCGGCCGCGGTTAAAAATATCAAACACTAGTAGCCCGCCCTCACTTCGTTTCGGGACATTAGTCCCCACATTATACCAATAGATGGCGCTAGGAGTCGATTACATCGCGCAAGCGTTTCGTGTTTTCGGATTACTTATAAGCGTTGTCGCTGACTGTAGGATTTACTTCTGCATAGTAAATTGTATAAATAGGAATACCAATAGATAATTTTAGGTTTGACTTCTAGTGTTTATGCATTTAACGTGGGATATGTGTGGGACGCCGTGTGGTCCCGGCAGAGTAGAATAGGCCACCCTCGCTCTTACCGAGGTGTCGTAAAAGACGACTAAAGTAAAGCTGCTGGCATGATCATCAGCACCCAGAGAAGGAAAACTCTGCATTTATATCAAAACCCTCGCCAACCCGTCTGCCAAGCTTGGTGAGTATTGCTAATTACTCCTCATGTGATTGAGGGAGGCCCGTGCCCCAGCAGTGGGGACTTAATGGGCTGACGATGACGATGATGTGTGGGATCCTCCCTGGGTCATACTTAGTTGCGAGATTACGTCGGACACAGTAGATATATATCTACTGTGACGTCAGCCCATGTAATTAAGGCCTAAACCATGATGATTTGTAAGTGCGTTTTTGAAAGCTACAACTAAATATTTTGGCGTGAAGCAGCACTGTGCTGTTTCGCTGCGTGAGTGAGGGTACCGGAGGCTGGTAGGATAGGGGGTTTAAAGGTTGGCAGCGCACTTGTGAGTCCATTGGTGTCGCGGGTGTCCATGGACGGCGGCAATTGCTTACCATCAGGTGATCCATCTACTCGTTTACCACCTATCACATAGAAAAAAATTCGAATTCATTCGTTCGTTGAGATGGCTGCCGTAGCTGAAATGCAGCCAGGGGACCATAAATTATTTATGTAAAATTGGCTTGATTCATTTGGCTCCGTAAACATTCTACTTCAAGCCACTTCTTAAGTATGACGTAATCTAAAATATTACTAAAGACACGAAAATTAATTCCGCAGCATTCCAGCAAAATGTTGTTCCACAAAAAGCTCCGGAGCTTTCTGAGAAGTTGAAGGTTATCATAAGCTCCGACCCGCGATTGGTCCGCTTCTCGACCGAATTGCATTCTTTGCACGAAACTTTTGTGTAACTTATTTGAAAAGTTAGCTTAGCTTTGAGATAACTTGAGCTTGAATTGATGCAGAAATTTTGATATTAGGGAGCACTGTTTGTACTCGCAGAACTTTTTGTAGAAAATATTTTTCGTACTCCAGTGTACAAGTAACCCAAAGCGTATCTTTGGAAACTGGAAAATAAAGAAATATGGTTTATTACAATATTCACATTTCAACCTAGTAGTATCAATGTACAGACAGCCATACATTGAGTTACTATAATCTGTGAATACGGATTATTACTTGCACACATGTTTTTATTCTAACATCAAACGCGAAGGTGTTTTGGTCGGGTGTGACCTGGAAACTTGAAAAACAAGGCTGTCCTAGTTTGAGCACTAGTAAAGACAATTTAGAATTGGTTTCATAACCTGTTGCATTAATTATGTCCGGGGAAACGGGGGTTTAAATGTTGGCAGCGCACTTGTGACTCCACTGGTGTAGCGGGTGTCTATGGGCGGCGGCAATCGCTTACCGTCAGGTGATCTGTCGGCTCGTCTGCCACCTATTACATAAAAAAATACCTGTAAAGGATTTACTTTTACTAAAAAATACTGGTGTCGCGAGTGTAATGGGCGGTGGCAATCGCTTACCATCAGGTGATCTGTCGGATCGTAACTTCTGAAACGTGTAACTATGATCCAGCTGGTTTGGTTCCCCTGTTGAAGGGCGAAGGTTAGACGGTCTCAAATTCTGAATCAAGATCTAACCGCATCCTGGGCTCCAAAGCGACACAATTAGACACAACTGGTAACCACAAGCTAATGAGGACTCTAACTGAAAGTTATATCAAGTTCTTTTACGATGTGTTGAAAGCAAAGCAATTTTATTTATGAAGAATGGGATACGGGATGAGACATAAACTACAAAACCATTCCACACTACAAAGCTAACATTGAGATAACTTGCAACTCCTTGAAACTCCCTATGTCTATGCATGGGCACGCACGCGCGCGCGTACGCAGCTCGAGTGTCGGTCGGATGGTCGCGTATTATGACGAACACAAGCGAGTCACGTGGGGACTAAGGGAGGCAAGTTGTCGATACTTTCAGGTAACGAATATTTAGCATCAACTCGTATGCGCTAATATATATCCGGATTGTGTTGGTATTTTATCGAATACAAACGAATCACGTCGGGACTTCGAATCACAGCGGAAAGTTGTCGATACTTTCAGGTAACTAAGAGGTTCATCGGTGATGAGGCTCCGAAGCTGACCTGCAGAGCCTGGACCACTGTCGACGTGTGGCATGCCTCTCGGTCTTCATTTCGGGGAGTGTGCGGAGGCTCAACATAATTTTTGATCCCCCCAGCCCATTCCATCACCGGACGACAAGGCGTGGCGAGGGCTTTCATCCTGTGGTAGATCTTATCCGCACGTTAGCCTATTGACCAAAAACAAATTTTACATCAACTCATATGAAAATATTTACCCGAATTGTCTTCCTATATGTCGAATACAAACGCAGTCACGTGGAGACTAGAGAGGAAAGTTGTCGATTCTTTTTGATAACGAATACTTAGCATAAAATCATATGCCTGATTGTCTTCGGCTATTATCTGTGTACGAATACAAACGCAGCAGCAGCACGTGGCGATTAGAGAAGTAACTTATCGATACTTCATGATATCGAGTACTTAGGAACGACTTGTAAGCGCGTTCGTCTTCATCGTATTATTTAGAGACTCAAGGTAATAAATCTTTTTTTTTCATGGCGAGTAGTCATTTATATTACGTACGTAGGTTCGTACGCAAGCAAAAATGTTGTATGGGGTATGTCTCAAGTTACATGTACATAGTTGATTGGTCTTAGAGTTAGGATTTTTAAGGCAAATAAAATAATTCAACAAAAACTAACATTCATTTTTGTTCCCTTTCGCTCGTAGACAGTAACGAACTTAGCATTAGAAGAGTCATTTGAAATAATTAAGATTTTTTTAATGATATCATAGGTATCAAAAGAGCATCGATAATATTAACTCGATATCGCCCCTACTGCTCTCCGAGGGAACCAAGTCTGTCTCTGAGCCCTCGGGGCCCATGAGACCTCTGACAGGGCTGTCAAATGCAGGGAAGTTATGTGTTTTATTTTTTTAGATTTCGTCATGCGCGATAAAGTCTTATGAGTAAAATCGTTTAAAAGGACGAAATAGAAAGCTTATATTGTAATGGTGTTCGAGGACGAGTCATAATGAAATTATTATTATAGCAGCAAAAGACTAGTGTTACAATTAAGTATTTTTGGTAATATTTATACTAAAACATTTTTGTAAAGTTGAATTTATTGACACAAAAGAAAAACTTAAGAAAATTAAAACAATAACTAAGACCTAAAGCTAAGTTGAAAATAAGTAAAAAAGGAAAGTTAAAACAAAATAGGTCCCTGTGGCAATGTCCCCAAAAAGCTGACAGCGTTACCCCGCTTATAAAGTGAATATAATGTTCAGTAAAAGTATTATTAATTAAGATTGGTGTTGTTACTTTTGATATACTTGTTGTAAAATCTGGTTCATTCCCAAATGAAAGAATATCAATATTATTAAATATGTAGGGATTTATTCGGAGAGACTTATGGTTGTACAAAATGAGGAGCTATGCTGTCTTAATGGGGACGCACTAGCGCCTCACAATGACAATCGTTGGTACTAATTAGTAATGACAAATTTCTCCTATTCTAATGCTAATCAGTCAATGGCTTAACAAGCAAGCTCAAGTATTGTGCGCTAGATGGCGCTGTATGAACACTTGTCTATAAGCAAATGACAAGGAACTATCAGCTACGTTCACTGCTACTGCAACTGCTAAAGAAAAACTTGCGAGTTCGTCACACTATATGAGTTTTAGGAAGAATACTGAAATCCATGAAGTGACGCTTTATTATGACTGACTCTGATTACAAATTACATACTACGCTTACTAACTGCATGTTATGTACCCTGATAAACTCTGAGGTTGTCTGGAAGAGATCGCAATTAGCGATAAGACCGCCTACATTGTATTAGTATAATACCAGAGACTAAGATCTGTAAATTTTGTGCAATAAAGTGTATCTATCTATCTATTTATAGTTCACCTAAAGCAAGGTGACACACTTAACTGTGGACAGCCCTATAGTACAATGTACAGCTGTGGCAGTAATTCAATACTTACTCGAGTTTTGTCTTTTGTCTTTAGTTCGCCGTCAGTTCGCCCTTTAATCTGGTGTCTCACAATACGCCTCTTGCACTTGCATATGTTTGAGCTATTGGCTTTTTGAGAGTCTTGATTTCGTTTTCTTATTGTTTGCATGATATTTTTAATCTACATACCGATGTCCATTTAAAGTAGGTATCCAATTTTTACCTACAATCGTCAGTTAACATTTGATACTACGATTTTATTGTAGTGTATAATAATGGATACATACGTATTGGTACTTATGACTGTATTTATTTAATTATTTTATAGTACATTTTTGTCAACTTTGTCTGTTCACAATAAAACCGTTTAACTTTTGTTTCTTACTTACCTGTTTCTTTTTCTGTTCATTTAAATAAAACAAATAGAATTCTAAAATAAAGTAAATATTTTTCTGTTAATACTTGGTTTAGTTTTTGTTTTATTAGTTTTCTTGTGTTGCTTGTTTTCTGTCGATATTATTTGTCGTGAGTTCTTTAAATAAATGTTTCTTGCTATCTATTATCTTTAGACGTTAAATACTCAAACTATTTTCGAAATAAAATTCACCAGCATAACTTGCTATCTAAACCTTGGTATAAAGCCGATAGTTACTACCCCTTACCTTGTTCATAAGTTTGTTGTTGTTGATGGTGGGGTTGTAGATTAGTGTTGCGTAGTTTCGCGGGGTATACGTGTGTATGTATGTACCACGCGCGTCGGCTGTGGTTTAATATCGAAGCTCTAGCGATAATTTAACTTCGCTCTTCCGGAATAATGATGCACCGGGTGATATCGATATTAGCAGATATCGAAGAAAAGTATTAACAATCCAAATAATACATCGATATGGTGTTACCAAAAATATTAGTAACCGTTCTAGGATTTTCACAATTTATTACTAATTTAGATAGGTTACTAATTTAAATCATATTTCTATGTGTAGATGGGTAATTTTTAAACAATATCTTTTATTAGTAATGAATTCATTGTGTATGCTATTTCCGGACCATTACAGCATTCCTCAAGCGGTGATAAAAAATCCGGTAATTTTTGAATTTATACCATACAAATCTTTCTTCTCTATAATAATTAGTATAGCTATACAGAAAATATACGACCTGGTGATCTTCAAGAAAAGAGCTTATTCCTCCCTTAAGCGCCGGTAACGCATCTGTGATGACCCGTGTGTCGCAGATGTCCATGGGAGGCGGTAATCACTTACCATCAGGTGAGTCGTCTGCTCGTTTGTCTGCCATAATGTAAAAAAACTATCAACGAAAAAACATAAATATACGTAAATTGTGATTTACTCTTCGATATCGACATTTCTGTCGATGTTGATATAACGGAACATCTCTATTCCGGGATTCCGTATTATTAACTTCGCAATAAGTGAAGTGAGTAAGATCGCACACGTGGCGGATCAATTGGTGTTTGAACAGTACAAGCCGTTAACTTTAACTTAACGTAGCTCGCGATTAACGGTTAAATAGCTTCCTTGAGCGGAAACCAATTCAGACGCCGACTATTGATACGTTACTGGATAAACTCATACCACCTTATTACCGTATCGTGATCGATGTAATCGCGATTTTAAGTTATTACCGTACTAAATCTCATGTCATCTCAATCACGCAATGTTAAAAAGGTCTGGCACTAATTTTGTTCCAGGACTATCCTTAATTCGCGATTTGTAATAAGGAGGATAGAGATTTGTTAAGTTTTCCCTATTGATTTTTAACTTTTGGTGTTAAGTATAAAGTTAAGCATTTGATGGATTTATTAGTTTATATCGCACCCCCAGTGGAAAAAAAGCATTAATAGTACTTCGAATCGAGTGTATGTGTATGTGAGTGTTCGACCGGAGTGATACCACTGCCTCATAGAAGACCGGCGTGAAGCAGCGCCTGCGCTGTTGTTCGCCGTGTGAATGAGGTTACCGGAGGCCCAATGGGGGGGACGGGGAAAAGGTTGGCAGCGCACTTGTGACTCCACTGGTGTTGCGGGTATCCATGGGCGGCGGAATTTGCTTACCATCAGGTGATCCGTCTGCTCGTCTGCCACCTCTCATATTAAAAAAAGAAAAAAAAAGAATCATCTACGAATTTTTAGAAGTACGTTCAAAGATACATGTACATTAATGTCGAATTTATTTCATATTTTTCTTACATTTGACGAATTAATGGAACAAATTTTACAAATGTATCTTTAAACATACTTTTCAAGTATGATAAAATAGATGATTCGAAGTAAGACTGGCACTGGGGGCACGATTTGTTGACGTCTGTTTACGTTGTTTACTGTTGACGGCTTGTATTAGCTATGTTGTGAATTTATTGTAGTGTGGTATCAGACTTCCGTAAGATGAATGAAGGTGTAAGGTTAAGTCATAGAGTAAAGTAATAATACTCTGAGGTTAAGCTCTTCCACGTATTAATCCCAATTTTGTTTATAAAATTGTAAAAACTGTTAATTTATAACATGGTGGAACGTATGGTGACTTTTTGCTTATTTACGGAGTCATACTTCTTATTGTGTTTAGAAAAACAAACGGAAATTTCACAGGTGTGAAAGTGTGTGTGTGTGTGTCTGTCTGTCTGTCTGTTTATCCGTCTTTTACGCCAAAACGAAGCGATGTATTGACGTTATTTTTTATTGGATACAGTTGAAGGGTTTTTTATTGGATACTTTTTGTCTCTGTCTAACGCTACGTTGTATTATCATATACGAGTATAAAGTATTACAAATTCTGTCAAAATGCAAATAGATAAAATAAATTGCTAACTCAGTCTGGAAGATGGCGATCTTGCACCACCACTGGTGTTTCGTTGAAATTTGAGAGTAAGGACACAAAAGTGTACATGAGTTTGCATACACACCTGTGCAATATTCGAATGACTTTTATTTTGCTAAAGGCGACAAACGAGCAAGCGAGTCCTGATGGAAAGTAATCAACGCCGCCCATGAACATCCGCGTAATCAGAGAGATCGCTAGTGTGTTGTCGCTAATTCAAATCCTGAGGCGAGTTATTCATAATTGTGCATACATTATCATATAGCAGTTAAGCTCATTCAGAGCTTACCTGCTAAATGGTAGTTAATAGGCAACTGATCGGATATATAAAGGATTATATCCCATTGTTAGCTGCCTAATTAGGAACTAATTCCATAAGTTCTTTGTTGTGTGTATAGATATGTATAGCTTAGTCCCAAATAGATAGAGAGTTGCCCTCATCGCGAATTAAGCTAAATAGAAACCTACGGCCTAAGCCTGAGCATAACATATTTATTTATTACTATATTATATGGTGTGTATTATAAATTTTATTGGACCACCTATCTCACCTGTACTATCAAATGTGCTTTGCCTGAAGATTGTCTGGTAGAAATCGCTTCCAGCTATACGACCGCGACATTTATGTTTCTGTAATGCTTAGAAAATCAAAAATCGAAATCAAAATCAACAATACGAGTATCTTTATTCAATTTAAGTCTATACGAACATTTATGAATGTCAAATATTATGAAATCTACCGCTGATTCGGAATGGCAATTTCTACCGAGAAGAATCAGCAAGAAACTCAGTAGTTACTGTTTTCAAATAATATGGTAATTACAGTTTTCATTCTTATACAAAATTATGATTACAGTGACAGTATGACATACTATGCTTATAATCATTAGGTATCGTTTTAGCATTTTGAAGTTGTGTATTTTGTGCAATAAAGTATATCTATCTAATTTATGTATAATTATGTCGCTTTCCATCAGGTGCGATTGTGGTCAAGCGTTAGCTTATTGACCTAAAAAAAAATACTTTTTGGAAGCAATAAAAATTTTCATAATTTTTCATCTAAGACCGCATAAATTGTACATACTTTGTATATCAGTATACCTAGCTTGTGATTTTTGTATGTAACGCAATAAAAAGTACCTATCTACTGCTGCTGCTTGAATTTACTGTAATATGGTTGGTATACTTACAGTAGAACTGTAACTTATTGACAACTCCATTCCAATGTGATCATGTTTACCGTAATGATGAAAATTAATTACTTATGATTACTGATACAAAATAATTACTTTATTGGAATGATTGGATTATAAGTAGTAATTTCATTTGTTCGTGTTCTTACTTAGAGTGCTAGCTAAAACCAATATTGATTAAAAACTTTTAGCTATCTACTTCTGTTTTAGGAATATCCTTTAGGTACGCTTATTTGGCTTACATAATCCGAGGTCTATTTTGGTAGACAAAGAATTTTTATTTTATATCTTGCGTTCCGAAATCTTCATAAGAGCATCAAATCTGATAAATGATCATTTTACGGTTATTTTATTTTGCCGTTCAAAATGCCTCACCTTTTACAACCAGTAAAGCAACTCCAAGCCACTCGTGTGTGTAACGCGATAAGGCGTGAACTTGAACGGCACGAACATTGCTGACGCACTGCCTATTGGGGGACCGTGGGGGAATGGCAAGGTCCAATTCTGTTTTTGAATTGACGCACTGTTTTGCAGGTTATAGCTTTAAAAGCGAAAGGCGAACGCATGGAGAGATAATGCTTCTCACTATTTTCAGAGCCCAAAGTCAAGTTTTCAAACCACCTTAAGCTCTGTCATCCTTTTAACTCCCCTTCCTCCCTGACGAATTGTAGAAATTTATCGAAATGTGACAGTGAGACGAGTCATGTAATAACAACAGTTTTTACAATGCATTGTTTTATTTAAGACTATATTTTTAGCTTTATATTAAATAGAATTCTGATATTATTTTATTTGTGATGCAAAAAAAAAATGTTAAAAATTATCCTATTTTACTTGGCAGAATTAACTTTTTTATTAATAGTAACTTTTTTATTAAAAAATATTTTTGTCTAAAAAACTATCCTACACGGTTCTAAACGTTGTCCATTAATAAGGGCCGATTTCACCGTCGAAATTGAACGCGATCAACACTTAAACGCGATCAATGCGAGCGAAAACAAAGGAACGGAACTCAGTTTAGCGCGTAAACCGAGTTCAAGTGAATTGATCGCGTTCAATTTCAACGGTGAAATCGGCCCTAAAGCACAGTTAATTATAGACTAGTAGCATTAACAGTTACTTATCAAATTAAAAAAGGTTAGTATGGAAAATACAACTAAGGAATTCGCCATACAAAACAGCAAATGCACAGGTAAAGACCTGGTATGAATATGGATGCAGCTAACCTTTTGATACAAGTAGTACACACACACACACATCTAAACGAATATTGAATGCGAACACATACAGCTCTATCACTTTTTATTGACATAATAATCGTCTTCAAAGTCAATAACTCGAAGACATCGTACAAACAAAATTATTTCTAAGAACCAATACTAAGCCCACTAAATTAAAATTCACATCCAACGTACAAACATGAGCGGGGTGAGCTAAGCGAGCTGGGCGCCCATCTGAGCGGAGCGCTCCAAATATGGCGCACCAAAATGACTTCTCGTAGCGCACCAAGAACAAAAAATCCGGCATAAGAAGAGGATCTGTTATTTATTTTAAACGTACAGAGAGCCACACATGAATGCATAGAAATCTGTCAATTTACTTCCATCGATTCTCACCATAATGTAAAACGCGTTTATTTCAATATTATTTGAGGGTTCTTTTTCTTTTTTTTTTGTGATAGGTGACAGACGAGCAGACGGATCGCCTGATGGCAAGTGATTGCCGCCGCCCAGGGACACCATCGACACAAGTGCAGTCAAAAGTGTACTGCTAACCTTTAAACCCCCTTTCTCCTGGATTGGGCCTCCCGCAGCGAAACACAGCACAGTGCTGCTTCACTCCGGTCGAGCCGGCCTATTCATGCCGAAGCGTTGCTCTCCCACGGTAGTTTAACAGATTGTAGTAACCTGAAATTTGGCTGTCTTTAAAGTATCAGCCCATAAACTGTCCTACTGAAGGGCAAAGGCGTCCATCATAGAAATCAAGTCATCGCTACTATGATGGGATTAGGCTTAATCACCACGCTTGCCAAATGCGGATTGGTGATCACAAACCCGAGCTATGTTCGAAAAATTCGAAACATATTTTTCTCTCGATCCGGAAATAGAACCCAGGTCCCCAAGATCACGGCTCGGTGCGTTTTTGTCTATTTATTTATTTAACATGGTTTCTTACAAGCTAACAGATTACAAATATCCAAAGCGCTTATAAGATAATTAAAGAAAATAAAGGTACTTAATCAGACGACAAAATTACACGCGACAGCCCGAAAGCCAGTACTTATACCTTACTCTAAGAGGGTCATACACTATTTGAAAAATAAACTAAAAATTAAACATGGTCAAAATAAAAATAAAAGAAAAAAATTTAACCGATTCATTGGTAGTATAAATAAAAAAAAAATCTAAATATTAATTGAAACCGATTAAACAGCATGTCAAAATTGATGGGGTCATAGAAATAAAATGTCAACAAATAATAAAAAGTCTTTGTCTAGTGGTTAGGACCCTACTCTGTGGCTGTCTTTATTTAACTTAATTTGAATTCGACTACGGATCGGATGTGCGAGAATCGCCTTATTACTTCTAACCCTTTCTATGTATTTTTTTTAATATTGGCATACCTCATTTGGTGCGGTCTAAAGTTTGCTGCGCTTGCATTTTATCGAATATTGGCATACTTCATATGGTGCAGCCGGAAGTTGGTGCGCCTCTAGAAATACCTCTCTGAGCGGCTGATCCCTAAGTAAGGGCGTTATTAAAATTCTACGAGAAGGCGAGATGAAAAGACACCGTTCGATTTTATCGCCTTTTTAGTGCGTCCGCGAGGGCGAGAGGTAGCAGGTTCGATGCCATACAGGCAGAGGCCGGATTCTGTTAGAAGAAATAAAACATAATATACACTCTCATGTTGGGAAAGTGATGAAATTACTTACTTATTTATCTCGAGGTGTGTTTATATGCAGGAAACTGTAATAATGCCGAAATTCAAGGAGGAAAAATATAGATGAGAAATGGGAAAGAAGGTAAATGGGAGAATCTGTGAGTTTGTTTGTTTCACGGCAAAACGACGTGATTTTTGGTGTGTGATATTTGAAGGGATGGTAGTTTCATATTTATTTCAGACGTTACCTGACCGTGCCGAGTCACGCTTCGGCATGAAAAGGAGCAGTGCTGCTTATGTGATATCACTCCTGAAAGCACGTTAAGCCGTTAGTCCTGCGCCTAATACCTCTTCGGTCGTGTCACACTAGTGTCCCATCGAAATAAGAGGGTAGGGGAATAGAAAGTGCACTTGTGTCTGCGCAAATACTTGGGCACTATAATATGTCCTGCGTCGATGGCTGATCGCTGAGATTAGCCGCCATGACCGAAATATCGGTTTGGAGGACATTATCACTCCTGATACCACATAAGCAGCACTGTGCTGTGTTTCGCTGCGTGAGTGAGGGTACCGGAGGCCTAATCCGGGGGAAAGGGAATATTATAGGTAGGCAGCGCACTTGTGACTCCACTGGTGTCGCGGGTTTTAATGAGCAGCGGCAAGCGTTTACCATCAGGTGGCCTATGCTTCATGCCGGTTTTCTGTTATGGTGTGGTCGAGCCGGCCTATTCATACCGAACCGTAGCTCTCCCACGGTCGAGAGAACCTTAACGTTGAGGATATTTTATAGCTATGAGTATCTATATCATAGCAAAACACGGTATATGTAAAAAGAACAGTAACTTTGCACAATGGCTTAGGGGTCGCTTTACCTTCATCTCACTTCCACCTGATTCGCATCACGATAAGGCCAGGTTCCTTTGACGGAGATCTTATTCAAATATCGATACCCAGCAACCCTGTACACAATACATTGTTGCTATTTATTCTGACTAAGCCTGGGGAATAAAGACGTACCTCATTCAGTTCGGGGACTGACGGAAATGAAAAATGGCCTAGGCCATGTTTTGATTGGAAGACCAGTGTTCCGTAGACCAGTGAAGCGTTTTGATAAAAACGGCAATTGACGCGGCGTTAATTTGTAAGAAAATTATTAATTATGTACTTACTGCTTGACTTTTGGCTACGATACATTAGCCGATCTATTGGTATATAGTGGAATACCATTCTAAGAAACCTCGAATGAAATTATAGCTCTTAAAATTAATTATGAACCTCATAACACACGTGATATACCCCAGTGTGACCCCCATAATCGCGTATAGCCCCGGCCTCGTGTAGGGTTGCCAGTTTTTAATATCATAATCCAGTTTTAGATAAAAATTATGTATAATCTAAATTATGTAGAATTTCGCTTCCACGTTTGTAATGCGGATGGCTAAGGATTGGAACTCCTTGCCGAGTTCTGATTTTCCGACCACTATAATCTGGACACCTTTAAGGCAACAGAGAACATGCATGTTTTAGGCAAACGCGTCTCATCCAAGATCCCATTGTCGCTTTCCATCAGGTGCGATTGTGGTCAAGCATTAGCCAATGGACCAAAAAAAAATGAGGAATCAAGTTTTATTTCGCTATGCTGTACAAAGTTCCTATGAAACGGAAGCCAATCCACAACAATGCAAAATAAATGTTCAAATTGAAAAACCTAACACAAGTGGACATATAATTTATAGAGTCTTACCAGGCCACACCTGACAATTTCGGTTCGATTACCGCCTGAACACGAAATTAAATTTTAGAGTTCGTTATGTGTCCTCTCGTTGATTGCGAAAATAGACAGCGAGCCGCTTCACACATGTAATACCAATCCCCTCTTTTATTCGTAGTCACGCCTTTTTCCTCCTTCCAGTGTATCGTCTCCCCTCAATTTTACCTATCTAAAGTTGCCACAACTATGCCTAAGTGCGTGACCTAGGTTTTCCGCTTTTTGATGGCATTCAAAAAGTTTTAGCAACCCTGGGCTCACGCCATCCTGCCGCTTATCGAGTTGCCGCAATTGTATCGCCCTGATTATATTGTATTCCGCGACATGATATCGGAATTAACGCTGTTTAATAATCGACTTAGGTGGAGAGCATTTGACGCAGTGTGAAATAATTTGTACCTGATAAGTTAATATTCGATGGACTGGTGGGTCGCACTTTGAAGCAATGGCTGGGCTTGGGGTCCTTAGTTCGATTTCCTGGTCGGACCAAAGTTAGTACTTGCGTTTTTTGGTCAAACATTCTCAGTTTTAGCCCGAAGTTTGAAAGTTGACGGTGCCGAAACTCCGAGTCTTGGAAAGCAAGTTAAACTGTTCGTCCTGCGCCTGATCCCTCTTCAGTCGTATCACTATGGTGTCCCACCAAACAAGGGAAAAGAATAGAGAGTCCACTTGTGCAAAACTAACTGTATGTGGTTTTACCGTTATTGTCACTAACTCAGCGTAAATTAAAACCAGACGTTTCTCAATAGTAAAATAAAAAGAAGGTCCATCATGGATTTGAATTTGTAAAACAAGCCAAGCCTGTCGCTCACGCAGTGCACTTATTAAGCCGTCAGTCACCGCGGCGGGCCCGAGTGCTGCAGACAGATCGCTCTGGCAGTTAATCTCGCGATTGGCATGCCATCTGTTGGTGGACAAGGCAAAACTGTTGGTTCCGCTTTGCGTTGCCGAGTTTTGCATAGGATTGCATTTTGGAATTTTGCAAAAAATATACAATCTGAGCTGTGGAGAAGAACGAGGGGTTGAAACAGTACTAGAAACGAGCAGATTTTACTTACCACGTTTTTCCTCACCACCAAGATAGTAGTAAAATTATGCACATCAGCGACTTACCAACCCAAACGCATATTTTTTTGTCCATAAAGCTTACAATATTTAATGTAGAAAAAAGTTTAACTGTAATTTCAATGTAACATATTGCAAACGGTAGAAAAGGAACCTTTTAGTAACTTACAAAACAGTCAAAGCTTAAGTCAACCCCCTAATCGTCGCAAATGTCACTTTCTACATTATTTTCATTAATTTACCCCTAATCTTTCATACCGCCTTGAAGGTTGGTGAAATTGGGCCGAAGTTTGTTCGAAGGGAAAGTTTGATATTTCCCGCCAACAACCTTTGCGCTAATGTCAGCTGACGACGCCATGTTGTCGGCCATGCTCCCGCGGGCGCCATTACGTGACGTCACATAATGGCGGTCTGATTTAGCGCCCTTCCAGTGTTCCGTGAATAGAATGGTGAGTATTATGGAGGCCCTGCAGTATCTATTAGGTTTTACTAATAGTTGCTAGGCACATAAAATCAAAATTCCTGTGCTTTTTATCAGAGGCAAGTGAGTCTCCTGATGATTTTTAATAAACGTACATTTGTCAGTTTTTAAGGTGTGTATTTCGTGTAAGGAAGTATCTATCTACCTTCGGTTCTTAAGGATGTCAAAAACTGCCATGGGTCTATTACAGTAGGTACCTAAATACCCTAGCTCAGAAGACCAGATAGACCTGTGTGCAAAACAAGATGACCTACCTGTATGTGTATTCATCATTGACAGAAAAAGGCCGTTTTTAATCATCTCGTCTATAAATTGCACTCTTTTAAACGCAAATTATAGAAACCATTAACACATTAAGCCGAAACAAACAAACTTCCTAACATTTAGTTGCGAAACTCTGAAGTTCCAGTTCGAACCCGGCAAAAAGGGAGCCCTCATCCAGGGTAATTGGCTGTACTCTACGCGACTCTACGTACACTATGTACTAATCGACGCCACTACAAAACTCTACACGACTCTACGTTACTCTACAATATGAAAAAGTTAACTGCTTAGCTCTTTATACTTGCTAAACGGGAATTAAATCTGATTATATCAGGGTTCTGAAACCATAGCAACTTATATTATTTCATATTTAAGCTTATAATTTGCCATGAAATAGCTAAGCATGAATGCGCCATTAATGAGCTGTCTCGACCGAAGTTACCATTTCGGTCTACTATCCTAAGACCTCACAGAAATCCGTTGTAGAGCAGACGTCCAGTGAGTAAAGGCACCGGAGCCTCGGAGCTCCCTTCCCCCTTGCGTTTCCCCTGGTGTTGTGGGTATGCATGGACAGCGAAAATCGCTTACCATCATGTGATACATCTGTAAATTTAGAAAAACCCGTTAATGAAACAACCCAACCCTATCGTTTGTTTATCAAATCACGTAGATACGATTCCTGTAATAGCTTTCAAATCGTCGCCTGGGGCTAGAGTGCTTCCCTGCGGGACACCGAGCGATGCCTACAATACACGTCTGGCTGGAAGGTTCGTCACATGTGCTGAGCAAATAAAATAACGCTGACGTGTTTAATCAAGTTGAGTTCATGGGGCTTTTGGTGTTTATGTTTATCTCGGCGGTGAGGGAAAAACATCATGAGAAAACCTGCATATTTCGGATAGTTTCTGAAACTTGAAACCATGATTCAGTTGGTCTGGTTCCTCTGCTTAAAGGGTTGCAAAGATCTGACGGCAATTGCAGTATTGTAATTACCAGACTCCCCACATCCTGTATCATGGGTCACGCGTTACCCTGGGCTCCAGAGTGAAAGCTTTGGACGTAATCCGGAATTGCACGCTAAGATGAGCAGAATGTTCAAACAGGGTGCATAGCTAAATATACATCCCTTTATAGTTAAAGCGATGTATACTTTCTACTAACCATTCTAAATAACGTTTGTTCTGCGACTTTTGAAAACTCGTCGAATCTTTTTTGGAATCCCCCCCATACAAAATGAAGTTGTGTGAAAAAATATTTTTTTTTATGTATATGAAAAAAGAATGGTAGATATCTATGACAATTTGTCGAATATGAAAAATCCAATATCCTACAATCTCCTTTTTTTTTCATTTAAAAAGGGCCTGGGTACCATTATCTCCATTGTTCTTTTCTAAAGTCGTAGAATGTTGTTCTTGATGAGGTAAGTATATGAGATAATAATTTAAAATACATTTTCTTTTCAATTTTAAATAAGTATAAAAATCCAGATTAGTTTAATGACACTTAAACAGTCAATGATTAACAAACCGACAACCCTTCTCCTTATGCAAATACCTACTTGGTTGATTAGTGTGCAATGATTTTCAAAACCTTGGAAATCAACACATTTATCAAACCGATCACATGGACTTCCCAACTTTAAATCCTAAGGCATAGGTTTCAATATCGCCTGTGGTTATTAGTACTTTCATGTCATATTAGAACAAAAACCCTTCAAATCTCATGCAGACGAAACTCCTTTCGCCCCGGTCCTTCACGAGGGGAGGAAAGTACCGTAATTGTCCTCAATAACTATTGTTATAGTACAAAATGCGCCGGTAAGAGGGAGAGGGGAGAGTACAGGGTGAAATGCACTCGCATACAGATGGAGTTGATCAGGGGTAGCTGGGGTACGTGACGAGTGTTATTCATATCATAACGTATGCTGACGGAGTCACTATGTACTATATTTCACTTTTATGTTACATTTTTTTTTCGTGTTGCTTATTTTCTGTTTTTGGACCGTAAAGACTCGTGACACGAATAATGTAATCGATCAAGAGTCTATCTCTATTCGTTACTAGAGGTAGGCGTGCGTTGTACCGGCAGACCTCTGCTATCGTAATCTGGACATCTTTAAGGCAAGAGTGAAGAGGCATCTTTTAGGCAAACGCGTATCATTTACTTAAGAATAAATTGCAACAAAAATCTATACCATAAGTATTATGATGAAATTAAAAAAAAAAAATTGCAACTGTCAAAATAAAATTGGAATAACTATCTTATTGGCATCGAGGATGTTTCGTCTCTGAATATATTGGAAATAGCTTTCTTGTACCGGGGAAAACTAGAGTTAAATAGATCTATGTTCCTGCCACCACGAACTAAGTTGTTATAAGATCTACACATTCTCACTAGGGGATTGAAAAAGGAGGTGTTATTTTTGTACACTCGTAATGCGAAAGGGTTCGAATTACGTGCTCGATGATAAGTGTTGAAGCACAGTGCGGAGAGCAGTTCCGGTGTATCAATAGCGGAATGCACTATCTTGTGGAGACAGAGCAAGTCATACCTTTCACGCCGAGATCGCAAAGAGATCAGGTTAAACTTACCAAGCCTTTCTCTGTAGTCTTTAAGCGAACGACCAAGTCCAAACTTGCGTGAGACATACTTTAAACAGGCCAAGCTATATAAATTAAGCAGTTTCATCTTAACTGGTGGTTTTGTAACAATATTTCCACTGGATATTTGTAGATCAATAATATTGATGAAACTGTCGTTGACTCACGGCGAATAAATCACTTACAAAATTCGTCGACTTACAAGGTCTCCGGTAGCTTAGTCAGTAAAGCAGTTGCCCGGCTAGCAAAAGATCGTGGGTTCGAGTCCCACCCGAAGACTGTCGATACATTTTTAACCGACTTCAAAAAAGGAGGTTCTCAATTCGACATGTATATATATTTTATTTATGTTTGTTCGCCGATTACTTTGCCATTTATGAACCTATTTAGATGATTCTTTTTTAGTAGGAAAAATAGATAGTCCCGGATTGGTACCATGATCATGATAATCAGGATCTGATGATGGGATCCTGGAAAAATTGAGAAAAACTCTCAAATTTTATAGGGGCACGTAATGTTTTTTATCTTTTTTCAAAACTGCACCAGTATTTACGCCTGACTATTAATTTTGTGGCTCTGTTGAAAAATGAGGCACTGAAAATCTCAAAAAAAAAGTTTTCAGCGAAAAGTAAAATATTATTTGGAGTAAAATACAATTAATTTTCACTTTTTAGTTCGTGGTTTTTGAAAGTGGTTTTACATTATTTACTTAAGAATGATTTGCCGAAAATTTCTATACCTACCCAAAAAATCAAACGCGTATCATCCTAGACCTCATCGTCGCTTTCCATCAGGTGCGATTTTGGTCAAGCATTAGCCTATAGACTTAAAAAAAGTAAGAAAAATGGAAACAAATGGTAGCGCTTGTACGACCTTACAAGCACCTCTAAAATAAATAAATACAACGAGCCTTTATTATTGTTAATGAAATTAGATCACATATTTATCTACGTTACATTTAGGTATCGGTTAGAGTGCGATGGCAGCTCAGTGGCTCGGAACGCGCCTTTCATACGGGGGGTCGAAGTTCGAATCCGAGTATACACCTACGGAGTTTTCAAATCTTTTTACGTATTTCTACCATTAGTTCGGCGATGAGGGAAAACATCGTGAGGAAACATGCACGTTTCGGATAGTTTCTGAAACGTGTAATCATGATTCTGTTGGTCTGGTTCCCCTGCAAAAGGGTTGCGATGGTCAGACGGCAGTCGCTTCATTGTAATTACCACAGTCCCCAAATTCTGAATCATGGTCCAAGCGTACTGCGGGCTCCAGAGCGACAGCTTTGGACGCAAACGGGAATTACACGCTTACATGAAGAGGATGACCATTTAGGTATTGGTTTAATCTTTAACAGCTTGTCCTTCGAGCAAAAACCTACCTAACCGCCGCCGAAATTGTACACAAAATTTCTGTAATGCCTGGTACTTAAGTTGTGTATTTTGTGCAATAAAGTATTAGATAATGTCAGTTAATTCGTCGCATGCTGTAGCTGAAGAGTGCATAACACTGGAATCCCGTCGCCAATCCAAGCGGATTGGCGACCAGCTTAATCGTACCCAAGGCTTACTTACCACATAGTAAAAGTAAAATAAAGTAGTTCAGTCCTCTTTGATTAACGTAGGTATTGTGAAAACTTTTTTATTAATATGGTAAGTAGATAGATAGATACTCATTATTGCACAACCCACTAACCACTGCGCCAACGACTGCATCGTTGGCGCAGTGGTTAGTGGGTCGCAATTTAAAGGGACGACTGCGCAAGAGTGTCGGGCCAAAAATTTGTACCTATGTAAGAAATCTTAGTGTCAGCCCGGAGTCTGGAAGTTAGCGATCTTGTACGCCCGTGCCTCGGAAAGCACGTTAAGCTTGTACCTGCGTTGTGTCTGCACGTTAAAATAAACAATTGTGGATTATAGTTCCACTACGATCACTGACTGTCAGGGACTCGTTCGCTCCTAAGCGATAAAAGATGGAGGTTCTCATTTTAACCTACTCGTTACGAAATTTTTCACCACCACTTAAAAAGTGATGATCTAAGTGATTACAGGGTACTAAAAATAACTAGTGTCAGTTTTATATTTATAAATAATTATGTGAAAGAACATAATGATGTACACAAATCTTTTATAGTTGACACACAGAAAAGCCTCATGTCCGCTGTTATCAGTGTAAATATGAATGAAATACTTTGTTATACTTTTACTATCTGACCAAAATAGGACGGTGAACTATGTTGTAGCCACGTTCGACTTCAGCCTGTAATTTGGTGTAGACTATCTATCTTCCAATTATAACATTGAAGGGCATTGATTGTTCTTAGTTTGATCACCCTTTGGAATTCAATTTTGCTGACAAATTCAGTTTCCTTACCAGAGTATTATTACCTTGCTCTATGGTTTTCTGCATCGTTTGTAATAAAGTTATTGAAATTATTGGTGGGAGTATAATTATATATTTTAGTTAACGATATTGGCATATTTAAGTTGCATTTTTCTTCATATCGTATAATTTACTGTCAATTTTAAACGTACCTATTTGTACCTATAGCATTCCTTCAGGGCCCTTGGCGCAGCCGCCGATCAGTAAAAAATGGCTTATATTATATTTCTTCGGAAACTTCGAAGAAGGTTGAATTTAGAATAAAAAATTAAGGAAACATGGTCATCAATCTCATCCTTGATAAGATAGTCTAATTACTACATGAGCAACCTGTACCTGATATGTACTATATCATATGTATTTTTTCATCACGTAAGAAGTTTTGGACCAAACAAACACTTTGTTTTCCATGCATTTCCTCACAATTTTTGCCCATTCCTCTGCTAACAAGGGGTTGAAAAGGGGAATAAATCCAGCCCTTGTCGTAATAAATAAGCGGCGACTTTTTTATCGTGTGACTGCGACATGAAACATTAGCAAACTGTTCGCAAAACACACCGGCTTGAGTTATGTTTGGTGAAGTGGTTTCGATTAGGAAAGGTCAAAGTCAAAAGATTCTTTATTTGCATAGGCTTGTACACAGAACTTACAAATCGTCCTACATTAACATTTTTTTAAACTGTTAATAAGTATAATAATAATTTACATGTAGTTACTAAATATAATAAGAAATAAAACATAATGCGATTCTACCACCGCCTCGGAAAGTTGTTTCTGGTCGAGAAGATCAGGCAAGAAACTCGCCAGTTACACTTTTTGAATGGAATTTTTTCATACAGTGGTTTATTTATCCTCATATCAAGTCATACAGTCTAATGCAACACAAAATAGAACAAAGCTAATTAAAAGCTAAATATGGGGTAAACCGAAGCAAACCAGTCCCCAAAGGTGGCACCTGTTCACAAGTATGACGTATGTGTCAGCCATCATTTCACTCAACCTATATTAGAGGAAATGTAATGACCCGCCACATAGCTCCACCACCTCAGGGGCAGGTCAGTGAGCATGACTACGCTAGTTCCCCTCACAGGTTACAAATAATAGTACCTACTTATTATGGTGTTCAAGCGATTGGATTCTCCCCATACATCTGTAATGCAAGCCTGGAGTTAAAGGTCGTCTATGGACTGCAGTGACCGCTGCCATACTGCTTCTTCAAGCTTCGTTTGAAGAAATCCATATTGCTATATTAATAGGGGGCTAAAGTATGAAATTGCCGTTTCTTTCCTGCACAAATTAAGATGTATAACTCCTTTATTAAGCAGAAAGTCATCATATTATTATTTTATTTTGAATCAAGACTACATTTATAAGATTTATATTATAATAGAGATCAGATATTATTTTATTCTTGATGCAAAATGACCTTGAAAATGACTTTTTTTTTACTTGGTAGAATTCATCAATACTTAACTTTTAAATAAAATCTTTTCTTTTTCTGAAAAACTATCCTAGATGTGCTGAACATTTTGTCCGTTAAAGCATAGTTAATTATAGAGTAGTGGCTTAAATAGCTACTTTGCAAATTAAAAAAGTTACTCTAGCAATTTCATACTAATATTGTAAAGCGACCACTGTCTGACCTTAGGAACCAGAATAACTGAATAATGGTTACTTGATTTAGAAACTCTCCGAAACGTGTAGGTTTCCTCATGATTTCCCTCACCACCGACCTAACGGTAGAAACATGCACATTGATTTGAATAATCCATTTGTTTGTGTGTCTCTGATGTTTACCTATGACTTTAGTCAACTTTTAGTCAGTCCAGCTGGTTATTCATCACATTCATGGTTTCTTTTCGTCCTCCTCGATAAATATAAGTTTTTCAGTTACAGCTGGTTGATAAATAAATAAATATACGATAGGAAATTTGAATATCGTACCTGTTAAAGCAGGATCTGGTTAAAAACCCTTTCAAAAATCATCACTTGATTAAATGTCTGGCGAAGTAACGAGATTTTAAAAGGTTTTTTATCGTTTTACATTTTGAAACGCTTTTTAACAATCGGGCTTTTATAGGATTTACCGAGCCCATTAAAGTCGAACCCGTTAAATGGCCGCGGGATATAGATGCGGGCATTTGTGAAAACCGCAGATGAAACCATTCAGTGATCGGAAATGCTAAATAAATGCAATTATGTCATAAAAACGTGGTTTGACGTCTTCACCATCATTTTAGCTAATAAACATCCACTGCTATACATAGGCCTCCCCTAATGATCTCCACACTGATCAGTCCTATGTTGCCCGCATCCAAGGGATACCCGCGACCTTCACCAGATCGTCGGTTCACCTTTTGGGGGTCTGCCACGGTTTCGACCTTATATACGCGGCCTCCACTCGAGGACCTTTATGCCCCATGAGCCGTCTGATCTCCTCGCAATGTGCCCTGTCCATTGCCACTTGAGGCATGCGATTCTTTAGGGCTATGTCTTTGATCCTTGGTTCTCCTGCGGATCTCATCATTCCTGATACGATCACGCAAGGAGACTCCGAGCCCTTTCCATTGCCCTTTTGGGTGACTTTGAGCCTTTATAAGCGGCTCATTGTGCGCCGTGTGGTCTTCGGAAGAGTAGAATAAGCCATCCTCACTCTTACCGAGGTGTCGGTCGTAAAAGGCGACTAAGGTAAAGCTGCTGGCATGATCATCAGCACCCAGAGAAGGAAAACTCTGCATTTATATCAAACCCTCGCCAACCCGTCTGCCAAGCGTGGTGAGTATGGCAATTTACCCCTGTGCAAATCATGTGATAGAGGGAGGCCCGTGCTCCAGCAGTGGGGACTTAAATGGGCTGATGATGAAGCGGCTCATTATAAGCGGCCACGTTTCGGTTTCGTATGTCATCTCTGGCAATACAAACCTATTAAAGACTTTTGTCTTGCGGCACTGCGGTAGATGGGCCAAAAAAAAAAACGGCCTGACCACGTAATAGATGATACGGGTGCCATTATACTGACCACTATGGATGCCTAAGATTGTGCGAAGTGGTGGAGCCGTTGCAGGAAAGCGGGACAAAACGTTTTATGATAATGACTATGTAATTGTTCTTAATTTTTTGATAAATTAAATATTCCATTTGTACCATTCGAAGAATTAGACGCACGTAGAAGCGACAGTCATTGGGGCAGACTTGTTTACGAGACCGCAATAAGGACGATCATCGTAACGACAAATCGTTGCTTGGGCGTCATTTACGATGCGACCAATTGTTTACGGTATCAGATCGATCGTAAGGGTGAATTGTATCGTATCATTGTCACGATTTCCATCAAACCTGATAATATACGCGTAGGTAGGTTTGTTTGCCTTTGAATTTCTAGCGAAATGTTTCGAATTTAAATTGATACATTTCTTCCCACATAAGTGAACTCGAGCAGGTGTATATAAATAGAAAATTCCCAAAACTCGACCTTCATTCGATTCCCTACATAAATACCTTGTGGGGGGTCTCCATAAGCGGGGTCTGGGCCAATACATCGGCTTACGGCCCCGATAAATTGCCCATACGATTGGATCCCTGCCCTTTGTCCCCGAATCTGATTTTCGGGGCTTTTTGCCCTTCAATGGGGAAGAGTTAAATTCCTCTCTTATTGGATGAAACCGGATGGTTCGATTCAATTTTGGTTTCCATTAAAATAGATTAGCAGCTGTGGAGGCGATTGAATCGTGCGGCTGATTCATTCATTTGGCTTTTTATGAGTTGTAAGGGCAGTTTTTGACTCCATAGGCCGTTGGCTAAACCTCGCGCGGCACGCTCGCGTTTCTGTGAAGAATTATTTGAGTAAAGGTAATGACGCCCACACGGTGCTCTTGCGACGGGTAGGAAAGTCCTCCTTCTCATCCTAGCGGTAGTTCATCGTTTAAAGCTATCCCAGGGTGCGCTTAGAATATGATCCAGGATTTGGGGGTCTGGAAAGTAATTGCAATAAAATGAAATGGCAGGATAGTCATTTACATAAAATTATGATGTAAATATTTTTTGCATTAAAATGTCGCGTTTTTTGCCAAATTATAAATAAAGTGTCATAGTGTGGACACAGACAGTCACACATCTATGACATGATACATTGCGCGGGTGTTCATAAGCGGCAGTAATAGCTTGCCCTCAGGTAATCCGTCTGCTCGTCTGCCACCTATCACATAAAAATACATGTCAGGTTACAAAAATCTATCAAATTTCCTCACTTGACATTACCAAACGTGTTTGATATTAAGATAAGTATATTGACAGTACATAATGCATTGACGTGTAGCTGTCAATACCTAGGTTTTGCTAAGTTTGTGCCACAATAGTACATATTTCACAAAATTACCCGCGAAAGGTTTTCTAACATTTTAGTGGTATGATGAGAGGGTTCCGGGACGGAATTATGAAGTATTCCACGATTTTCTCAGTTTCCACAAGTCTCCCGAGGTTGCGGATTGGAATTCATACTGCTCTGGCAAAGCCATGCAAAATGTCAGAGGTGCGGAACTGCATAACCCTTTGCCGATTTAGTATCTAATTCTACTGGGCTATTAGTAAGCATATTGTAACAAAATTACTGGAATATTTGTATTCAAGTTCAGTAGTTTTAAAGCGTTGATTTGTTCTACTGTGTGTTTTTTATGCTAAAAGCGACAAACGAGCCAGCGGGTCATCAACATCTGCGAATTCAGAAGAATCGCTAATGTGTTGCCGGAATTTTAAAAAAGAGATGTTAACATGTAAATGACAGTTTATTCGACCTTTCCTGAACTAACACACACTTCATAAACTTATCCCTCATTTTTACGGTGCCTAGACAGTAGACAGGTCCAATTTAAAGTCTAGCCACCTAAATCAGTCCAAGTCGTAAACCCAGCAGTAACCTCTAGTACAAAATTAAACTTATCATCATAAATATTTAAATTCATATACACGTACAAGAAACGTTAAAATGTAACTTATGGAGATTCGACTCTAGTGTCGTCGGAAAGACCTTGTACTGGTATTGTATGTGCAAACTGATATGTTGTTGGTAAATCATTATCAATAAATAAATAAATAAGACTGTTTGAGTAAAAAAACTATGAAAGAAAACCGCCTTTAAAACCCACGAACTGTAAAATAATATTTTTAACACTTCATACACTTCAGATAACATTTACAGTACACTCGAGGGAAGATGGTACCGAAGTCGGCGCCCAATGCCTCTATCTACATTGATAGTAATCTTATAATACATTCAATTATTCAACAGGGGTTAGGTGCCGACTTCGGTAAAACCTTTTTTCGAGTGTACTCTTATATAATGTTATATGAAGTGTATACATTAAATGTGAGTACATAATAAATAAATAAATATATCGCAACATCACATACATTGACCTGACTCCGAGATAGGTAGCACAAGCACCCGTGTCACGGATGTCAGAACCCACGGTCGGGTTACAAATATATACATTTAATAGTTTTCTAATTTTAGTATTGAAAGAGTTATTTTTAACTCCTAATAGTTGAGGAGTTGTCCTTTCATCATCAGCTGATTGACGTAGGCTCATTGTGGAATCAACTTCCCGCAACTGTATTTCCAAACCGGTACGACATTGAGGTCTTCAAGAAATGAGCCTATACCTTCCTAAAAGCCCGGCAACGCATCTCCCCTCCCTCTGGTGGGGCTGATGTCAATGGACGGCGGTGATCACAAACCATCAGGTAACTCGCTTGCTCGTTTCCCTCCCTATCTCATACAAAAAAATAATAGTACTGGTGCAGCCTTTGAAAAACGTTACATGCGCCTACAAAATTTGAGGGTTGAACTCGATTTCTCTGGGATTCCATCATCAGATCCTGATATGGTGACAAGGGACTAACTTTGGAGTGTGTTCTTTCAAATAAAAAAAACTGCTAATCGGTTAATAATTGGCGGAGGTCTTTGGCAACTGGTTGAGTAGCAAGATTGTTAGTTCTTCTTCGGCAACGGCTGTGAACCTTAGTTGCCAATGTTGCCGGAGGGGAGAAATCGGTGAACACACATAAAAAAAACATATATACAGTCGAACATAGAACCTCCTCCTTTTTTGAAGTCGGTTAAAATATGGTCGATTCATTACCATTTACATAATATTTTTATCGTGAAAGCCTGTCCGTAACTTATATTTATGTATGTAACAAGCTTGCTATGCATGTTTTTTAATTTTTTACAGGGAATGTCTCTATATTTGTCCGTCTTTTACGACAAACGAAGCGACGGATTGACGTGTTTTTTTAATGGAGTAAAGTTGAAAGGAGTTCTAACTCGAGCTAAGCGAGTTTGGGAACAACTATCTCCTGTCTTTGTCCCTACGCGAATCGCAAAATGAATATACGCCGAAGGTTGGCTTTAGCGTTTTTCGCGGAACTTTCTACCACGTATCTCTGTTCTGTGGAAAGGTTTGCCTGCGCGAATTTTTCCGACGGCTACGACTTAGGGACCTTCAAGAGGCGTTTTAAAAAAGCCGACAACACATTAGCGATCTCTCTGATTTCGCGGATGTTCATGGGCTTCGATGATTACTTTCCATCAGGTGACTCGCTTGCTTCGTTTGTCGCCTCTAGCATAAAAATAAAAACATTGATATCGAAGAGTTCGCTGATCTACGCACTAGACTGTATATTGTATCGTGTCTATTTCACATACGAGTACGTTGCGCCGAACCACACCTGGATCTTGATGTGCGCATGTATATGAGCGTAGCCTGTTTGGCGTTCTGTGTCCATTATGTATCAGTGGGTTTGGTACAAGAACCTATAATATTATCGCTGAATCTACATCTTAGCTTGTGAATTCCGGTTGCGTCCAAAGCTGTCGCTCTGAAGCCTCAGGTATGCTAGGACCATGATCCAGGATTTGCGGTGTCTGGTAATGACAAGCGACTGCCGTTTGTCGTTCGCAACCCATTAACAGGGGAACCAGACCAACTGAATCATGGTTAATCGTTTTTTCCAAATGTCACTCGATTCAGTTAGATCAGTCAGTCAGATAAAAGTTAGCCCCATCACTAAGTAATATCACACGAAGACCTTCATAAAGCGAAATTTTCAAATCCATTCCGCATTCCAACCTCCCGCTAAATCCGCCGATCGGATTCCGCTTCAGGTATGAAATACCTATAAAGGAGATCTGGTTAAATGTACATCATTATTTAAGAAACCTTTACTGCGGTTTGTTTCCATCTTAAAGCAATCTGGCTTAGATCAAGTGTTTTCGAATTAAGTTAAGAAAAGGTAGAGTACGCACAGCAACACGTAAATATATTCAAATCTGGCAAAGTTCTTTAATTAATTCTCACCTTAATGTCAAACACGTTTGGTTCAATATCAATGAGATAATTTGACAGATTGTTGTAGCCTTATTTATGGCTGTGTGTAATTGAAATTGAAATTATTTATTTAAGTACCAAAAATAAAATAAAAATTACAAAGCGACATATCTCTCAATGCGGCACTTAAAAAGGCTATTTATGGCTATATAGTATGATGTGTAGGGCACACATCAGATTACTAAAATCTGTCAAAATTGGGGGCTATCGTGTGTGAAATATCCGCTAAATGGCGTGCCAGTGAACCGAGGTCCAACTTCAACATCATTGGCTGATTTATTCGTTAAATATCACGTCTAAAAATAACCAATCACCTTGTAGATAGACCTCACGCCTATAGTACGCCATCTTGCGGATTTTTCGCACGCCATAGCCCCCATTGATATTAACCCGAAAGTGCTGAAGAAATTTGTCACATTTGTATACTTTGATGTATGCATTGTTATTAGGTACGATAGCAATTTTCAATTCAAGAATTGGCTTGAAGATGTGTCTTTACATGATCATCATTTTATCTTTCACTAGTGGCTCGCCCTCACTTCGTATCGGGACTTAGTTCCAAACTAAACCAATAGATGGCGTTGAGTGTCTATTATATCGCTCAAGCCGGTTTTTTGGATACCTATAAGCCTTGTCGTTTTCTATAGAATTTGCCTCTTACCTTTAAATAGTACCTATAGATTGAGACTCCATCACATACGTGTTCTGTCCCAAACTAAGATTTCCCTTGTACTGTGCAAAGCAGGAACAGCAGAGGTACCACAAACACAGATCCATACCATTTTCTGCTTCATCAACACACGTCTGTGTTGGTGCGGGATCGAACCCGAGACCCTTGCGTCTCAACCGATGCTCTAATGACTGCGCTAACGGGTCGTCTTAATTTTGCTATTAGTTCCAAATGGGATGTAGGTACTTCAAAATTGTGATAGCAGATGTATCGGCATAAAATCACCGCTAAATGAGCACAATGTCAAATACAGCTATCAGATCCGCCGTCACGGCTCGACGGCGCCCGTCGACCGTCGACCGCCGTAGACCGTCAACTGAATGTTTACAGCCAATGATAATGAGTTTGTAATCCACCAGTGACCGCTGCACTTTGAGCCCTCATCGCTTATGCATAAAGTGCAAATTGAACTGCCGGTGTATGGCGACTTGATTAAGCTTTATGTTGGGGACTCGGTTTCGCCGAGGATAGTAAATTATGGATTTAATGTGGACCGAAAGGCATAAATCAACTATTATTACGCCAACGTTACCATTCATCAGTAAAAGTTTTTATAGTTTCTACCAATCATAATCACAGCTTTTCATTTGTAAGGTAATCTATCAAGTTTTGGTCTTCTTACCTTTTGCCTTAGAGATGTCACAGTCGGATTATATAATCCTCCGTATAACATTACGGCTGGCTGTTATCAAAAACAGATCCGTTTTGAAATGCGGCGATTCGGCGATTAGCCGAATTGAATTCATGCGGCTGAATAAAAATCGGCAGGAATGTCTTCAGCATCATAAGTTATTCAATATAGCTAGCTGTAATATAGTAAAGCGTGAGATTCCTGCAAACGAAGCGTCAAGAAGCATCTCGCGGGTCTGTATGGCAGTGCCGACGAAAAGGATGCCTTGACATCGCGTTCGTTGTAATTGCAACGTATTGCAACTCTAGCTCTAGTAGACTGAGGAGAGACAATATACCGTGTCACTGCTTTAGCATATCATAATAAGGTAAAAAAATATAAGTTAAAAGTAAATTGCTGAAACAATTTTTGAATTTTTTCACAATTAAATTAGTACTTTCCAACACATATATATATACACACTAGGTACACAAGGCTGACGTCCGTGGCACTCACTCAGCTGGCCCTACTGAAAATCAGCGTCATGACCTTTTTCAGGGTCATGACATAGGCTGAGTGGGGGCCATTTATGTTGGAGGTCACAACACACAATATATTATTTGCACTGCCTGGTTGTTTGTACTCATTATTTTGTTTTTTTTTCTTTTTTTTGTTTGTTCTTTTGTAACTAATGTTGTACTCGTATGTAGTGTTGTGATGTCCAAAATAATAAATTTTTCTTTCTTTCTGTCTTTCAAACTAACTGACATTGCCATTTTATGGCCAGTGGCTACATTAGTAAAAGTTATCGCATAAATTAATATTTAACTGAAACGAAAAGTTTATTTCACGAGTAGACGCTTTTGAAGTTTAAAATAAAACGTACAAAAAACCTCTGGGAATAAAAATCCGTTGCGAAGTAATATAGAGCTGAAATAAATCCTGTGACGAAAACCGAATCGTGTTATAAAGTTTTTGAAAATTTGCTAAAAATCCAGGTAATAAAATTACGAATTCCAGACTTCAAACTGGAATGTTTTCTGATTGGAATTGTAGAGCCACTCCGATTTATGAACTTGGTCAAGAGCCGAACTGAGCTAGCGGGGGTTTGGCAAAGTAAAAGGAGAAAAGTAGAATACTTTTACAGAAGTACTTATTTGGCACCAAATCAGGGGGTTGGTTAAAATTATCTGCTTTGCAAATACACAAACTACTTTTAATATTATTAGGATAGTAATGTCGTTTATTATGTTTTGGAATAATGTTACACTCTTTTTATTAGGGAAAAAAACGCTGTCATTTTACTTTTACAGCTAAAATGTTTATATACCTTTCATACAATACTCAGTTAAATTGTGTGCTGTGCTTCGCCGCCCAATCCGGGGGAAAAGAATGGTTTGCGGCACTGTTATGATCCCATTGGTATTGCAAGTGTCCATTTGCGGCGGCAATCGCTTAGCATCTGATGATCCTCTGCTCGTCTGCCACCGATCACATAAAAATCAACCATTACAAGTAAGCTACATCATAATTACTGTGTGAGCGTTATTTTGTTTTGCTTTCGTATGAAAGTTAGCCTACTTTTTTCATCTTTTGTGCGGAACCGTTTGCCCCGTCAGTTTGAGCACTGGTTGATGGAAACGTCTGTCGGTTCAACATTCAGTTAAAATCCACTTTATTCCACAAAGCACGATTTTTAACTAACAAAAAGTTGCCTACTTTTGATGCCGTCGGCATTTTTTATGTGACAGATGGCAGAGGAGCATTCGGATCGCCTCATGTTAAGCAATTGCCGCCGCCCATAGACACCCGTGACACCCGTGGAGTCACAAGTGCGCTGCCAACCTTTAAACCCCCCTTTCCCCTGGACTGGTACTCCGGTACCCTCACTCACGCAGCGAAACACAGCACAGTGCTCCTTCACGCCGGTTTTCTATGAGGCTGTGGTTTAACTCTAGTCGAGCCGACCCATTCATGCCGAAGCGTGGCTTTCCCACGGTCAAAGCACGGCTTATAATTACTATTAATTCAATCGTTTTACAGATATTTCATGATAGCTTTGCGTTATTATGACTTTGTTTTATGAAAGAGACACGTAATTGTTGAATTTTATTCTAGCTTGAAAATTGTTTTCAAAATCGTTTCAGTTTTGGGCTTGACTCTGAATGTGCCAAATGCGAAATGGGCCTGAAAGCGTTGGTTCGGCAGCTTAACCGACCGTGTAGACTCGGTCTTTTGGGCGAGTTACAAAAAGCCTAGGGACGCCACAAAAAGTAATTTATTTGGATAGTTTCAAAGAATTATTATTTCATTAGGTATATTATTTATTAAAGTTCTTCCTAAAGATTATGTTTGTGTTGAAAGAAATTGGCGCAGAAAAGAATCCTACTGATAAATGCGGAAGTTTTAAAGATATGAAGATGTTGGTTACTATTTAAGCAAAAACGGCTGAGTTGATTATGACAAAATTTGTTTTGTAGGATGCTGACACTGTGGAATAACAAATGTGCTGTATAAAATGACGGGTAACACCGCGGTTATAAAATAAAACTTCCAACAAAACAAAGTATTTGGTTATTTTACACTTATTTCAGAGATAATACAATCTGATAATAATATCTATGTTGCAATAAAATATATGACTACGATCTACTCTGTATAAATAAATGTTGGTGTTCTTTCCTCTCAATTCCTGGTAATTTAAAAAAAAAATATTATGGCTCTACCCGAAGTAACTTACTGATATTTTTTTATGAGAAAGGGAGGCAAACTAGTTGCGAAAGCGAGTCACCTGATGGTAAGTGATCACCGCCGCCCATGGACATCAGCCACTCTAGAGAGAGTAAAGAGGCGTTGCCGGCCTCTTAGGAAGGTATAGGCTCGTTTCTTGAAGATACAAACCTCTATATATAAGTAAGTGGTCAGTCAAAGTTATAGCCACTCATTAAAACGCCGGTGTTTTACGTTTTATCGACCTACGGGTTCTGCTGATACCACCAAACATAATCACGGGTTTTAAGACTCTATTAGGTCCAAGCAAGTTGTCACGTGACAATTCACTTTACACACAATAGCAGCGTTAAAAACAGTACAATTGAACGATTCCTATCATTAGGTTCACTTCGCGGCACTTCACTGCACAAATAAACACCAATTCACTTAAATAACTAGGAAAAAAAATTTAAAACCTTTAAATTGCATCAGCCCACGCGGAGTGTTTTAGTCCTACTGCCAGAATCTTAAAATATAAATCTGTTTAAATAGGCTTATTAGACCATGTTGACTAGGATCGGAAGTGACAGCCCTGCGTATGTCCGGCGGCTCCCGCGCTCACTGGTCCGGGCTATAGATACGTGCTAGTGCCCACGGCGACATGTCACCGAGTCATCCCTCTCGTTCGCTCTACAAAACTCCTCTAATGATCCTTGAAAACATTTTAATTGGTAGACATATGAGATAGCAAAGTTCTACTGCAAAATCGCTTACCATCAGGCGAGCCGCACGCTTATTTGCCACTGACGTAGTATAAAAAAAATTGTCGGTGAAGTTCTAACACCACGTAAGTCATTTTAAGTAACTTCTCAGGAAAGCCAAAAAACTGAACTGAGACTTATGTGCTATTTCCATTAGTATTAAATTTTTGACTTCCGTTTGTTACCTTTTCAACATTTAAAAGGTTTTGTATGGCCGTAACGAAATTCTGATTGAATAAAAAACGATTCGTCTTCCAAGTCTCTAAGGAATGGTATCAAAATGTCCTAACCGCCACCAATAAATAATTAAAAAAATGTGACTTACGTGGTCATTTCAAAGCGTACGTCATTTTATGACTTCCGTGCTGTTACTTTTTCGTAATTTTAAAGGTTTTTATTGGTCGTATCTTGATTCTGATTCTGATTTTAATCAAACAGTATGTACATTGAGGTGACGGGTAGGGCACACTCGCGACGCCACTCGATTTTAATTTTTATGTAATAAACCGGATCTATTTTAAACAATTTCGGGGTAACAACCCAATGTTGGGTCGCAAAAGTGATCGCTTTTGGCGGTAATCAATTTTTCGCGTACAAAACGGACCCAACATTTGTGCATGGTTAATTAATAAATAGTATAAGTGTTTGCCAAGAGGTTGTAACTCCGATATTGTTTAAATAGATCCGGTTTAGTGAGTAAAAATTAAAATCGATTGGCGTCGCTAGTGTGCCCTACCCGTCACCTTAAGCGTAGATTTTATGTACAACAGTTGAAAATTGTGCCCTTACCCCCACCGAGAGTTGAGAGCTCTGGAGTCCTGTACAGGCTCATGGCCTAGTTCAGCCTCCAGAGACCTTACCATGTGTTTGAAATACTATCCTCGCTATCGAAAACTATTGCTCTGTCTCTTTCACATGCACCACAGTGAAAGGGACAAAGCGATAGTTTTCGATAGCGAGAATAGTTTTTCAAACTCATGGTAAGGGTACAGTTCTGTCGCAATTATGTTAACTAGCACATAAGATTCTAACTCGGTTGATTGAGATTGTAGAGAAGAAATAAATAAAAAAAGCATTAAAGTATTATTACCTATATGTCAAATTTCGTATCGTATTTGAGATTAATGTTTGCCGTGACTTCCCACAGGAGAGATACAAAATAATAATAATATTTCACAACATCACTTACATTGATCTGACTCCGAGATAGGGCTCATTCGCCCGATAATGATAAGAGATATGATGTTCGTATAGACAGCCACACTTCTATGTATTCAAATTTGTATTTTTTTTTTCCAAACAAGGTTTCGGTAAATATCAAACGAGGAAAGACAGATTGTAGTAACCAGCTATGTGGCTGTCGGTACTTTTTTGCACGCAAGTATATATGAATTACTTTTTACCGAATTTGCAGGGAGATTATTGTCTAGGCTAGTGTTGCGGAACTATCGATAGTTTTCCTATCTATAGTAGACCTCAAAAAATCATTCAGACTATCGATAGTACTATCGATATTATTGCTATTGGTAAAGGTATCGATAGTAAAATTTTATCAATACTATTAATAATGCCAATACTATCGATACTATGGATTGTTTAATGCCCGATTCTATCGATAGTATTGTGTTTCCTAACTGAAATAATCATAAACTAGATAGTTATACTACGATACGAGAGATTGTAAAAAAGATCCGGTTTAGTAGCTAAAAATTAAAATCGATTGGCGTCGCTAGTGTGCCCTACCCGTCACCTTAAATATCAAATGAGGAATTTTGACAGATTTTAGTAACCTGCTATCGGTACCTACCTTTTTGCACAGGTAGGCTGCGGTTTGCGGAGCGATAGTATTTTCATCAACCGTACTAGTTTTTTCTACATTACATTTGAGACATTCCAATAAAAGTGACGTCATATCGCATCCCTATAAGGCGGTGGCGGTGGCGGTGGGTTGCGGTATCGGGATGCGGTGCTTCCGCACCGCGGAAGGCTTTACCGCGCTCCGCTTACAAATAGTTGTTTATAAGCTCCCTGCGCTCTACCATTCCCGGGAAACCATAATGGTCATCATAAAAAGGAGGCATGAGTGAGGCGTGGAGTGGGGCATGGTCCCGTACTTATAAGTTAAGTGGCCTTGAAAACAAGACTAAATTAGATTCTAAAGCACATATTCCTGGATACTTGACACATTTAAAAACCGACGTAAAATGAAAGGGGTTCTCAATTAATGCGTTTATTTTTTATCATTATGATTATGCATAACGTTTTACTAAGTAGTCCGATTTGGATAATTATTTTTTATTGCAGAAGTTGGCCTCTTATAAATTACCCCTTGAGTTTATATAGCAAAATATTGGTACCTACTCACAAAAAAATATTACGAGTGCATCGTTATTTAAGTCAATTAATTTATCTTTATTTTACTTAGCCTATATTGTCCCACTGTTGGGCAAAGGCCTCCCCGAGTTAATTTATCATCATCATCATTTATTACTAATCGTCATACACCTATCACGTATAGACGCGTCAAAACTCCTCGCTGTGCAAAAATAACACTTGTGTCTCAGACATAAGGACGGTTCAACCAGGGTAACTCCACGGGATGCCGAGTTAATTTGGACATGTTGCTATCCTTACATAGACACTGTTTCTTAAACCGTTGGCCTGCGGATCCCAAAACTCAGGTACACTAACGGTGCTTGTCTATTTCCTAGATTACTAATCACCACCCACCTGGTCCTATCTTATCCTTCGCAATCCTTCTTGAGGATCATAAATAATGCCTCTTAAACCATTAGCCCGCGGACCCCTAAACGCCGACACGCGATGCGTGCACGCGCGGCAGATAAGCGCCGAAATAAGCCGTCAGACCCGGCTTTGCCGGGACCGGTGGAATACCCGGTTTGCCTGAATAACACTCGTTTTTGCCTCAGGTGTGGCATAGTTCAAGTTAAAAGTAAGTTTGAATAAAAATAATAAAATAACATAATAAATTAGCTCATTCATAATTATTTTTATGTGATAGGTGGCAGACGAGCAGACAGATCACCTGATGGTAAGCGCTTGCCGCTGCCCATGAACACCCGCAACATCAGTAGAGTCACAAGTGTTCTGTCAGCCTTTAAACCCCTCTTTCTCCCGGATTGGGCTTTCGGTACCCTCACGGACTAACACAGCAGAGACGCTGCTTCACGCTGGTTTTCTGTGAGGCCTTGATGATATCACTCTGGTCAAGCCGGAATAAGCTGTTTTTAATTTATTTATGTCCTCCAACAGCATATCATGTCTTTAATTAAGTATAGTATCACAGAGCGTCTTACTCAACGTTTCCCAACTTAGCTACCTCTTCTCGTCTCCTACATATTGAGCCCATTAAAAGAATATGGACTAGTAAAAAAAATCAACCAATTCGGCTACGTCGGCTGATTAACGATAAGCCACGGACATGAAGGATATTTTATAGTGCTCAAGTATGTGCGCAAACACAAGTGCACTCTCTATTCCCTTACTCTCATATTTCGATAACTTGGATATTTAGAGCTTAATAAAATATTATTCCGAATTTTATCTACCGAGGGTACTGTACAATTGCTTTTTAATTCAAAAGAAAAGCAAATCTTCGCCACTTAAAACGTCCTATGACTTGCAACTGGTTGTTTTTATACTGTGCATCAATAAGTGTAGGTAATTACAAAATTGAATCGCAAACTTCCTTGCAGTTGATAATGTTGACGCAACCTGGCCTACTTTCTAAGTTTACTATGTTCAAATGGAGTGACGCGTAGAAGAATAATGACTTCGCAAAGAAAGTTCCACGTGTGAATTCGATGGGGTTGAAAAGGGGGGCGGATGAGAAGCCAACCGGTTGATAAAGGAGCGGATGGGTACTGGGGCGAAGGAAATGCAGGTCACTCGGAATGTAGAGTTCACGGTTGTGCTGGTAATGGACGTGTAATGGAATTTTAATCGGCACTTTTGTGTGATTGATGTTTATGTAAATAAAAGAAGCGATAAGAAAGTTTTCCTTTTAACGAGGGTCCGACCATGGACCATTGAATTTTTCAAAATGTATAGGTACTGTAACGATGGAAACTCTATCGATACTGGCTGTGTAACATTATTGAGATTATTTTTGCAGAAAAAGTTAACTAATATTCTTTTCAGATTCCTAATAAAACTTCCAACCACTATTTATGTAGTCATTGATCCTAGGATGCTACAGTACTTACACATTTCTACCATTATCTTGGCGGTTAGAGAAAACATCGTAAAGAATCTACACGTGTCAGATATGGGACGCATAACCAGGATTCGGATTGCCTCGGTGGCGTAGTGGGTAGTGTGTCGCGCTTTAAAGCGACGGCTGAGCAAGAAGTCCCTGGTTCTATCTTCGGGTCGGGCCAAAAATTAACCTAAGTTTTCGGTAAGAAATTCTTAGTGTCAGCCCGGAGTCTGAAAGTTGGCGGTCTTGTACCCGTGCCTCGGAAAGTACGTTAAGCTGTTGGTCCTGCGCCTGATCTCCTCGCAGGCCACGTCACACTAGTGTCCCATCTGATTATGAGGGTAAGGGAAAAGAGAGTGCACTTGTGTTTGCGCACACACTTTAGCACTATAATATATTCTGCGTCTGCTGTGGCTGATCGTCGAGATTGGCAGACTTTGCCGAAATCGGTTGGAGGATTTAGAAGCTCTTCTTCCACTGTTAAAAGGGTAACGAAGGTCGCTTCATTGTAATTAGACTCTTCAAGTCAAATCAATTCCTGGATCGTGGTCCAAAGGTACCCTGGACTGAAAAGCGTAGACATTGTACGTAACCTGGTGTAACACCCTATATTACCTGATAGTAATGAATAAATAAAAATAGAGATTAAAATATTTTTAGATATACATACTTTCTTGGAACCAAAACCTATTGCAATTCATGTCGGTAGATCATTTCTGTATTCATCGAAAGCCCCATTTTAAGATATCCAAATCGAATTTACCATCGGAAAGATCATAACACCGTGATCTAACATACTCGTAGCTCCATCTCTTGTTAATTTGCTAGAATTAATTTTTAATGCATGCTCTGGCTGGCTAGAGATTACAATATAATAACGTACTTGTTTGTAAATGTGTCTTCTTCTCAGTGTTTCTCTTCGTCAGGAAATTGTAAGACAATATAGGCATTAGTTTGAGTGGGTAGTTTGCAGTGCAACGGCCGCGCCTAATCGGATAAAGATATTATTGCTGACTCGATGCAAGAACTGCAGTATTGTGTTACGTACGGACGAGCTGGTCTGGTCTGGGAAATTGATACAACCCTCCGTGGTTTTATGTGTTAATTTCTACCAAACCTGTAATGTGTATGATGTTATGTGATGAATGAGTAAAAAAGAAAAAATGATTGAACAAATAAATAAAAACTTTGAAAACCGTATTCTTCCACGGTAGGCAGCATGACTGTGCCCCGGCCTTGTTGATGTCTATGAGCGGCGGTTACCATTTCCCATCCTTAAAACAGCGAAATACTTATTAAAAGCGCCATCTGTCTCAAGGCCGCCGTAATAAGGTTAGCGCACTAATTTGTAATCGATACAGCGCCATCTGTCTCGGATCTATAGTAAATTCGAGCATTTTTTCAATAAATTCTCTTGTACACACCACGAACTAGTGATCGTCCTATAATTATTAACACATTCTTTGTACCTAATTGAAAATTATTTATCATTTTTGCCTGGGCACCACGTCACCTATCAAACACCATCAAATGGGCCGCATCCTCGCCTGCCTATTCCAGCAATGAATTAAACTTTTATTTTTCCTTTTCTTTTATTTGTGATCAATAATTGAATTAAATATCGTCTAGGTGTTATTGCTATTATGATCGTTATACTCTACGTAGTTTGACAAGGATTGTATTCTTCTGCCTTTTATTGTAAATTATCCGTGAGTGACTAATGAACATGAATGTAATGTAATAATGTATCCTAACCTTTTACTGCGTTTTGTATTAATTTCTGTTAGCTTGTAAGGTGTCTGAAAAAATAAATAAAGTATCACAGCTATTTGCTGGCTTTTCAGTATGGGCCTAGGCCAAGTACAATTAATACACTACAAAACTGATTGCGAAGTAGAAGTACCCCCTACTTATGTTGAGTCTATCTGCTATTATATCCTCTAACCGATTACGGCTACGGCGGCCAATCTCAACGATCAGCCACGTACGCAAGATATATTATAGTGCTCAAGTGTGTGCGCAAACACAAGTGCACTCACTATTCCATTACCTCATATTCCGATGTCATACCAGCGTGATACGACCGGAGAGGGAATTTGCGCAGGACCAATGGCTTAACGTGCTTTCCGAGGCACGAGGGCACAAGACCGCCAACTTCCAGATTACGGGCTCACACCAAAAATTTCTTACCGAAAACTTAGGCACAAATTTTTGGCGCGACCCGGGGATCGAACCCGGGACCTCTTGTGCAGCCGTCGCTTTATAGTGCGACCAACTAAAACCGAGCAAGTAAAAAAAAAATTATAACCCGTTGACTACTGAGCATCTGAGCAGCGAGTACCAAAAACCTCAGGCCCATTGTTTAAGCAAAATTTGAACAGACAATTAAAACGCGGCCATTCAGGCTAATCAGATGGCGATTCATTACGGTTGCTTAAGCGGTGGCAAAGATTACGCGACTACGCTCGCTAGGGATGGGACGTGAGAGATCTTTTGTCGATATTACGATAAAAGAAGATTGCCAAAGTAAATAGTGATTGTAGGCTGCCATACACCACCCTTCAAGTGTGTTCAAACGCTAAGTGAGTGAGGGTACCGGAGGCCCAGGTGGCGGTAATCGCTTCCCATCAGGTGATCCGCCTGCTCGTCTGCCACCTATCACATAAACATAAAGAGAAAAGTAAAACGCCGGCAATGCATTAGCGATCTCTCTGATTTCGCAGATGTGCATGGGCGGCGTTACTTACCATCAGGTGACCCGCTTGTTCGATTGTCGCCTTTAGCATAAATCTAACAGCAATTTTGTCTGCAAAAATATTTTTTTGGGTGATATAAAGTGAATGAATGCTTAACTACTTTATTTAGTAACATCGTAACATAGCACATTTGGTCTGATTACCTTGCGTAAGGGTTGACAAAGTTGTAATTATTTGACTTTTTTATGTGATAGGTGGCAGACGAGCAGATGGATCACCTGATGGAGCCTTTAAACCTCTCCTTCTCCCGGATTGGGCCTCCGGTACCCTCACTCACGCAGCGAAACACGGCACAATGCTGCTTAAAGGCGGTTTCCTGTGAGGCCGTGGTATCAATCTCTCCGGTCGAGCCGGCCCATTCATACCGAAGCGTGGCTCTCTCACGGTCACTACCCAAGACTACACAAATTGTGGATCATGGTCTTAGATCATGCACCGTACCCTGGGGTTCGAAGCGACAGTTAAAAAAGAAACGATAGGATAATGACTATGATTAAAAGAATATAAATAGGGACATTGTCTAGAGTGGAATGGACTATGGTTTTGATCAGTGAAAGCCACGATTTTGGAGCGAAGCATTATATCGAACCAGCAGACCGCCCTAGCTTCATTTTGCGAATCGCTGACCTTTTCTGATAAATGGTTTTGGTTTCAAATTGTGCGATTGGCATTATGTGTCGATTACATCGCAAAATTGTTTCGCGTTCTCGGTTGCCTCTAAATCTTGTAATTATTTGTAGAATTTTCCTGTTTAGCTTATGCTATTTAAATCATTCAGACAGCGGCAACGCTTAAAGATATTCCGAAAACACGTAACGCTTGCTAATGGAAACCTAGCGCCATCTATTGGTGTTAAGTGGAACCATTAGTTCCGGAACCGAACCGAAGTATAGCGGGCCACTAGTATATTGTAAAGTAAAGTAAAGTGCTTGAGTGGAGACCGCGACTCGGTAAGCGTAGATTAGGACGCCCTGCAACAAGATGGGATGATGACATTCGAAGGCTGGCTGGTGTGGGCTGGATGAGAGTGGCCGAAAATCGGGAGCCACTGCTCCCGCCACTGCGTGCATTAGGGGAGACCTATGTCCAGTAGTGGACGAGTGTGGGTTGCTGATGATGATGATGAGTATATTGTATAGGTAAAAAATTTAACGCAGTTTGGCGCTGCGCTTCGAGTCCGAGCGGGCGCGTGACGTAATGCAAGCGGCGCAGGAGCAGGTACTCGTCGTTCGGCCGAGTCTTATTCTTATCTTTAATATCACACCTACTAGTATTTACTTAGATGCCCCGCTGGTATTGTGCATCGGAGGTTATTCTTTAGTATACTAAAGAACTAAATACCACTACTATAAGAAATTACTATATATAGTAGAATAAGTTAATGTATTAGTTAGATAATAAACATCTGTCGACGACACCGGTACACGGTAAAGCTTAAATGCTTATGATTGTACCGAGCCTTATAACAATATTGTAATTATTTGTATAAGTTAATAAATATAAATAAATAAATTAAAACATCGACATTTTAATATTTCCTTTTCCGTTTCCCTATCACCAGGACGTAATCCCGCATCTGCGTGGGCAGTCATCTCGAGTCTCAGCGATCAGCTGCTTACTTTGCACCCTCCATGACGCTTAATCTGACGAGTTTTGACGCGGAAATGCGGAAAAGATTTAACACTTAATACGATTAGAAAGGAGATCCTCGGACTTTCATATATTTTTAGTCCAAATATGAAAGTGCCGGCCAGAAAATTTGCTGTATTCTGTTAGGGCTTGTCTCCCTTCAGTTTGTTTTTCCCTGAAATCGATATTAGAATCTTAAAATACACGTAAAAGTGTTATTATTTATAGAAGAGGCATTTCATTTATTTAGAATATGTAGAGACCCACATGTGATTTTATTAATTACTTATATTATTTGATTAAACTTTTGTGACAGTCCTTGAAAGTCGAAAAATAGGGATGTGGACCGTACTCAATTAAATATAATATTTTACCACGAAAAGGTAGTTTCTGTTCTATAGTAAAAATTATTAAAATCACAATATTTTTTTCAATAAACAAGGGTTTTTTTTTAATTAAATAGAATGTAATTAAATATTTCACCCTGAAGTCACGTGACCCCAAACAAGAATTTTCGTTGTCAAGTGTTTTTTTGATATTTTGGACAATATTATTACTGTACATCCCATGAAATGTCTTCGAAATTTGCTTAATTCTTTTTTGAAAACGCTTTTTAAAGGTTTTCATATTATGGAACGTGGATCATCATCATCAGCCTATCGCAGTTCACTGCCGGACGTAGACCTCTCCAATTGTTCGCAACCGTGATCTATCCATGGCTTCTCGCATCCAGCTCTTGCCAGCCATCCTGCGCAGATCGTCCCCACCTAGCCAGAGGGCGCCCTACATTACGTTTGCCAAGACGCGATCTCCACTTTAGAACTCGATAGTTGGAAAGTGGATATATTAAGGCAAATATTTCAAATTTGCCAAGAATTTATTGCTTTACGGTGGCTAATTTCGCATTTCGCAAACATAGTAAATTCTGCTCCGCAGAATTAAGAAATGTGAAAACCTATATGTAAGTAATATACATAGGCTACGTTATAATAGAAATCATAGGTATAATCTCCATGTCATTCGGCAACTGAAATGAAAGTACAAAATATTGTTTACTTTATTTCTAACCTCAGAATTTCAGGTTTTATCTTTGAAAACTTAAAGAGAAAAATTCTTTGAATATAAGGAAATCTAACAAATATTATCAAACTTACATAAAAATTATCCTCACAGAAATACATTTTACTAGGTTTAGACAGTGCTATGAAGGAGCGTCGCAGGTGGTTTTAGTGGGTATGCCTCTGGCCGGCTTTTCATCAGGAGAAGCTCTCGCCAGGTGGAGAACCCCACATAACTCGTCTGCCGCCCGGTGGAAGGGTATGCATAAGGAGGTGTGTTGTGAAATATTTATAAAAAAAGAAAAGAAGGAGGTCAGCCCATTGCACATAGGGCTGGCAGCATTTCCCCTGCGCCAACAAAAAAAAAGGTGTAGACAGTGCTGGATCCCGACGGGCTGGTTAGAGCCACATTTTCCGCATCGTTTTTGTACTCGGAACGTAAAAATAGTTTTTAAGGTGTTTTGATAGTAGTAATTTTACACTCTGGCACCGCACAACATTTATAAAATTTATAATCCAACGTACTATAACAAAACTACGAAATAACTTTCTATTAGATACAACTTTGACATTGAATAGTAGCATTTGACGTCACAGCGGGCGTTTGACAGATATTCACGTTTTGGCGCTAAATTTTAAATGGGATTTTATAGGTTTTAGTTGTATTAAAAATAGTTCACATCCCTATTACCCAAAAACGGGACAAACAGAAATATACAGACACTTTAGTATGGATGGCGACATCAAACTTTCTCGATCATGTCGCGGACTGTTGACACGTCAGCGCAGGCGCATAAAAACTTTCCTAATAACGTCGGCGATGCCTCCACGAAGAGAAAGTTGCTTTTTACGGCTCTTTCTAGCTTAAATCGAGTTATACTTCAATTTGTCAAACTATCCTTAGGTATTTGTAAGTTGGGATCGTTTTTAGGAGTTTGGCGACTTTAGGGGAATTTGTACTTTACGTTGTTTAAAGATACAGGACTTTCTGACAAAGGAGACTAGCAAGTTTGCCCCTTAAATCATTCTAAAAAAATATAATGTAAAAAAAGTACCGCAAAACATTTACCTATCCTTATGTACAGTTAGCATCAAAATGATCTTAGCATTTAAAACCACCAAAAATCTGAGCGTCCTGTCTAATCATTTTTAGCACATCACCTTGCACCTCAAGGTGAAGATTTTTGAATGAAAAGACCACCGTCTTTTCGTGTTTATTCAAAAATCATAAAGAGAATATACGTTACTGATATTTTTTAATGTGATAGGTGGCAGACGAGCAGGCGGATCACCTGATGGTAAGCCATTGCCGCCGCCCATGGAGACTCGTGACACCAGGTGGAGTCACAAGTGCGCTGCCAACTTTTAAACCCTCTTCCCCGGAATTGGGCCTCCGGTACCCTCACTCACGCAACGAAACCAGCACAGTGCTGTTTCACGCCGGTTTTCTGTGAGGCCGTGGTATCCGTGGTGGCTCAAGCGTGCCGAAGCATGGTTCACCCGCGATGAGGTTGCCTTTTGTTAATGCATAGATATTTTGGTAGGATTGGATGCTAGCATAATTTTGATGATGCCTGTAACATTTATATACGTTTTTCATCGCATGGTGAAGTGAGGCTTAGCATACGTGCAATTAGCTGGGTAGGGGGTCGCTGCCGGATATGACGCGCGTCACCGGCCCTCGGGAAATTGCGCGATGTCGCGCCCTTAGCACCTCGTGTCCGAACGTTAGGGATCCGTGGTCTTACCCTCAGATAAAACCAGTATTTAAAAAAAAAAATTCAAGACGACCCGTTTAGAACAGTGGTAGTGAACGTTGCCTTTGGTCCAAGGGTTGCGGGTACGAAATTTATGACAAGAACGAGATGTCATAGTGACAAACCGTAATGGTTACTTGGTTTTTTGAGTGAATAGAATTCACTTACAACGCCATCTAGTGAATTATTCAAAAATTAACTACTCACTACTACTAAGTTTATGGTTCTGATGTTTGGTATTGAATTGGTTTTAAACAATAAGTAGGTTGGTTAAAAGTTGACCACCAGATTCTGACCTAGAAGTGCCGACTCTTACAGCGTAGTGATTATAATTTGTTTGTTCACAACCACGTACGGAATTAATCTTCTTTTACAACCCACGCTCGACAGTCAGAATTACGTTTTCGTTTTTGAAATTGGAACGTTTCGATCGCGAGTTCGTTTCCGGTCGCCGGCGGCGTCGCGGAGGTGACGTCACACCTTTTATGAAGTTTGAAACTTACACTTCCGATGCAGAGGAACATCTGAAGTATTCTAGTGGAACTTTTTGTGTTCTTGTTGCTAAGCGAGAAATATGCGATTGTGTTTAATTAAATCACAGTATAAATAAAGTACGTCCAAAGCGAAATAGGGCATTTCAACAAGCGCCACTCCGCTTGTAAACGGAACTTACTGACTTTATTTAATCAAAATATTGCCAGTCCTACTGAAACGGCACGTAAACAGCGGCGTCTAGCGGCACGTAAACAAAATCAAAATCAAATAATTCTTTATTTGCATAAGCTTGTACACAGCACTTACAAATCGTCACACATTTGAATGATTTAAAACTATTTATAAGTACTTATGTAATAATTTACATGTTAATACATATATATGTTGATACATAAAATATACTAAAAAAAGTAAATAAACATAATGCGATTCTACCACCGGCTCGGAAAGTTGTTTCTGGTCGAGAAGATCCGGCAAGAAACTCGCCAGTTACTCTTTTTAATCGCCAACTTTTTTACAATGGTTTATTATCCTCATACCAAGTCATACAGTCTAATGCAACACAAAATAGAATGAAGCAAAACAGTTAAGTTAACAGTTATTTGAAACAACTTTTTGGACCTCATTATCCAAATTACGTGTAAATCCTACTATTACTGTAAGTAGGTACCTAAAAATACAGTATAGTACTTACAGTAATTTAAGTATCAGCCTATAAATCCCGACATCACGGGCCGGTACTTAAGCCACTACGTACGTGCGGGGGATTCCCGAGCCAGCCATACCGTGTCTGTGTGAGCACGCGTTCACTCGTATGCGCAAACGCAGGCCAAGTGGTCCTACTTACTCCTCACCTTAGCATGTAATTCCCGGTTGCGTCTAGAGCTGTCGCTTTGAAGTCCGGGGTACGCTTAGACCATGATTCAGGATTCGGGGATTCTGACTTGCAATGAAGCGACTGCCTTCTGACATTCGCAACTCATAACAGGGAATCAGAACAACTGAATCATTACACGTTATTACAAAAAGAAAAAATCAATAAAAATAAAAATCAAGTAAATAATAATAATTAAACTAATAATGTAATTTTCACCCCTTTTTAGATATAATGTATAAAAAAACTGAGACTTAATTTAAATACCAATTCACCCTTTCCCCCTTATTTATATCTAAGTAATTTTGGCAAACGAGGAGCTCTAAACCAAAATGTTATAAATACAAAATAATAATAAACAAAAAAGGCACGGATCAAGAGTCTGTGGACAAATCTTTTATTAAAAAAAAAACATAACACGTTTCAGAAACTATCCGAAACGAGCAGGTTTCCTCACGATGTTTTCTCTCACCCATCTTACTCAAACACTACGGAATATATTAAACCAACCCTCTTAAAACTACATATTTGCACACCAAAAAATCAAACTATGATTTTGATGTGCAATTAGTAATTTTTGGTGTGCAAAAAGGTCAGGTTAGGTAAACAATTTATTAATTTTGAGGAAACGTTTGATACAACCCTTAACCTAACTGTATATTACCACTTGACACACAATACATACAGGGTCATCCGCAGAATACCAGCGTCGTGACGTGTCAGCAATGACCCGGTACCACGACATATGCTAAGCGGGGCGCCTATATTTTTTTTTTACATTATAGCGAACAAACGAGCAGACGGCACACCTGATGGAAGCGATCACCACCGCCCATGGACATCTGCAACACCTGAGGTATCACATATGCGTTGCCGGCTCTTAAGGAAGGAGTACACCCTTCTCTTGAAGGTCACCAGGTCGTATCTGTTCGGAAACACCACGGATGACAGCTGGTTCCACAGTTTTACTGTGCGTGGTAGGAAATGACGTGAGAAACGCACTGTAGTCGATATAAATCCATCCAGGTGATGTGGATGGAATTTGGCCCAACACTAATTTATATTTGTTATTTTTATTGTTTTTTATATAATTATTGTTCCCATCTTCCTTCGTGTGAAATCTGTTATGTATTTGTTGTGTCAATAAATGTGTCATTCATTCATTCACTTGGCCCTCGTCTGTTTTCCTAGTAATATTGCCTGTAGTAGCATGCTAAAGTGTACGCTTTCATTGTTGCAGACTGGAGCGCGCGCAGCGGGTCGCGTCGGCGCTCGTCGCAGCCGCAGCAGTCGTCGGCGACGCTGCTGGCCAACTTCGACACTGCGGCCCAACAGGTAAACACATCGAACAATATCATCATCATAATTTCAGCCAGTAGACGCCTACTACTGGACATAGGCTTCCTCCAATGTTCTCCACACAGATCGGTCCTGTGCCGCCCGCATCCGCGACCTTCACCAGATTGTCGGTGCAACTTCTGGGGGCCACTGCTGTGACTTCCTGTACGTGGCCTCCACTTGAGGACATTTCCGCAGCAACGGCCTTTTGTTCTCCTCGCTATGTGATCTACCCATTGTTACTTGAGGCATGTGTTAGAAAAATGGAAGGGAATGTGGTGACTAACTGTACGATATAGCATTTACGTATTTACCTATGTATATTTTATCATACTCTTAATAATTTTAGTGTATTTGTAAATGATGTGTCAAAACCTATGAAAATTAAGATATTGTTGACTTTGAATTTGACTTTCGGCTTTGAAAGAAAATATAACTATTATACTTTAAGGTACTTTAAGGGAATGAAGAGAAAGAACCAATAAAAACAATTTAAAAATAATTATATTGTCACTACCGTTAGCATTTACACATTTAACTTATAGATATTATTTTAATAATACAATTGCAAATAAAACGTATAGGAAGATACTTAACTTACGTGAGGTGTTCTCAAACCACTGTTTTCCACCAAAAACAATCAGATTGCTAACCCGCCACAATTATTCAAACCAACCCGGTGGTGTGTTGTGATCACCGACCAGTCACCATATTGAATTTTTGTTGGAAACTTAAAAGTTATTATTTCTACTAAAGAACATAAAGATACGTGATACTATACAATGTATACACTTCAAATAAATAGTACACAATATTTAAAATTATTTTGTGTATTATATAAGTAATAAATAGGGAATGTTTATTAAAAGTATTTTAACGACCACCCTTCACTTTTTTTTGTTTCGTTCAGTAATCAAAGTTAACTACGATGAACTATCGTTAAAAAAACCGGCCAAGTGCGAGTCGGGCTCGCGCACAAAGGGTTCCGTAGCAGCAAATATACATTATAAAGATTTTATATCATCGCGGATTTTTAAAGGTGTACAATACTGTAGTATATTTTTTGATCTATCTTATAAGGTTCAGCCATCGTTTTCAGTGTAAGCACAATAACTTAACCAAAATTACAGTTAAATCAACCTATCTCAAAAACTATAAGAGATACTTTGATCAAACCAAAAATCGTTGAAAGAGTTAATTAGCATGCATCACCTCTATTTTTTTTAGAATTTTATACCCCGTAGTTATAAAAATAGAGGGGGGGAGACATACTTTTTACGACTTTGAGAGCTGATATCTCAAAAACCGTTCACTTTAAGAAAAATGTTTTTTAGAAAACTTTATATCATTTTAAAAGACCTTTCCATTGATACCCCACACGGGTATGTACATCGAAAAAAAAAATTTCATCCCTCAGTTACATGTATGGGGGGCCCCACCCCCAATTCTTTTTTTTACTATTTAGTGTCATATTTTTGTAGCGGTTCATACAACACATAGTCCCATCAAATTTCATCACTGTAGTACTTATAGTTTCCCAGTAAATCGGCTGTGACAGACGGACAGACGGACAGACGGACAGACGGACATGACGAAACTATAAGGGTTCCGTTTTTGCCATTTTGGCTACGGAACCCTAAAAAATTAGGTACCGTATACATTACAAACTTAAAAATAAAATCAAATTTGTAATATTTATTATGCCATACATGTCACATGCAATCCTTGGGGCTATGTCCGTGACCTTAGTTCTCCAGTGAATCTCATCATTTCTGATACGATCACATAAGGAGATAATTTATATTAATTATTTAAAGTTAGTGAAAAGGCTGGTTCTTAGTAAGTAGAAAACGTTTAGGTTTCTTTACTAAGCTCACGTGAAAAGATGCACCGGTATCGTTGTTTCTTTTGTCTCCTTTGTAAAATGAACCGTATTCAGATTGTAAAGGAACCAAGCTTAACCCCAACATTCCTCAGCAAGAACGCCAACTATTTTGCCAATTTTTGCTGTTACCTTTTGCAATAAAACGCGACGTCGCGGCAATCCGCAAATCGTGCGGAAGAGATAGACGCGACCAATAGAGACGCGACGCGACTAATAGTGACGCGACACGACTCAAATTAGTCGTTACGAATCTCTAGAATATACTCGACTGGCCGAGAAGGTCTTACCGTGGGCAAGCTTCGGCAAGAATGTGCCGCATCTGTGCCGCCGGTCACAGAAAACCGGCGTGCAGCAGCGCTGTGCTGTGTTTCGCGGTGTAAGTGAGGATACTGGAAGTCCAATCTGGGGGAAATGCACACTTGTGACTCTACTGTTGTCCATAGCCGATGGTAAATATATTGCTTACCATCAGGGGATCCGTCGTCTGCCTATCACTTATAAAAAGTCACTTGTTAAGACAAAGAACTACCTTTTTTATGTGATGTGATTTTTGACACATACATACAATAAGTACTAAACTAAATTAAAGGCAGCTAACTATTTCGTTAGATTCTAGGCTAACGCTTGACCACAATCACGCCTGTTTTTTATTTATATGAGAGGTGGCAGACGAGCAGACGGATCACGTGATGGTAAGCAATTCCGCCGCCCAAGCACACCCGCAACAACAGTGGAGTCACAAGTGCGCTGCCAACCTTTTCCCCTTCCCCCCCATTGGGCCTCCGGTAACCTAACTCACACATCAAAACACAGCGCAGGCGCTGCTTCACGCCGGTCTTCTGTGAGGCAGTGGTATCACTCCGGTCGAGCCGGCCCATTCATGCCTAAGCGTGGCTCTCCCACATTCAAGTAGTACGTAGTAGTAGTACTTTCGAAACCAAATTGATTATAAGAAGTGCCCTCATTATAAGTTCACGTAGTACTTGAGTAAACAATTCGACCAATACTAAGAAAATAAGCTTTGTGTTCTCATAACAATATTAATAGTCGTATAAAGTTCTCTAATTATTATTTGTGCGTAGCAAACATTCTATATCTGTAGGCTGTTATTTCGACGACTGTTTTAGAAACTTCAGCTCTTTCCATAAACTCCATTGTCAATAACCGAGTACGAGTGTTCACGAATCGATATTTATTCTCACGTCACTTGATTCGACAATATTTCGCTCGAATACAGTTATAATAGCTGTCGATCTTTTTAAAATTTGACTTGATTCACATCTCTATGCTATGAATCTAAGAATTCCTTTATGAAGGTTCGAGGGGAAACTTTGATACAAATGTCTTTGCTCCTTGGTGTTTCTTTGAAGGTATCCTACCTTTGTGGCATTGTTTTTCCAATATTTTATTTCATTTCGTACCTGTGTAATTTATCTCGTCTGTAGCTTTCCCTGTTCCAGGCGAGACATGCTTTGACTAGACTTAGAAAAGGTCGAATCTAAATTCGTTTATTTTTGTTTCCTGTTGGCTAAAGTTATTTTAGGCCTGAATCAATGATTTTCTGAGAATTTCTGAATAATATTTTGTTGAACTGGAGAGCAAGGCATGTTATAATAATAAGTGGTACTATACAATAAAACAAAGGTGTTGAATGGAACATTATCTTTTGTGCAAGTATTATTAAGAACATTAGTAGATATACTACTAATATTCTTTTAGTTATTTATAACATAACACGCTTCCAATACAATAAAATGAGTTCTTAAATGCAATTCCACAAATTTTATTATGAAATTAGGTATACACTTTTATATTCAAATACGTAATTGGACTAGTCCACCGGTTCACAGTCGCTCAAAGAGCTATGGAAAGGGCTATTCTCGGAGTATCTCTAAAGGACCTCATCAGAGATGATGTAATCCGACAGAGAACCAGAGTCACCGACATAGCCCACCGAATTAGCAAACTGAAGTGGCAGTGGGCTGGTCATATTAGCCGCAGAACTGACAGCCGTTGGAGCCGTAAAGTCCTTGAGTGGAGACCGCGACTCCGGTAAGCGTAGTGTAGGACGCCCTGCGACAAGATGGGATGATGACATTCGAAGGCTGGCTGGTGTGGGCTGGATGAGAGTGGCCGAAAATCGGGAGAAGTGGCGTGCATTAGGGGAGACCTATGTCCAGCAGTGGACGAGTGTGGGTTGCTGATGATGATGATGACGTAATTGTTTTGATATTTGTTCTTTTTCTTTAATATTTTTTTTGCTACATGAATTCTTGTATACTTCCGAAAATAAGAAAGCTGTAACACAAAGTATACGTGCTCGTAGGTACATAGAAGGTCACAATGCTCCCGAGAGAAATCACCAGAGTCCAGACATACGGACACATCCGCACTGCACTGTGGTACAATAAGTTACACGAGTATTGGGTTAGTCGGGCTACAATCCTATCCCAATCTAGTGTACTTACATTACTTGGAGTAAAAAATTACATATTTCTTTGGTACATGTACTTTTAAGAAAACGGTATTGTAACATAAGTTATTTTGAATGGTGTTAGTTATCGAATGGAGTATATTTATCTAAATTCATAGTCAATTTACTTATCAATCCAACTAGCACTTTCCTAAAGAATTTATACACTTTCTGCACTCAAAAAGTGTAGAGTTTCAAACTGATTTGTAGCACAGCGGCAATCACAATAGATCAAACTGGTCTGAATATGACATGCATGTATAGCCGTTCGCTGAAAATAAGCTCTCACTTTGCTGGTTTTTACCTTTATTTGTCTAGTTTATTCAATAAGCCCGCCAATTTGTGTAAAATCCACTAAAAATTTTTGACACATATTAAACTAACTAAATACAATACAATACTAAACTAACTAAAATCAGCTAACTTTTTCGTTAGATTCTAGCCTAGACGCCGGTCTTCTGTGAGGCAGTGGTATCACTCCGGTCGAGCCGGCCCATTCATGCCTAAGCGTGGCTCTCCCACATTTAAAGAAAGATAGAAAGCAATAATGAAGGACTAAGAACTAAGAAATAATCAAGCAATCACAAAAATGGCTGGAGTTTCCTATGTTTGCGGAAGCTAACTTTGGACATAGCATTTTTTTATTATATAGGGGGCAGGCGAGCAGACGTATTACCTCATGGTAAGTGATTACCGCCGCCTGGTGTCAATCATGCAAAGTCAAAGGGGACACAAGTGCGCTGCCGGCCTTTTTTTTGGAAACATTCGCTCAGTTAATAAAATATCGTAGGCTTCGATACGTTAGTTCTTGAATATTAATTGCAAAGATATTGCCCCAATTAATTCGTAAATGTTTGCATATACCTTTTTGGTTATACTCAAAGCGCTCAGAACAGTTTGTAATTACCGCAGCCATGAGCGGTGTTTAACGGGCGTTGCAATCTGCGTTGCTAATGCGCTGTGATATTTTGATATTTCTGCAGTATAAAGCTAGTCATAGCAACCATGTTCCTACCAGCACCTCCCCTGAGACAAAGCCAAAGTCAAAAGATACTTTACTTAAATAGGCTTTAAAACTTAAAAATCGTCATACATTAACATTTTTTGAAACTGTTTGTAAGTATAATAATACTTTACATGTTACATATTGCTTACTATCCGGTGATCCGTCTGCCCGTCTGCCACCTATTTCATAAAAAAAACATATACTTATATGCCGATATATAAATTATACTAAGAAATAAATAAAAATAATGCGATTCTACCACCGGCTCGGGAAGTGGTTTCTGGTCGATATATGACCTTGTTAAAGGTAAATAAATAATGCTAAAACAGTGCATCGAGAAGAAGACGTCCAATATTTGTATGGCCTTGTACAGTAGTCAAACAAATAAGGCCAATATGCTTTAAAAGAAGTTATTGGCTTCTAGTCTATCACCTGACCTATTTGCTCTCTATTAGTATGTTTGATTAATAGTGTACGAAAAATGAGTCAATAGAGAAACAAAATTAAGTTTTATGTAGTGAGGCACCATGAGGCAGCAAAGCGAGTATTTCACCTGAATTTCCAACACAGATAAATAAATATAGAATATAGAGATTACTAGAGAAGGAACACTTAAGAAAACTATAACAATAACTAAGACCGAAAGCTGAGCTAAAAGTAAGTCAAAATAAAAACAAACTCAGATACACATCATCTAACAGATACGACCTGGTCATCTTCAAGAGAATAGCTTATTCTTCCCTTAAGAGTCGGCAACGCTCTGTGATCTCTGCCTCATGTGTTGCAGATGTCCATGGGCGGGCGGTAATCACTTACCACCAAGTGAGCCGTCTACTCGTTTGTCCGCCATATGTAAAAAAAAGTAGGTCCATTTAGTAGCATTTGCTACTAAATGCTAGTAATTATGCTAGTAGCATTGCCCCGCTGGATCGCGATGGTAATTCCATGACTTCGACTAAACGCCTCACTTAGTCACGGAAGAAAGAGAGAGCGTCGTAATCTCACGGGCCTAGTCTTTAAACAGGGGCTAAATTATCTACAAACTGTGGTTATGTAAACGCAAATTACACGTCTCCGCGAGACAGTGACGTAGTTTTGGCATAAGAATACGTTTGCTACTCCTTTATGTAAATGCAATTACAGGAAAAATTGTTTTATTGTTAAAGCTTGTAATAAATTTAATAGCAGCTATAACCATATCGACATTTTTCATGATAAGATTACAGTTTTTAAAAAATCTTTAGTCTTGAATTAAATTAATAAGTAACAAAAATAATCATCCTTTTTCGCATTTTTTTTTTGTATTTTGTCTCACAACACTAAACGTATTAATTTGTAGTGGAAAATTTAAATTGCTGATGTATTATTTAAGTAATTTTAGAACAGAGTACTATTTAACAGCTGTAGTTTTCCTTAATAAAGAAAATACATAAATCTCGCCAAACTTTTGACTTACTTTGACTTATTATCCTTTGTCCCCGAGCTGGGGCAGAAGGCGTCCATAGTGGTCTTCATCGCGTTCGATCTTGAGCTTCGCGTTTGACCTCAATACAAGCCTCTCTGCTCCGATTCCTTCATCCAGACTCCTGCCGATGTTCTTCACCTCGTCTGCTATAGTACGTCGCCAAATTTGTTTGGGACGGCCACGTTTGCGTTTCGCTTGGGGATTCTGAATCCAGAGCCTGATATGATCAGAGTCCCTCCGGAGAGTGTGGCCAATCCTGTTCCACTTGCGGCGCTTGATCTGCTGGTTGATTTGGGGTTTCGTTGCAGCGTTGCAACAGATGCTCGTTGGAGATTTTTTCCGGCCAGTACACACCAAGAATTCGGCGAAGACAGCGGTTGACGAAGACCTGGAGTCGGTGTTAGATAGTTTTGGTGACCTACCATGTTTCGCACCCATATAGCAGTACAAGTAAAATACAAGCCAAACTTTTTGTAGATATTTAATAATTCGACCACGTGGAATGCCGCCCTTTCCAAAATCATTTTATTGTATCGGTTTCCGATACCTATATTATTTTATATGACGACCACCGCATAGGCCCCCTTAGGGTTGACAGGTTTTTCTAACTGAAAAATACATTTAAAATATGAAAATGATACCACGGCCTCACAGAAAACCGGCGTTTCACCTGATGGTAAGCGATGGCCGCCGCCCATAGACACCCGCGACAGCAGTAGAGTCACAAGTGCGCTACCAACTTTTAAAACCCCCTTTCCCTGGATACCCTAACTCACGCAGTGGAACACAGCACAGTGCTGTTTCACGCCGGTTTTCAGTAAGGCCGTGGTATCACTCTGTATTTTAGGAATCCTACTAAATTAACCCTCTAAAAACTACTTTTTTTATGTTAGAGGTGACAAACGAGCAAACGACTCACCTGATGGAAAGTAATTAACGGCGCCCATAAACATCCGCGAAATCAGAGCGATCGCTATTGTGTTGCCGGCCTTTTTAAAAAGGAGTAGGTACGCTCTTCTCTAAGTCGTAGCCGTCGATATATGGCGTGAAGCAGCATTGTGCTGTGATACGTTGCGTGAGTGAGGGTGCCGGAGGCCCAATCTGGGGAAAGCGGGGTTAAAAGGTTTGCAGCGCACTTGTGTCGCGGGTATCCATGGGCGGTGGCAATCGCTTAAAAACCAGGTGATCCGTCTTCTCGTCTGCCACCTATAACATAAAAAAAATACTCCCGCAGGCAAACCGTTCCACAGAACTGAGGTACGTGGCACACCAAGAATACTTATTACACATCAAACGATGATTTTGACAAGCAAAAATGTTAGGTTAGCAATTTACCAAATTTGATGGAACGATAAATACGACCCTTTATTTATTTTTTTATTCGCACATTCATTTCATGGATATTACATTTTTTCTCCAATTATTTTTTCTCTGTATACAACCTCCCCGCACCCCTCCCAGCAGCATATCAGTTTAAAAATCCTTTGTTCGGAACAAAACGCATTGGTTTGAACTCATACACGGTGTTTGTTAACCTTTTTGCCAAATTGAAACGGAGCGCAGCCCTGGAGCGAGGGCGGCACGTCCCGTCCGGTCGCCGGCCGAATACTGATTCATACACAAGCCCTACTTGAGTAGCGAGAGGAAATGAACTTGTGTATTGACAAAGTAAAAACTCGAGCTGCTAAGTGGAGTAAAGAACGCGAACGTGTTGTTTTGGAAATAATTATCCATTTCAGTTTTAAAGAACGTGACCGTGGGAGAGCCACGCTTCGGCATGAATGGACCGGCTCGACCGGAGTGATAACGCGGCCTCTTAAAAACCGGCGTGAAGCAGCACTGTGCTGTGTTTCGCTGCGTGAGTGAGGGTACCGAACCGAGGTTAACGAACGCCTTAGGCGTCCAATTGGATGTCTTATTTAATCAGATGACTGTGACATGTACATTAGAGACAAATAAGGCAGCCTTAAGGCTCTATGTGCGATAGCTGCGAGCGTTTGTAAATCTATTTCTACTCCACAAAATCTAAAAAACTTAAACATTCCCATTTCTACCGCGCCTTCAACATACATAATCTGAGCTGGCATTACAAACAGGCGGTGTAATAGGTTTCTGATGGCCAGCACTATCGCTTTGTATGCTAAAGCAGACCTCGAAGTATAGGCCTCGCCAAGCTGCAACTATAAAACTGGCCGATTTGAATAGGCTTTAAAATAGCTCTTCATTGTAAAGCCAAGAGACTTTTACTCTTGAAAATAATAATAATAATCCTTCAACCGATTACATGCAGTTACGGCGACCAATATTAATGATCGGCCACGTACGCAGGATATATTTTAGTGCTCATGTGTGTACACACAAGTGCACTGCCAACATTTTAACCCCCATTTCCCCCCGGATTGGGTGTCCGATACTCTCACGCAGCGAAACACAACACAGTGCTGTTTCACGCCGGTTTTCTGTGTGGCCGTGGGTATCTCCTTTTTGTGTGGAATTATAAACAACATTGGAGTGTAGTATTTTCAAAATATAATAGTACCTAATAACCAGATGACTGCAACATACATATCATATGCTTTAGTAATAGCACAAGGTTAATGTTACTACAAATTGAGGATATCAACTATTGATGAGGAAATGATTCTGAACGTGTAATCATTTTGCACTGTTCGGGGATCGAACCCGCCTCTTGTGCAAGACTAGAGGCAGCGTTCCCTACCACTGATCCTTGCTTGTTTATTGTTGTAGATTCGCGACTGGGTGTCTGTGGAGGCGGACATGCTGCGCGCGCAGCCAGTCGCCGTCGGCGACGTCGACGACATCCTGCAGCAGCTCGACAAGCAAAAGGTAAGCTTTGTGGCTGCGGTGATGCCTATGGCAAACCATGGAACTAGACAACACGCGCTTTAAACAGAATGTGCCATTTTCGGAGAAAACTTCACAGAGTGTGAAAGAGATCCAGCCCCGACGCAGCTTTAATGCATCTTTAGACGGGTGCGAAAGAGAAAGGACGTCACCCAGCACGTCACTCCAGTATATAGACGGCATCGCGCGGTTTTTCAAGTTTGGCTTTCTATGAATAGACTCAGTCTGGTTAGGGTGGGTAAACACATATAGTAGGTACAACGTGTAAAAAGATGAACAATAATACTTAAAGGTGTAAACATATACCATCTAAAGACTTCACTGCCAAAATATGAGCATCATCTAAGGAAAAAAAAATCTGCTGTTATCATACTAAATACAATATCCGCGCGTCAATAATGTAAGACGTCTTTACACGGTATATGTTCACCTCTTAAGTATTATAGCTGATTTTTTACACGTTGTATAACTCTGCCAATGTCGAGGGATTAAGAGGAAGGGTAAAGCAAATTAGCGAAGTCAATCAATTTATTTTTTAGGCATCTAACTAAACCTAATCTATTTTTAACAATTGCTGACCTTCGGAAAATCAGCCGATACTAAATAAATAAATAAATATTTCACAACATCACGTACATTGATCTGACTCCGAGATAGGTAGCTCAAGCACCTGTGTTACAGATATCAGAATCAACAGCGGGATTACATAATACTTTTCTTTTGTAAATACATACTTATAATACATAGCAAACACCCAGACCAATACAAACAAACATGTTCATGCACACAAATGTTTGTACTGTGCGGGGATCGAACCCGCAACACTTGTATCAGAGACAGCGTTCACTACCACTGTTCCAATCGGGTCGTCTATACTATGTATAGTATTTTAATACTGACTAGTGACATGTCCGGTTACTCAGATGTCTGAAAATGTTAAGTCCATATTCTTATTGAAATTAGTGTACCTTACACTAAATTGCCTTAACGTTGGAATGTTAAAATTAACGCTGTTACATGATTATAATTTCATCAACATAAGCTACCAGGTATCCATTTAAAATCAAAACAGCGCCACCTCGCGGATATCAACAACACTCCCTGATGATTACCCGCAACTAGTGATGTAGCTGACTTGAGTGAAAACATTTTCGACTCGAGTTTCAATTCAAGTTGTTCCAAAGAACTTTCTGTTCATTAAGGCACTGAGGTTTCCTTATTATTCTTTTTATAGTGCTAAGGCCGCTTTCATTGTATATAATTCCTGTATTAACTTGTGATAGATAATTTAAGTTTTTATACCTTATAATAAGTATGCAGTAAAACTTTTATTCATTCACTGCCAGTACAGTGGCCTTTCACGGGATTCCTGAAGAGGTTTGAAGTGTATTTTTAAGTGATGTACAAATACTAAATTATGTTAAACGCTTACTTATTGCATAACAGTCACGAGAAGGGTAGCAAATATTTAGAAAAACAAATACCTAAATTAAAAACTTCACAAATCTTAGATCATGGTCAATGCCGACCACAGGGATTCGCAGCCATGGCTTTGGTCGGAACTGGAAAGGACATGCTGAGACGATGGTCCAAATAATGACTCATAGTCCCAAAATCTGACTCGAGTCCCCATCTCTACCCACGTAACAGGAATTCCCACAAAGGCTAAACCCTCCTTTGAATCATCCGTGCCATCCTAATACCCACTCTAACGATTAGAGCTTTAAGTTCATTTCGGAGTGTGATCTCGTAATCCTTTTGTCCCGGGGAGCCCCTGGGTAAATCGGGATTTACATGAGGCGATTTTTGGGCTCCTGTTTGTAGGCGTGAGTTGAACAATAGTATTGTTTCAGACGAGATTAGCCGGGTTTCTGCTTGAAGTAACTTTGAATAGAATGTTGAGTACGTTTTTAACTTATTTGAATGCTGGTTTCAGCGATGGTAGCTCAGTGGATTAAAACTTACACCTTCCAAATGCTTATAGCTATAGCCCAGCACGCACCTCAGGATTTTGTGCGTATATTCTACCAGTAACTCGATGTCGATAGTAGGTATACATCATCATCAGCACACTTATCTTATCCACAATGGTTGAGATAATGATTTTGAAAGTGTACGTGTACTATGATGCCTAAGTGGCTAATGGTCAAAAATATTGACCTTGACTACCTACGTGCACGTACGTTAATTAAAAATTTGCATTCCAAAGAATTAGTACAAGTGTAAAAACACTTGCAAGTGTTAAAAATCTACATATACGAAGTTAAAGTAGTTCCTTAAACTGCCAATAGATGTCACTATGCTAAATTGCATCGCATCAGCAAAAGGTGTTTTCGGATTTATATAAGGCAAAAATAATTAGGAAAAATTAGTTACATCGTTGTATCGAGCCTTTTTGGTTTTATTTTATCGGCTGGTACATCCTTGAAAGGCCGTGTGGTCCCCGGCAGAGTTGAATAGGCCACCCTCACTCTTACCGAGGTGTCGTAAAAGGCGACTAAGTTAAAGCTGCCTGGCATGATCATCAGCACCCAGAGAAGGAAAACTGCATTCCAAAACCCTCGCCAACCCGTCTGCCAAGTGTGGTGAGTATGGCAATTACCCCTCATGTGATTGAGGGAGGCCCGTGCCCCAGCAGTGGGGACTTAAATGGGCTGATGATGATGATGATGACATCCTTGAAGTGAGGTCCCGGGTTCAATCCCCGGGTCGGGCCAAAAAAATTGTACCTAAGTTTTCGGTAAGAAATTTTTAGTGGCAGCTCGGAGGGTCTTGTGCCTCGGAAAGCACGTTAAGCTGTTGGTCCTGCGCTCGATCCCTCTCCGGTCGTGTCACAGTAGTGTCCCTTCGGAATATGAGGGTAAGGGAATAGAGAGTGCACTTGAGCACCATAATATATTCTGCGTACGTGGCTGATCGTTGGGATTGGCCGCCGTAGCCTTAATCGGTTGGGGTATTATTATTATTAACATGTTGTAACATTAACATTTTGTTGTGTTTTAAACGACAGCTTTGGCAACCAGTCCCGAGTTGCAACAATGTTACTAACAACTTGTAAACTCTTTGTCCTGTGCACAATCGATAGTTGCAAAGACATTCGTTGCGAAGATATTGAATTAAGAGGGTGAGAAAACAATAGCTAGTGTTGCCCCAAGGGACACTAGTGTCACGACACTTATGACCACGATTTATGGCTGATACGTGGATGGAAGTTTCAAGAAGCAATTATAGCTTTGTGATAAAGTTTTGCAATGAATTCTTTTTCTTTTATAAAGATACCAAAAAATGTGCCTGTCGTGGTGTTGGTTCCAATTTCGATGTGAATATTTATCATTTAAGACATTATTTTTAAAAACCTAAATCTTAAAATGAATAATAATGTCCTCCAACTGATTACGGCTATGGCGGCCAATCTCAACGATCAGCCTCGTACGCAGGAATACATCCTATAGTGCATCCTATAATACTATAGTGCTCAAGTGTGTGCGCAAACTCAAGTGCACTCTCATATCCGAGGGGACACCAGGTGACACGACCAGAGAGGGATCGGCGCCACAAATTAAAATTAATAAGCCTTTATTTTAGAGAATTTCTTAGCCTAGTTAGTCATCATCACCTAACACTGATGTTAAGTGATGACGATGATCGCCATTATACGATGCCCTGAGTGTGATAAGTTCAAAATGCCTGTGTATCGTATCATAAAAATAAGATACCACTAGGTGATCTGTCTGAAATTTCAGTGAAGCAACTCTTTGCAATCCTTTCAAGGGCTAACCAGACCAACAGAACTAAGCGCGTCTGACACCTCATCATCATCATCAGCCTATCGCAGTCCACTGCTGAACGTAGGCCTCTCCAATTGTTCGCCACCGTGGTCTATCCATGGCTTCTCGCATCAAACTCTGGCCAGCCATCCTGCGCAGATCGTCCCTCCACCTAGCCAGAGAGCGCCCTACATTACGTTTGCCAAGCCAAAGAAGTTTGTCTGACACCTATCTCATAATAAATCAATGATCTACTGACCGAAATAAGTGATTCACTTCTTTTGAATCTTTTCTTTAAATATGATGCGTTTTCTCAGAAGTCCGAAGAAAAGTATTATATATTAATATATATTTGTAATCCTACTGTTAATTCTGATCGTAACACAGGTGCTTGAGCCACCTATCTCGGAGTCAGATCAATGTATGTGATGTTGTGTAGTATTTCATTAGTAATAATGAAAATACTGTTTGAATGAATGAATAAATGATAACTTTATTTGGCACAATACAAAACAAGGAAACTTAGTAAGAAACATAACCTAGATATAAACACCGAATCACATTATATTTATTCATTTCTTAGTATATTTTTTGTATCGACATATATGTTTAATATTTTTATTTATTATATAATTTATATTCTTCATGTATGATGATTTGTAAGAGCTGTATATAAGCCTATGCAAATATTTTTGAATATTGAATAACGAAAATTACATTTCGTGTGCCAAACAGGCGGCCGCTCAGCAATAGTCGGTGCTGATCCATGAGACCAACCTCGACGCTGATTTTCAGCGACTACCATTACATTATTGCGCATCTGACTATATCCTATATGGACTATATATATGGACTATATCCATGCAAAATTGAGATTGATACAGAAAAAAAGGAAAAGATAGATAACTGAACAGATGCGCAATATGGGGGCAGGCAGATTACGCAAAACCAATAAAAAAAAAATACAATTACATAAAATTAAAAATGAAATAAAGACGCATCAATACTATACAATATTAGCAAATTACATACTATATGTAATGAGACCGACCAAGATCAGAAGGCACTTCATTGACATTGTTTTTTTTATTGATATTGTTTAAACGTGTACTGGCGAGAAGCGATACTTGTAAGGCACAGACTATAAGGAAAGGAAGGGAACCTAACTCTCTAGTGACCCTAGAGCCCCTTTGTCTAAGACACTAAGTCCCTAGAGCCCTAGACTTGCTTATCCGTGGCAATAAATACATAGATAAATAAGGTGAAGAAAGCTTGCTCCCGGGTCGCCCAGGGTAGCAAGCGGGAACAGTCAAGACAGAAGGTAGGAGGTGAACCGCTGCCAGTCGAGCAGGCTCACTCGACTGATCATAATGATGGCTAAAGGTGTCTTGGCCGCAGCGGGAGAAATGAGACCCAACACAGACGGATGAAATCTGTTTATTGGTAAAATCTTAATGGTCTATAAACATGGTTTACATTATTGATCTTAGACAATTGAACACTGTTTAAGTTATTGATACATAGAAAGGTATTTGTTGGTGTGTCGTCGGTGTAGAGTACCGACGGTGCACGAAGACGGTGCATCGGTCAGGCGCGCTGCATGTAGGTCGCTGCTGAGTTGCACTGTACGAGTAGCTCGTACAAACGTCTCTTATATGCATTCCTTCGAAACACTCTGCAACCGAACTGCTATCAGTAGATATAGCTCTTTCCATGCATTAATGCAAATTGCATCTTTGCTGACGCTGTTTAAAATACGAGACCTCTTTTAAATTTCTTGCGAGTAACATGGAAATTTTCATATTACACTTTGTCACAGGTCTTTGTGCATTGAGACGGCTTAATCTTAAAGTTGGTGGGCTGTTCAATTATTTATAAAGTCTAGCTAACTCAATAGAAGGTAGCCTTAGTGTAGGCACAGTGCTTTGTGCCGTGTTAGGATATTGCCAAGTTGTAACCTGCGCTGAGAGAGGGTACCGGAGGCCCAATCTGGGGGAAGAGGAATGTAAAGGTTGACTGCGCACTTATTTTGATTTCATTTGTGTTGCTAGTTTTCGGTCATCACGTACCGTCAGGTGAGCGGTCTGTTCGTCTGCCACTTATCACAGTTAAAAAAATGCGCCCCAACTGGCCATCGAAGGGAGTGACGGAGTTTGCCCAGCATCAGAGAAGGTTACTTATTATAAATAAAAAAACATCATATACACATATTCTTGTTATTATATTTTTTTTATTTGCACAAAACTGCAAAACACGTGTTTTTTTACATTATAGCAAACAAAGACAAACGAGCAGATGGCTCGCCAGACAGCAAGTGATTACCTTGCGGCTTAAAAAAGTCTATTAAAGTGTAACTGTTCAAAAATAAGAATATCACATAAATGGAAATTTTAAAGAAAAAATTACTAGATCAGAAACTCGGAAACCGTTTGGAACGTGTTAAAAGCATTTTAATCCTCCATCGTTTTTTTTTCTTCCCGCCGCTATTGGTATTCCATTTGTGTGGCGCTTGGCGGTTGGTCCGTTTAATTAATAATCAACCCCCTCATAGGGATGGGACATTCTACATTAAAATCAGATAATAAAACTTATAATGCAAATGCAAGGATTGCAACGATACCGTATGTATATGTGGAAATGACTAAAGCCGTTTATTAGTTTTAACAAACAAACTAAGTTGTCAGCGACAAAGAAAATTTCGATGATACGTATGGGAAGCCCTTAAGCCATTAGTCCATTTTGGACAGCCGCATAAAAAGTGGAATCCTCTCGTAAGATGTGCTTTGTCGGCAAGATGTTCTTCAACACCGCTTGTAGCTTAAAAAAATCACTACACAGTATAAAACAGTCGCTTTCCCTGTCTGTCCCTATGTATGCTCAATATTCAGAACTACGCAAAAGGATTTTGATATGGTGTCCTGGTAGCGCCAGGTGGGGTTCAGCGGCGAGCGCGATCAGCGGTCTAGTCCCGGCTGTGGTTTCTGACCGCAAAGATGGTTACCCCAGGGTTAGAGTCCCACACACCACCTTGTTCCCTACACGTACCAAGATGACCATGATGGTTCTCCTGGAAAAAAAAGCTTTTCTTGTCCCAAATGCTATCTCAGCCCTCAAGAAGAGTGCAAAAAGGCACTGGCTATATTTTCAATAAGCTTATTACATTTATAAATCGATTATGTTGTGGTGACTTTTGTCATCGCTACAAGGAAATCATTCGAGGCAAGGCAACAGACAAACAACAGATGGCGCTTATTTGCCTGCAGCAATTAACCCTTATTTCCTCAAGATCTTGCGTCACGGAATCAAAGTTCGTTTAAAACAAACCAAGATGGTACCAGCCCGTGGTTTCCGAGCCAACACCAATCTGCTCGGTGGAAGAATTTTTCAACGGGATTTATTCAATTACTAGTACAACCGTGTCACTTCCTTACTCCTTGAAGAATTTTATAAACATTCCGAGAAAAGTTTCATGTACGGTTCTCGGTCCATGAGCCGAATATTAATTGTAGGTAACATTAGGCGTGAGGGATGGCGGTTATTAGACATTACGGGCTACGGGCTAATTGTTTCAGGGAAAAGGGCATTTTCAGAGGTCAATATAAATTTTAAGAGCGATGGTAGTTCATTGGATATGAACGCGCCTTTCACGCAGGTGGTCGAGGTTCGACTCCGAGCATGCAACAATGGTTTTATCAAATCTATGTGCGTATTTCTACCATTACCATCTGCTCAGCGGTGAGGTAAAACATCGTGAGGAAACCTGCATGTTTCGGAAAAAGTTTCTGAAACGTGTAACCATGATTCAGTTGTTCTGGTACCCCTGTTAAAGGATTGCGAAGGTCAGACGGCAGTCGCTTCATAGTAATTACCAGACTCCCCAACCCTGAATCATGGTCTAAGTGTACTCTGGGCTTCCACGCTAAGATGAAGAAGAGAAGAATATACATTTTAAGACCGACAGCGTATTTTAATATAATTATTTATTTATCTAAGCCAAATTAAAGTGGACATGGGCTGGTCACTTATGTCACCGACACGACGAAAGATAGAGCAAATGTGTTTTAGCCTGGAGGCCACGTCTGGGAAAGAGAAGCGTAGGCAGACCACCAGCCAGATGGTCAGATGATCTGCAAAGCCACGCAGGCATCTTAAGGAACAGGAAAAGTAATGACCGCGCCGAGTAAATTAAATTAAATAAAAAAAAATCTTTATTTCAGACCATTGATCCATATTTGTGTTAGTAAGATTACTTAATATCTATTGTTAGTAAGTAACAAAGTGTAATTAAGTAAACAACAACCCCAGGATTTAAGGTGACGGGTAGAAACCCGGGTAGAAACGCGAAAAATTGATTACCGCCAAAAGCGGCCACTTTTAGCGTGAATCAATTTTTCGCGTACAAAAACAGACCCAACATTTGTGCATGGTTATTTAATAAATATTATAAGTGTTTGCCGAGAGGTTGTAACCCCGAAATTTTTTAAAATGGATCCGTTTTAGTAGCTAAAAATTAAAATCGATTGGCGTCGCTAGTGTGCCCTACCCGTAAGCTTAATTTTAACATTTGTCACAAACTGGCTTACAGTTTCCCAAAGCGCCAGACCAGTTCGTTATACATATAAAAAATCTTAATATTATATTACGCTAGTCAGAAGATCTTAAAAATGTCAATAACATTTATACAGCTTAGAGTTTTAGAGTATTTATATAGCAGAGAGTCTGACCTTGGCAGTCCTTAAACAGGGGAACCAGACCAACAAGGTCATGGTTACACGGTCAGGATCACTATCTAAACTATTGTAGGTATCCTCATTTTTGACAAACTCTCCGTAACGTGTAGGTTCCCTCACGATGTTTTCCCTCATCGAGCGAATGCAGAATGGTAGAAATACACAAAAACCCCAATTCTCGTGCTCGTGATATTTTGAAAACATGGCGGATATCGACCTGAAAACTATACAAAAAAAACTATGCTTTAGAGATATAAATATGCCGTATGAAAATAAATAACACGAGCACGAGAATTGGGCTCACAGATTTCAAAAATGTAATGTATGTACATTCTCTGATGCGGACCTACAGTATGTAGGCACTTGTTTGAATCCACTGAGGTTTCATCGCCTGTAGTAATACCTATTACGATCCATATTAAGGTCAGATCGGTGACCTATATACGCATTAGCCCACAGACAAAGCTCCCATATACCCACGGTCACCCAGTCCCTACAATACGCCGCTAAAAATAGCCTTTGTTCCGCACTGGCGAGGCTTTGATTCCCTCTGCATTGTCATCCAATGGCTAGCTAGAGAATAATAAAATATGCAAAATACCCATGAAGAAGAAAGTTAACCGTGGGAGAGCCACGCTTTGACATGAATGGGCCAGTTAGCCTGAAGTGATACTATTGCCTCACTGGAAACCGGCGTGAAGTACTTGCGTAGTGTTTTTTTATGTGATTGGCGGCAGACGAGCAGACGGATCAGCTGATGGTAAGCGATTGCCGCCACCCATGGACACCCGTGACACCAGTGGAGTCACAAGTGCACTGCCAACCTTTAAACCCCCTGTCCCCCGGATTGGGCCTCCGGTACGAGGGTACGAGGGTCCGGTACGTGAGTGAGGACTCACGCAGCGAAACAAGCACATTGCTGCTTCACGCCGGTTTTCTGTGAGGCCGTGGTATCACTCCGGTCGAACCGGCCCATTCATACTAAAGCGTGGCTTTCTCACGTTTATTCCGGCCTTGCTGAGTTAATGAGGGTACTGGAAGCCCGTTTGGGGAGAAAATTTAAAAGGAAATTTAAAATTTAACGCTTGTGACTCTACTGGTGTTGCATAGACACCCACGGACGGGAGCTCACTATCAGGTGATAAGTCTGCTTGTCTGCCACCTATCATCTAATAAAAGTCTGGTAATTAGGTACAGTTCTTTAAAATGTTTTGAGTGCTGTTAGCTCATTGATAAGAACGCGCCTTTCATGCAGGGGTCGATGTTCGAATCCTAGTATGCACCTCTTGATTTTTGAAATCTATTTGCATATTTCTACCATGAGCTCAATTCAAATAAAATTAAATAAAAATCTTTATTTGCATCCACAGCACTTACACATCGTCACACAATTAACTAATTTAAAACTATTTATAAAAAGTTATGTATAATTTACATGTTACACATGTAATAATATGCTGATACATATATTTACTTAAAAAATTAATAAACATAATGCGATTCTACCACCGGCTCGGAAAGTGGTTTCTGGTCGAAAAGATTCGGCTAGAAATTTGCCTGTTACTCTTCTTAATCGCCTTCTTAAAGCTTAGTGGTGAGGGAAAACCTAGTGAGAAATCCTGCATATTCGGATTTTCTTGGACGTAGAACCATGATTCAGTTGCTCTGATTTCCCTGTGAAAGGATTGCGAAGGTCAGATGGCAGTCGCTTCACTGTAATTACCAGACTCCCCAAAATCTGAATCGTGGTGTAATCGTACCCCTGGTTTAGTAGCTTTGGACGCAACCGGGAATTACATGCTTAGATGAGGAGGGAGGGGTTGAAAATCGATATGAGTCAAAATAAGCCCTCTCTTGTTTACGCGTCCAAATGAACCGACTTCACAAAGTTTACGGTTAATTAGTCACTTGATGAGCGAGTTCATGAAAAGTTCTCCCCTGAAAAGCTTTCGTCAACTTTCTGAACTAACTTGTTAAAAAGAAACTCGAAAGCAGCGCCATCTGTGATGTAATGAATGAATTACGTTCTTACGAGTCCATTTTTTAAAGTGTTCTGACTTAAAGCTAGATGGCGTTGTTAATGTTTAGTGGCCACAGGCGATCAGTGTTTCTCAAAATTTAGCGTAACATTTTTTTTCATAGAAATATCGAAAACTAAAAAGCTAGAGTAATGACAGTGTTTTAGGAAATCTGGTTGGCCTATAATCAAAGAAATGAAAAGGGACGACCAGTCCACTATTAATTATTTAGGTTCTGAAGTTTATTGTTATGTCAAAATTACAATCTCACTTAGGTACAGTACTCTCTTACGAATTTTCTATCCAAGAAAACCCCTATTATCTCTTACTTATCATGTTCGCCATCCCTTCATAGCCTAGATTAGAACTGGCCACGTTTCCGCGTAGACTTTTATATTAGCCCGACGTGTTTTGTGCGCAAGCGTGTAGATTAGTGCTGGGGCATGGTCGATAGTTTCCAGTGGAAACCAGTTTTTTGATTTTTAACGAATTCATAAAATTAGTTACTGTTTTGTTTTTGCATTTGTTGCTAAAGACATTTGATTCGGGTATAAAGTATTGTTTAATTTAATTTGACTTTTATTTTACAAGTTTTATCACTATTCAATAGTCAATACATACAATGAATTTTATTAATAATATTATTCAAGTACCTATTATAGTGCCGTTTAAAAGGTATATGTTCTAATTAAACAACCAAAGAAATTGCTCAATATCTATTGTTAGTAATATATAAAACAATAAATTAAATTTGTGCTGAGGTGACCATCACGTGAAACATATTACTTATGAAATCGTAGAATCGAAAGTTGTTGTTTGTAATGCTTGCTATCTAGTCTAGCGACGTTATTGATGATTAAAAAATAACTCTGTATATTTCATAATACCGGTACCTGATATCAAAAAAATATCGATGGTCTCGAAACCAAAATTTCACCACCTCGTCCCCTCCCTACCTTTCCGTCACCCTCCTCGACCGGCCAGGGTGTTTGTTGCCTAGCAACGAGCCCAGCCGGCAAGCCACATGTGCCTCCCACCGCTGTCAGGTGCGCCAGGGCCACGTGATAATCATGCTTCTTTTGCGAAGAAATGTGAGGTCTGTGACAAGTGTGTTTCGGCCAATTGTAAACATAAAAGCTAAATACAACATCATGACCTGATTTCGTACAAAGAAGCTTAAGCACTGGTTTTATAAGGTGAACGCACCTGCGTTCTTATCCACTATGCTACCATTGCTCTCGTCATCGTCATCACCATCGTCATTATTTGGAAGGTTCATACGGGGCGGGGGGTCGTGGCTCGAATCCGAGCATGCACCCTGATTCATAGAGTGACCGGATGGCGCAACTGGTAGTGACCCTGCCTCTTATGCCAAAGGTCGTGGGTTCGATCCCCACCCTGGGCAAAAATTCGTGCGATGAACACTTGTGTTTGTTCAGAGTCTGGGTGTAATATATGTATTTAAGTATATATTTGTGTTCCTCTGTTGTCTGATATCCGTAACACAAGTGCTTAAGCTACTTAGTACGTAATCAGGTCAACGTACATGAAATGATGTGAGAATTATTATTTTTTCAAATCTATGAGCATATTTCTACCATTAGCTCTACAGTGAGGAAACCTGCACGTCTCGGACTGTTTCTAAAAATTGCGGATATCCAAAATGTTTCAGATAATGATTCTGTTACACGTTCTAATCTATTTGGTCTGGTCTCGAAGGTCAGACGGCAGCCGCTTTATTATAATTACCATATTTTTCGAATCTTGGACCATAGTCCAAGCGTACTACGGGCTCCGAAGCGACAGCTTTGGACCCAACTTCCCGCCCTTCGTTTCGCGATGTTGCTCAGGGCCAATAGATGACGCTGTGTGTCAATTATACCGCGCAACCGCGCATGTATTTCGTTTTACTTACCTACTCGTATAACATGATGTTGTCATGATACGCTAGGCTACCTAGAGAGTAACTCAACGAACTCTTCGATATCAATGCTAGAATCGACCTTCTCTTTTGAAAATGTTCACTTGACCATTGTCACAGCCGTGACCACGTGGTGGTAACTACGCTTCTTTCTTGGATGTCATCAGTCTTCATCAGGTTCTTTCTGGTAACTGAAGTACGAGGACGTCAGAAATAGAAAGAAGTTTTTCCTTGTGCGTATGGTTGTCAATGTTTTTTTGAATGTGATAGGTGGCCGACGAGCAGACAGATCACCAAATCAGCTATATCCGCCACCCATGGACTCCCGCAATATCAGTAGACTCATAATCGTGCTGCTAATCTCTCCCCCCTTTCCCCGAATTAGGCATCCGGTACCCTCACTCAACAAAACAGTGCATGCACTGCTTCTCGTTCGCCATGGTATCTGCGGTAGAGCCGGCTCATTCATGCGGAAGCATAGCTCTCGTTCATTCTTTGTCTTTGGTCTTCTGGTAACTGAAGTACCAGGATGGCAGAAATATAAAGAATGGTCAGTGTTTGACCGCTGTCAGGACACGTGGTATCCACGTTCTTTTCTTAGATGTAATCAATCTTCGTATTTTTGCATGGGGAAAGGGTGGGTTATGAATGGTTGGCGAATGTAGCTTTGTTGGCCGGTTCTGGGTAGGAGCTAAATGTGAATCCTTTGTAGTGTATCATTTTGAACATGAGATTTCTATTCAGCACAATTGGGTTGATTTTTCATATTGAGGTCATCTTTTCCTGGACATGCATGACTTACCTACCGTTTCTGTACGCTTAAAAATAGCATAAATCATTTACTAAAGTTATCTCATTAACTTGTAACACCATTAATATTGTCTTTGGGCGACGGCAATTGCTTACAGGTTGTCGGTCAGCACGCCTGACTTCTATAAAAAAATCTTTTAAAATGAATAAAACTCTAAATACCTATAATGATATCAGATAACAGCACATACATGAACCTGATCTCGAAGTAAGTTGCTTAAGCACTTGTGACTTGGGTATACGATTCTACGAAAAACAAAATATATTGCACATATTATACTCAATACCCAATTTTATTGCTTTCCATAATTCGTAACTACGAAGGATTCTTATTTACATATACATTAAGTTAACAGCCTATGTAACTACATAGGCTGTTAACTTAATGTATATGTAAATAAGAATCCTTTATAGTGAATCAATTTGAACATGAGATTTCTATTGAGCACAATTGGGTTGATTTGTCATATTGAGGTCATCTTTAATTATATTATAGTCGTATTCATAAATCATTCTTAAACCTTTGTTAGCTAAATTAGTGTTATAAAGCAGTTTTCATTTTTTTACGAAAATATTGTATGATTTTTTTTGTTTCAAACATCAAAATTGCTCTACAACACTGTTTAGCTAAAAAAAGGTTTATTGAAAGTTAATGATAAAGGACCCAAGATATTAAATACTTACTTTACACAATTAATTTATCTTCAAGGGAAGACAATAAAATGTCAGAACCCGTGTCAAAACGTCCCAATTCCAAATTATCTCAAAAGCTTAAAAAATGTATCGCTTCATTACCTACCGCGTAATCCCGTAAACGTAACAATAAATATTTGCGTCAAATTATAAAGACAAAATCGTTTCCCGGGCCGACGCTATAAAAATTGCAAGAATTCCCACCTGCCAAGAGCAGACGATTACCAGTTTAATTTGACCTGCAATCATCTAACTAGCTGTCCCTATTTTACCCTTTAGGGTACTAAAAGAAAAGGGGGTGGGAGCTCTAATTGAATTGGTCGGGAGGTTTAAACAACAAATTTATTTTGAGCTCCTGGTTAGACCGGAGTCTCTCTGGAATTATCCGTGCTTGTATTGAATGAGACGAGCAGGTGAGGTCTGGTTGAGCTGGCTGGTTGCTACGCAGGCGGGAGGTGGGATCAATAAGGGTGGGGTGTGGGGGGGTCGGCTGAGCCTGCCGGCCGGCATTCGCGTGCCGGCTGCTGTGGGGAACGGACGGATGTCGTTAGCAATTTGAAAATGGCATAGGTATCGAAGGTCTTCTTTTCGAATATATTTATTTTAAATTTAGTAAGTTGACCACAATTGCCCATGGTGGCGCGCGATGATAAGGACTAAGATTTTACGCGTTGGCCTAAAATATGCGTGACACTTTTAGATTACTTATATTCTAAAGACATTCAGATAATGGTTCATTATGTCATTTTTTAAAATAGACCTGAAATTATCACTGGCCAAATAAAAAATATATCGATGTCCTACACTAAATGTTGATATTTATAATCATGAATGTATGATAAATATTTCTGATTTATTTATTATACAATTTAGAACTCTTTTAGTCCTTTACCAGAGTAATAAATTATAGTGCTGAGTTGTTTTAATGGTATAAAGTAAATTTAAAAAAAGTAAAGTGAAGTATCAGCCTATATGTATATAAGTATACTGTCCCACTGCAGGTCATAGGCCTTCATCTTAGAAATGAAGTTATCGCTACTATTGATGCGATTAGGCTTAATCACCACGCTTGCCTAATGCGGATTGGTGATCACAAATCCGAGCAATGTTCGGAAAATTCGAAACGTATTTTTTGCTCGTCCCGGGAATCAGACTCAGGACCCCGAGATCGCGGCCCGGTTTAAACCACTAGAGCGTTAAATTTAATGTGATTTAAAATATTCCACCACTGACAGATTGATATCAAAACGAACTCAAAGTGAGTATTAATAAAAAGGCCATCAATATTTATAGAATTCATAAGGCTCGCTGATCCGTCCTGAGCAACTCCCTAATTTCAAACTTCGAGCTCCAAATCTTCTCACGTTGAAGTTTTTGCGCGCAATTTCGAGTACTCAGTTATTACGGGAATAGTGATGTATGTTAGACAATCGAATGTTTAAACATCGATTACCCGCAATTTGAAAAAAAAACAAGAAATATTTATCTTTTAATTTATGAGAATGTCAAACTAATGAACTAGTGATTCCCTGATAGTAAAAACCGCCGCACATGGATATTATGATTTCAGCTGCGTTGCTGGCCTAAATATTTCATTCTCGTACCGGTTCGGAATTTCGATCCGGAAAGTTGATTTCACGATGAAACAGTGCGTGGCAGGAAATGTCGGGTAAAGCGCAAAGTGGTAAAGTGCCATCTATTCAGATGTTTCAGATGGAATTCTAGTTTAAAGTTTTAAACCCATTGGTACCAAAAGTCTACTTAAGTTCAGTTACACCCTGGGTTCCGAAATGATGGCCTTAGACATGACTAATGTAAGAAGTAGGTCAATATAGCAAACTATCGATATCATGTAATAGCGACATCACTAACGAGAGCGAACTCGTATCAATCTCACAGGTTCTCGCGGAAATGCTCTTTCATGACTTCCTCCCGAACTTGCGAACTTGCAACTACTAGTACTTAGTTTAAACCTTTACGTAGTTGATAATTCAGCTCATATGATACCATATATCGTATAGTATCCTCCAAACGATTACGGCTACGGCAGCCAATCTCAATGATCTCAATTGTGTGCGCAAACACATGTGCACTCTCTATTCCCTTACCTTCATAATCGAATGGGACACCAATGTAACATGACCAGAGGAATCGGGCGTAGGACTAACGGCTTTACGTGATTTCCAAGGCACAGGCGTACAAGACTGCCAACTTCCAGATTCGGGCTGACCCTAAGAATTTTTTACCGAAATCAAGGTACAAATTCTTGCGCAGATTGACTCTGCGCAACACTCTGCCCACTGAACAATAGAACAAAACAATATAGGTAAAATGGCCATTACGCTACTCTATTTGATTTTATTTCGTTGTTGGATTTCTTTAAAACCATATGACTATCATCATCATATAGCGTATTGTCTCGCTTGCATCCTTAACTTCGGATCCCAGGGTCCGCTTTCCCTACTTCAACTCCTCTACCCACCAGATAAAGATCGAAGCCTTCTCTCTCATTCTCATAATACGTATGTGTTTAGTTTTACATCCTTATTTTTTATGATAATAATTATCAAAAAAACTAAAACCCGACTACCAAACAAACACGCTCTTAAAAATACGAAACAAGAAAATGGTACATATCTGCTGAAATTGTTAAGCCGTATCGCCGTGGTCTTATGCCACATTGGTTTTATTTTATTATTATAATGAATCTGTTTTGCTACAGTAGGTGGCATACGACCACGGCGATACGGCATAATAATTTCAGCAGAGACAATTTTCTTGTTTCGTACTTTTTAGAGCGTGTTTGGTAGTCGGGTTTTAGTTTTTTTTAACTTTATTTTTTATTTATGTACATAAAATTACACATTTAGAATGTGCTAAAAAAGCTCTTTCATTTGATACCCCACACGGTACCTTCAAGCTAAATTTTCCGTATAGTTCCGTACTCTAAATCCCCTTGAGGGCTATAACCAGAAGACAATCAAGACGCTTCTAACGACACACCATTTGTTCAAATATGATAACTAGTATAGAATCTATGAGGGAACAGATGAACAACCATACATACATACATACAGGTAAAAACCTTACCCTCCTTGTTTGCTTCGCCGTAGTCGGGTAATGAGCAGACTGATGACCTGACGGTAAACGGTTGCTACCGCCTATAGGATCCCTCAATACAAGAGCGCAGCCAACCGTTAAACTTCCTACTCCCTCGGATTGGGCCCTCGCTACTCTCACTCACTCGGTGAAACACAGCGCAGATGCTGCTTCACTCCGATTTTCTATAAGGATATGGTATCACTGTCTTATTTGGCCAGTGTCGATATTAAGCTAAGCAAGGTCGCCTATTTGGCAATGATAATTTTATAAAAATATGTCTCACTTGTGAATGTGTGTTCTATTTTGTGAGCAGTATGTTTTATTATTAAACCAAATTACGCACATATCACTTATTACTTTATATCCCTACATACTTCTACTATATTTAATATTACGGATAGTTCGCCTTTAGGGTTTCGCCCATAAATTGTAAACGGACAAACTCTCTCCAATTTGAACCTTAACGTCGACAGCTCAAGGTTCAATATGGAAGTAGATTTAATGGTATGTGGAGCAACAATAGAAAACAATGGTATTTCCGCATAACAATATAAAACTTACCCATAATATCAGGTCCGTGTCATAATGTAGTGATTGCACGACCCTCTGAGAGCGGTGAGTAGAAAAAAACCTTTTGTTATAGATTTGCGGCCTTTTTCGAGACTTTTTATAGGGTTAGGTGGCAGACGAGCATAAATAATAATAAAATAAAATAAATGGTCATTTATTTCAGGCTTATGTCCATAGCATTACATTATTATTTCATATTATAATTAATTACAATAAAATTAATAATATACCCTCACCCCATAAGATATCCTCAGTCACTGGAGCCTTCCATGCGAGGGGTTGAGGTTAGATTAGACCTTATTTCAGGATTTGGGGAGTCTGGTAATTACAATGAAACAGCTGCCGTCTGACTTTCGCATCCTTTTAACAGGGGAACGAATTTATTCAACGTTTATGAATAAAGTCCTACATTTATCCACAAAATAAATTAACGCTAAAACTTTAAATAGCTAATTAAATGCTCAAAGCGTCGGGTGACAGGCGCATTTAGTTTTGCAATTAGCCGCCATTTTGAAGTCGCAGCGGGCTGCGCGTGCGGTTGCAACAATGACGTCATTACCTGCTAATAGAATGGTCCGTAAATTTGGTAAATAGCGTTTAACTAGTCAAAGAGATGTGAGCAATGTAATGTCAGGCAACTCACGTGCATCTGATTGTGTGAGAACTATGCTTCGGCAAGAATGGGCCGGTTCAAACGAAGTGATATCAGGGCCTCATAGAAAACCGGCGTGAAGTAGCGGCTGCACTGTGTTTCGCTGAGCGAGTGAGGGTACCTGAGGCCCAAGGGGGATAAGGCCGGACTTGTAACTTCATTAGTTCTGCGGGTGTCTGTGGGCGGCGGCAATCGCTTACCATCCAGGTGATCCGTCTGCTCGTCTGTCACTTATCACGTTAAAAAGAAAGTCTCGTCAGATCGATCATCCTCACGGTTATGTCACATACTCGTATAAGAAGAAAAGAATAATAAGTCATATTATATAGCTAAGCAGAATGGTCTGTGTAGAGAACCTTGGGGGATGTTCAGCATTTTTTTAATCTAGAGGCGACAAACGAGCAAGCGAGTCACCTGATGGAAAGTAATCATCGCCGCCCATGAACATCCGCGAAATCAGCGGGGTCGCTAATGTGTTGTCGGCCTTTTTATAAAAGAGTACGCTCTTCTCTTGAAGGTCCATAAGTCGTAGCCGTCGGAAAATACTCCTGCAGCCAAACCGTTTCACAGGACTGAGGTACGTGGTAGAAAGTTCCGTGAGAAACGCACAGTATTAGACCGCCATCCATCGAGGTGATGCGGATGGAATGACAATCGCTTGCGAGTGGTTCGATGTAAGAATCCAGCTGCAGGGAGTAGATCAAACAGTTCCGCAGAGCACTCCCCGTGAAAGATGCGGTATAGTATAGCAATGACTGAAAATAATGATGATGAATTAAAGGACAATTTTAACTCTTATGGTAGGAATCACAACCCTCAGTATGACGTGAAGAAAAGGACAAACAATTATAAAAGGAACCAACATTGTGTGAACATAACTAAATGGAATAGTAAACTTATATATTTTCTTCTCATTTACATCCACACGCCTCATCTAGAGCTGAACAAAGGGACAGAATGAAGAGTTCCTACAGCTGTTTGTCCCATACAAAATGAAGTGTCCCATCTCCCGCTGCTCGTCTCATAAAAACAAACTGCGTGATTTAAGCGAGTGTTATTAAATTCCGCCCATTCACAGTTCAGCTTTAAGGCCGGACATTCGCGGTGCGATTTGAGTGTTCGATCCCCACCCTAAACTGGAAATTATTCTTAAGTAAATAATGCATAATGCACTTAAACAAAATATCGACAGTCTTCGGGTGGGACTTGAACCCACGATCTTTTGTTAACCGGTTGCTTTAAGCTACCGGAGACTTTCGTAGGTCCACGAATTTTGTAAGTGCTTTTTGCTTCGCCGTGAGCCGATGATAGTTTTAATGATGATAATAGATGTTGTATCATACAACATCTATATATATTTCTAATTGTCTATAATATATACATCATGTATATATTTGTAATTCCGCTGTTGATTCTGATATTCCGTAACACAGGTGCTTGAGCTACCTATATCGGAGTCAGATCAATGTATGTGATGTTGTGAAATATTTATTTATTTTTATTTATCTAGACAACAAAAACATACAATATTGGAGTAACATTGGACACAACTTGTATGTCTTTTGTATACTCCAATATGGAATAAACAAAGCGTTAGCATCTGGGCTCCAATTCTCGGGTTCGTGATATTTTGAAAACATGGCGGATATCATCTGAAAACCATACAAAAAAACTATGTTTTAGTGATATATGTCGTATGAAAATAAATGTCATTAGCACGAGAATTGGGCTCCTGATCCGCTCATCTGCGCCTCAAAGATAAAAAGACTTATGTCTTGCGAATCGCATTACGATTTCCTAAAACCTGAAGTTTAAGCATATTAAAATGTAGATCATAACCATAATAACATAAAATATTTATTTTGAATCCCAGGTATTCTTGAAATGGAGTTATTACAATTAGAATACAATAGTTTTACTGTGCTCCTCCGAATTCGCATACAATTTTACAGATGTGGTGAAGTTAATATAGTCTACAAGAGCTTTTATAAAAACTGACAGCATAAAAGCATTTCTGAACCAGGAACTAGACACTATCATATATCTTTCTTCCGGAAACTTAGATGTTGCATTTTTTCAGTACTTTAAGGTGCGCAAATCTAAGCGTATAGTAGCGCGCACGCTTTAAATTTCGAAAGTACCTGAAATTAAGTTTCTCTTATCGCAGATGAAAAAAATGATCATATAGGCCCGAAACGCACGGCTGACTATACTGCTGGTCCATCTAACTGAAAGAGAAATCTGGTGATATCACCTCTTCTAGCACTTCGAACTGATTAAAATGTTGTCTCTTTCATTGCACTAAGCGGAGGTGTGGCATAAGGAAACCGTTTTTTGCTTTTTAGGTTAGGATCTCTAAAAACAAGTGTTTCCCATTATGTCAATGTAACTTGAGCTTAAAATGTGTAACGTAGATGATATCTCATGTTCGGCGCATAAAGCTCGCCACTCACGGCGCGACGTCTAACAACATTGAACATAAGTGCATACAAGCTTGAGTCTTAAAATGTGTAAAGAAGATGGTGTCTCGTATATTTCATGCTTGGTGCATTAGGCGGTCCACTCGCGGGGCGATTAAACTTTCCGACGCAGCGTAACATACATATTTGTCATTTAGCGGCCGTTCACGGTTCTGCTTTGAAAATATATTTTTTTAAAGTGTTTAATCCGAAATATCCAAATCTGTCGAATTCTTTAATTGATTTTTAACGTCAAACATATAATTTTGGTTAAATTTGAAATAGTAACACAACGTGGTTGTATGTATTAACAGGAAGACAAACATTCCGTTCAAAACGAATGTCGTAATGATTAATTTACAAAAGCTGGAAAAGTAATAGTTTGAATCAAAAGTTTGTTTTATGGTAGTTTATTTAAAAGGGATCAAATCTGATGTAGTAATTTGTGATATACGGCCAAATCGATTTCTGTGATATCCTTTTCATATGCCGGGAAGATCCATATTAATATCAACATTTCGATGCAAGTACATAAATAACTCTACCTAATTCCGACCTCTGGTTATTTGCCAGGAAGACGGAAGGTATCAGAGTTCGGCGCATAAGGCCCGCCACTCACAGCGCGACGTCTAACGACTCGGCGACATTATCTCTGAAGCGGCTTGATTAATCTCGAGCCTCGTTTGGACGAGGAAATGGTTTATGCCTCGTTTAGCTTGAGATGGTGGGGGTGGGGGTATTCTATGTTATTTAAGTATAGGACTAGAGTGTGTCTTTTACATGAGATATTATAATCAAGATTACGAATTCGTGCATGACTGTGCTCCGCCATAATTGATGGCCGTAAGCTTGTCTGCCTATTCCGAATGGACACCTGTTAATGTGCGGCGGCAGTCGCTTAAAAGTAGGTATCAGCCTATAAACTGTCCCACTACAGGGCAAAGGCCTCCATTATAGAAATCAAGTTATCGCTACTATGAGGCGATTAGGCTTAATCACCACGCTTGCCAAATGCGGATTGGTGATCACAAACCCGAGCTATGTTCGAAAAATTCGAAACATACTATTCGCATGACCCGGGAATTGAACCCAGGACTCCGTGATCGCGGTCCGGTATTTAAACCACTAGACAAATATTGCAGTCGCTTACCATCAAGCTATCCGTCTGCTCGTTTGTTTCCTATCACGCAATAAAACATAGAAAACCCCCAGACCAAAACAAAGAGTATGTCCATGCACATATAATGTTTGTACCGTGCGGAGCTCGAATCGGACCATAGCCCGCGTTCACTACCACTAATCCAAACTGGTCGTCATGTATTCGAGTGTCCGACTGTTCCAGCATCGGGTAGATAGTGAAGAGGTCACCAACGCGAGAACTCATTAGCGCGGCCCTCAGTGAATTATCTCGTAGTTGACCTCCCGCTCACCTCAACGCCCAGACACAATGCAGCGCCGCAGAGAAATACTCCTAGTGGATACCTACATCTCTGGAGGGGTTACAATTTCTTCCAAAGATTTTAGATGATAAATAAATAAATGTTCCATGAAAGAGACAACGGCTTGTTTCTTGTTTGATTTGCCATCGAAATATATAGACAGATATTCTTATATTGCACAGAAACAAATACATATATGGTACATTACAACAAAAAACAGACAGTTGCAAAACGCGGTCTTATCGCTTGTAGAGATTTGTTCTAGACAACCTTTAGGTCTTCTTCCTCTTCAGTCTTGAAGGTTAGCAGTTAGTTTCTTGATTTTCTCTCTTTATTTTTGTTAGACGGAAAAATATCCCACGCTGGTGATCCCGGTCCACTCCCGTATGAATGAATGAATGAATGAATATTTATTTGCTCATAACGTGGTATACAGGTTTACATAATATTATAAGTTCTCATGCCAAACAATGTGTCATGCAAATATTTTACTTAGTTTAAATGGTAGGTAAATATTTAATTAATTACACAATTCAAAGTAGGTATAGCACATAAACACAATAAGTATTAAAGTAAAATGTTACAAAGTACCAATTATTAAAATTTAAATAATAATGTCAAGAAAATATTAAATTACAATGTCAAGTATATATCAAATAATAAGTTCGAAAAAAAAACTACATTAATAAAAATAAATTATTATGTCAGACCTCAATGTTACATATCAATGTCAACAAGTAACTATAAAATATCAATCAATGTATGTTCTGCAACCACGATTTTGTCCAACCTACGCCTCTTCCCATTATTATGAGTTGAAGTAGATTCTACCCATCGTGTGTTCTGGTACCCCGACCTTGTGTCGCGGGTGAACTTCACCAGGCTGTGTGAGATGCGACTTGGACTGCACGTAGCCAGATGGCGCCACCCCTGATGTGGTGTCTGCAGCCCTAGAACGGGGAGATTCGCAAAATTAGGGAAGGATATAGATTGATAACTTATTGGGAGTCATGAATTGTGTGGGGGAGTAGGGAGTCATGACGGTAAAGTGCAAGAGTCCCAAGGACGCAATATCCTGCGCACATCTTCCACTATTCAGCCAGTATAACCATAGTGTTGGTATGGCCATGGGATATGGCTATTCAATGTTCCTCTTTTTGACGGTCTGAATCAATTTCCTGGTTTGCCTGACGCGCTGGAGGACAGTCTCGTTACTGATTCCATGTACTCAACGAATGCGGAGCATGCGACGGTACACCACCTGAAGGTCATTTCATTTGGTACTTTTCTCCTTAGTATGGGAAAAATAGTTCTGCGTTTTTCGTTAGATGGAGCTTGTAAAAGAAGATGTTGCTATAAATAGCAATCAAGCAGATGGTTCGGCGTTGTTTCGGTAGATGTCACTGTTACATCGCGTTAGTAAAACGTGTTTCCGAAACAATGACTTCAAGCCGCCTGCCCACATTAGCAATTTTAAAACAGTAAGGGAAATAAAGCAGAGAACTAAAAGGTATTGGGAATTTTCTTAGAAGTTATTGGGAGTTTCTAAGCGCTTTGTGGTCTTATCTTTTAAAGTTCATCCTTTAGGTAGAGGAGAGAAAAAGTGAGCGATTGCCGCCGCCCATGGACACCCGCGACACCAGTGGAGTCACAAGTGCGTTGCAAACCTTTAAACCCCCTTTTCTCCCGGATTGGGCCTCCGGTACCCTCACTCACGCAGCGAAACACTTTACAGTGCTGCTTCACGCCGGTTTACTGTGAGGCCGTGGTATCACTCCGGTCGAGCCGGCCCAATTATACCGAAGCGTGGCTCGCCCACGGTATTACTATGAAAACTTAAATGCTTTCTGGGATATAGGTATTATCACGATTTCATCACACTTATGAACTTTTAATGGACAACATTTCATATTTTTAACATGTCCATATTGTTTTTTTATATGAAAATAGACATAAAATGAACAGACCCATATTTTTTCTTTTTTCAAAATTTGTCCATTTTCATGCATAAAATAATTATTGAAATTCTTTTTATTCTAAATAGACGTAAGCGCCAAATGACGTCATCGGACGGCTGAATACAGCGATATTCCTTAGCTTATCATTGTTTTAATAAAAAAAAGGTACTACTGTCAAAGGTAAATAATACTAGTGTCAACATTGTCAACGTCATTCATACATTCAACGTTGACAAGTTGTCTTTTTTTTTGACAGTTACATGTCATGGGTTTGGCATTTCGTAAATTTAAAACTATAATGTGCTAAGCAAAGAAATATTTTACATTCTGCCGTCCGATGACGTCATCTTACGTTTTTTAGTTTTTAATTTTTTTCTCAGTAAATAAGCAATATAAAAAATGAATAAATATATATTCGAGCAGCGGAAAAGTAAACAAAGAATTGGTATTTTTTGTTTCAGAGCTTAGCAATTTTGAAATGTTGTCCATTGCGCCCGATCCCTCTTCAGTCGTGCCATTTTTTTTTTACATTATAGCGGACAAACGAGCAGACGGCACACCTGATGGAAAGTGATCACCGCCGCCCATGGACATCTGCAATACCTGAGGTATCACATATGCGTTGTCGGCTCTTAAGAAAGGAGTACACCCTTTTCTTGAAGGTCACCAGGTCGTATCTGTTCGGAAACACCACGGATGACAGCTGGTTCCACAGTTTTACTGTGCGTGGTAGGAAACGACGTGAGAAACGCACTGTAGTCGATATAAATCCATCCAGGTGATGTGGATGGAATTTGGCGTTCTGACGTGATGTGCGGTGGTGAAAAATTCCAGCTGGAATAAGGCCGAACAGAACAGCAACATTCCCCATTGTAAATGCGATAGAAGATGCACAGTGATGCTACATCTCTACGCAATGACAGAGGATCAAGTGTATCGGAAAGTGCCTGGTCGTCGACAATTCTGACCGCCAGAGGAAGAAGCTGATATTTGGGACATATTGGACATATTTGGCTGATATTTGACATTTGGCGATTAGAGAGTGCACTTGTGTCTGCGCACACACTTGTGCCCTAAAAAATCTTGCTTCGTTGCCTGATCGATGAGATTGTAATTCATAGCCGAAATATCGGTAGGAGGATGGTTATTATTAGGTACCTCTTAAAACCAGTCCCTTAAAGTTATTTGGCACCCGCATGTGGTCCTCACTCAATTCTCCACAACCCGGGTTTACACTTTTCTCCCCCTGGGGCCGGGCATCGCGTAAACCAACTTTTATCTACCTTATTTACGGGTAAAAGAATTGGTTAGTTTGATCAAGGATGTCGCAAGACTTGAGGTCCGGGATTTAAGCTTTTCATTGTGAGTTAACAGTTAAATTTTTCACCGTGGGAGAGCCACGCTTTGGCATAAGTGGGCTGGCTCGACCGGAGTTATACCACGGTCTCACAGAAAACCGGCGTGAAGCAGCACTGTGCTGTGTTTCGCTGCGTGAGTGAGAGTCCCGGAGGCTCCATCCGGGAGAAAGGTGGGTTTTAAGGTTGGCCCATAGACATCCGCGACACTGGTGGAGTCACAATGTCGCGGGTGTCTATGGAATCGCTTACCATCGAGCGATTCGTCTACTCGTCTTCCACCTAGGTGTCACAGAAAAAAAGTTATATCAACTCAAAACTGACTTACGTCTTTAAATTATTGACGACTTGAAATTCAGACAAAGTAACCTGAATGTAAATTCAGGTTACTTTGTCTTTAACTTCTATCATATAACGACGTTTAAGAACCAAGATCATCTAGGTATCTCAAGGAAGCAAGATTGACTGACCGGAAGGCGCAATTGGTAGTGACCCTGCCTCTTACGCCAAAGATCGTCGTTTCAATCCCCACCCTGAACAAACATTCGTGCGATGAACACTTGTGTTTGTTCAGTGTCTGGGTGTAATATATGTATTTAAGTATATATTTGTGTTCCTCTGTTGTCTGATATCTGTAACACAAGTGCTTAAGCTACTTAGTACGGAATCAGGTCAACGTACATGAAATGATATGAGAATTATGTATGAGATGTTGTTAGAATTATTATTATTATTAGTATTCTTAAATGTCGGTATGTAGATGGATATATATAAAAAAAAACATTCGACAGCTCAAACATCAACTAGATTTCGTACTAAGTAGCATATGCAAGTGAAGTGCATAACATAGCACTTCAATAAATTACTTAAACACAAATCACTGAACAAACCCAAGTTTTCATTTACGTTTGTACAGGATGAGAATTGAAACCTCGTGGTTTCAATATAGTGTCTGAGTATATTATACGCATAAGGTCGTCCTTATGCGTATAATATACTCAGACACTGAAAAAAACACAAGTGTTCATCACACGAATGTTTGTTCAGGGTGGGGATTGAAACGACGACCTTTGGCGTAAGAGGCAGGGTCACTACCAATTGCGCCTTCCGGTCAGTCAATCTTGCTTCCTTGAGATACTTAGATGATCTTGGTTCTTAAACGTCGTTATATGATAGAAGTTAAAGACAAAGTTACCTGAATTTACATTCAGGTTACTTTGTCTGAATTTCAAGTCGTCAATAATTTAAAGACGTAAGTCAGTTTTGAGTTGATATAACTTTTTATAAATACGCCATCAGGCGGGACATGTAACTGCGACATGAACGTCTAGCAGTTAGTTTGTATTGGTGTCGCGTGTAATCCCAATCGACGTCATCATCATCATTTTAGCCAATAGACGCCCATTGCTGGACATAGGCCTCGCCAATGTTCTTAACATATATCGGTTTTGTGCCACCGGCATCCAATGGATTCCAGCCACCTTCACCAGATCGTCGATCCACCTTGTGGGGGGCCTGTCACGGCTGCGGCTTGATGTACGTGGCCTCCATTTGAAGATCCTTCCGCCCCAACGGCCGTCTGTTCTCCTCGCTATGTGCCCTGCCCATTGCCATACTTTTATTTAAACCAAAAAATAAGTTAAACGAACCCCTCTTTACTGTTTTCTCTCTGGTCATTCATCTAGATTAAGCCTCCAGTCCAGATAGCATTTATCTTCGGACATTGAAAGTATTTACCGATTAGCTCCGTTTTATTTATTGCTTCCGTAAAAAGGAGTATTTAATGCCGGCTTACGATTCGGTAAGAAACCTTACTTGATTTATTGAACTTGGAGACCAGACAGGCAGACTTTTTTAAATATAATCATCATCATCGTTTCAGCCATTACCAAATACTTGACATTAAAAATATACATTAAGGGCCGATTTCTACAATCTTTATCCGTGGATAAGTCTATGGTGTAACGTCATAATTGTATGGAATGATCGCGCTATACCATATATCGGATTAAGATTGATCGAATAGGCCTTAGGAGAAATCATTTTCCATAGGATATCCTTCAGCACTCCAGAGGATATATTCTCAAGCACTCGACATTACGTGCAAATCTATAACCGACTTCAATGTCGAGAGCACGAGAATTTCAACCAGGCAAAATGCAAAAACAAAATGCTCAAATTTTTAAGAACAAAACAATATTAACTTGAGACAACATCACACATTGTCCTGGTCCTAAACTAAGGGTTTCCCTTGTACTTTGTATACCAGAAACATCGGAGCTACCACAAACTTCGCTTTTTGCATTTTGCGTTTCGCTACGGTTCTTCATCTCGATCGGAGCGATACCACGGCCTGACAGAAAACCGGCGTGAAGCAGCACACTGCTGTATTTCGCTGCGTGAGTGAGGGTACCGGAGACCTAATCCGGTGGAAAGGGGGTTTAAAGATTGGCAGCGCACTTGCAATCGCTTACAATCAGGTGATCCGTCTGCTCGTCTGCCACCTATCACATAACAAAAAAAGAAAAGAGTACCTATCTAAGGAACTCGGATAGGTCCATAACTTATCAGGATACATTATGGGCGTATCCAGGGAGAGGGGAAAAGAAAGAAAGGTACTCCTTTTCCCGGGATATTGAAAAAGCCTAATACTCGTAACGAATTAAATCTGGCTTAAAACACTTTATTTATCCCCCCCCTCTACTATGCCAAGAGCTAGGTACAGGTACGGTACGGTATAGTTATCAGAAGTTATCACCACACAGGCACATTGACTAACATGCAGGGTCAACAAATTTGCTATCCGTTTTGCATGGACAACATTACGTAACTTTTGCACCATTAAGTAACTCCGTCACCTTCGTCATCCCGCGACAAATATAAAAATAGTGACAAATTCCTCAAAACATCAAAGGGTTATTTTAGGTCAACCCTCTACTCAACCCTACGACCGGACAAAAACCGCCAAGGCAAACATTAGCGGCCATTGTGTCGATAACGCCCGGCGATTTCAATGGCCGACGTCTGACAAATGCGCGGCGATAACTGGCAGCCTTACCCTAAGAAATTGTAATAACGGTTTGGAGCTTACAAACCACAGAATATGGAATTACCATTATACTCGTAATTAATGTCGGCCTGAAGTCTGGATGTTGGCGGTCTTGTTCCCCTGTGCCTCTGAAAGCACGTCTAAGCCGCGCTTGATCCCTATTGGGTCGGTAAAGGAATTAAATATAAAGTGCACTTATATTATTTTTTTTATGCTAGAGGCGGACAAACGAGCGAGCGAGTCACGAGTCAAAGTAATCATCGCCGCTCATGAACATCCGCGAAATCATAGAGATCGCTAATGTGTCGCCGGCCTTTTTAAAAAAGAATACGCTCTTCTCTTGAAGGTCCCTAAGTCGTAGCCGTCCGGAAATACTCCTGCAGCCAAATCGTTCCACAGAACTGAGGTACGTGGTAGAAAGTTCCGGGAAAAACGCACAGTATTAGACCGCCATCCATCGAGATGATGAAAATGGAATGACAATCGCTTGCTAGTGGTTAGATGTAATAATATATGCTATGTGCGTGGCTTTGCCGTGTGGTCCCCGGCAGAGTAGAATAGGCCACCCTCATTCTTACCGAGGTGTCGTAAAAGGCGACTAAGGTAAAGCTGCTGGCATGATCATCAGCACCCAGAGAAGGAAAACTCTGCATTTATATTAAAACCCTCGCCAACCCGTCTGCCAAGCGTGGTGAGTATGGCAATGGACAACATTTCAAAATTGCTAAGCTCTGAAACAAAAAATACCATTTCTTTATATACTTTTCCGCTGCTCGAATATATATTTATTCATTTTTTATATTGCTTATTTACTGAGAAAAAAATTAAAAACTAAAAAACGTAAGATGACGTCATCGGACGGCAGAATGGAAAATATTTCTTTGCTTAGCACATTATAGTTTTAAATTTACGAAATGCCAAACCCATGACATGCAACTGTCAAAAAAAAAGACAACTTGTCAACGTTGAATGAATGAATGACTTTGACAATGTTGACACTGGTATTATTTACCTTTGACAGTAGTACCTTTTTTTTATTAAAACAATGATAAGCAAAGGAATATCGCTGTATTCAGCCGTCCGATGACGTCATTTAGCGCTTACGTCTATTTAGAATATAAAGAATTTCAATAATTATTTTATGCATGAAAATGGACAAATTTTGAAAAAAGAAAAAATATGGGTCTGTTAATTTTATGTCTATTTTCATATAAAAAAACAATATGGACATGTTAAAAATATGAAATGTTGTCCATTACCCCTCATTTGATTGAGGGAGGCCCGTGCCCCAGCAGTGGGGACTTAAATGGGCTGACGATGATGATGATGATGTGCGTGGCTTATGGTTGGGATCAGCCGCCGTAGCCGAGTCGGTTGAAGGATATTACAGTTTGCGTCTTAGCTGGTGGCCATTTACCATAGGACGTGCGTAGAAACAAACAATTTAATTGTGTTTGTCAAATTACAACCTAAACAAGTAATTACTAATTAGAAAATCCTTGTACAAACGTAGAGGAAAGAATTAGAAAGTAATATTATACGTCGATTTCTTTCATAGTTTGTTGCTAAGCTAACTGCCACATATCTACTAAAAGCCTTTCCATCAACCCAACTCCAAGGGAAACGCCAAAACAAACATTATTGGACGTTTGTTGGCGATTCCAATAGTCGGATGGGCGCCCTGACAAACGCGAGGGCTGGCGCACACACACAAACACTGAAACTGGCGACTTTACTCTAAAAATCGAATGACATACTAGTGGAACTTTAGAGGTGCGAGCGTTTGCCATTGTGATTACGAGTATTGTCACATTCTCAGCATGTGTATACACGGCGATACGTTTCTTTACCCTTTTTGGACTTAGATGTCTCAGACACAAATTTTATTTTCACACTGCTAGGAGTAACTTGATCTGACACCGTATGTACATTGGCTTTTTACTTTACTTAAACATTTAAACGCTACTCATATGAAAAATATTAATTAAATATTAGTGGACACCAACGCTCTGCCCACTTTCATGGCCGACCATCTTGACATTATGTGGGGACGATAACTCGTGATTCCACCCTAAGAACTAAAGCGAGTTTGTGAGTGTGGGCGCCTAACGTAGTTTCGACTTGGCTTATGCTAATTAGAATTTAGAAGCCTGCCAATGTTTAGGATGTTTAGAAACAAGTAAGTGGTTTGTGTCGTGGCTGATTCTGTTCAAGTCAGTCAAGTTAATTTAAATCAGACGTTACGAGCGAATCGACGGCTTTAAATTAAGCCACCAGGATTCAGATATTTTTGGATTGGTCCAAGATTCTGAACAAAGTTTTACTAGACTGAAGTTCCATGCTCGGCAGTTGTTATAGGTGACCGCTGCTTTTCCTCAACCCTATCCTCGACCTATCCTCCAAGATAAGCTATTGGTATATATTTCTTTTCCTTCTTATTTTATAGACCGAACATTTTTGAGCAGTCATGATCATCGTCATCATCATCATTTCAGCCAATCGACGTCTACTGCCGGACGTAGGCCTCCCCCAATATTCTCCACACAGATCGGTCTTGTACCGCCCGCATTCAATGGATTCCCGCAACCTTCACTAGATAGTCGGTCCACATTGTGAGGGGCCTGCCACGTCTGCGACTTCCTTCCTCCACTCCACTCGAGGACCTTTCCACCCCAACGGCCGTCTGTCCTCCTAATTATGTGTCCTGCCCATTGCACCTTATTCTGGTTGGAAGTCTACACTGGAAGTTGTAGACGAGTACATCTACCTCGGACAAAACGTCCAGCTTGGTAAGTCCAACTTCCAAAAAGAGGTCGATCGACGAATCCAACTCGGCTGGGTAGCGTTCGGGAAGCTACGCAGCATATTTTCGACCCATCTACCACAGTTTCTCAAGACAAAAGTCTTTAATGCGTGTGTGTTGCCAGTGATGTCATACGGAGCCAAAACGTGGCCGCTTAGCATGTGCCGATTCAATCATTGTTTTCCGTCTAGTCTATTCCATGTTAACGTGATCTGTGTTAATCGAAATTTCTAGACAAGTTTTACATGGGCGTAGATTAAGGATGCTGCCCTGCCATAGGCGACAGTGTTTTTGACATTTTGACACATTTCTACGCTCCCTTGTCAATGCAAATGTGCAAAACATAGGCGGCATTCTAAGTCTATGGTGCAAAAACAACCTTGGTTGCAGGAACCCACTTTTTGTGAAAGCAATTTGTTAAAAAATGTTTTCTTCCTCAGGGTGTACTTCGTGAGTTGGAGCAGAAGAAACCGCAGCTGGACGAGCTGCTCCACACCGCTGAGAGCCTCAAGGGCACCGAGAACAGACAGCAGTTGCATGGCAAAGGTAAGTCTAGGTTACTTTTCTTCTCAAAGCGCCTGTCCGAATAGCGAAGGTTGGCAATATAGCACATACCTCTCCATCTCTAGCGAGTCGAAACAGCTCGGCGGCGCTCGCTATACACTCCGGGTCCGGTCCGGGTTCTATTCCCGGATGTTCGGCAGCCATGATTTTTTCCTCCGACCCACACGTCTTTCTAGCTACTTTTCACATCATAATAACTTGCAACAACTCTTATTATTTTCGTGTCTTAACCCGTGACGTCTCGAGTGGGTAACTTTTTTTTGCTTGATGCCCGATAGAACAGCGCGTTTCTGGTGCACTTATGAGAACTTACTCGAATGACTCTGCAATACAAATTGAGTGTTGTCTTCTTAATATATGAGGGCCATTTATCTCAGTTTTGTGTTGACGTGGATTCAGGAGTCTCCAGTTTTAGCATGTCACTACATCTCGTCATGACAAAAATTAAGTGCGAACAAACTACCATGACGCGATGGTGTAAAAAGCGTTTTCCTCTTTATTCATGCACGAAGGAACGATAAGGATGGAAGGCCTTGTCGGTGTCTGTTTTTCTCAATACCTAAACTAGGGTAAATAGTTTGAAACCGAGATACCTTTAACAATAAATACAAAGTCTTCCGCATCTTAAACTAATATAAACGCAAGTGTAACGCCAGAAACAACTTTCCGAGCCGGTGGTAGAATCGCATTATGTTTATTTATTTCTTTAGTATATTTTATGTATCAACATATATATGTATTAACATGTAAATTATACATAAGTACTTATAAATAGTTTTAAGTCATTCAAATGTATGACGATTTGTAAGTGCTGTGTACAAGCCTATGCAAATAAAGAATTATTTGAATTGAATTGAATTGAATTGTTGGTATCCAATAGTGCTAAACCATTCAGATAGGGCTTATCTAAGTACGCATGCACTGGTATGCAATTGCCTACATACAGAGGCTGTGGTCAGAATCAACAAATAACTTGGGCCACTCGCACTAACCACTGCGGTGCAAATGGCCCTATTCACATACAATACTCGGGTGATTCGAATCGTAGTGCCAAACGACTTTTGACTTCATTTAGTGCAAATAATAATATAAACGTCGTCTGAGTATGTATATACGTCCTCGCTATGATCGCATAGTTGCATTGTATTGGGATTTGTTTCTCAGAGATTTATTTAGGTAAGTAATAAATAAACCATAATTGACTTCACATCACTCATCATCATCATCAGCCACCCACACTCGTCCACTGCTGGACATAGGTCTCCCCTAATGCACGCCACTGTTTCCGATTTTCGGCCAATCTCATCCAGCCCACACCAGCCAGCCTTCGAATGTCATCATCCCATCTTGTCGCAGGTCGTCCTACACTACGCTTACCGAGTCGTGGTCTCCACTCAAGGACTTGATGGCTCCAACGGCTGTCAGTTACATCACTATATAATATAAAACAAATTCGCTAGCTTTATCTGTTCATGTGTTTGCTTAGATAGAGAGTTATTGTTTACTAGCCACCAGCCTCGGCTTCCGTGCAAAGCCGAGGCTGATTGCTAGTAAACAATAAATTTTAAATATTTAGCAATCTAGTTAAAAAAACTAATTATTTATCCTTTTTAACAAACAGTAGAAACTGCATTATTATGTGAGGATGCTTTGTTCCGAACAAATGGCGTACTACAAACAACAAAAAATTAGTTCGACTTTGAACTTTAGCGCCTCGACTCAAGGTTCGTCCTGATGCTTGCAGCGTTGAATTTTTCATGATAGTCGTATAAACTAGACGCACTCCCGTTTCAATGGACTTTGACGGGATTGCCTTTCGGTCTTGTCGAGCTTCGGAAATCATAGATAAAGTTACCGGGACAAACAGTGAACAAATATCAAACAGTTTATGGAACTATTTTATTTATGTAGATGATGTTATAGCCTTCTAATAAGAAGTACTACTGTTAGTTAGTGTATCTTGCACTCGATATTGAAGTCGAATTCAGAGACTTAATACATTCGTTCATACAAATCTGTCAGGCAATTCTCGTGCGATTGATCTCGAATTCGACATTTCTATAATCTCGAATTCGACTTCAATGAAGAGTGCAAAGGATTGCATGCCTCAAGTAGTAATGGGCAGGGCACATAGCGAGGAGAACAAACGGCCGTTGGGGCAAAAAGATCCTCGAGTGGAGGCCACGTACAGGAAGTCGCAGCCGTGGCGCACCCCACAAGGTGGACCGACGATCTGGTGAAAGTCGCGGGAATCCATTGGGTGCGGGCGGCACAGGACCGATCTGTGTGGAGAACATTGGGCATTGGACGTCTGTTGGTTGAAATGATGATGACATTTAGCTTTGTTCGTTAACGTTGCATACGTTGATATCAAATGATGATAATAATAGGTTAAATACAGCTAGTCCACACAACAATGTCACATCATAAATTCTATTTAATAACTTTTATACCATTTTATTAATTTATACATTACAATTGGTCATACAATATTATTCATTCATTATATCTAAATATCAATTTGATTATGTATTCTTATTCATAAATTAATTTTCCTCGAAGCCAAAGAGGCAATTGATTTTTGAATTTCATATTTGGTAATTTTTTATTTCATCAGGTAAAGCATTGTTTACTTTGATACTCATGGCTCGAGCTTGTTTAAGATAACAAGCAATTCTCGGTAATTGATCAATAACCACTCTATCTGTGTTCCGTTCCGTTTGATTCGTTGTAATCAACTGACCTACATAAATCCTGGATCATGATCTAACCAAGCTTTTGCTGAGCTCTGAAGTGACTTAACCGACATTGGATGCAACTGGAAATAACACGATGTTATTAGATGATATTAAAGGTAAAGACTATTACTTTTATTAGTAGAGAGAGGGAATATATTATTATAAGATAAACCTAATCATGGATATTATTACTGCAAAACTTAGGAGTAAGTTTCATAGTAGCATTTAAATTGTAATAGTGCAATTCTCCAGATAGAAGTCAGAACTCATGATGAAACAAACCCCCAGTGTCTTAAATTCTCAGTTTCATCTGCAAAAGAAAACGCTGTAAATAACTTTAACCCAAGTTAGCAAATATCTTACTTCTATATCCGAACTTACAAACACCCCTAAGGCGGGCAAAAGAAGTTTTCATATGCACCTCTCAGCTCCAACAGAATTACAGCCCTTTCTTCAAGAGCATAAAGCTCAAATTAAAATAACAGAGCTTAATTTCGTTTCAACGGTTATGCAACGTAAAATATATCTTAAGGTCTGTGTTTAAGGTAGGAAATGTGTTGTAAATGTGGTTAATGTGAGTAATTTAACGGTCCAGTGCGCCCTCTGGGGAGCGAATCAATTTATGCCGAGGTACGTGGATGCTTCGCAGTTTTTAGTTGTAACTGCGATAACAAGTTATCTGGGGCCAGGTGATGTATCAGGTTTACTGCTATGAAATGCTTCTAACATTTATTTCTTAGTTATGTTACTTGAGTATTTATTGCAGTAGAATGAAATGGACGTGGAATGCATTTTACGTTATTATCGTTGCTTACTTGAGAATAAGATTTACAAGTTCAAGTTCGGCTCCAGCTGTTTGATGATATTCTGTTTCCTGTTAATAGTTAGATACATTTTTTTGTCTAAAGGATTCAGGTCACATTGAATTAAGTCTGTTCCCTTTTACAAATACTCTGGTTGGTATCGTCCTTTCTGCAGAAGAAAAACGAAATCTTCAATCACGATCACTCTTGAAGTATTCAAGTTACATTAATTCATACCTTCGGCGAGTCGCTTCACTATCGTTTCAGCCAAGAGGCCTCCCCCAATGATCTCCACAAGATTGGTCCTACTATGCCGCTTGCATACTATAGATTCCCACGACCTTCACTAGACCATCTGTCCACCATGTGGGCGAGTCGCGTATTGTTTTGGTTAATGAGTGTCAAATTTAATGGTACTTACTAAATCTACCGTTGACTCCAAATGACTTTCTTTAACCCTTTTTTCTGTAACCCTTTTTGCAATAAAGTGTATCTATGCAACAGTGGGAGAGCCACGCTTCGGCATAAATCGGCCGGCTCGACCGGAGTAATACCACGTCCTCACAAAAAACCGGCGTGAATCAGTGCATGCGCTGTGTTTCGCTGCGTGAGTGAGGGTACCGGAGACCCAATCCAGGGGAAAGGGTTAAAAGGTAAGCAGCGCACTTGTGACACCACTGAAGTGTTGCAGGTGTCCATAGGCGGCGGTAATCGCTTACTCACGCACATCAGATGATCCGTCGGCTCGTCTGCCACCTATATCATAAAAAATAAATCTATCTACCTATTTATACCGAGACTGTGTAAGAGGTACAGAGCTATTGCTACATTACCCTCTTCTAAGGGAGTTGGTGACCGACCTTCGTCCCTTGGATAATAAGGTCGTTAACGGCCGCTGTCTCCCGCACACCTTCTGACTCCGACACTTGGCGCCCTTTAAAGGACGGGTAGGGTGGAAATGCGGTACCTTCGTGCGTTCAAGGTGCTTTTTATTTGGAAAAAGTCCTCTTCAAAAGTTATAAATACCATTCTGAAGTGTACTCAAGACAGTTGTATTGACGCCTTCTTCTTCATTTTTGCGTGTTTATTCGTGGTTGCGTACACACCTGAAGCTTTAAAGCCTGGGTTATGTTTAGACCATGATTCAGGATTTGAGGAGTCTGGTTATTAAAAAAAGCGACTGCTGTTTGACCTTTGCAACCATTTAACAGAAGAACCAGATCAAATGAATCATAGTTATACTTATCTGGAACGTGTAGGTTTCCCTCACCGCCGAGCTGATGGTAAAAATACGCACTCAGAATTGACAGAAGAAAAATATAGAGAAATTAAATAAATTAGATAATATATATATGTACTCTGGCCGTGTGGTCCCCGACAGAGTAGAATAGGCCACCCTCACTCTTACCGAGGTGTCGTAAAAGGCGACTAAGGTAAAGCTGCTGGCATGATCATCAGCACCCAGAGAAGGAAAACTCTGCACTTATATCAAAACCCTCGCCAACCCGTCTGCCAAGCGTGGTGAGTATGGCAATTACCCCTCATGTGATTGTGGGAGGCCCGTGCCCCAGCAGTGGGGACTAAAATGGGCTGATGATGATATATGTACTCGAATGGGACTACGACTACCGTATGGAAGGCGCGTTCTTATCCACTTGAGTTACCATCGCTGTCATTTTATTAAGGCGACGGGTAGCCCTAACTAGCGACACCAATCGATTTAAATTGCTATCGGATCCATTTTAAACAATTTCGGAGGAGTGTCTAAGCAATCATTTATACTATTTATTCAATAATTGTGCACTACTCTTTGATCTGTTTTTGCACTCGAAATTTGGATTAATGCCAAAAGTTTTTGGTAAATTAAAACATTTGGGAGTTCTTATTTCTGCCGCACCATCAAGAAATGGAACTCATTGCCGGCGCATGTATTTCCCCTTTCCTACAATATGGAATCCTTCAAACGAAGAGAAAAGAAGCATCTCGCGGGCCAGTATGGCGGTGCCAATGGAGGTGATGCCTTAACATCGCTTCCGTTGTAATTGCAACTTGGGCTCTTTGCTTGCTTACCATCAGGCTGAAGAGAGCCAATATACTGTGCCACTATAAAAAAATCGAGTACAAAAGCAGATCTAAATGATAAGTATTAAATAAATAGTATAAGTGTTTTCCGAGAGATTGCAGCTTCCAAATTGTTAAAAAGATATCCGGTTTAGTTGCTAACAATTTAAATCAGTTGTCGTCGCTAGTGTGCCCTACCTGTCACCTTAACTGATTACCTTAAATTCACCTCAAATAATAATAAATATTAGAGTCGCTAGTAACCTTTAATAACCCACATTGCTAACTATTATGGCGCCAAATTATATGAGTATTTGTTTGCAAAATAAATGTCAAAATATCAGATACCAGCACATAATAAACATCGACCAGATCCTAAGTAAATAGGTAAAATTAAACATTGTGTTATGGTTATCAGAATCGAGACACTGGATCTACAATATTGTTCACACGAATGTTTGTTCAGAGTGGGAATCGAACCTATGATCTTGAACTTATCAGGCAGGGTCAGGCAGTCAGTCAATAAATTAAATGACTAGGTATTTTGTAGCTAAATGAAAAAAATGTTGGTTTAATTAACCTAATTATGAAGATGGGAGTATCTAAGCCATTTCGCCACATAACAGCGAACAATTTTTCGCCCCTCTTTAACCGTAGCATACCAACACCTGTTCCCACTTCAACCATAAAGTTATGTTACAAAAAGCTCGGCATAGCGCAGTTTGCCCTCTCCTTGCCCACAGTTACCCGCTCAGTGATACCATATTCAAATTATAAACGTACAGTGATGACATACAGGGTGTATCGATAAACACAGGTAATACACCTCTCGTCTCGTGATATTTTAAAAACATGGCGGATATCACCTGAAAACCATACAAAAAAAACTGTGTTTTGGTGATATATGTCGTATGAAAATAAATATCATGAGCACGAGAATTGGGCTCCTGTGTTTATCGATACCAAGCACCTGCTTGAGCTACCTATCACAGACTCACATGTTATGTATGTTTTTTTTGCCGATGTCTTTAAAATAATCACCAGATTATATAATGATGTACCAACCTTTATACCAACATTATAACTTTGAACCAAGCTTTTTTTCCATCCACCCACCGGCGTAGGTTTCTTCTCCACTCTAGAGTTCAGTGTGGAGAAAAGATCAAACCTATCATCAATAAAAAAATGTATAAACTGTCCTCCAAACCGATATTTCGATCATGGCGGCCAATCTCAGCGATCAGCCTATCGACGCAGGACATATTATAGTGCACAAGTATTTGCGCAGACACAAGTGCACTCTCTATTCCCCTACCCTCTTATTTGGATGGGACACTAGTGTGACACTACCGAAGAGGGATTAGGCGCAGGACCAACGGCTTAACGTGCTTTCCTAGGCACGGGGGTTCAAGACTGAGTTCACTGAGAATTTCTTAACAGAAAAACTCAGGTGCATATTTTGGCCCGACCCGGGGATCGAACCCGGGACCCCAAGCGCAACCGTCGCTTTAAAGTGCGACCCACTAACCATTACGCCACCAAGGCAGTCAAATAAAAAAAAATATAGAGACTGATACTGACTTACTCAAAAGCACCGTAAATTTTCGGCATTTATTTATAATATGTGATAGGTGGCAGACGATGATTGCCGTGCATCTGGTAACACTGGCAGTTTCCCGCGGTAACCCGCTCTCACCGCGGGGAAAATAAAACATTGAGCACAAAGAACGGTTTGCACTAAGGTGTAAATAAATTACTTAGGCCTTTTCAACTGAGAATGTGCAACTTTTTACACTTTTTTGCTATTTCTAGCTTTAACTTTTCATACTTGACTTCGCAATAAAAGTATATTCATTTATTCAGGCTTTGTGAAGTAACATGTAGAATAACTGCCCATTTTATCAGCATAACTGCAACATTTAATATGCATATATTAAGTGTTACTCCGTATGCTCTTGCATGAGTCTATATGCAACTAAATGAAAAAATACAATGAAATATTAGATAGATAGATAGATAAATCATTTATTTGCATCATAAAACACACATAATAACAGATTACAAAATTAAGAAATTAAAACAAGAAAATGCGAAAAATAAGAAAAAATTAAAATTACTTAATACATAACATATTTAAAAATTACAACACATAGATAGTTGCCATGTGCGAGTGAAAAAGTTAGCGTTTTGTGTGTCGCTGTGATGCAAAATACTACTTCTCAATATTACTTCTTAATACTGGCAAAGGACCGTGGGTGAGCCTCGCTTCGGGCGGAGTGATACCACAACCTGACTGAAAACCAGCGTGAAGCAGCTTATTTTTCGTTTCATCAAGGTAAAGTTACCGGCGGTCTAATCCGGGGAAATGGGAAAGGCTTTTAAAGGTTGGTCAGCAGCACTTGTGACTTCACTTCGCCTATGGACACCATTCACTTACTATCAGATATAATAAAACAAGGCGACTTTAAATACAAAACGAAAGAACGCAATTAAAATCGAGAGCGAATCATTAGTCTCAGCAAATAACTGTGTAAATCAATCGATGTTACCATTCGTTCCTCTTTGTTCCAGTCTGTTCCTCTTTGTTCGTTCCTTGTGTAATTCTCAGCTTGAGTAGTCCTTATTATTACGTTATTAAACATAATTGCCGCTTGTATTTTCAATTATTTGGGATCTTAGATTAAATTTAAAACAATACTAGCAGTCGCAGCTAAACTCATGTGGTATTTGGTTTGCCATATTAAGAACCAATAACTTCTAATAATTAATGTGCACGGGACAAAACACGCTTATTTTTATATGTAGTAGCATCTTCCACTACCACGACCCGTTGTGATGCGGTCGAATCGTCAAGCTGTGAGGTATGTAAAAAGAACCACGTTTTGTCCCGTGTACATTAAGGTGACGAGTAGGGCACACTAGCGATGCCAATCGATTTTAATTTTTAGCTACTAAACCGGATCTATTTTAAACAATATAAATTTTACACTTATACTATTTATTAAATAACCATGCACAAATGTTGGGTCCACGAAACACGAAAATTTGACTCAATTTTTCACGTACTAAAACTAAAATTGATCGAAATTAAAATCGATTGGCGTCGTAGTGTGCCCCGACACCTTAATTATTTGTATAAAGCAACGCAAAATTTAAAATTTCAATAACATCCATCTACTTTTTTTTGGATTTGTAATTTGATCAAACAGGTAGTTTTGACCTTATGCTTTTCTGTAGATGGTATTGGTTCTTAGCCGTTACGTTTGACGATGGACAAACAAACAGACACATACACACTTACTTTTTCCATTTATTATATTAGTATGGATTTAAAGTCATAATAAAATCCGTTTCTATTAAGTTATAAAAAATAAAATTATTCTGTTACTGAATATCCAGAGCCACAACTGGTTACAAATAAACAAAAAACTTATTTATTTTAGTTTTTCTTTTGTATTTATATTAAATACGTATAAAGGCGCGTACGTATAATATTTTAGGTCGCTCTCAGTAATCAAGAGTTCGACGTGCGTGACATAAGATGATTAATATGATTTTGGTAATTAAATGTATTGATTTTCTCAAGAACAGACACAACTTTTTACTAGCTAATCTTTAAAAATCCATGTATTAATTTTTGTAGTGTGTACCTATTTGTTTCAAACATTATAAAAATAAAAAATCTTTCCTTTTTACAATTTTTGATTATTATTTATTACAAAACTGCAAAATGCATTAGCATTTAAAAGCGTTTAACTTATCAGTGAATCGCCCCCACCCTTCCCCCCACCCCATCAGTGTTATAGCGTTATAGCTACGCCGTAGCCGCGTAGACGGTGAGCGTAGCACGTAGCACGCTACGAGTCTACGACACGACTACGAGGGGAGCCTCGCGTCTTGTAGGGACGGGCTGTGCTCGATAATTGTTAGTACAAAAACTATGAAACTACGTCATAGCTTGTAGCTCAGTCTATTCATAGTCCAAAGGAAAACCTTAGTTTAGGATCAGGAACATGTGATGTTGTCTCAATATTTGTTTTATTTATTGAATACCTCGTAGTATCGTTACACTGTATTTATTAAAAACTTTGGTAATTAAACTGTAGCTTAGGATAATTTTAAGTCTCATATTAAAACATTCGTAATGAAGAAAATATACTATTTAAATGATGAGTATTCTTGGACATGTTAATCGATTACTCTTCATACTAGTTTTTAACTTTGAAAACTGTTTGTTTTTTCTTACTCCTCAAATGAAACTCTGTAACATTATCAATATTAGAAAAGCGTAAATACTAGATTTCTTGCTGGTATCTTTTCTATAGACATCGACATAGTGAACCAGGGCGAGATAGTGAGAATATGTGTACCTATTTTGACATTCAAAAGTGTTCTGTATGGACTTAACTTGGATAAATATTTTTGTATTTTTTTATGTTGTGACTTTAATATTGTTGTTATATTTAGATTCTTTCTTTTTCTATTTATTTGTAAATAAATTCATCACTAACTACATCTCATACATTAACCTGATTCCGTACTAAGTAGCTTAAGCATTTGTGTTACGGATCTCAACAAGCAGGCATGAATAATAGAACACAAATATTTGCGAAAACAGAAATGCACTCTCTCTTTCTCATTTAGATGGCGAACTAATGATACACAATTAAAAGTATATCGGGCGCAGAATCAAAATATCGAAAAACATGGATACCTACATATTTTATTTGACCTATTAATCTATCTGGGTACCTCAAATGCAGCTGCAAGTAACCACTGCGCTACCGAGACAGTGGATAGGTTGTGGTCTATAGGTTTTAACATTTTGTTATTTATGCGAGTAAGTGGTTTGTGTGGACGTAAATTAAACATAAATACATACATACAACATATTTCCATTTCATTACATAAATACTAATTGATACAAGCCACTAATTAACACGGAAATATTGCAATTAGTCATCAAAAATGTATTGAAACGATGTTAATTTGTGATTTGAACAGTTTATTATCGACCGGGAGAGGACGCATCGCGGGATCGCAATGTTACTATCTACTACATCGACAGCCGTAGAGATGTCCTTAAATATCGATAAAAATAGTAGGTTTTTGAAAATATTAAATTATTCAGTATTAAAAAAACCTGTTTAATCGATAACTACTGGTATCTTTACGCGATACGCGCAATCCAGCTATGCGGCTTCTCCTGGTCGAAATACTGAATAAGTATTTTCATTTTTATGTATAGTATAATATTTTTTTATATGAGTTTTTTTTCATAATTACATCAACACATTAAAGAGTATATATTTCACACACATTAGGTACACAAGACACACAAAGCTAACTGACTCTGGCCCTACTGGAAATCGCGTCATGATTTTATTCAGGGCCATGACTTAGGCTGAGTGAGGGCCGTTTATGTTGGAAGTCACAACACATAATATATATGCGCTACATGGTTATCTGTACGCTTACAATTTAGTGGTTTGATTGCTTTGTTTTTTTCTGTAGTCATTTAAATCTATAGCTCTTTCCAAAAAGTATTTACTTTTACCGGAAATTACACACTTAGATGAGGAAAATGCAAGTTAAATACCATGAAGACGTAAGGACAGGATAGTTTATGGTAAATAAATTACTGAAAATGTATACGGTTTCTTTAGCTTATTTTTTTCTTTGACAACCGATATACTGACATGCTTCAAAGACAATAAGTAATGGTGTTGGAGTTCCATTACCTAATACTCTTATTTAACTTGCACTTCCCTCAACTAAGCGTGTAATTTCCGGTAGCGTCCAAAGCTGTGGCTTTGGAGACCATGATTCAGAATATGGGGAGTCTGGTAATTACAATGAAGCGACCGCCATCTGACCTTCGCAACTCTTAACAAGGGGACCAGTCCAAATCACTGATAGTTCAGACTATCCGAAATGTGCGGGTTTCTTCACGATGTTTGAGGAAAAACAGGTTGAAGAAACTCCCCTAAACTTTCCTAAGGCTTCCTCTCGATGTTTTTCCCATACCGCCAAGCTGATCGTAGAAATATGCACATAGATTTGAAAAATCCATAGGTGCACACTCGGCTTCGAACGACGACCCCAAAACCACTGAGCTACCCTACCAAACGCCACTTAACTTTCACTTATCGATAATAATGACATCCTTATCCTTTTCAACCAGCAGACATGTAAATATTAACGTTGACCGCGAGCGACGGTCAAAACTGACATTCCGCTGTTTGCCCCGACACAGCACTGCGCCTACGCACACTATGGACCTTACCACCATCACAATAAGGACTAGGTCTGGCTGTTCAAGTTGGTAGAACTGGTCTGTTTGTCCTGGTTGATGAAAGGAATGATGGAGAAACGGTTGTGTTGGTGTTTGATTGTGTTGGAATGGAAACTATTTGAATGCCAATGGAACTGTAAAGATGGAGCGATTGAGGAGACCAACTACGGAATGAGAGGTAGTACTTCAATTTCGTGGAGGCATTAATAATAATAATATGCTCATTTTCGGAATTTAAGATTCCGGCTAAGGCGACCAATCTCAACGATAAGCCACTTACGCAGGATATAATAGTGCTCAACTGTGTGCACTCTCTATTAAATACAAGTGCACTCTCTATTCCCTTGCCCTCATAATCCGATGGGACACCAGTGTGACACGACCGCAGCGGGATCAGGCGCAGAACGTGCTTTCCGAGGCACGGGGGTGCAAGACCGCCAACTTCTAGACTCCGCGCTGACACTGAGAATTTCTTAACAGAAAAACTCAGGTCCAGGTCAAACCCTGGACCCTAAGTGCAGCTGTTGCTTTAAAGTGCGACGCACTACCCACTGAGCCATCGAGTCAGTCAGTGGAGGCACTATCTATGTGCAAAAGACCCACTTTAGAAATATTAAGCTCTTGTTCAAATTAATTCTTGATTCTTTACTCAGCTATAAAACGTATGCCCATTTTTCTGGTAGGATTTTTTTTTTAAATTTTGAGAAAACCTGGTGGCTTAATTTAAAGCCGTCCGTAACGAATGAGAATATACCTGTCGTATCCAAACAAAGCAGACATACACCGCGTGTGAAAGAGAGGGAAACTCCGATTCGGTTGTAACGTCTGCTTTAAATATGGCCCTCTTGCTTCAACGTAATTACCAGACTCCCCAAATCCTGAACCATTGTTTAAACGTACTGTTAATCACTTGCTGTCCCTAGCTTAGTGTCCCTAAAGCACGCCAATTAAATAAAACCACTTATTTATCACACACAATATATAAAACTACAACTCACAAAGCCAACTGTTTTTTATAGACAATAGAATATAGTATCAAAAGTAAAGGAGATATAAAAAACATAGACAATATAAAAAAGGATGGTTGTGGCCGTCGCCAACACGTACCTACCCCGGGTGGGGTACCCGGGCGGATCGGGATTTTTTTTCACATATTTAAACACAAAGAAATCACAATCAAATGAGACTTGGCCAGTCATGTCTGTCGCATGCCGGATGAGCTTTGGGCCAACATAGTGTGGATGCACCAAAATGTTAAACGTCCCCGCGGCAGGCCGAGGCGACGGTGGCGTTCTTTAAAGGCTCAGGACCGGAAAAGGTGGAAAAAGAGTAGGGAGGCCTTTGCCCTGTATTGGGACACTATGGGCTCATAAAAAAAACACAAACAGTACATTATGTATAATTTTTTGACACACAGATAAAATGGTGAAGATTACTTCAGTTAAAATTCCTCTATTAATATTTTGAAAGACCAAATATGTGAGTACACAATGTTGTTTCACATAATAAATATCGTGTTAACCCCGTATTGATACATTATAGTTATTTTGAAAGACGTTATTTATTCAGTTAGGCTCAAAGCCTTTTATTTAATATGATATCCCAATAGCACAAGAGCTTTCCTTACTAATAGTATGTATAAATAATATCAAATATTTGAGATTGTACTGAAACAGGTCATCATTTTCACTACTAACACGGAATGTGAAAAAAATATCAGTCTAAACATCACACGAAATACCAAGTAGGTACTAAATGAGTTCCAACATTCAGAAGAAGTAAATAGTAAATGTAAGTACTAGTATTCCATCAATAGTCCATTCGTTAGTAATTACGACGCCAGCTGCTTTCATCTCGTTTTGAATAGACGTCAATAGATCTTCGGTTAGAAATAGGTTAATAGGATTGGACATAGAACTGTGTGGTTGTGATTTTGTCGACTAAAGTTTTTCATTAAATATCTGACAAAATTTGTGCACGTTTTTTTAAAAACAGAGTTATTAGGCTCAAGAGTGTGTAATGTACACAGAAGTGATAAATATGTGACAAAATCTTTGCACTATGATTATTTAGACAGGAATTAAGACGAGACTTACTATGAGATACAACCTTATGTATTTCATTAATTATAGTTATAATTTAACGAAAAAATCTAAAAAACTAAACTCTGTGCAATTTTTTTTGAAACAGAATTATTAGGCTCAGCACCCAGAGAAGGAAAACTCTGCATTTATATCAAAACCCTCGCCAACCCGTCTGCCAAGCGTGGTGAGTAAGGCAATTAATTACCCCTCATGTGATTGAGGGAGACTCGTGCCCCAGCAGTGGGGACTTAAATGGGCTGATGATGATGATGATTAGGCTCAAGGCTGTGTAGTGTGCACAGAAGTGATATCTATACATTTTAACAAATTGTGTCTAACAATGGTCTTATTCATAAATGTTTGTTAAACCTTTGTTAACTTAAAACGGCGACATAAAGCTGTTTACATTATTATTAAAAAAAACTGTAATTTTTTTTTGTTTCAAACTTCGAAACTGCTATATAAACCTGTTTTAGCTAACAAAGGTTTATGAATAAAATACAAATACAAATAATCTATAAGTAGTCATTCATGCATTTTTAGTCGATCTATCGACAGGCAAATATGTCCGTCCTAATTATTTCAGCCAAGTGCAATATACGAGTAACATTAAATTTGGTATCAAATTACAAAATCTTATAATTTAATTCATCATCATTTCAGCCAATAGACGTCCACTGCTGGACATAGGCTTCGCACAATGTTCTACTCACAGATCAGTCCTGCGCCGCCCGCATCCAATGGATTCCCGCGACCTTCACCAGATCGATAATTTCATTTATTCAATCAACCAGATCGTCAATTTAAATTTCATTATTTAATAAATCATACAGAATCAATTAAAATTTAGGTATTAAAGTCCTTAAACTGTTTTGAGTGCACTTGAGTATGGCGTACATACATAATGTTTATAGTAGTGCCATTTACTAAATAATAATTAGTCCACAACTGTTTTTTATTTCACTTATTTAACCGACTGAATCCCAATGATTTCTAAAAGTTGACAACTTTTAGCAATGAATTAGATTACGGCATCTAGATACATTATTGCGGAAACATGTGATGTCGTCTCTATTTTTTTAACACAAACATGTAGAAACCCCCACTTGACGAAGGTCCTCACGTCGCCAAAACATTGTTTCAAGCATTCCAGTCGGTTTCACCATAAATCATATGCTGTGTTTTCTAAAGCCTGGTAAAGTTTCGGGTCCAAGATACCACCTTCAGGGAGCTCGGAGGTAGCCTTAAATCTGGTCCCTGGGGGTACTAAGGGGTTTGCTGCGAGCGTCGGAAAAAAACTGAAATAATGGACTGAATTTGTTTTGTGAGGCGATACGAAAGGGGACTCAACTTGGGCCGTAAAAACATTTTAGTTTAGGCACTTTGCCACCATTAAATATGACTAGTAGTCATATATTTTATAGAAGTTGCGAAGTGATGGTTAGCGTGATGCGAATAACAAATATACCTAATCAACCGCTTGAATAAATAGCGCTATCTAACTAAATGCCTGAATGATATTTAGCCATTTAATCAAATAGTTTTGCCAACGACTTGGATCGATGATTTATTCAATATAACCTGGTGGCTTAATTTGAAGCGTCCCGAAATGAACGAGAATATACCTGTCGCATCCAAACAAAGGAGACACACAGCGCGTGTGAAAGAGAGGGAACGATTCGATCGTAACGTCTGCTTTAAATTAGGCTCTCTGATCCGGGCTAGAGTGTATACTTTTCACGGGCAAGCATGGCTCACCTTAGACCTCATTTTTATGTGATAGGTGGCAGACGAGCAGACGGATCACCTGATGTTAAGCAATTGCCGCCGCCCATGGAAACCCGCGACATCAGTTGAGTCACAAGTGCGCTGGCAACCTTTTAACCCACTTTCCCCTGGATTGATCCTCCGGTACCCTCACTCACGCAGCGTAACACAGCACAGTGCTGCATCACGCCGGTTTTCTGCGAGGGCGTGGTATCACTCCGGTCGAGCCGGCCCATTCATGCCGAAGCATGGCTCTCCCACGGTCAATATATTCACTTAACAATCGGTAGAATCGAGTTCAAACGCTTCTCGGTCGTGACATAAAAAAAATACTAGCCTAGCCTGTTCATTTAAATTTAGTTCCACTTACTGCTACCTACCCCTAAATCTCTCAAAACTGTCAAAATGGCGGTGGTGAATAACAAATTCGATAGTATTTTTCAAAAAGCATCAAAAGAATCTTGAATGTGAATGTAGCTGTGAAATTTAATTAATTAAAACTTAAAGCCGATCGAAAACTTGTTGAGTCGCAACATTATTGTAAGCATCGCCTGAGCAATTCGTCAGCCAATTGATTAACGTAATCGAGGCTACAGCTGAATAACATTGAAGTCGTTAGAGTAATGTCGTCGTTTTGTCTAGTAGCTAGTCCGTTAGTTGAACGGCTGATTAATCCAGTTGGCTGCGACATACATTAGCCTAGACTTAATGTGTGCAATTTTAACACAGGTACTTAAATTCATCATAATTTTAACGAAACGAAAGTCTTCAATTGTATAAGACAATATAATAGTTGATGTTAATGTTAAACCTACTTGGGTTTCTATAGACAAAGTCTACACTCTGGATTTAAGAAGACATCCTGTATGTCAGTCTGTTCGGTGTTCAATTGTCTGCTTACCCAAATATATGTCGTATGAAAATAAAAAATATGCCTGTTTACTTTGCCCCTCTACCGATATAAATAAATGGTTATGGGCATCGCGCGTTGAAGAGCGCTATATAGTTATTATATAGTTACCAAAAAAGTGCTATGGATAATCCATCATTGCCTTACGGTACGCGGCACGGAACTGCTGGTACATCAGGTATTTCCATAAATAAATTAAATGGATCAAACTTCAACACATGGGCATTTGCCATCGAATGCCTGTTAACGGATTTGGAGCTATGGGACATGGTTACTTCACCCATTGACCCCACGGACCCCGACGCCAAGCGTAAGGACGCTAAAGCGCGAGCCAAAATCTGCTTGACGTGTGAAGAATCGATTTACCCAGTGATCCGAGGAGCAAAGACGGCATATGACACCTTTAAAAGCCTCCAGAAGGCATACGCTGACAGTGGTCTGACCAGAAGACTGCAACTAATGAAGAAGTTGTTATCCAATCAATAGTTAATTTCTCCTCAAATTCAAAACACAGATAAATGGATTGATTATTATAGTCTTTATTGCTCAACACACAAAAACTGAATAACTAGATCGTTTTTAGATAGTTTGTAAGTTTTTTTTTTTTTTTTTTTTTTTTTTTTTATTATGAACTGTAGGCCAACGCTTGACCACAATCTCACCTGATGGAAAGTGACGATGAGGTCTAGGATGTAACGCGTTTGCCTAGGAGATGCCTGTTCACTCTTGCCTTAAAGATGTCCAGATTATAGTGGTCCGGAAAAACAGACCTTGGCAAGGAGTTCCATTCCTTGGCTGTCCGCATTATGAACGTGGAGGCAAATCGCTTCGTGCGGATAAGGGGTAAGTCAACAACGTATGGATGAAACCCCTCGCCACGCCTTGTTGTCCGGTGGTGGAATGGGCTAGGGGGGATCAAATTATGCAGAACCTCCGCACACTCACCAAAATGAATCCGGTAGAAGACTGAGAGACTTGCCACACGTCTGCGGTGGTCAAGGCTCTGCAAGCCAGCCCCTGAGAGTACGTCATCACCAATAAGTCTCTTCGCACGGTGCTCTATTGAGTCCAAAGCGTCCAGCTGATACCGGGCAGATCCATCCCAAAGGTGACAGCAGTACTCCAAGCAGGAGCGAACCTGGGCTCTATAAAGATGTAAGAGCTGCTCAGGCTTAAAGTACCGTCTGACCTTCCAAAGAATGCCTAGTTTTTTTGCAGCTGTTTTTGCTATGGACTCAATGTAGCGACCGAAATTGAGACTGGCGGACAGATCCAAGCCCAGGAGCTCTAGGTGGTCCGTCACAGGTACCGGAACATTTCGGAAGGTCGGAGTCAGGTGGAATGGACTCCGCTTCGCCGAAAACAGACAGGCCTGTGTTTTATTAGGGTTGAACCCAACCAAGTTAGCGTCTCCCCAAATGGAAACAGTATTCAGGGTTGCATCAACACTCTCCACCATCGTTTCCCTCATTGAACCGATGTCTGCACTGGACCTCGAATCCGACAGGTATCTTTCCGCAACTGTGCTGTCATCAGCGTACCCAAAGATTCCGGGTGTTAAAAGCAAGTCGTTGATGTGCAGCAGAAATAGAGTTGCGGAAAGAACAGATCCCTGAGGAACACCCGCATTGATGCTATGGTAATCAGAAGAGTAGCCATTAATGACTACCCGAATTGATCTGCCCCTCAAGAAATCCTCAATCCAAGTGCAGAGATCAGTGGTAATACCGTACGACGACAGCTTGCCAATGAGGCTTGCGTGCCAAACCCTATCGAATGCCTTAGAGATGTCGAGGGAAACAGCGAGAGCTTCGCCTTGCCTCTCGATGGCTTCGCTCCATAAGTGGGTTGCATATACTAGAAGGTCCCCAGTAGACCGCCCACGGCGGAAGCCAAATTGACGGTCACTGAGAAGATCATTGTCCTCTAGATATGAAAGGAGACGGTTGTTCAATACACGCTCCATAGTCTTACAGAGTATGGAGGTGATTGCGATTGGGCGGTAGTTAGAGGGGTCAGCACGGCTACCTTTTTTTGGAATGGGTTGGACATTCGCTAGTTTCCAGGCGTTCGGGACCAGTCCGGTACGGAGGGATAGGCGGTACAGGCGAGTAAGAATGGGAGACAACTCGGGGGCGCACGTTCGGAGGACAATGGCAGGGATGCCATCAGGACCGCTAGCCTTATTCACATCTAGAGCGCAGAGTGTCTTGAGAACCTCTTTCTGGTGAATTTTAACCTCAGACATCTCGGAAGTGCACTGGGGTAACTTTGGAGGACTTCTGCCAGCTGCATCCAGTTGTGAGTTTCCCGCAAAGAGAGAAGCAAGTAAGTCTGCTTTCTCCTTGGCGGTGTGAGCTAGTGATCCGTCGGATTTCACCAGCGGTGGTAGCGACGACTGGCAAAAATTGGCTTCGACCGACTTGGCCAGAGACCAAAAAGCTTTACTCCCAGTTGGGTGAGAAGCTAATTTGGCACCTATACGGCTAATGTGGTCGAAGCGGGCCTTCCGAAGAGCACTTTTGCAGGTCTTAGCGGCACTGTTATAGGCTTTTTTCAGTTTCCGAACATTCTGCGTCTTGCGGGATCGAGCATCTACCCAGGATTGGTAGGCGGAGTGCTTAAGCGCTTCGGCTTTGGCACAGTCTGCGTTAAACCAAGGGCGAGCTTTGTTCTGTTGTGAGACATCAGAGTATGGAATAAAGTATTCCATAGCCCGAAGTATCACGCCAGAAATTGCGTCCGCGCAGCGCGTCGGGTCGTCTGAAGAAAAGCAAGTGCGACGCCAAGGATAGGACGCAAAGTAGTGCCTCATTTCGTCCCAATCTGCTGACTTGTATCGCCATACTCGCCTAGTACCTGTAGGATCTAGGTCGGGTGGAGAGTAGACTGATACAGACTTTACCAGACAGTGGTCAGAGCTTCCCAGAGGAGAGGAGATTGCCACTTGGTATCGGTCTGGTTCGGTTGTCAGCAGAAGATCTAGGCAGTTTGCTGCGTGGCCATCAACATCGGGTACGCGGGTAGCGCCATTTACCAGCTGGGAGAGACCTAGTGACAAAGAAAATGTATGCGCTAATCTCCCGGCGTGGTCAGTGTTCTGGAACGGGAACAACCAGTCACGGTGGTGGGGCGTTAAAATCCCCCAGAACTACCAGTTGGGCTCCCGGGTACCTCTGCTGTGCCATTTCCGTAGAGGCGCTAAGGTGCTGAAATAGCCTAGTTGTCTCCGTATTATCGGCATGCGACCGGTAGACACAGCAATAGAGGATTTGCTCTATGCCTGTGTCAACCAGAACCCAAATAGTTGAGAAACTGGGATCCTCAAGGTTACGGAGACGCCGACAGCAGATGTCATCGCGAGCAAAGACGCAAGTGCCAGCGCGTTGTTTGAAATTGTGCTCCAGGGTGTACCCTGGGTAATGTAAGTATGCTGCGTCTAAGGGACATCTGATTTGCGTCTCCGTGAGAAACAGCAGGTGCGGCTTTTCGGTTTCCAGGTGGTGATGGACCGGTTCGAGATTTGAGTGCAATCCTCGAATATTAGCGAGGTGCACTTTTAGTGCGAGGGAGTGCAACCGCTGTTTAACCAGTTTCTTAATTTTCTTTTTCATTAGGTATGTGAGAGTGGACAGGTGGGCAGAGGACAGAGGAACGAGGCGTTCCGAAGCTACTGCCAAACGGTCAGGCTATGACGCTACGCAAGCGGGCGACTGAACCGGAGCGCGCGGGGACGCCCTAACCCCCCCAGGAATGTCCATCGGGCCCTCGCAACTGGTCGCCAACCAGCACGATGGCGCATCCTGGGATTTTTCGCTAGTTGGCGGGGCAGCCTTTCATAAGTGGCTATCCTATTACTTGGGCCCCCTACTAACTGCGGTCGGCCAGCGGAGAACCGTGCTTAGGATCCCGCTACCCTCCGCGGTCAGTCGCCCAGCGCACCAATCATGCGTTACCGAACCCGGTTCGCTTGGTGGCGCAACTGTTCGGACTCCCCTGCCGGAATGGCATCACCTAGCATCAAACCGGAACACGATGTTAGTCGTTTGGCGGCTTGGTTTTGCTAGGTGGGTGGTTACCAGCCAAATAAGTAAGTAAATAAGTAAAACATTTATTGACCAAAAACACGAATACAATTATTACAACAAGATGTTAACAATAGTTTGCCTAATCGAGTGAGTTTTTAATGACTTACTTTTTATATAATAGGTGGCAGACGGATCACCTGAGGTTAAGCGATTGCCGCCGCCCATTGGACACCCGCAACACCAGTGGAGTCACAAGTGCGCTGCCAACCTTTCCTCAGATTAGGCCCTCCGGTACCTTCACTCACGCAGCGAAGCAAGCATAGACGCTGCTTCAAGATAAAGATAAAAAGATAAAAAAATCTTTATTCAATTTAGGGCCACACAGAACACTTATGAATGTCAAAATAGGTACATAATATCTACCGCTGGTTCGGAATGTCGATTTCTACTGAGAAGACACCAGCAAGAAACTCAGTAGTTTACTCTTTTCAAATATTGATTGTGTTTCAAAGTTTCAATTGAGAAGAGAAAAAAAAATACAATTATGAAAGTTAATAGACTACTATGAATAACAACTCAAAATATAATCAATTAACATGACCAAGAATCCTTATCATTTAAATAGTCTTGTACACTATAGTAACCTTTCTTCATTAGGCAGGTTTTAATATGAGACTTACAAGCTGATGAATACCGCCCTAGTTTTAAAAGCCACCCTATTTTTCCAACTTCGGACCATTAAGACGTGTTAAAGTTTCACAGCGACGGGGCATTAAGTACCCCATCACAACACCAACCCTTACTCATTCAGCTCTGATCAATGCGCACCAAAACATTGGTTCGTAACCTTCGTGCAACAACCGGGGGGCGGTGATCGTTACGGCAGTCGCCCGCCGCCGCCGCGCCGCGCCGCACGTGCCCGCCGCGCCGCCGCCGCGAACTCGCCTATAACTACATATCAGCGTTTAGTGTTAAGGTGCTGTGGAGTGACCAGTGGTGGTTCTGGAACCTATTTTGGTTCCTTTTTAGGAATCCTTTAAAAACTTGCGATATATTTTGGATTTCCTCAGCTACAGTCATCTGTTTATTTTGCACGTGTGAATCGGAAATGTACGGAAAATACATGTACAATACTTTTGAGACCTATTTGGGTTCTTATTTGAGAATCCATTGGAAAACTCGGGATATATTTTGGAAATCCTTTGCTACAGTAATTTGTTCAGAACATGTGAATCGGAAATTTATGGAAAATACAAATGCTTGAATAACAATTTTTTGGTTCCTTTTAATACAAATACGGTAATTGTAACAATATTTGCTAAAGTAGAAGACAGTTTGTCGGCAGTAGCTCTCGTGGGTGATTTTCACAATGTACTAAACAAAATTAAGACAGTTTAGTACTAAGCTTTAACTCGCAGACTAGCTCGTTTATTCAAGCTATGATTTATTGGTGACGATTTAGTCTTTAAGACCTACAAAGCTTACCTACCTATGAAGCTTGAGATACTGTCGATGTTGATCATTGATTTCAGAGCTTATTTTAAAACCTGTCTATTGAGTAAGTAATATTCTTCGATAAAAAGTCATTGGTATCAGATTTTTAGCTGCTACTTATTTAAGAATTATCTAGTTGTATTTTAAAATTGCACCCTTACTTAATTTCTTTGCTCAAAACTATGAAAAGTCGTAAACGTTTTCTGCATCTTAAATGTGTATACACACAAGTGAAATTTTAAACATTATTCTCGTATAACCTCAATGGTAACTAGGTTACTGACATAAAATCAATTTGACCGAGGGACAGCCACGCTTTGGCTTGAATGGGCTGGCTCGACAGCCAAAACCGGCGTGAAGCAGCACTGTGCTGTGTTTCGCTGCGTGAGTGAGGGTACCGGAGGCCTAAGCCGGGGGAAGGGGGTCTTTAAAGATTGGCAGCGCACTTGTGACTCCACTGGTGTCGCGGGTGTCCATGTGCGGCGACAATCGCTTTCCATCAAGTGATCCGTCTGCCACCTATCTTATAAAAAGTAATAATTAAAAACTTACTTTATTGACAAACTTTTGTTAACATCTTGTTGTAATAATTGCATTCGTGTTTGTGGTCAATAAATGTTTTACTTCCTTACTTACTCTCTAGTAGTCTGCCACCTATGTCATAAATAAAATAGGTAAATACCATTACTATACGCCGTGTAGTCCCGGCAGAGTAGAATACGCCACCCTCACTCTTCCCGAGGTGTCGTAAAAGGCGACTAAGGTAAAGCTGCTGGTATGATCATCAGCACCCAGAGAAGGAAAACTCTGCATTTACATCAAAACCCTCGCCAACCCGTCTGCCAAGCGTGGTGAGTATGGCAATTACCCCTCATAAGATTGAGGGAGGCCCGTGCCCCAGCAGTGGGGACTTAAATGGGCTGATGATGACCATTACTATAAACTCTAATTGAAGTCTATCTGGATGCTTCTGGAAAACCGGCAAAGATTAAGTATAGTGTTCAAAGGTGTTTTACAAGCCCATTAATAAAGCATTCGTTTATTTTGCTTTCGAAATCCTTAACTGATAAAAAGACAACTGTTTAGACAAGCTTTCCCCGAAATAGAGGATGTAGCAACGCAAATACAAGCGTCTGAACTTTAATTTTGGCTCAATAAATATGGACGACCTGTTTGTTTTCACTATTTGCCTAAATACAAATGCGTGTAAAGAAATTGAATCATCAATGAATAATTTGTTTAAAAAAAAGTGACAGTTTTACAAATATTTGTATCGATACATTACACGTGAATTGGTATCATATTTTTATACCGTATATATTTTTATCAAGCAATACTACTGTTCTTAAAAACCCTTCAGACTATTTGAGAAATGAAAAATAGTCTAAACAGCCCCACGTTGGGTAGCAAATGTCTATCAATTTGCTTAAGGCGACGGGTATCCCTAACTAGCGACACCATTCGTTTTTAATTATTAGCTACTAAAACGGAAACAATTAAACAATTTCGATTACAACCTCTCGGCAAACAATTATACTATTTATTAAATAACTATGCAAAAATTTTGGGTCAAACGCGTATGTGAAAACTTGATTCACGCCAAAAGCGGCCACTTTCGCGCACAGAAACGGACACAACATTTGTGCTTGGTTATTTATTGATTAGTATAAGTGTTTGCCGAGGGGTTGTAACCCCGAAATTGTTTAAATATGTTATTCTATTATATTCTATAGTCTTTATTTCTCTATGTTATTCATGTACTAAATAATAAACGTGCGAACAAACATTTTAAAAGCACATTTAGATTTGGGAGATCTGTCCGGCTATGAAGCATGTTTGTTAAAAATTACTCGGTGGACCAATACTCAATATATTTATTGTTAATCATATGAGGTAAGGTGTTACATATCAGGTAACAGTACATATGAACCGTGATGAATATAACAATTTGGAACGACATGAGAGGCAGAATTTTGTTTAATTCTGAAATTTAATAAAAAGATATGTTATGTTATCTGTTATTTTTATTAAAATGAAAGCGTTTTTAATACGTTATGACAATTAGAAGTCTGTGTACCTATTTGTGGATATTATTATTATTATTATTGTTAACCTGTACTGTCCCACTGCACGGCAAAGGCTTCCCTGCCCTCCTTCCAGCTAATTAATAAAATGGGGATATTATTTTTTTTATTTACATTTTAAATTTTAGTTCCGAATATAATATATCAAGAATTACCATATTAAGTATACCTAAATTCTTTGCTCGCAAGTGTATTAAAAATATTGTAACCGCTGTTTGCAATAGAAGAATTTATGGGCGTAAAACTGATACTGAGCAGCCCTACCCGCCAAATCTTCTATATATGTCATTGTTTTAGCTCTATTGTATGCTGTCGAATCTCATGTCCGTTGTGAAATCATTCATGTGCGTGATAACTGAAAAAAAAAAATTACTTAGCTATAAATCTTTGAACAATGTACTCGTATAATGCGAATTTAAGTCAGTCCTGTCTCTCAGTTTTCCTAGTTAGACCATAGGGTTAAAGTGTCAACCGAAGCCACGCTTCAGCGGTTCGCCGCACATTGATACCACGGCCTCACAAAAAAACCGGCCTAAAGCACCGCTTGCACTGTTTTGTCGAGTGAGGGAAGATACCAGAGAACTAATCGGGAAGAGGAAAAGATTAGCAGCGCACTTGTGATTCCACTTGCAATGGTGTTACGGGCGGGTGGGATGGGCGGCGGCGACCGTTCTCCGTTATGTGATCCGTCTGCTCATTTGCCACATAGAAAAAAAAACTAAAAAATACTATAAATAAAACGAAAGATACAAAAAAATCTTTGGGTTCAAAATAAATTTTACCGTTTCTGTAAAATTCCAACCCCTAAGAGAGTTATTTGTTCTATGGAAGTCCGTGATTGACGCCGCGAGCGAAGTCTAGTTAAAAATATATTAGCAAAAGCTGCCTTGTCCAGCTCTGTGATTTATTAAATCTAAATATACTGGCTGACATTGGAACACGGCGTCAGTTTTGGCGTCAAATCAACGGCGAGGGAGACGTCGATGCTCGGACGTGTAAACAAACTGACATTTATGCGTGCCCAGACATAAATCTATGTGTTTCTATTTTGACTAGGAGTTTACATTACGCGATACAATTAAGGGTTAGACTATCGACCATGGGATGAACGCTTTGGCACAAATGGGCCGGCTCAACCTGAGTCAAACCACGGTATCATGGTAAACTGGTGTGAAGTAACGTTTGCGCTGTGTTTCGCCAAGTGAGTTAGGGCACCGAAGGCCCAATCCGGGTGGAAGAGAAGTTACAAGGTAAGCAGCGCACTTGTGACTCCACTGGTGTTTCTTGTCTTGTCCTTCGTCTGGTCGTCTGCCATCTGTCAAATTGAAAACTCGACTTCCTCGGTGACGCAGTGGTTAGTGGATCGCACTTTAAAGCGCCGGCTGCACAAGAGGTCCCAGGTTCGATCCCCAGGTCAAGTCAAATATTTGTACCTAAGTTTTCGGTATGATATTCTTAACGTCAGCCCGGAGTCTGGAAGTTGGCGGTCTTGTACCCGAGGCCTCAAAAAGCCCGTAGGCCGTTAGTCCTGCGCCCAATGATATGAGTATGATGAATATGAGTGTAAGGTAATAGAGAGTGCACTTGTGTTTGCGCAAACACTTGAGCACTATCGTATATCGTACGTGGCTGATCATTGAGATTGGCCGCTGTAGCTGTAATCGGTTGGAGAATATTAATAAAAATAAACACTAAAGGACTTCATCATGACACCTGGCAACGCGGGGCGCATTAGTTCAGCGCGGAAACGTGGAGCCAAGTTCTTTTCGTACCATTCACTAGGCGGTAAAAGAAAAAAATATCGCGAGAAAACATTTTGTGGATAAACTTAATTTTTGAGATAATTATTCTGAACGTGTGACCATGATACAGCTGATCTGATTTTCCTATCTAAGGCTTGCGAAGGTCAGACGGCAGTCGCTACCATTGTATTACCAGACTCTCCTAATCCTGGATCACAGTGTAACGACACCCCGGGCTCCAACGCGACAGATTTGGATGCAACCACGTTTAGAAAAGAATTAATGGTGTTAAAGACTTATAAAAAGGTTCATCCTTTTAAGAATCCTTCTAAATCAGCGCTTAAAACAAACAGTTTTAATAGCACACAATTTCGCTTGATGATCAGGATCATCTATTTAATTTCCAACAGCCATAACAATAAGCCCTACTAATTATTGTCGCACCACGGATAGGTTTATTGTAATTACATTCGTACCCCCTTAATAAAGCAGCACTTGTGTAAATCCCCCCGTTTTTAACAACACGCGATTCAAAGATAACATCGACTGGGGACATGGATGATTCAAGTAGAACCGATGTTATAAGGAAGGTTTGGGCCGACCATTAAGCATGAATTGATTTCCTTGTACATTAAAAGTTCTTTGAAAGAAAAAGTATCCACTGACTGTTTTCTTCAAATCACCTATTTTATAGTGACACAGTATATTGGTTCTCCTTAACCGGATGGTACCCAAGCAAGAGAGTCTACGTTTAAAATACAACTCAAAATTCAAAATTCAAAAGTGCTTTATTTGCATAGGCTTATATACAGCTCTTACAAATCGTCATACATGAAAAATATAAATTATAGCTATGTATATTATACATGTTATTAAACATATATGTCGATACAAAAAATATACTAAGAAATGAATATGATGATCACCTGATGGTAAGGAATTCCGCCGCCCGGGTGTAGATGGGCAACACCAGTGGAGTCAGAAGTGCGCTGCCAACCTTTTCCCCTTCCCCCCATTGGGCCTCCGGTAACCTCACTGATGTAATTGTGATGAGGAGCGAAGGCTATCCTTTCAGCCGTTTTCGAGAGTTAAAAGGTCTCACAGAAATTATGCCACAGGAGTGTTTTAATTTTACTCCTAAAGATAGACAATAAGCCAAGATGATAAGAGTGAACTCTGTTGATGAGATTAATCTTTATGCTCATACAGACACAGATTTTTTAATCAGCCTATATACTGGCCCACTGCATCGCAAAGGCCTCCATCATAGAAATCAAGTTATCGCTACTATGATGGGATTAGGCTTAATCACCACGCTTGTTAAATGCGGATTGGTGATTACAAACCCGAGCTATGTCCTAAAAATTCGAAACATACTTTTCGCTCGACCCGGAATCGAACCCAGGACCCTGAGATCACGGCCCGGTACTTAAACCACTAGATCAACAGGGCGTTACACACAGATTACACATAGATTAAAGTGAACTAAAAACTAGTTCAACGCTAGATCTAAAACTGTGACGTCATAAAATTTAAGACCCCCTCTTACTCATTGCCACGCCCTTACACCCTTCTTGTATATAACTTTGTGTGGCAAACCTTATTATTACCATCAAGTGACCCGCTTGCTAATTTGTCGCCTAACGTAAAAAAAAATCAAAATCGTGTTACTAAGGGCGATTCTCAGTTCAAAACAAGATGCGAATTTGACTGTATTTTTTTTATTTTTTTAATGGGATATGGGGCAGACGAGCAGACGGATGCCGACAAATGCGCTGCCGACCTTTTAACAATGAATACGCTCTTTTCTTGAAGGTTTGCAGGTCGTATCTGTCCGGAAATACCGCAGGCAATAGTTCATTTCATAGTTTTGTCGTACGAGGCAGAAAGTTTCTTGAGAACTGCGCAGTTGCAGACTGCCAATCATCCAGATGATGTCTATGGAACTATTGTCGAGTGGAACGATGGTGAAATGAAGCGGCAGGGATCAGTCCAAACAATTCCTCAGAGCATTCTCCATAGTATAAGCAGAAGAGTATACATAGCAAGGCTACATCTCTACGTAGTGCTAAGGAGTCTAGCCTATTAGAGACATCTTGGCAGTCTACGATTCGAGACGCTCTCCTTTGAATCCGACCCAGAGGGGAAAGCTGGTACGCGGGCGCCCGTACCCTAAGATGAGAGCTATTTATTTTCTTTATGGCCAAAACCTCTCCCAACACTCTACTTTTCGACAGTAACTCTAATTTCCCATGACATTGTCACGAGACTTTTCTTTCAAAACCCCACTCAATTGTAAAAGCTTCTGAACTCCAAAGAATTCAAATGTATTCATACGGTCGTGGAGTTAATTACGTTAGTGCATTCTGGAGTTATTCATTTTACTAATAGCACTTTTACAACCCAGTACTTCCATTAAGACTGAACGTGTGGGATTAACTCGGCTTCGATGCGATGTGCCAAGAATTCATAAGTGAATTTTCAATTGCACTTATTGATTTTGAGTGCATTCTCTCCTTAGGTTAAGTGTACTGTGTACTCGTTGATCTATGTAATGGCACATCTTTTTGCCAGTATGTCTCTTTACATGTGTGTAACAAAATTCCGAAAAGCATTAAAAGCTTGTATACATATAACATCATAGCATAACATCCTCTCTGGAACTCCTTACCCCTTCCAATCAGGAAATCACAATCCCTTCCTATATTCAAGTCCCGTGTCAAAACTCACTTCCTATCTCTATAAATAGGTACACTGTTTTTTCCTTGTCTCTTCTTCCTTTTTATGTGGTCTGCTCTCTGGTCATTTATACCTATCTATAAGAAATATTTTTATTGAATTTTTGTTATAAATTATCTATGTATATATTATTGGGTATTGTTTATTATTATTTATGTTATGTAATATTATTAATATATAAAATAATGTATATTTCTGCCATTCTCAATTTCATTTGTTAAACTACTTTGCACTGCCTTCCCTTATTACGAATACGATATTTCTTTCCTCTACCCAAAGGTTGTCTGGAAGAAATCGCTACAAGCGATAAGACCGCCTTATTGTACTGTCTGTTGCTGTTGTATCATGCTTGTATTTTGTTTTTGTGCAATAAATAATATCTATCTATCTATCTATCTATCATAGTGGCAACCAATTATATTGGTGTGTTCGATTGAAAATGTTGTTTGGTAACTATACATAGAATCACTATAATGGCAAATGGCAACGTTAAATTGATTCCAAAGTATCCTCACCAATTTCACAAGTATGTATTTACAAAAATAGTATCAAATGTATTATTTTAATTCCGCTGTAGGTTCTGATATCCGTAACACAAGTGCTTGAGCTACCTATCTCGGAGTCAGGTCAATGTATGTGATGTTGAGAAATATTTATTTATTTATTTATTACAGTAGAGGTAATGTTTGTATGTATGAGCTCATTAGGTCAACGGTCAGTCAATTATTATTATTATAGATATTAAATAAAAATAATGAATGTTAGGGGTTATGTTTAATTCGATTCACATATAATAAACATGTGCCTACTTGGTTGTATAATTTAATTTAAGACCTGGCAATAGTGTTCTAAATTCCTGAAATAGATCTTTATTATGACTGTTAGTGCTATAAGTGCTGCTGAAGCAATTAAACTACGAGTAATAAACGGTTTCAAATGCATTATTTAGCTAACTATAGCTCACTTAATGTGTTCGTAGAATTTCATAAAATGTATCTTGATTGAGATGTAGTCATACTCAAATATTGTTTAGTAGTTGAAATAACCGGTAGCCGCTATCTCTACAAAGTATCAGCCTACATACTATCCCACTGCAGGCCAAAGGCACACATCATAGAAATCAAATCATCGCTACCATGATGGGATTAGGCTTCATCACCACGTTTGCCAAATGCGGATTGGTGATATCTAACCCGACTTATGTTTGAAAAATTCGAAACATACCTTTGCTCGACCCGGGAATCTAACCCTGGACCCCGAGATTATGGTCCGGTACTTAAACCATTAGACCAACGCCCCGTTAGTTTAAGGGAAGGGCACACTAGCGACGTCAATCGATTTTAATGTTTAGCTACTAAACTATTTTAAGCAATTTCGGGGTTACAATCTCTCGGCAAACACCTGTACTATTTATTAAATAACCAAAAGCGGCCACTTTTGCGGGACATAGGCCTCCCTCAATGATCTCCACACAGATCGGTCCTGTGCCGCCCGCATCCAAGAGATTCCCGCGACCTTCACCAGATCGCCGGTCCACCTTGTGGCGGCCACGGCTTCGACCTCCTATATGCGGCCTCCACTCGAAGACCTTTCTGTCCAATCGGCCGTATGATCTCCTCGCAATATGTCCAGCTCATTTTCACTTGAGGCTTGCAATTCTTTTGCCTATGTCTTTAACATTGAATCACGCAAGGAGACTCCGAGCATAGCCCTTTCCATTGCTCTCTGAGTGACTTTGAGCCTTCTTAAGCGGCTCATTGTAAGAACTCGTTTTCTTCAGTGGTTTTCGGGCATGCCGCTAATATAGTCAGTCACAAATGCACGGAGAATGCATTCCGCTCGTAGTTTCGGACTCTTGAGTCTGGGAAAGGCTATGGGCTTCCCCTCCTCTTTCAAATATCTTGTCAATGAACCCCTTTTCAAATGATTCTGAAAAAGATAAAACGTATGCGTTTTCATCTCTTAGCGTGTTATTATGCATAGCTAGTTGCATCCAAAGCTGTCCCTACCGAGCCCGGGTTAAGCTTGGACCATAATTCCGTACAGGGGAAGACTGGGAATTACAATGAAGCGACTGCTGTCTGACTTTTCCAGCCCTTAGACAGGGGAACCAGACCAACTGAATCACGGTTACAGGTCCAGAATCATTATTCCAAATACTGTAGGTATCCACCTATCCAAGACTTGCAGGTTTCCTCGCGATTGTTTTCCCTCACCGCTGAGCTAATGGTAGCTAATCTCAAATGTTTTAATCATCTAAAAGATTTCATGGCACTCATAAAGCTCGCCAAATTATCAAACGAAAGAAGATCTTCACAACTCAAGACAATCTTCTCGAGTGAGGTCGTCGTACTCGGGTCCCTCGAGGCCTGAGTGAGCTCGAGCTGTAACTGGCCGAGTTATGAGCGGTTCAATCCGAATGTGTAGCTCCGTGGTGCATACAATTTTAGTGAGATACTGTCTGTAACATGAATGTGCGACTGTTGACTTTAATGAACCCAGCTTATGGGTAGTATAATAATAATATATAACTCCCAACACAAACACACACACATTTTAAATGTGGGAGAGCCACGATTAGGTATGAATGATACCACTGCCTCACAGAAGACCGGAGTGAAGCAGCGCCTGCGCTGTGTTTCGCCGTGTGAGTGATGTTACCGGAGGCCCAATGGGGGGAAGGGGAAAAGATTGGCAGCGCACTTGTGATTCTACTGGTGTTGTGGGTGTCCATGGGCGGCGGAATTGCATACCATCAGGTGATCCGTCTGCTCGTCTGCCACCTCTCATATAAAAAAAAAAACAAATCAGAAAACAGAAAAATGGACTTATAGATTGACAGATTCAATAAAATCAAACGTCTTAATATAATAAGTACTTCTGTTAAAACTGTCTTAAATAAATAATATAAATCTTGAATAATAAAGGTATTTTATAGTAGTAGGAGAAATAATAAGTATTTACTGTAAAGGTACTGTTACATGCTTAAAGCATGCTACTCTTGACCAAGTGCTACTTAGTAGCATGTGTAGACAGACGTGCTAATAATAAGCATGCTAATTTTAAGCATGCTCGCATTTGGCATGCTTTTCGAGCATGCTCATTTGTAGCATGCTCGAAAAGCATGTATGTAAGAATTTGTAGCATGTACGCAGCATTCTACAAATTTAATGAGCATGCTGCGTAGCTTAAGTTATTTTCATGTTTGTAAAGAAACATGGACTTTTTTTTTACTGTAGATAGGTAAGCGTTTGACCATATTTCACCTGATGGTAAGTGATAATATGGTCTAAGATGTAGCACGATTACCTAGAAGATACTTATTCACTCGGAAAACCCCCAAATTGTAGCCTCTAGAGAACACCTCCTCAGGCAACTGATTCCACTGTTTCGCAGTAAGATTTATTCCAATAAACTTTTAAACCTAGATTGAAGAGATTCTTTCGACTGATCAGTCCAAACGAAAGTACTTAGGTTTTTTGCTTCGGTTTTTTCGGTCTAACACTCACCCTCTTTGGGCCGATCAGATGTCGCCCGATTAGTTCCAACCCGGGACCTCGCGAAGGGTGGCTGCCATTAGTTTTCCCAATATTATTCTCAAATATATTATAATATATTTTAGTTATGTTTATCCTGGACTTGGAGCCCCATTTAAGTTCTCTTTATCTTGGACTAGTGGCCGTGGCTATTATTGCGACTAAAATATTTTTCAAAATATTTTTTTTTGCTTTGTAAATAAATAATATCCCAGACCCCACAGCTACAGCGACAAAAAAAATCGAATCCATTTAGTAGTTACTGAGTATAAAGTGAAGGGTGACTGAAAACGGATAAACAGACAGACACAATTTTATCAATCATTGTTTCATGAGGTTTTTTACGTTATTATTATTCAGGATGTATCTGTGAACATTTACATCCTTTTAACCACGTGTTCTGCCAACCGTTCAAAAATTTTGTCGATTCCCCATACAAAATGACTAATTTGTAAACGTAAAACGTGGCTTTGTATGACTAGTTCAATATTTTCTTATGCAAATTTCCAAAAGTCATAGAACAAATGTTATTTAGAATTGTTAGTAGTTAAAAGGTTGTATAAATTGACACAATCAATCAAGTGTAGTCTAGTAATATATAGTGGTGTTTAACTTAAGAATAAGCATTCAGTATTGTATATGCGAAAACATTTAAATCAGCAGATACTCAGTTGACTGTTTTGTGAATCAGGTTGAAAAAATAATTACTAGTATAATACGTAGATATAACAATCATAAAAAATTCAACCAAAGACCTAAAGAATGGCACGGTTTCCTGATGAATTCGGGACCTCTGACAGCTTAGCTTTCAGCGAAAGAACATAACGAAAACAAGTTATTTTACAGCCTACGAAAAAAACCGCCCAAGTGCGAGTCTGACTCGCGCACCGAGGGTTCCGACGTACAAACGTAGCGGTTTACAATTTATGACGTATTAAATCAAATTACCTCTGTATCAACTGTGTATTATGCAAATAAATAATGTTTCTGTTTCAGTTAGGACGCATTTAGGTTATATACAGAATTACATTCACCAAAATATTTAGATTGAATGACGATTGTGGTGGTTTTTGTTTTGGTTTAACTAGTTACTGTGCCTAGAATTTTTTAAAAGGTTTCGTGTTTTTCTGTCGGATAGCAGACGGATCACCTGATGGTAAGCGATTACCGCCGCCCATGGACGCCTGCAACACCAGTGGTGTCACAAGTGCGCTGCTTACCGTAGAAGAAATTAGACTTAAGAGTTTGATATGAGTTTTAACTTTAATATCTCTACGCGTTCATGTGGAAAACGCTAGGTAGTAAGTTTATCATTATTAAAAATATATTTTATGTCATTTAAGCAAAAATAATATATATTTTATGTAACTTCAAATTTATCATTTTTGCAATTTTTCCTATATTTGCTTTATATAAATGCTTCATGCCAAATTTCAAGATTCTCAGTTTACGAGAAGTACCCTGTAGGTTTTCAATTCCTTTGCGAGTGTCGAAGATTTGTTGAAAATATCGACATAATCGGCTGTATCTTTTGATTGGCTTGGCTTGGAATTTTGATATTTTCACAGCTTAAAGGAACAATAGACTTGAGTATTTCATGTGAACTTCAGCTTGATACGTCCACGCGTTCTTGAGATAAAGGGTTTTGACAGACAGACAGACAGACGGACAACAAAGGGTTCCGTTTTTTCCTTTTGAACCCTAAAAATACCACAAAGATTGATGAATCTGAAATATTCCATAAAGTTGAAAATGTACTACAAATGGGTAAGTTAAGAAGCCTGATAATCCCAAACGTCCTATTCCGTATGATTTCCTCGGAGCGCCCCACATTATATTTGTCGGCGACAGATGAAGGCACCCCTTACTCTACTTCCGATTTGCTGCCTGTTAGGGATGTTCATACTGTCTATTTTGAAATTTATTATTATATTAACTCAAGATTATCGAAGTTTTCATTTATTAAGTGCGAATCTTTAAGATTTCATTTGATATCTTCATTGCGGGACAAAAGCCTCCCTACCATTTTTCCACCTCTCCCGGTCCTGGACTGCTGTGGACCAGTCTTTAAAGAACGCGTCGAGTTCATCTCGCCACCGTCGTCTCAGTCTGCTGCGCATCCTCCCCATCCCTACATACATCCCAAAACCTGGTATTTTACGAATTATCAAAGGTCCACCCTCGAGGTTTGTCAGAGAGCTATGTAGCGTAGTATGATGGGAGTCAAATTATCAGATCAAATCAGGAATACAAATCTACGCTCCAGAACGCTTATAACCGAAGGCTGCTCTTCTCAAATGGGACTGGGCCGGCCATGTCTGTCGCATTCCAGATGAGCTTTGTACCAAAATGGCCACAGAATGGATATATTTAGGTTAAAGACAAAAAATATCTAAAATTCTGTTGATTGGACGTTAAATAAACATAAACGGAGATACATAATGTTTCTTATTTATTGTTATTTATTATATATGTGTTAAATTGATCTTAATTTTTTTAAGCCATTGTTATTTTGAGACAAAAATACAAAAAGAAAACCGGGTTTCCTAAAACAAATTAGGAGACCCGGCTTCTTTTTTGTATTAATTTTAAACTTAACCGATAGATGGCGTTGGGAGCCGAATGAATGCACAAGAAGTTTTCCTTTTTGATTAAACTATAAGGACGTTTTTAATATAACCTGCATCTTTATTCATAATACAGATTTAGACTAATCAGCTTGTCAGCTGCATGTTGTTGTAACGTTTTCTTATTAAAGTTGTGGTTTTCATAGCCTTTATAAGAAAGCTCAAACTCAATTTTCTCTATCGCCTTCTCCAAGCAGACGAGCAGGCGGATCGCCTGATGCTAAGCGATTGCCGCCGCCCATCGATACACACGACACCAGTGCAGTTACAAGTGCGCTGCCAACTTTTAAAGCCCCTTTTCCCCCGGATTGGGCCTCCGGTACCCTCACTCGTGAAGCGAAACACAGCAAAATGCTGCTTCACGCCGGTTTTCTGTGAGACCGTGGTATCACTCCGGCCGAGCCGGCCCATTCATGCTAAAGCGTGGCTCTCCCAAGGTTAATAAGTTAATTTTCACGAATTTATATTATATTATACTTATTTTTACGGAATAGAAATGGTTAACATTGGTAGAAAATTTGCAAAATCTGGGGGAAAGTTGACTGGCCCAATGACGTGTTTGGTAGTTATAGACTCTGCCTCATACGCGAAACATCGAGGGTTTGGTTCCCACTCTGGACAAACATTCATGTGATGAACACTTGTATGTTCATTGTATATACATATTTACGTCATTGTTATCATACACCCCAAATTCGTTATCATGGTCTAGGGGTACCCTGCTACACCCTAAGATATCGTACTTAAGACGACCCGTTTGGAACAGTGGTAGTGGACGCTACCTTTGGTCCAAGGGTTGCGGGTTCGATTTATTTATTTATTTATTTATTTATTTAATCATTTACATGTCAGTTAACAGAATACGAAAATTCCAACACACCAACAAGTCATCATACATAATTACATAATAAGAATAATTCACATTAACAATAATAATACAAGATAAATTAAATTAGAAAAACATGTCCGCAATAGAGAAACGAATAATTAAATGAAAAAATATAAATTAAATGGCATAAATGCAATATTAAATGTCACAAATACAAAAAAAGTCAAAAATGCAATATAAAATTTCACAAATACAAAAAAGTCAAAAATGTCAAAAATACAAAGATGTCAAAAATAGAAATAAGCTGTCAAAATGCAAATTAAGAATTTTGAGATTCGAGGTATTTTAGAGCCTCTGTGCATATGTGTCTGACACTATCAGCAAAAATGTCAATGTGACTACACTGAGTGAGTATGTCCCCAATCAGACGAAGTGCGCGAACAGTCGGTGCGTTACCGGCGTGCACCGTGCGAGTGACGGGCTTGCGCAGGAGTCGCGGCCTGCGACGCGGGGCCACCGCTCCGCCCTCATCCCTGGGAATACGCGTTGGGACCAGTATATCCACATGTGCCATAACATCGGTATCAGTTATATGATGGAGAGCGGAAACGTAGTGACTGAGAAGAAGCAGTCTACGCCTGTGCCTCAATGTCTCCAATCCTACCATACCTGAGACAAAACGCGAAGGATACAAGTATGGGTAATACCCATGCTGCCGTTTATAAAGCCAGCGTGCAAACTTACGTTGGACTCGTTCAATCAATATGGCATATTTTTCTTCGTGAGGATCCCAGACAATGGCCGCATATTCTAACTTGCTCCGTACGTAGGCAAACGTAGGTAAGTCGATACGTGTACAAACATTTGTGTGCATTAACATGTCTGTTTGTATTGGTCTGGGTGTTTTCATTGTATTATAAGTATGTAAGCAAGATCTATGTGAGATAGGGTTATTTGCTGACGACACTTCCTTGATTTTTAAGGTTGATAGATATAAAGAATCAATTGACGACGTAAATGATACTCTCTCGCAGGTATTGCACTGGTTTACGACCAACAATTTACTTCTTAAATCAAAGAAAACTAAATGTGTAAAATTCACCATGCCAATGTAAGGCAGGTCGATACAAGTATTAAGATGAACAATGAATCTATTCAAATCATTAATTCCACCGTTTTTCTCGGTATAACTGTAGATGCGAAATTGCAGTGGAGTCCCCATATTGCTGCCTTGGCAGGAAGACTAAGTTCCGCTGCATATGCAGTAAGAAAAATTAGGCGTCTGACTGATATCGAAACGGCAAGACTGGTCTATTTCAGCTATTTCCACAGTGTGATGTCATATGGTCTACTGTTGTGGGGGTCTGCTGCTGACATACAAACTATTTTTGTATTACAGAAAAGGGCCATCCGCGCTATATACAGCCTTAGATCACGTGACTCACTTAGGGAAATATTTAAAGAAATAAATATTTTAACCGTGGCTTCCCAATTTATCCTCGACTGCATTATGTATGTACGTAAGAACTTGCACACTTTTCCAAAAAAGTCCGATAGTCATAGTCTTAACACCAGAAATAAACATAGGCTTGCCGTCCCGGTCCTCAGACTTCATAAAATCGGTAATTCGTTTGTTGGCTTAAGTATTAAGATATTTAATAAGCTACCACAAAATGTCATTAACCTATCACTGGATAAGTTTAAGTCCCATATTAAAACCTGCCTAATGAAGAAAGGTTACTATAGTGTACAAGACTATTTAAATGATAAGGATTCTTGGTCATGTTAATTCATTAATCTTTTGAGTTGTTATTCATAGTAGTCTATTAACTTTCATAATTGTATTTTTTTCTCTCTTCTCAATTGAAACTCTGTAACATCATCAATATTTGAAAAGAGTAACTACTGAGTTTCTTGCTGGTGTCTTCTCAGTAGAAATCGACATTCCGAACCAGCGGTAGATAATATGTACTATTTTGACATTCATAAGTGTTCTGTGTGGACCTAAATTGAATAAAGATTTTTTTATCTTTTATCTTTATCTTTATGTATTTACAAAAGAAAAGTATTATATGTATATATTTGCAATCCCACTGTTGATTCTGATATCCGTAACACAGGTGCTTGGGCTACCTATCTCGGAGTCAGATCAATGTATGTGATGTTGTGGAATATTTATTTATTATTTATTCATTAGGTTATTGTACCAATTTATCTGTTTTTTGGTATTTCTACAAGTGCTTAAGCTACTTAGTATAAAAGCAGTTCAATATATGATATGCATGAATTTATTCAATTGGTTTCGATATTATCGAGGTTCAAAACATCGATTATTATTACATCACTAGTGTTTCCATCTCGGCACTTGGATGTAGTCCAGCCCAATAAATATGTATGAATCAGGCACGTCATGTTTTATAAGGGATAATATCCGGAGCCGCGGATATTGGGGCCGAGCCTCGTACGGATATCACTGTCCGTGCATTTGGCGTTTCTAAATATGAGCATACTCGTACATGTTAGCCTGGATTCCAGTCAGATATTATTTATTTCCGTCTAAAGAGATACAATGATTGCTTCAATCGAAAACTGGTGGTGGAGACGATGTCCAAATTCAAATAACCTTCATTTAATCATCTCCTTTCATGTCGGCATGTAATTCCCGGTTGCGTTCAAAGCTGTCCCGAATAATGCTTAGACATCAGGTGATCTGTCTGCTCATCTGCCAACTATCACTTAAAAAAGACACATGATTAAGGAATCTGAAAGTCTGGTAATTATAAGAAAATGATCTTCGTTTGACCTTCGCAGCCCTTTAACAGAGGAAATAGATAGTGCGGTGAGATTGTGGTCAAGAGCTGCCCTATGGCTCATAGAAAAATAGACTCAATCACCCTCTAGCCTAATGCGGATTAGTTTGCTATGTTCAAAAAATTGAGAACTTGTTATCTTTTTCTGAAAGAGAGGCCCTTTACTATTTAACCACTCTTCATAAAATCCCCCAAAAGCTTTAACGAGTTGAAGAAATTAATGTACTGTTTTGTACAAAAACTTTTATGCCAGCAATTTTGTAACTTTTTCAGGTTTTTTACAGGCGCTGAAAGTGTATCTAGCGTAGGTCAGCTCAGTTGTTTACTTTTAATTACTGTTGTTTGATACACCCTTAACAAAACTGGTTTTTACTTTGTTTTGTTGTTAATAAAAGTTTTTGCTATGTTTGTACCTAGCCCAAAAAATAAAGTTATTCGAACTGAAGTGCCAATTTCCGTAGCTATTCTTTCAAATTAGTTTCAATATTTAATGAAACAAATAACCAAAATACTTTAGTAAATTTGGACACTACATAAACAAAGATTGCATTTGATACAGACAAGTTCCAGATGCATTGATTACAAACAGAAATAGAAGAAAAAATAAAAAACGAAACAATCATAAACATGCTACAATTTTTAAAACAAAACACCATAAAGAAATTGGAGTCGTTGCCGGCGCATGTTTCAAACGAAGCGTGAAGAAGCATCACGCGGGCCAGCATGGCGGTGCCAACGGAGGTGAAGCCTTGACATCGCGTCCGTTGAAACTGCAACATGGGCTTTGCTTTTGCTTTCCATCAGACTGAGGCGAGGCAATATACTGTATCACTATGAAAATTGACCTGAAAGAGTCAGTATTAAAATAACTTTCGTTTCTGCATGAATGGGCCGGAGTAATACCACGGCCGCACAGAAAACCGGCGTGGAGCAGCACTGTGCTGTGTTTCGCTGCGTGTGTGAGGGTACCGGCCCAATCCAGGGAAAGGGGGATTGCGGTGCCACTAGTTTCGCGGATGTCTATGGACGGCGGCAATCGCTTACCAACAGGCGATCCGTCAGCTCGTCTGCCACCTATAAAATAAAAAATAAACTGTGTCACTATAAAAAAATCTCTCATCAACCTGAAAGTGTCAAGTATTAAAATAACTTTGCATTCTGTAATAACAATGAAGTTGTTTTCACTAACGCAGCCATTTTCTCTCTGCTCCTTCATATCATCGAAGGCTATATTTGTCACATTAATGGTGACCACTGTTTCCGTAATAAAGTTTCTCCTTTGTCCATTTCATTCGTACGTTGCGAGTTTTATTGGAAGCTTGGATAACCGCTGTTATAAAACAAGCGAGTATCATTGCTTCAGATGAAACGTTGGGAAACTGGGACGCAGCTCTTCCGATAGCTCGAACAAACAAAGATTCGAATGTCAGTACGCTGTGTGTTTGTGCGTGGAGGCAAGCCATGTAACGTAGTGAATAATATTTGCATTAACCTTCATAAGAGCGATGATAGTGGCCCAGTGGTTTAGAATGCGCTTTCCTTCCGGGGGGTCATGGTTCAAATTCGAGCATGTTTTGATATCGTGAGGAAACCTGCACGTTTTTGATAGTTTCTGAAACCTATAATTCAGATCATCTGGTTCCCTTTTAATGTAGATGCGCATGTTCATTTTGAGACCCACTTGTTGGGAGACTCTACTGAGGCCGTCGAGCCATCAATGAATCGAAGGTGCGTCATGTAAAGGGTTGCGAAGGTCAGACGGCAGTTGCTTCATAGTAATCATCAGACTCCCAAAAGCCTGAATCATGGTCTAAGTGAAGAGACCCCGAGCTGCAGAGGGAGAGCTTAAGACGCAACCGGGAATTACACGCTAAGATGAGGGGGATTTATATTTACCTTCATGTGCCATCAACAGCCTATGAATGTCCTCACTTCCTAGGCAGGCCTTAGTCCAAACCACTAAGTAAATAGGCATAGAACGTAGTCTCTAGCTGACGTTCATATCGAAAAGTTCCTTAACGCTAAAAAAAAGGCAGTTAGCAGGGCTCTTCCCTTGATATTAATCCTATCAAGGTTTTTTTAGTGGCCAAATATAATTCTCCTTAAATTCTTTTTGTCTAATCCATAATTCCATACTAATATTATAAATGTGAAAATATGTGTGTATGTTTGTCCGTTTTTCAAGGGTAAAATAGAGCGACGGATAGACGTGATTTTTTTTGTGGAAATAGCTAATAAACGGAGAGTGACGTAGGCTATTTTATAGCAACCCAAAATCCACGCGAGCAAAGCTGCTGGCAACCGCTAATGGTTTTATAGACCAAATAACGTATATACTTATATATAATATTTCGCTATCGCCAAGTCGAGCAAAAAAGTTGGTTATGTTTTCATGCAATTGCCGAGTCAAATATTCAATAACCGATACAATAACCGAATATGCCAAATGAATAACCGACTTGGTAACATAGATCTCACAACGTTTCACGGTAGAACAACTGAGTGCGAGACGTGGATTTTTTGACAAGTTTTGTTTTATATATTCGCTAACTTCCACGCTTGATCACATCACCAAAACCACGGCGCCATTAAGATCGTCGAGTATTAGATCGGTGGGCTTTTAAAAACTGCCGCGGCTACTTTAATATTCATTTCGCTTAATCCGCTTCGCTCGCTTTCGCTCGCTCGTCGCCGATGCCGCTCGTCGCAGAGCACACAATTTGTATGCGCGCCGCGTGTCAATGACCTCGCGTCAAGAATTGGGTAAAACTCAATGCACAGAATTTTCATACCGGATTATGACGTAGTGATGCGCCGTGACGTTTTCTTTTGAGTGTAATGTAAATAATCATATTGTCTCTACGTGTCTTTCCAACCGCTTGACATTGGCAAAGGTATGTGTCGCCCACCCAACAAGACACGAGTTTTTAACTTAAAACTTGTTTTTTATTATTTACCTACACTTTTTTTTGTAAAGGTAATTTGGCTAATATCAATGATTCATTTATTTTGCTCCATAAATTTTGAGGCAAATCTAAGTCAGATTAACACAAACATTTTCAAAAAGTTATTTATCGTGGATCGCGAAACTAATTAATTATATATAGCATAATGACAACCCGTTTGGATCAGTGGTAGTGAACGTTGTCTCTGGTGAAAGGGTCATAAACATATCTATTTGTATTGGTCTGGGTGTTTTCTATGTATAATAAGAATGTATTTACAAAAGTAAAGTAATAAATGTATATATTTGGAATTCCGCTGTTGGTTCTGATATCCGTAACACAGGTGCTTGAGCTACCTATCTCAGAGTCAGATCAATGTATGTGATGTTGTGAAATATTTATTTATTATTAAATGATACATGAAAAAATAAACAAATGTGAAATCAATTGTTCTATTATAAATACATTTGTTCAATGGATAGGGTGTATAAGGAAAAAAATACCTATGCCAATTGTCACGTTTTTTTTTATATTTCCGCAATAAAGTTTAAATATCGTCATTTCGCATCACTACTCGAGCGCTGGTAAAAGCAGCGCTGTAACTTCATTGCTTTATGCGCTATTTCGCTGTTGATTTCTTTATCAAGTTTACATTTTCAGTCTGGAGTTTGTTGCTTTTGTACAATGAAATGAAATGAACATTTCGTGAGTTTTACTCCGCATGACCGAGTTGACTCTTGAGAATTTTAAAGTCGAAGTGAGGTAAAAAAGGAGTTTTTTTTTCTTATTTTGTTGATCTAACATTATGAATTGACTTTATTCACGATACCTATTATGAGGTTTTCGGGATGTAAACGATAAAAAAATAACAGTGTATATAAAACGGAAAAAATTAGTTTAATTTTATAATATTATTGGATACCAATTTGAGAGTTAAACGTATTATGTCCTACGTAAGCTTGACTTTATTGATCGGTTGCCATAAGAAATATCAGCTTTAGGAGGAATACATAATAGTATCCTCCAACCGATTGCGGCTACGGCGGCCAATCTCAACATATTGTGCTCAGGTGTGTGCGCAAACACAAGTGCACTCTCTATTAATTTACCCTCATATTCCGATGGGACACCAGTGTGACACTTATCTTATCTTTGGGCTTATCGGGCACGGGGGTACAAGACCGCCAACATCCAGATAATTAGTAGTGACCCTGCCTCTTACGCCAAAGGTCGTGGGTTCAATCCCCACCCTGGACAAAATTTCGTGCGATAAACACTTGTGTTTGTTCAGTGTCTGGGTGTAATGTATGAATTTAAGTATATATTTGTGTTCCTCTGTTGTCTGATATCTGTAACACTGGTGCTTACGCTACTTAGTACGGAATCAGGTCAATGTATGAGATGTTGTGAGAATCAGCATTATTATTATTACTGGGCTGACACTAAGAGTTTCTTAACGAAAACATGAGTACACATTTTTGACCCGGAGATCGAACCCAGGAGCTCTTGCGCAGTCGTCGCTTAATATTGCGACCTACTTACCAATACGAGACAGTCAAGGAATACCTACATAAAAACAATCAAAACATTTGTTCTCGCCCTTCATTCGAATTCCAAACACAACGAACGTAAAAACCTACACCTAACCCCTATCATTATTAGATTTAATACAATATCCATTTGTGGGAGATCGATAAAAAGACAATCTAAGCTCCTTTAACGATATGATGGGGCCATTCCGTTTTACGCGGCTTTCTTATAAAACCGGCCTTGGAAGGTTTACGGCGCCCGCAACTACTGGGTGGGTCGTAATATGTGCATAGGTGAGTAGTAGTAAAGAAGGGTTTAGAAGATGTGGGAGAACATTAGAAAATATTTGGTCGCAAACGATTGCAAGACTTTTTAACTCTGAACTGAAACTAAGAATTCAAAAAAGAAAAATCAAGATAAACAATTGAAAATGCTGTACTTAAAATGCTGTGTTCTGTTTATTCAAAACTTTGGCTGCAGGAGTATTTTTCTCAAGTTAAATTTACTTAGTACTTTTTTCATTTATATGAGAAAAATAGTTTAACGGTTTTCGTTTGATTGAGCTTTTAAAAACCAAGTAGCTTTGAAAAGCAATCAAGCAGATGGTTCTAGCCGTGTGGTCCCCGGCAAAGTAGAATAGGCCACCCTCACTCTTACCGAGGTGTCGTAAAAGGCGACTAAGGTAAAGCTGCTGGCATGATCATCAGCACCCAGAGAAGGAAAACTCTGCAATTATATCAAAACCCTCGCCAACCCGTCTGCCAAGCGTGGTGAGTATGGCAATTACCCCTCATGTGATTGAGGGAGGCCCGTGCCCCAGCAGTGGGGACTTAAATGGGCTGATGATGATGATGAGATGGTTCGGCGTTTTTTCAGTAGATGTCACTATGCATTTTTACATCGCGCTAGTAAAGCGAGTTTCTGAAACAATGACGTCCAGCTGCCTGCCCACTGCAAATTTAGAAAGTTATGGGAAATAATCCTGAGATCTAGAAAACATTTGGAACGTTGTTATGTAGCAAATAAAATTATTTCTGATATTTTATTTAATCGTCTTCCTGACCTGAAGGTGGGGCCGTACTGCCATTGCCGCCGTTGAGTATTTGGTCGTTTTCCTCTAGATGGCGCTAGCGCTGTCTACGCTTGCTCGTTTGTCGCCCTTAGCATAAATGAAACTGAGTAAGATTCGGAAAATACCGCCTCCATCCGATCCGTATTGGCCTTTAATAATTCCATAAAATTCCCCTCGCATTTTTATTTAAATTACGAATAAAAAGCGTCGATATTTTGACCAATTTATTTCAGTGGGCAAGCATTAAATGTCCCAAAATACGCGTCGAGTTAACCGACAATTCCGTGTTTACGCCGCGTAAAACCCATGTCATTATTGACAGTTCTTTAGGGTTGAACGAGAATCGAAACGAAAAACAACAAAAATTATATTTTTTATTTGATAGGTGGCAAGAGTGCTGATGGATCATCTGGTGATAAGCACTCGGCAATAGCAGTAAATTCGCCAGCGCATTGCTAACCTCTTAACCCCCTTCCCGCCCCTATTGGGTTTTCAATACCCTCGGTCACTCGCCGAGACACAGTGCAGGCGCAGTGAGGGTACCGGAGTTCCCATCTGGAGGAAAAGTTGGCAGCGCACTTGTGACTCAAATCACCATCAGGTGATCCATCTGTCCGATTGCAAACTATCATATAAAATGTTATTTACGAGTAGAAGCTCGTGGACGGTAAAAGGTTATTTATCTCTTAAACCGGAAATGAAGGTCATAAGTTCCGTGACTCCTTGTACCATTTTTGTCATCATGTTCAAAAGAATCAGTTGATTACTACAAAATTAAAGTTATGAATTGCACTTTAAGGCCTTTCGGTTCCTTTACGACCTTTTACCTAAAACACGTCAAAAGCCCTGGCAGGCAGTTTAAAACTTTGATAATATTATCCTCCAATCGATTACGGCTACGGCGGCCAATCTCAACGATCAGCCACGTACGCAGGATATATTTTATTGCTCACGCGTGTGTGCAAACACAAGTGCACTCTCCATTCCCTTACCCTCATATTCCGATAGGACACCATAGGGATTGGGCGCTGGACCAACGGCTTAACGTGCTTTCCGACGCACGGGGGTACTGGACCGCCAACTTCCAGACTCCGGGCTGACACTAAGTAATTTCTTACCAAAAACTTAGGTACAAATTTATGGCCCGACCCGGGGATCGAACCCAGCTCCTCTTGCGCAGCCGTCGCTTTATAGTGCGACCCACTAACCACTACTCCACTGCAGTCAAAACTTTGATACCAAAGCTAAACCCTACACGATAAGAAACCACCTAACGAAACCAACCCTGGCGCTGCTATCGGATGAAAAAGTGCGACAAAATTGTGTTAAATACAGTCGGGGAAGTTGGTGGGAGTCAGGTTTGGGGACTGGATTTATGGCTGAAGTTGTCCGACGGTCGTTGATGCGGGTTCAAGTTCACTATATCGGTCAGAAAATGCTGGTTTGCAAATTTTGGGAGTGCTTCATGGCCTAATAAGAGAAAGGGTTAAGATGCTTTCGCACTTTTATGGCAACACGTCTACTTGAAGAGCGTTGACTTATCAATTTCCTCCTGCTTTGACACGCCTTTTAGGTCTAGTGGTTTAAGTACCGGTCCGTGATCTCGGGTCCTCGGTTCGATTCCTGGGTCGAGCGAAAAGTATGTTTCGAATTTTTCGAACATAGCTCGGGTTTGAGATCACCATTTCGCATTTAGCAAGCCTGGTCATTAAGCCTAATCCCATCATAGTTAGCGATAAATTGATTTCTATGTTGGAGGCCTTTGACCGGCAGTGGGACAGTTTATAGGCTGACTTTACTTTTTGACATGTGCTGAGTGTCTCTTTTAATTATTCTTTACTCTTTATTTCACAGTCATCTATTATTGCAATTTTTTTAACAATTTACGATAACATTAATTTAGAGTGTCGTAAAAACCTTGCCCCACTTATCAATAATGGATCATGGTCTTAGTGTTCTTGGGGTCCATTGCGACGGCTTTGGATCCAACCGGGAAGGACACAATATGATGATGATGATAGGTACTTCATCTGTGTCTATCTTTTGCATTGGATAGGGCATTATGTACCCTGGTGTCTAATATCGAACGAACGAAAATATGGTCTTACCATCTGATTGCTTCCTGCTGAATATCCCATAAAAATGAAAGTTGATGAAAATACCAAAAATAATATCTCGATTTATCTTCTATAATCATCATCATCATCATCATTTAAGCCAATAGACGTCCACTGCTGGGCATAGGCCTCCCCCAATGTTCTCCACACAGATCGGTCCTGTGCCGCCCGCATCCAATGGACTCCCGCGATCTTCACAAGATCATCGGTCCACCCTGTTGGGGGCCTGCCACGGCTGCGACTTCCTGTACGTGGCCTCCATTCGAGGACCTTTCCGCCCCAACGGCCGTCTGTTCTTCTCGCTATGTGCCCTGCCCATTGCCACTTGAGGCATGAAATCCTTTGGACTATGTCTGTGACCTTAGTTCTCCTGCGGATCTCATCATTTCTGATACGATCAGGCAGGGATCTTCTATAATAATGAAATAAATATACATCTTAATCACTAAAATGCTTACAATTGTAATGTAGTAAACAGCAGCTGGAGTCTCCTTTTAAACTTATAGAAATCTTGTGCCAGGAGAATCCGCTCTTCAACATAACCTATTATTAATAATGTTACATAATATGACAAACATTTTATTACTCTTTATCACTACTCTATGCTTAAATCCAGACCAAAAAATAAGTGAATTGACCACAAAAACAAACAAGTAGAATCTAATAAAACAACAAGACAATGGAAGTTATGCACCATGTGTGTGTGTGTGTTTGTGTACATGTATGTGTATGGTGTTGATTGCGTGTATCTCTATGTGTGTATGTGGTTGTAGATGTAATAATAAACATAATTGTAACATATTCAAGCATTAAATTATCGCCGGAACCTAAAACAAAGGCATCAAAGTTCAACCTGAAACCGATCCATCGGCAACTTACAAACTTTGCTCATAACTCACCTGAAGCCTGAAGACCATTCTTACCTCCATCCTGCTCACTCCTATCGAGCTTTGCCTTGGTCGGAAGGGGAGGGAGGGTGGCATTGTGCCGGTTATCTGGTTATAATATCGGTGTTCGGGCTTTCTATACCGGTCGTGGTCATGGGTGCCATGTTCTGAGGCTTTGTCCACGGAATTGAGAATTACAAATTGGGTGCTTAAAGGGTTGTGATATAGGAAGCTACCTATTTAAAGCGTTTAGTCGAATTGTTGCTTGTATCCCGACATTTTTGTGAGTAACTATGTGTTTTGTAAATTGAGCGTTTACTTGTAACTGATATGAGTCAAAATTAACAAAGCTTAGTGTTGTTTTTGATGCGTCAACTCACACTAAATATAAAATTATTATTTTTTCAATTTTGCTATTATTATTTATTGAGCTACTCGATGAAAAAAAATGAAGCCAATGTTTGAATTAGAAATTTATCATTTCATTTATTTCAATAAATAAATAAAGCTCAAACGCCAGGGAAACTACAAGATGCGCGAAATACGTGAGTAAAATCATTGATTTTTGATCAAACGAACTCTGAGCCTTGCATGCCTCAAGTCACAATGAGCAGGGCACAAAGGGCGGAAAGGTCTTCGAGTAGAGGCCACGTATAGGAAGTCGCAGCCGTGCCAGGCCCCCCACAAGGTGGACCGACGATCTGGTGAAGTTCGCGGGAGTCCATTGGATGCGCATTTTGATAATGATGATCTTTGCAACGAGTGTCTACAGGCTTCGTTTACTTTTTCCACTGTCATTTTTTTCACCGTGTAGTATAAAAATCAATAGGCAAATCAGTTATAATATTGAAACCGTTTTGAAACATAATCTCACCTGCAGCCGACCCTGGCTCAGCTCCAGCTCAGCTGACCGATTTAGATTGCATTGTAGGAGCCGCTTGCAGTCAAATGTATTGCTTGCTGTGTGCAGTTAGTGGGCATACTACACAATATTAGACCTTAAACCGTACAACTTAAGATTGGGACGAAATCCGAAAAACCTAAGAAGCACTGTACCTATCTGCTTGCATATTGTGTACGGTCAGTGGACGTATCAGGCATCAATTCAAAAGTGATTTTAGTCCTTATCTTATATGGCTTTAGAATGATACCAAGTTTAAAGAGAATCTTGGTTCAGTCCCACCTATGTAAGAGTAGTAGAAATGAAAACTAGAAGATTAATGTCGTCGAGACAGGGCCACTGGTCGGAAAAATTGTAATATGATTGATCTTGGAAACAATATTTGTCGCGTTTGTCATTTTATTGATGTTCTTAGAGTATAACATTGCTATATCTATATGCTATATGGAGTACTCATCATCATAATATGGTATTTTCGGTAACGTTCAAAGCCGACTCTTTGGAGATCAGGTACACTAATACATGGACTATGCTTCAAGATTTGGTTAGTCTAGTAATTGCAATGATGCGACTGCCGCCTGACTTAAGCAAACCTTAGAAGACCAACTGTACCATGGTAACAAGTTAAATGGGTACATAATTATGGGTATTCGCAAATTTTGGTGTTCGATATTTGTGTGGCTCTTTATTGTAAATAGCGGTACTAAACAATGAAAACTGATAATGTAAGATACATTTACATTTCGTAATTTTAAATACGACGAAACGATAGGTTTGTATGAATTGTTGAAATTATGAGACCATTTTAAAAAAGGTATAACGCCAAATCCATATAAGAAAGTATTTAGATTTTTTTGAGGCAAAATTATGTTGTATTTTTTTCCTACAAGAAACCATAATTTATATCATTAGCTGCAAGTGGTCACTTTCGGCAATAATAAGAATAATGGTTACTTGTACGATGATAAAATTACACATATTATAAGCCGCCATTGGACTCTATTTGTAGCGATGGTTTTCCAATTACCCGAGAAGTGGTCATCTCTTTTCGGGGTCTGCCTCTCAATCGTCGTCTTGCTGGCTGCCAATGTGTGATGTGAACTCTGGTCCACCTCTCCAGATGCATCCTACAAACGTGGCCGGCTCAGTCCCATTTTAGCCTAGCGGATATTTCGCCCACATCCACAATCCCGGTTTTGGAGCGTATTGTTGTTACAACAACAATTACACAAGTACATCTCAAAAAAATCTTAATACTTTCTTTATGGATTCACCGTTGTACTGTTTTTAAAAATGTCTCATAATCGAAGCACAATGAATACAAAAATATATATACATATCGAATTGAGAACCTCCTTTTTTGAATTCGGTTAAAAAGGCGGCGTTAGTTACCTCAACGCTGTGAAATAGTATGGGTTCATGTTTTGACATATCTCGCGGTAGTACTGAACCATAAAGCCGGCGTCTAAATAAACAAAATGGCAGACACGATTTCATAAAACAAAAATCAATGTTATGATTATGATTGAACATTCTAACTAGCACGTGTTTTCCTATTACGTACATTTCCTGTTCCAAACATGCCATGCGTACGTTTAATGAGCACACACAACAGTTGGTTGTGAAGTTAACAAAACCCGCTGGCTTGTCAATCTTAGCGTATATTTTTTTTATGTGATAGGTGGCAGACGAGCAGACGGATCGTTTAATGGTAAGCGATAGCCTCCGCCCTTCGAGAGAGAAGCCAATAGAAGAATTCAGCTAGGCTGGGCAGCATTTGGTAAACTTCGTCAAGTCTTCTCGTCACCCATCCCTCAAAGTCTTAAGTCGAAAGTCTTCGACCAGTGCGTCCTTCCGGTCATGACTTACGGTGCCGAGACGTGGACTCACGGCTGGACTCATGTCCCGCTTGCTACTACTCTTAGAGTATCATGTCTACTCTTAGAGTAGAGCAAGCGGGACATGATCACGATTCAGGATTTTGGGAGTCTGGTAATTAGAATGAATCGACTAACGTCTGTCCCTCGCAACACTTTAACTGAGCAACCAGTCCAACTGAATCATGGTTATACGGTTCGGAAACTATACGAAAACACCAAAATCGCTTACCATCAGGTGATCCGTTTGTTCGTCTGCCACCTATGGTAGAAAAAAACGTGCTAGTTTCCTCACGATGTTTTCCCTCATACCTATGAACATAGATTTGAAAAATCCAAAAGTCCAGCGCCCGATCCCACATCGGTCATATATTACACTGGTATCCCATCGGATTATGGGGGCAAGGGAATAGAGAGTGCAATTGTCTTTGCGTACTATAATATATCTTGCGTACGTGGGTGATCATTGAGATTGGTCGCCATAACCGTAATAGTTGGAGGATGTTATTGTACTTTTTAAGCAGTCAGGTTCAGAAACAAACGGTTCTTAACATGCAGTCGTACGTCTGCTAACTCCAATTGGCATTAATCAGCGCCTAACATAAAACTATTCATACCACCCAAGCTCATTTTCTTAACTACATTTTTTGCCTCGCTTTTGCCCCGAATGGGCCGAGTTTTTGTCAATATTGAGCGACAAAATGGCAAGCAATGCGTCCTTCATCAAACCCAGCCCATTACAGGTCACAGAGCAAGTTAAATTAGTAGAGTAATTCCGCCTCCCCATAAGGCGAACAGTGAGCAGTTGACAGTTCGCTCGTAGAAATTGAAACGCCCGCTACGTACATTAGGCGCTGTATGTGCACTTGTGTTTGCGCACACACTTGTGCACTATTATATATTCTGCGTACTTGGTTGCAGAATATGACAATATATTTATCGCATAAGTTCATAGTGATGTCAGTAATTATTATTATGTCCACAATAATTTGTGACTTACATCAATTTGTAGTTCTCAAACAGGAGCTTTGAAACAGTTTGCGCATTATATAGCAAACTTACCTCCTTACCCCTCCCTTCACATTCTTGCATAATAATTATTGCCTCAAAGACACGAATATACTCGACTGTTGTGTGTCCATAATTGGTGAAATTAACCCCTTTTAACCGGAAGCGATCAAACCATTTGCTCGTAAACATCGATAACTTTACTCCCTGACTTCGTTTGCATAAATAATGTGGTCTCCTTGTTATATAACAGTCACACAGATAATTGTTTTCCGAAGCCAGGGGGTACAAGACCGCCTACTTCCAGACTTCGGGGTGAAACTGAGAATTTCGGAACTTACACACTCAGATACGATTTTGGAGCGAACCCGGGATCCCAAGCACTGCCGTCGCTTTAAAGGGCTATTCACTAGCCCCTGCGACACCCAGGCTGTAAAAACTCGGAAAGTACGTTAAACCGTTGGTCCTGCGCCTGATTCCTCAACGGTGTGTCACTCTGGTGGTCCATCGAAATATGTGGGTCAAGGAATATAGAGTGCACTTTGCCCACACATTTGTGCACTACATGTTCTGCATCGTCTTTTTTATGTGATAGGTAGCAGACGAGCAAACGGATACCACCGCCCATAGACACCCGCGACACAGTAGAGTCACAAGTGCGATGCCAATCTTTAAACCCCCCTTTTCCCTTGGATTGGGCCTCCGGCACCCTCACTCATGCAGCGAAATACAGCACAGCCGCCCCATTCATGCCGAAGCGTGGCCCTCCCACGGTCATCGTGACTGGTTGTTGAGATTGGTCCTAACCAATGTCTTAGACACAGACACACTACAGTATACACTGTATACTGTCATCATCATCATCATCATTTCAGCCAATAGACGTTCTCTGCTGTACATAGGCCTCCCCCAATGTTCTCCACACAGAGAGGCCCTGTGTCGCCCGCCTCCAATGGATTCCCGCAACCTTCACCAGATCATCGGTTCACGTTGTGAGGGGCGCCACGGCTGCGACGTCCTGTACATGGCCTCCACTCGAGGACCTTTCCACCCCAACGGCCATCTCTTCTCCTCGCTATGTGCCCTGCCCATTGCCACTTGAGGTGTGCAACCCTTTGTATACTGTAGTGTGTCCATAATAGGTGGCTTTAACCCGTGTCAACCGGGAGCGGGCCAAATGTTTGCACATATTCATGTTGTATCGTTAACTTTGCGCCCTCTCGCTTGTATGTGTTCTCATATTACGTGGACCCTAATAACGCCGCTATTGGTAGTTGGAGGGTTATGTAGAATAATTTGTGCAAAGGGCATCATAGACAAATTATCTTCCGTTAGGAGACAGCTTACACATTAGAAAGATATATTGCACAATACATAAAACTTAAAAGCTAGATATACATAGATATAATGTACAATTATCTCTACCAGACAACCTTCAAGAACATTGTTTACATATTTTCTCTTTTTTTTTATAAATATTTCATAACGTCACATACATAGATCTGACTCCGAGATAGGTAGCTCAAGCAGCTGTGTTACGGATATCAGAATCAACAGTGGGATTACACATAAATACATATAATACTGTTCTTTTGTAAATACATACTTATAATACGTAGATAACACCCAGACCAATACAAACAGATATGTTCATGCACACAAATGTTTGTACTGTGCGGGGATCGAACCCGCAACCCTTACACCAGAGGCAGCGTTCACTACCACTGTTCCAAACGGGTCGTCAATATTGCGCACACATTAATTATTTCTGTTTGTGTTTTATTAAACAATAAAAAAATATAGGTAGTTCTCTTTATTAATATTATCTCGTAATCGATTTTGTTTCATGAGTATTAATACTTGTATTCTGCGTACAATCGCATTAAAAAAGGCATAAAATCGACGTGTTTACAAAAGTTCTTTGAAGTAGCTGGTGGATACCGAATAAAATAACATCTTCATGTCTGCTAAAATAAATACTAAACAACTGAATCTAACAATGATGGGTATTTTAGCTATTCATATCATTAGGTATTGCTACCGTATTAGGACAGCTGTTGCTTTCCGAATAAAACTAAATAAATTAATTATTATTATCTTCAATGGCCTACTCAGTTGTAAAGATGAACTACCCGCAGAGCAGTATCCGAACTAGTCATCATCAGCCCATTTAAGTCCCCACTGCTGGGGCACGGGCCTCCCTCAAACACATGAGGGTTAATAGCCATACTCACCACTCTTGGCAGACGGGTTAGCGAGCGAGCGTTTTGATATAAATGCAGAGTTTTCCTTCTCTGGGCCCTGATGATCATGCCAGCAGCTTTACCTTAGTCGCCTTTTACGACACCTCGGTAAGAGTGAGGGTGGCTTATTCTACTCTGCCGGGGACCACACGGCGAACTAGTACGACATGGTAATCTGTAAAAGTTCCACACCCGCCTTTAAGGCCGGCAGCGCATATACATTATACCCCAGAAGGGCCTATTTTTTATTAACTCGATAGTGAAGTCGAATTCAAGATTTTCAAACAATCGTCCATAGGGGCAACTCTTGTGCACTTGAGATTGAAGTTTAGAGATTTCATACATTCGTCCATATATCTTACCCGACTTCAATGTCAAGTGGTAAAGAATAGGCCCTCATATAAATGTCGAAATCGAATTCGAGATCAAGATAAAAGTAAAAATATTTTTTTATTCCATTTAGCTCCCAACAGAACACTTATGGATGTCAAAATAGGTACACATAACATCATCTAACGCTGGTTCGGAATATCGATTTGTACTGAGAAGACACATCATAATGTCGATCACGCGAGACTATTCTCGCGTGATCGACATTATGATGTGCACGCCGGTGTGTAGCAGATTTGTATGGGCGGTGATCGCTTACCATCGGTTGACCCGCTTGCTCGTTTGCCTCACTTTTTTTTAATGTGATAGGTGGCAGACGAGCAGACTAATCACCTGATGGTAAGCGATTCCCGCCGCCCATGGAAACCCGCGACACCAGTGGAGCCACAAGTGCGCTAACAACTTTTAAACCCCCTTTTCCCTCGGAAAGGGCGCGCGTGTGCTCGGAGAGGGCGCGCGTGTGCTCGAACAAAAAGCTTTCTACGTTAGCTCCGTATATTTATTATCATATATCATAGTAAAAGTGAAAAAACCTAATTAAAATATACACTCAATTATTCATAAACTCAAACTACGTCGATACTGCTAAAAATTATTGAATTTTGATCAAAAACAGTGAGTGAATATCAACAAATACAAGCGGTATAACAGTTATTTTTAAGTGACAAGTGAGTGATTCATCCCCTGTGCTCCGGACGACGCATCACCAAATAAGGCTCACTACCTACCGCTTGTAATAGATCGCAATGAATAGGATGGAAGATTTCGTCCATTATATCAAATGACAGCTTGGCCGAGAGCGTCGAGAGCTGCGCCGTATTCGCACTATCCTATAGGTCCCCGGTTCGAATCCAGCAAGTTGGCAAACATTTTCGATTTAAATCTTTTCGTTTGTTAAAGTATTTTCGAGATGTCGACAGAAAGATATGACTTGGATATCGAGAACGTAACAATGCGTAATAATAATATACCTAGGTCGAAATCACATCTGGACCTGTCTACGTTGACACGAGATGTATTAAATTCTACAATCATGGATTCAACAATGTTAAGTGTACAAAGCGAAACTCAAATTAATGATTCATGCAATGAGGAATATCTGCGCGAACTTGTATCCGTAAGATTCGCTCTGGAACAAGCAAACCAAGAGATCGAAAACCTTAATCTAGAAAATAAAATCCTAAAATCAACTATAGATGGACAACAAAAACAAATAGAAACTCTAAAAAAAATTGCATGCGACTTTGGACAACGGAGAGGAAATACCACTCCAATACGAAGAAAAATAAATAACATGAATGCAATAATATCCAAGACTTCACCACTGAATCTAGATAAATCTGTTCTGTTTAACTCATCTACATCAAAATACACGATGGAAACAAAATGCGAAGTTTTGAACTCTGAGACGAACAATAAATCACCACGAGATGGCGCTAGAAGTATTCAACTCTCTGATACTGTTGACTACGACAACTCTAAACAAACAGACTCGGGCACTGTCAAAACGAAAACACAGGGCATCTCGAAATCCAACGTATACATTCTTGGCGACGAACAGATCAAAGGATTATCACAAAGACTTCATAAAAGCCGTAATTCAATTTTAAAAGATCCTTACTCCATTACTACGACAGTGAAACCCGGAGCCAAATGTTCACAAATTCTGAGCTCCTGTGAAGAACTAGAGAAGACTCTTAACCAAAATGACATTATTATTATATCCATTGGATTTAATGACACAAATCCTTATTTGCTATTTTCTGAACTTGGGACTGCTCTGTATAAATTGAAAAAATGTCAAGTATTTGTATTAAATGTCATGTCCAATAAAAATCTAAATACTAAATTACTAAACTATAACTTAAAAATGATTATTAAAAATTATGGGAATTGTAAATTCATACAAACTAATAAAAATGCGAATAACTATCTAAATGAATTATGTTTCAGAATAAATATAGAAATTGACTATTTACATTATGAATATGAATACTTAATATCGAAACAAAATAAACCATTTAAATTAAATAGTTTCCCTCCGAGTTTAAATAAAACTCAATTAAAAAATAATAATGACAAATTGGTACAAAAATCTATTTTAAACTATTTCAAAATATTAACATCAAAGACAGATAATAAAATAAATGACTTTTTTCGTAAGTAACAAATTAGTTTTGTTTCACCAGAACATAGCTGGTATTCTAAGTAAGCAGGATATGCTATCTGTCACATTAAATGAACTTAAAAAAGAAATCGGAAAAATTGACATAATTTGTTTGACGGAAACTTTTATAAAAATGGGTTCAGAAAAAAATCTTAACTTAAATGGTTACAAACTAGCTGCATCCTTCTGTAGGAATGAACGTAGAGGAGGATCATGTATTTTGCTTGACAATACTTTGGACTATAAAATAATTGACGTAGAGCAAGCTATGCCCCATTCATTTGAGTGCTGTGCTTTAGAAATAAAACAACACAAACTCATAATTGTTTGTATTTATAGGACTCCGAAATCTAAAATTGATATTTTTATGACACAATTACAAGCTTTAATTAATAAGTTGTCCCGCAGGCATAATAAAAACATTATATTATGCGGTGACTGGAATGTTAACATGATGCTCAATAATAAAAATGAAAAAGAGTTAAATAGTTTATTAAAAAATCATAATTTAATTAATCATATTAATCAACCCACTCGTAAAAATGCTTGCTTGGATTTAATATGCAGCAACCTTAAGGATAATACTATTGCAAGGACACACTGTTTATGTCTATCAGACCATGAAACGGGTCAAAGCCTTACTTTTAATGTAGTTACAGACACTAAGTACTCTAAAAAACGCGCCTTCTGGTTTGAATACAGACGTGACATGAGTAAGAGTAACGAGAAAAAGTTTCTTGACTGCATCTCATCATTATCTTTACATGATGTACTTGAAGAAACTGATTTAGAGAAGGCTTTCTGTAGTTTTTATGACATTATAATCCTCTTCTATAATCTATGTTTTCCCTTGATTAGAGTAAAGATAACCAATAAACCTCTAAAAAATCTTTGGCACACTAAAGGTATTAAACGTTGTTGCATTCGAAAAAGACAACTATATCTTAAATATCGTCTGACCATGACAAACAAAAAGGGCTCTTATAAACGTTATCAATCCTACTCAAAGATATTAAAAAAATGTATCGCACAGGCACAAAAAAATACAAACGCTTGTTATATCTCAACAGCAAAAAATGACTGTAAAACCACATGGGACATACTAAAAAGATATTTACATCATTCAGAAACAATTAATAACATCAAGGAAATTAAATTGAACAATAATCAACTTATTACTGACCCAATTCAAATTTGTAACGAATTTAATAAATATTTTATAAACCTGACAAATAACAATATTGACGACAAAAGAGATTTTAACCATATAATAAAAAATATACCAATTCATCACAAGAGCATCTATCTATCTCCGGTCGATGAATATGACGTCATGAAGATAGTAAAAAATCTAAAAAATACTAACTCTACGGGTTATGATAGTATTAAAACTGATATTTTGAAAAAGAGTGCAAAATTTATTATCAAAGCCTTAACTCATTTGATAAACCTCTCACTTGTCCAAGGACAATTCCCAACAAAATTAAAGCGATCTGTTGTAAAACCTGTACATAAAAATAATTCTCATGAGCATATGTGCAATTATAGACCAATTACTCTGATACCAATAATATCTAAGATCTTTGAGAGAGTAATGTATGATAAAATATACTTATTCATCACAATGGAAGGACTATTCAAAGATGAACAATTTGGATTTCGTAAAGATAGGTCCACAACACTTGCTTGCTTTCATTTGATAAAAGAAATAACAAAAAATCTAGATGATGGAATGCATACGCTAGCTATATTTTTAGACATGTCTAAAGCGTTCGATTTTGTGTGTCATAAGTTGTTACTAGCTAAAATAGAACGGTACGGTTTAAGAGGAACTGCCCTATCGTGGATATCAAGTTATTTATCAGACCGTCAACAATGCGTAGAAATAACAAAAATGTCTGATAGTGAAAAGAACTCTTTCTCTTCAAGTTATTTTTATAATAGATGTGGGGTACCACAGGGTAGTATACTAGGTCCACTACTCTTTTTGCTGTACATTAATGATCTACCAAACGGTCTTAATCAAAAATGTATCCTTTTTGCAGATGACACTACACTAATATTAAAATCTAAAAACAAACAAGAATTGAGAGAAATATCTAACTTAACCTTAGAGAGGATAATACATTGGCTACAGGATAACAATTTAAATCTAAATATTAAAAAAACTAAATTAATGATATTCCAAACTCAACAAAGTTCCCATTTAAATATTGACGTGCACTATAATAATAATGAAATAGAAAATGTAATGACCACTAAGTTCCTAGGTATAAAAATTGACAAATATTGTAATTGGAAACCTCACATTGACTCAGTAATAAATAAAATAGATAGATTTGTATATGCTCTAAATAGAATCAGACAACTAGTCTCAAAACCAGCCGCTACTACAGCCTATCATGGGTATGTAGCGTCTGTATTACGATATGGAATAATACTATGGGGCAATTCTGTTGACATACTTAGAGTCTTTAAGGTTCAGAAAAAATGCATTAGGAGTATTTGTGGTGCAGACTACATTGAAAGTTGTAAACCTCTGTTCAAGACACTAAACATCCTACCTGTACCATGTCTATACATATATGAAACTGGACTTTTTGTTCATAAACACTTAAACCTATTCAAGAAAAAGAATTGCTTGTCTAATTATAGAGGCAGAAAAGAAAACAAATTATGTATACCAAATCAAAGATTGGCATTGTATTCCAGGAACATTAATTGTATGGCGGTAAAAATATACAATAAAATACCTGACCTATTTAAATTGTTACCAGACCATAAATTTAAAAAGACATTACATAATTTTCTAATTTCCAAAATGTATTATACAATCAATGAATTTCTGGATGATAGGATTTAAAATTTCTTGACATTTAATTTAATTATGACATTGAGCATAATTTCATACTTACATATATATATATTTTGACATATAATTTTATTTTGACTTGGACCATAATTTCATACTTAGATATATTTTGAATTGGTGAATTATATGTATTTGACAATTTAATAAAAAAGAAAATGTAATGATAGCTTGCTGAATAATGATGTAAAAATAAAACTAATCAAAATAATTATGAATTATGAATTGTAAAATTAAAATTTTGAATGACATTTGCACATCGACTCATCGATAGAATATGTTGGAATTTATTTATATAAGATCATTTGTAACCATATTCTGGCAAATAAACAATTACTTACTTACTTACTCGGATTGGGCCTCCGGTACCCCTTCACTCTCGCAGCGAAACACAGCACAGTGCTGCTTCACACTGGTTTTCTGTTAGGCATTGGTATCACTCAGGTCGAGCCGGCCCATTTATGCCGAAGCGTGGCCCTCCCACGGTCAAACTACTTACACTGTTACATGATTTAATCATGATTCAGGATTGGGGGGGGGGGGGGGGGGGGTAAATCTGGTAATTACAATGAAGCGACTGGCGTCTGAGCTTCGCAACCCTTTAACAGGGAAACCAGGCCAACTGAATCATGGTCAGAAACTTTTTCCGAAACGTGCAGGTTTCCCCACGATGATTTCCCTCGCCGAGCAGATGGTAATGGTAGAAATACGCACATAGATTTGAAAAAACCATTGGTGCATGCTCGGATTCGAACCTTGACCACCTGCGTGGAAGGCGCGTTCGTATCCATTGAGCTACCATCGCTCTCATATTAATGTGCTATTGTGCCAAATTAATAAAAAAAAATCACTGATCACCTTTATAGTATCTTTTTTCACTAATTAGTAAAATTATTAATACGCGCAAAACAAAGGTAACACGAGCCTTTTGCGAACATTGGTTCATTAAGTCGTGGCGGTAATTGGTAACGTGACCCGTAGCGAACCGCATATCCAACCACATAGTTACTTGTAACTACAGTAACATTATACTTATAGCCAGTAGCAAGAGTTACCTGTCTACTAAATACAAATAAGATAAGATAAGAAACAATTTATTGACCACAACACATTACACATAGAACAAAACAGAGAAAATAAGGTACAGAGACAAAGAGTTGCGGCCAACAAGGCTCAAACTCAGCATACGCTGCAACTGCCACACACAGCAGCTGCAGCGCTGGTTTTCAGGCTGGACCTTGGGTCACGCCTTTGCATTGAAAAAAATAATATAAAAGATTGACATGCAATAAATACAAGTAAAAAGAAAATGAAAAATTACATATACAACAATCAATTTTAAAACATTATAATTATATTAAAAAAAAACTACACAAAAAAACAACAAAACAACAAAAAAAATGGCATTCGCGGGTGTCAAACCAATATTATCATAAGTGACAGTGGCGCCATCAATTAACTACAAATACAATTTCTTTATTTGCAAAATATTGGTAGACATAAAAGCTGTTAAGTTTTGTACAATGGTTCGCCATATTTGGCCAAAGACGGCATGCAAAATTGGGCCAATGTTTATTATTATGTAATTAGTAAATTAAATTGAATTGATTACGCTACATTATATGGGATGCATTCAGCACTTTATAAATAGGTCACAATATAAATTATATTTTAAATTACATTGGGATAAATTAGATTATTATTTTAATGTCACAATGTATTAGCAATAGACTAACACTCATTCAGCTGGTCTCACTGAAAACCAGCGTCATGGCCTTTGTCTGGGCTGTGACGTAAGCTGAGTGAGGGCCATTTATACTAGACGTCATAACACATCATAATCTTCATTTGGCACTGTCTGGACATAATTGAATATAGTTTTGTTTTTTTCCTTTTGTTTTATTTATATGTATTTTTAATTGTTTTATATTTTGTTTTCTGTTTGTGCCAAATTGTGTTCTGTTTACAACTGCTATAAGTTCTGTGTTGTGATGTCTATAATAATAAATATTTTCTTTCTTTCTTTCTTAATATTTAGTACATGTAACTAGTGATATTATAATTAGCAAATAGCATGTTATTTCATGAAAATCAATAATTAATTAATTTGATGATACTAATTCTGCTGATTCCTAAAATCATCAATGGCACGAAACCGTGCGAAATCACGATAGAGCGAAAAATTATGATAACTCGTAGAATGCTCATCATCATCATCTTAGCGATTAGGTCCGGTTGCGTCCCAAGCCGTCGCTCCGGGGGTGTCCATAATATGTGGGTAACGATGGGTTGTTAAGCTACTGATTTTACAAACACTGCGGTAATTGTAGTGTAGCTGGAAGTTTGGGCATGTACTCCAATGTTTTGCGAGTGGCGCTTGAATAGTGAACATCCAGTTACACAATGCGGAGTGTAACAATGAGTGGAACAAGGGCTTGTTTCCAAAAGTTTAACTCATAGAACATCCCTTACACTGACCTGATTCCGTACTGTACCTTACATCTTAAGCATTTGTGTTACCTATCAGGCAACAGAGAAATTACAAATATACCATCAATAAAGAGGTAACGCCTCGGCGGGTGACTGAATGACTGATCTATCAACGTACAGCCGAAACTACTGGACCGAAAATCATGAAAACTGGAACATTGGTAGTTTTTATTATGTAGGCGCGCACTAAGAATTTATCAAAGGGGTGAAATGCGGAGTTAACGTTAGTATGAAAGTCTGTCATATTTGGTGTAAAATTTTTGAAAATTCAGATTATGTTTATTAAATAAAAAATTTAATTGACCTGTTTCAGTGTCTTTTTTAATTCTACCCTTAAAGGGGTAAAATGGACGTAGAAACATTGTATGGAAGAGTAGTCATTTTTAAAGTTAATCATGATAACTGGTATTTGGGCTGAGCATACAAGTTTAAGAAAAGTAATTTAGACATGTTTTTTTCCTCAACCCCCAGTTAACGCAGCTATTGTTTTAAAGTCCAAATACGTCTGATATGCTACGTTTATAAGCTTATTTAATTTCATTAGTCAATCTTTAAATTGCTACAAAATCTAAAGCCAAATAATAACAGATGTCGAGGTAGAAATTCGTAAATACGTAAAACAATATTGTTATTGTTAACAAATCCGTTAGCAGACCGAGGCGACGCACTAATACAAAAGCCCTGTATAACGAACTGGTACGAACAAATCGAATTACACTGTATTTCTCGGTAACAAAATTCACTCCACGGATGCGCTCTAAATTGAACCTTAAACGTGTAAGAGTTAGGTGGAATGTTAAGTGAGGCAGAGCCTGGTTATCAATAAGGAAATGTCGGCAACTGCCCTGGGGCCCCAGATTGGCTGCGAGCCCCACATTGGCAAAAATATTGCTGATTTTTTTGGTGACGTAAGGAGAATGCGACCGATTCGTGTACAATATACTATTTACCTTATTGCATATCAAATAAACAGGCCAACGCTCTCCATCTGGAAACGATTTTGCTTACCCTCACTAGTGAAAAGTTTTATACACAAACACACACATTTTTCAACAAGCCAATTCTCACGGCAAAACTTGTATTATTCCTCACGGGCAACGCTGCAAACGTTTCCGTTTGCTGCGTTACCCATGACTAGCTTTCGCTAGTCTATATTTTTCATTGAATTCTATAAGAAAACGGCAAGACATAGGTAAATCACTAACGCAATGTAACTGACACTCAACGTCATCTATTGGTGCAACTTGGAACTAATTACAAAATTTTGTCCCTAAAGGAAGTGAGGGCGGGTCACAAATAATTATTTTATTTATTTGATACACAAAAGTATTTTACAGAAAGGCCCCATGTAGACGCGCGCAAGGGCCCCGAGGGGCACTCAATCCGGGTCTGAAGGGAGGTGATCTCAAAGGATAAATTTCTAAGATTACGGAAGCATGGAGTTGAATCATCTAGGAGTAATTTATTAACTGATGTCGTGATACTTACTCATTGTAAGCTAGTTGGCTATCTATGAAGACTTTGACTTGGACTGCCTCGTTTGCGCTGCAGTGGATTGTGTGTTGCACTTTAATGCGACGGCTGCGCTTGGGGTCTCGGGATTGATCCCCGGGTCGGGCCAAATTTTGCACATGAGTTTTCCTGTTAAGAAATTCTAAGTGTTAGCCCGGATTCTGGAAGTTGTCGGTGTTATACTCCCGTGAAAGCATGATAAGCCGTTGGTTCTGCGCCCGATCCCACCGGTCATGTCACACTGGTGTCCCAACAGAATATTAGGGCAATGGAATAGAGAGTGCATTTGTGTTTGAGCACTATAATATATCCTGTGTAAGTGATTAATTGTTGAGATTAGCTGCCTCAGCCAAAATCGGTTGGAAGACAATAAATATGTCTATGAGGATTAGACGAACAACGTGACAAAACTTGTTGATTGCTCGTATTAAGCTCTGCCGGTAAATCCCTAGGGACTTGTTCAAACTAGGTCACTATAAATTGTTTTAAACTTTCATGGTCACTAATATCAGAATAGTTATTTAAGAGATTTCTATTCTACCTTACCTTATTTTTGAGTTTTCGATATTTCCGTTGCAAGCGCCATGGTCACTGATTAACTGAAGTTTTTGCGGGTTAATTGTTACTGGCAGACAAATAAAGACTGCGAAGGAGGGTAGACCGATTTAAAGGCTTGCAGCACAATTTTGACTCCACTTTATCACGGGTATCCATGGGCGGCGGCAATCGCTTACTATCAGGTAATCCGTCTGCTCGTCTGCCCCCTATCACATAAAAAAACTATAGACGAACAGTGTGCCTTCAGACCTAAATTGAAACAAGACACCGTTTTTTGCATTTTTTTATACAGGGTGTGTCGGTAAACATTTACATCCCATTAATCAAGTGTTCTACCAACCATTCTAAACCACATTTCATTCCATGACTTTTAGAAATTCGCAACTTTCAACTTTACATACAAAGTCGGTCATTTTGTATGGGGAGATGAAAAAAATGTCGACAAATTATCAAATGTCGTAGAATCAATACCAATGTATTTTGTATTGCCTTTTCTCTTGTTACAAAACAAAATGAGAAGTAAATATATTGAAACTTATTTATACCCTCTTGTAAGAGCTGAGGAAATTCAAACATCGGAAAAAAGTGTATTGGGCAAATGCTTAAACCACCACTCGTCACTTTATTAAAAATGTTTTGAAAAGTGAAATAGAAGTTCTAAAGTGTCTCTTTTTCCCACAGTCTGTGTATTCGGTTGTGATTATTTTTCCTAAAAATATTGCACATCTAATTTAACTATTTATAAGAATATATTTAACGTAGTTATTGACACATTAATCTTTTGATATACCAACTATTGCGTAGTCAATTTTTAACGTTATACGTATATTAACTAGTCAAGTGTACGGATTTTGATGCATTTATAAAGTAAAAATGTCGCAAGTGCCCCAACAAGGATTTGTGCCAGAGAAGGTGCAAGAATTCAACAGGAGGGCCTCCCAAGACATGACGGAGGCCACTCCTCATCAGAAACCTAGAAGTTCCAACCCTTCTGAGTCTACTCCGAAGAAGGAACCCAACCAGAATGGAACTGATAAGCCGATGCCGCCAGGCCATGGAGAAAAGCTGGTCAGACCTGATGACAAAGCTAAAGATACCACTTACAGTCCAGGTAGACCTGCAAGCCAGGATAGTAAGAACCCATTCTCACCGCATTTCTATCGGAGCAGCAGGCCGCATGGTCACTTTGAGATGGGTCCCCGTGGAATCGACTACTCCCCTCATCGCATGAGCATGGAATACTCCAGCCGTATGAGAGATTATGGTCCTCAGAGGTCCACTTCCATCCACGGCCATGAACTTACGGATGGTCCCCCAATGAAGCCGGAATACCTTGGCCATCGGACCCACTTTGGAAGCCAGGTTGCCCCTGGAGGTATTACAGGGCATCCTGACGTAGTCTTCAGGCATGACTACTACGCCCAGCAAATGGGGTTCTCGCCGCCGCGAGCGTCGCGGTTCTCGTCCCAGGAGTATCTGAACAATCCGGCGCAGTACGGTCGCTGGGACTACAGGGCGGAGTACCGCCAGCGCAGGAGGTCACAGCAGGATCTGCAGTCCATTGGTCAGACTCCAGAGACAGGTATGTTAGACTTAGTAGCAAAACATAGCTGGCTTAGCGACCTAAATTGGGTCTCTCACTCATATATTGTAATTCCTGGTAGACCCATGTAAACTTTGATCATAACTATTTATCAGTGGGGTTTAAACCCGCTACCACACCAAGATAGCACTAGGAAGTGAATAGTGTTCCTATACGATAGACACTATTAAACAAAAATTTAAGTCGGTGGAGTAAGGACTCTGACGGATTTCTTTTCTTCTTCTTCATCAGATTTCTTTCGCCCTCCATTGGGCATATGCCTCTTCGAAGCACCTCCACTCGATGCTCGATGGTCCATAGGATGCCTATGTGGCTTCAGATCATCTTACCGTCTGGCTAGACGGTGATCTACCTACGCTTCTCTTTATATATTTGTCTGATGTCAAAGAACTATAAAATAACAGTAACACAAGCATCAGAATCCAGACTTTATTACTCCTGTTTCGAAATATTTTTTTCTAACGATTGTTTACAAAATATCGCCTGTGTCGTGTTGCCAGAAATAACATTGTTAGTTGAAATACGTACGCGTGTGTTGACAATGTAAGCAATAACTTAATTTATTAAACGGATGGGCTCTTCAAATTGTTTCGAGAAGTTATAATTTCTATTGTAAATTTTTCTGTACATATTGGTTTGGTGATGAACATATAACAATGTAAAGGTGGGTTTATACCACTATCTCAGTGGTGAGGGAAAATATTGAGGCAACTTCTTCTTGGTCGTAAGCAACATGACTGATGATCGTGGTTGTTGTCTTTCGAGCATGACCACATTTGCGCCATTGATTGCGATTAATTAGTTGGTCGGTCCATCGCGCTGATGATCGACTGCGTGATCTTTTTTCTTCAGTATTCCCAGTCGAGACTGGAAATATTAGTAGTGACTAACCGGTCCAAATTATCACCACTTCTTCTCACTATATAGCCAAAATACATGTTGACGTTACGACCGAATCGGAGTTTCCCTCTCTTTCAGACGCGGTGTGACTCCTTTGTTTGGATGCGATAGGCATATTCGCGTTCGTTATGGGACGGCTTTATATTAAGCCCCCTGATTCGTGGTCCAAGCGTAGGTATCTTGGGCACCGAAGCAACCAATTAGGGCGGAACCGGGAATGACATTCATGATTTTAAAATTAAAAAGTACTGCTGAAGTACCACTAGATGGCGTTAATAGTTTTGATTTTCGTTAACTACTGACATTTCTTGTTCTTCCTGCCTTGTCTTCAATTAAACTCGTAGTCGGTCGTAGCTCATACTCCGTTGATCTAAATCGGTTGCAGTAAAACTAAAAATGCAATGAAACTGCTCGTCCCGCGGTTTACGACCGCTAACAGCTGCTCTCTATTAGGCCAACTACAATGGACGAAGTACAGTCGGCTCGACTGAGGTTAAAAATAATTTAAAATCTTGCTAAGATAATACGCGTGATCTTATCGCTAAAAACATAGCAGAAAAACTGTCACGGTGGTACAGGCATATCCCACGGAAACGTGACAGTATTTGGCAGACGAACAGTCGAATCATCTGATGGTAAGCGTTTGACCTCGCAACACCAGTGGAGTCACAAATGCACTGCAGCTGGCTCATTCATGCCGGAACGTGGGTCTCCCGCGTTTAATTATAATGGTTGCTTTTCTCAACCGTTCACTAATATTTAAAAAAAGTCTGAAATATAAATTGTGTGGTCAGGGATTGAAAACTTTTTCAAGATTAATTAAAAAAAAACAGGAAAACACGACCCTCTTTTTATAATGGCTATTTTAACACGAATTTGACAAACCCGGAAAACGTCGCAAAAGGAAATATGATTTTAAATACTGCTTCGGGTTCAACAATTGAGAGTGATTTGCTTAAAACCAGCTATTAATGTAACGCCATAGCGGATGTCACAATCAGAAGTCTTTAGACGGTGAGCACACTTTGGACTGGACACTGTTACTAAATCACTGTTACGTTTGAATGATATTCTTAAAACCAGATATTAATTCGACGTCATAGCGGATACGACAGTCAGAAGTCTTTAATTATAAGGGGCGCACACTGGGGAATTTGATAGACACGTTTGAGAGGGTAATTACCAATGTCAAAAGTATGTTATATATGTAAAAGTAGATTAAGTAAGTTGCCTAATATAAGTAGATGTTGTTAAGTGTGAATCGGAAGAATCCTTACATAGATTATTTACTCTGTGTTTAATTGTATCATGTTAATAATGCACACACTGTCCATGTAGTTAGGGCACAAAATAGATCAATCATAAGGTCGGATGTAGCTGACATTGATATCAAAGAGTTGGTTGACTTACGCGCTAAGCGCATCTTGTCTCTGCGGGACACGTACCGTATAATCTGTCCCTGTCTCACGCCGAACCACTCCGACATCACATCACACGCATGCATATGCGTTTATGCGATATAAGCAGCTACCGTTTTGAACTAGTCTACAAGGGCAGACGAGCAGACAGATCATCTGATGGTAAGCGATTGCCGCCGCCATGGGCACCTGTGTAACCAGTGGTGTCACAAATGCGCTGCCAACCTTTAAACCCCACTTTCCCCGGATTGGGCCTCCGGTACCCTCACTCACGAAGCGAAACACAGCACAGTGCTGCTCACGCCGGTCGAGCCGGCCCATTCATGCCGAAACAGTGGCTCTCAGACAGTTAAAGCGGTTTTCCGATTATGGTGGACAAACGAGCCGACGGTTGATGGTAAGTGATTACCGCCGCCCATGGACGTCAGCAACTACATGAGGATCACAGATGCGTTGTCGGCTCATAAGGGAGGAATAAAAGCTTTTCTGTGAGTAAAGTCACCAGTGTGCACTTAGCCCAAGAGCAAAAGCGTGCCCCCTGACCGACATTAATTTATCAGGACAATGATTTAAATTACAGTTTTATGACGTCGATTTTTCAAATAGACGTTGGATCGGCAGAATGAGTTCATTTCCCGTATTTTTACGGCCTCTGGGCAGGGCTATCAGTTTCCTTTTTGCGGATGTTTGTGCCGTGTTTTTGCAATGATAAATGGAAATCTTCGAACGATATTTACGAAGGTAATGATGGTACATATGGAGCCCAATTCTCGTGCTCGTGACATTTATTTTCATACGACATATATCACTAAAACATAGTTTGACGACCCGTTTGGAACAGTGGTAGTGAACGCTGCCTTTGGTCCAAGGGTTGCGGGTTCAATCCCCGCACAGTACAAACATTTGTGTGCATGAACATGTTTGTATTGGTCTGGGTGTTTCCTATGTATTATAAGTATGTATTTACAAAAGAAAAGTATATTATATGTATATATTTGTAAACCCACTGTTGATTCTGATATCGGTAACACAGGTGCTTGAGCTACCTATCTCGGAGTCATGACCAATGAGATATGTGACGTTGTGAAATTATTTTTTTGTATGGTTTTCAGGTGATATCCGCCATATTTTCAAATATCACGAGCACGAGAATTGGGGTCATGGTATCTTTTTATTTTATTAGCAGAAGTCTGGATTAAGTAGAGTTTTTTTGGTACTTACACTGAATTCATAAAGCGAAGGAATAATGTGGATATGCTTGTTAATTTCGTGAATAATTTTAACGAGCTAAAAAGTCTCGTCATTAATTTAAATTGTTAGCTTTTATGCGATAATGCTCAACATTTGTCAAAATTTATAAATCTGCAGTAATTTGTACAATACTTATACCTAAGTGACTGAAATAAATTATTTTGTATTTTTTGATATACGGACTGTAATTTAAGATATACGGACAAATAGATTGATATATTTTGATTTGAAGTAAATATTTTTCACCACTTTTTTTGCCCTGAATATGCCAAAAGCAAGGTATAGCTGTCACAATATTTAGCATTGCAGGCTTCTCTTGTAGTTTTCCCCTACAAGATAAGTTATAAGGCAGCCTTCGTTGTACATCTCCTGTAATACCTAGTTTTAAGTTTTCATCCTTTGTTTTGAGTGCAATCATTCATTCAATCATTCAATCATTCAGTCATTCATTCAAATCCCATCATAGTAGCGATAACTTGATTTCTATGATGGAGGCACTGCAGGGCAAAAGGACAGTATATAGACTGATACTTGAAAAATATATTCATTCATTCACATTTGGCAGCCCTATCTGGGCCCCGCTCGCGCCGTAGTCTCCGCAATAACTGTATCGTTGGCTATTTAAATGTCGTAAAGGCGCGACGTCAGCGCCGCTGAGTTATACGGTTACAACTCGCACTAATGTCTTGTTGCCGTTGTCCGCTTGAGCGGACTCCTCCGTTGGGCTTCGTAATCGGTACATTTCGAACCGGTTCGACGTAATCTTGTAATAGGTGGCAGACCAGCAGACGAGCAGACGGGTCCCCTGTTGGTAAGTGTTTGCGGCCGCCCATGAAATCCCGCGACACCAGTGGTGTCACAAGTGCGCCGCCTACCTTTAAACCCCCCTTTCCCCCGGATTGGGCCTCCAGTACCCTCACACAGCGAAACAGCACATTGCTGCTTCACTTTGCATCAGTCAAAAGCAAAAAGCAGTCAAGAGCAAAAATTTGAAAAAATAAGAGCAAAAATCATCTCTCAGTTTAATATTTCGTTTCTTTGAAGTGGTACTTGGTAAACAAGTATTTTCCAATATCTTTTCGTTCAGGATAACAAACTAATAAGACTAAAACAATAATGGCCTCGAAACGTTCATTTTCAATTTCACAGCGACGACTACTAAAAAAAAATTCGATGAAAAAAAACCGCCTTCAAAAACCATGAACTAAAAAGTGTAAAATAATATTTTTAACACTTTATACACTTCAACGTCGAATTGAGATCCTCATTTCTTTTTTGAAGTCGGCTAAAAAGAAGTCAGGCCTTGCTCGTAATTTGTGGAAATCACTTTCAAATCACAATCAATTCAGGTTCAAAGTTAGATTCTTATTAGCTTTTGGAACGGTACGAAATTTCATGATGAAACCGGTTGTTATAATATCGGTTAATTTTAAACCGGTTTCAAGCCCTACCCGCTAGGGTTGAGTAATTAAATTGTTAAAAAGTTGTTACAAAAGGCTTTTTTGGACGGGCATCGTCTTAAATGGGGGCATTTTAATGTATTTTTTATTACTTGCATTAATTTCTTGACTTATTTTGAGGAAGAGGGCTAATTTTTTCTTTGCATACTTTAACTTTTTTTGTGTCTGATAAGATCATAATATTGATTTGGTAGGTAAATAGTTTATTCAGCTATACTTTGTTGGACAGAATGTCCTCTAATCCTAAAAGGTAAATAAATATACAGTGTTTTAGGTACAGTTGGATTCATGAGATCAGAGGGCGATAAATACATTGTTTCATTATTTCCTTAGTAAAATACATAAATTTAGACAACATTACATAGATTTTCTTAGTCGCAAACTAAGGTGCTCCCTTGTACTATGGAAACCAGATACAACGAAGGTACCACAAACACCCAGACCCAACACAAATATCTGTTTCATCAACAACCATTTGTGTTGATGCGGAAATCGAACCCGTTTAGCGTAGTGGCCGTTAGCACGTTTCGGCTACGTTACAGCAGCCGTGGTCTGTAACGTAGCCGAAACGTCGAGTAAAATATATGAGTACACAATGTTGTATCACATAATAAATATTCCCCAGCCCAGCCGACCAGCGGGCTATGGAACGAGCAATGCTCGGCGCCTCTCTCCGAGATCGAATCCGAAATGAGGTGATCCGGCAGAGAACCAAAGTCATCGACATTGCTCACCGGATTAGCAAGCTTGCAGGCAGTGGGCTGGCCATATTAGCCGCAGAACCGACAACCGATGGGGTAAACGAGTTCTAGAGTGGAGACCGCGTCTTGGCAAACGTAATGTAGGGCGCCCTCTGGCTAGGTGGGGGAACGATCTGCGCAGGATGGCTGGCAAGAGCTGGATGCGAGAAGCCATGGATAGATCACGGTGGCGAACAATTGGAGAGGCCTACGTCCAGCAGTGGACTGAGATAGGCTGATGATGATGATAATAAATATCGTGTTAATTCCCGTCTTGATTAATTATAGTTAAAACATGTTCATACAAAATTTTCGAAAAAAGAATGAAAACTGCTTTATAACACTATTTTAGCTAACAAAGGTTTATTAAACAGTTTATGAATAAAGCTTTTATTACACTGCCATGTTAACGTGAAATAACATAGCCCTTTATTTTTCTCCGCTCTCCGCAGTAGCGGACTATTACCTCAACCCCAGCTGTGAGGGTAGTTTGGACACAATTAAACTTCGATCACGTACAATGTAGATAGTCTGTTCCCGGTCAGGTACTTTCTGACTCGCCCATAAAGGGTTCCCTAGCAGCAAGTAAGATATTGCTTAATTGTAAAACAATTGATATGATTTTTTGGTTATAGCAATCTCTTGCAATTTATTCCTATTTTTAACTATAATGTATCAATACGGGGATTAACACGATATTTATTATGTGAAACAACATTGTGTACTCACATATTACTATTTTTGTGTAAAAATCGTAATGCGGTTAACATCTATTTACCAAGTTTCAATTGTATAGTTCTTATAGTTTTGGAAAAAAGTGGCTGTGACATACGGACGAACGGACGACGGACCGACAGACATGGTTTTCGTTATTCTGCCACGAAATGTTGGAACAACATACCGCCACCTCTAAAAACGTGTCAGACATTGAATACGTTCCGAATTAATTACAAAAAGTATACCACCAACGCTAGTTTATTGTATTTATTTTTATAGCAGTGCTCTTTCTATGGGTATATACAGAATACCAGCGTCGGGGTGGCGCGACACCCCGACACATGCTGAGTATGTGCCTTTTCGGTGTTTTACTGTGTAACGTCATTATTTTAAATGTTTAATGTTATTGTTATACACTGAAAAAATATTTTTCTTTCTTACAAGAGAGACAAGAGTTCCGTTTTTTGCCATTTGACTACGAACCCTAAAAAAGGTTTTGAAAATATAGGACAAAGCAACTGAAATTTTTACTGTGACTTTTTTTTATTTAGTCATCAAGAGGATCTTTAATTATCATACACTTTATGTTAGTCTTTCCGGAAACCGTTATTTGATGCGCATAAATTTGTGTCCGTCCGGTGTCCGGGTAGAGTTCCAGACAGTGGGGTCCTCTGTTCTCGTTTGTTTGTCGATGTAAATCTTGGCAGCTAAATGAGGGAGAATTTTGTTTGTTTTCTATTTCTATTCATGTGTAAGAATGTGTGTTTAGATAACTGATATTATTTGAGAACTTGTCCGCTGTAAAAAATATACAAAAATAAGCCATCAAAAATCTAAATACCAACCCCGAAGTTTTACTGGAGCATTTAATTTATGGGAATATAGTCGTATGTCCGTTGAAGAGCCACGCTTCGGCATGAATTTACCGGCTATACCGGAGTGATGCCTTTCAGAAAACCAGCTTTTGAAGTTTCGTCTAGTGAGAGAGGATACCGGAGGTCCAATCCGCAGAAAGGGGGTTTAAATTTTTCAGTTTTTTCATTCATAGGCGGTGGAAATCGCTTACGATCCGTTTTCTCGTCTGCCATCTATCATATAAAAAAAAGCTTTGTAGCAAACCGCATTACGAGCGGAGCTGCGTGTTTAATAAAATCAAATTAGAGATGCTCAATAAAGCCAGCTTATGTGCCGTCAAAACCACAGACTGGATTGTATGTAAATGCAACGGAAAAAATACAACGTTATATGCGACGGATGACCTCAACCATCCCTCATGGCTAGGGTCGCCAAGCGTCCGATAGAGCCGGACATAGTCAGGCTTTTTGGTTGCATGTCCGGTCAAATGAGACGTTGTTCGACCTCTTTTTTATCAGTGTCTCTTCCCAAATCATTTGTAGTCGGCTGTTTGAATATGCCGCTTCCAGCTCTTTCTATCAAACTTGCTGGTGTAGTTTTACTAAGTTTTACCAAGTGACTCCACCATGTAGCTTTGGGGCGTTTTCGTGTTTATTTTATTCTGTAAATTTTTAAAGCAATTTTGACCGGGTACTCTTCATGGTGGAGTCACTTGGTAAAACTTAGTAAAAGTACACCAGCAAGTTGGATAGAAAGAGCTGGAAGAGGCATATTCAAACAGCCGACTACAAATGATTTGGGAAGACACGCCTTCCATAGCGCAAAGAGACTGTTTATCCCACCCGACCCCCTTTATACTACGTTTTTATTAATTGGTGTAGTGTTTTAAGTACCGGGCAGTGATCTCGGAGTCCAAAGTTCGCCAATTGGGTCCTGCGCCAATTCCGCCCAATAACTTATGTTGTGCCTTGAGGTCCTTGGCGACTTTGTTCCTCCAGGGACATCTCGGACGATCGACAGTGAGATGGGTTTTGGGAACCCAGGTTCAACCAGAAAATTGAAGACCTGATATTTTCCCTAATATCGGCTGAATGATTTGGTGGGATTGTTAGTTTCTTTTTGTTTTAAGACTTGACAACCCTATCAAGGCTGGTGATACCCCGAGCCATTAATCACGTGGCGAGATTACCCGTCCTTCTGTGTGGACCCCATCTCAATACGTCTGTTCTGATTTATTACCCTGTCCATTTTCGTTATGTCCTGACCACAGTCTTAAGGAAAGACGCTGTAGTTATCAATTTACCTTTTGTATTCTACATGGCATATTTACAATCGCGAGTCATGAACTTCCCCCTGCCATCGTTATGTACTGACCACTGTCTTAATGAAAGACGCTGCAGTCTGAGGAACTGTTCGTTCTACTCCCTGCAGCTGAATTCTTACATTGAACCGCTCGCAAGCGATTGTCATTCCATCCTCATCATCTCGATGGAGGTGGTCTAATACTGTGCGTTTCTCGCGGAACTTTCTACCACGTACCTCAGTTCTGTGAAACGGTTTGGCTGTAGGAGTATTTCCCGACGTCTACGACTAATTGACCTTCAAGAGAAGAGCGTACTCTTTTAAAAAAAAAACTATCTTTTAATTTAATACAACATTCAATTATTCAACAGGGATTAGGCGCCGACTTCGGTAGAACCTTTTCTCGAGTGTACTGTTATATAATGTTATTTGAAGTGTATAAAGTGTTAGAAAATATTATTTTACACTGTTTAGTTCGTGGTTTTAGCAGGCGTTTTTATTCGCAGAAAAAATGTTTTTCATGCTTTTTAGTGTCTTTTATTTTATCACCAGTATTGTATTTACCAGATTTCCCGAATCCGAATCATTGTCTAAGCGTAACCTGTGCTCTGAAGCTTTGCTTAGCTTTTTTCGGTAACTTTGTGCTAAGCTGAGGAGGAGATGCACTTGACTTAGATCCAATTTAAATTTCACCTGATGGTAAGCGATTGCCGCCCCCTTGACCACCCGCAACACCAGTGGAGTCACAAGTGCGCTGCTGACCTTTAAACCCCCCTTTCCCCCCGATTGGGCCACCGGTACCCTCACTCACGCAGCGAATTACAGCACAATGCTGCTTCACGCCGGTTTTCTGTGAGGCCGTGTTATCACTCCAGACGAGCCGGCCCATTCATGCCGAAGCGTGGCTCTCCCACGCTCAACGTTTATCTCAAATTCGTTCTTTTTATATATTTCCTACTAAAAATAACTGTGTCTTTTTGTTACAGGTAAGAAATTCTTCAAGATACTAGCATACACAAATGTACCTACTGTAAGTTCCAACATGTATACAATATATTATTTTATTGATTTTATTGACGACCCGTATGGAACAGTGGTAGTGAACGCTGCCTTTGGTCCAAGGGTTGCGGGTTCGATCCCCGCACAGTACAAACATTTGTGTGCATGAACATGTCTGTTTGTATTGGTCTGGGTGTTTCCTATGTATTATAAGTATGTATTTACAAAAGAAAAGTATTATATTATATAGGTATATATTTGTAATCCCCATGTTGATTCTGATATCAGTAACACATGTGCTTGCGCTACCTATCTCGGAGTTAGAACAATGTAGGTGATGTTGTGAAATATTTATTTCAAATAAATTTTATTAAGAAAATAATTTGCTGACGTGCCTCAAAATAGGTAAGACCAAGGATTTAATACGAATTGCTCAACAGGCTCACATTCATCATACAGTGATCTCGGTATGTTACGGAATGGAACAGAGGGAAACCAGAACACTTGCGGGAGGTATACGACACAATATACCGCTTAGCGCGTATGTCAACTAAATTCTTCGATTTTTCAGCTAAAGTCATTTTTATATGACAAAAAGAGGCAAACAAGCAAGCGAGTCACCTGATGTTAAATGATTACCGCCGCCCATGGACATCAGTCACACCATAAGGAGTGGACATGTGTTGCCGGGCTTTTAGGAATGTATAGGCTCGTTTCCCGAAGATCTCAATGTCGTACCGGTTCGGAAATACCGCTACGGGAAGTTGATTCTACAATGAAGTGAAGTGCGTGGCAAAAAGTGACGTGTAAAGCGCATGGTGGTGGACCTCCACCCATCCAGATGGTACTGGTGGAATTCTAGTTTACGGCGTGTAGTACGGTGGTTGTCATTAATGCTTCATGGGAAATCCTTAGTTACTTACTTACTTACAGGATCTGTTAGTTCAGATGTCAGACAACCATATTCAATTAAAGTTATGTTTTATAAAATTTGTATCATGGTGTATTTATGGTCAGCAATAAACGGTCGGTTACAACTACTTGGCACCAGCAAAACGTACTTATGTAATTGTAACCTTATGACCACCCTCACTCTTACCGAGGCCCCATGTGGTCCCGGCAGAGTAGAATAGGCCACCCTCACTCTTACCGAGGTGTCGTAAAAGGCGACTAAGGTAAAGCTGCTGGCATGATCATCAGCACCCAGAGAAGGAAAACTCTGCATTTATATCAAAACCCTCGCCAACCCGTCTGCCAAGCTTGGTGAGTATGGCAATTACCCCTCATGTGATTGAGGGAGGCCCGTGCCCCAGCAGTGGGGACTTAAAATGGGCTGATGATGATGATGATGAACCTTATGACCCGAGATGTTATGTGGTCCTATGTAATGCTAGCTTCGCGGGTGCTGAGGCGCTCGCAGGATTCTAACAGAGAGCTGAGAGAAGGCGCCACAAGCTTTTAAACTACCTAGCTAGAAAGTGAGAGTTTAAATAAAAAGAGTTTAATTATGAGGGCTGAATATTTACTAAAAAAAATACAAAATATATACTTTTTAAAAAGAGAATTTTGGTTCTGGCTTTTATGTTCGTGTTACTAAAGTCTAAAATCTCAGCGTGTCATTCCCAGTTACTTCCAACGCAACACTGTCACTTTGTCGCAAACACCTCTTGTGTACAGTCACTCCAACTCATCTAAACACAATTCCTACTACAGGGTTGTACTCGCGTAGTACGCTCGGATCGATGGCGAGGTCGTTGACCCCGCCAGCTGGCCTCATCTGTTGCGATCCAGGGTCGGCCCGAAGGTCACTGTGCTGACAACTTATTGACACACTTCTGCATCACTCCTTGCTCTTAGGAGAGATAGACAGATAGGCTTAGGGTAAATGGAAATCAATCATGATACCTATTATGAGGTTTTCGGGATGTAAACGATAAAAATAACGGTGTATACAGGGTGTTTCTGTGAACATTTACATCCCTTTGACCACGTGTTATATCAACCAATATGAACAACATTTGTTCAATGACTTTTGGAAATTCGCTTAAAAAAATGTCAACTTTTCATACAAAGTCGGTCGCGTGCTTTGTATTTTGTATGGGACTCGAAAAAATTTCCGACGTATTTCGAAAACTCGTAGAACAAATGTTGCTCAGAATGGTTGGTAGAACACGTAGTTAAAGGGATGTAAATGTTCACAGATACAACCTGTATTTGTGATTTCGCTGTTGGTTCTAATATTCGTAACGCAGGTGCTTGAGCTTCCTATCTCGGAATCAGATCAATGTGTGTGATGATGTGAAATATATATTTTTTTATGTGTTCGGAGGCAGACGAGCAGACGAATCACCTGATGGTAAGCAATGACCGCTGCCCATTGACACCCGCGACATCAGTGGAGTCACAAGTGCGCTGCCAACCCCCCTTTCCTCTGGATTGGGCCTCCAGTACCACTCATCGAGCCGGCCCATTCATGCCGAAGCGTGGCTCTCCCACGGTGAACATTTATTTTTATTTATTTACTTGCATTTAGAGTTTTTCTTTGCCTTTTGTAATATGAAATTATGCCCTTGGATAAGATTCATATCACGTGAAATTATATTGAGACTGCAAAAGTCATTACTATGTAGCTGTGTTTTTACAGCCTGTTGAGAATTTTCTAGTGGTAGCCTCATTTCAAGCTCTTAAGTATGTAAACTCCATAACACGCCTACTAACATCATCATTGCAGCCAATAGACGTCCACTGCTGGACATAGGCCTTCCCCAATGTTCTCCACACAGATCGTTCCTGTGCCGCCCGCATCCAATGGATTCCCGCGATCTTCACCAGATCGTCGCGAGGGTCCACCTTGTGGGAACATATTTACACTCAAATAACAAAAATTGCAATATTGTGTATTTCTTAAAAGTATTGGGACTGCTCTGGACTCCTTAAAAAAAGACCCCAAGCGCGCACACGTATAGTATACTTTCTCATACACACACATTTACATCTCTCATTTTATTTCTTTATTTACTTTATTATGTTGTTAAGTACCTACTACAAAACTAATAAATCTTATCTCCCATTAGGAAAGCTTTGCCAAAAGGAAAACAGCCTGCAACAGTTTATTCACATAAAAATGTTGGCGCAGATAAAATAACAATATGATGCGCAGTTAGCATTCAGGAACGAGGCGAGGCGTGTGTTGTCGATGTATTGGTGGAACATGGCTGCGACCCTCGCAGGGCATTAGGGGCAAATGTGTGGAGCATCAAACTTGTCTTAGGGGTCAGACGCACTGGGAGATAAGCTATAAGAAAGCTAAAGAAGTCAGCTAAACCAATAAAAATAAAGTTTAAAAACTAAAACCCGACTACAAAAAAACACGCTCTAAAATTAAAATTCAAAAACTAAACCCCGTCTACAAAAACACGTTCTAAAAAGTAAGAAACAAGAAAATTGTCTCTGCTGAAATTATTATGCCGTATTGCCGTGGTCGTATGTACGTATCTACTGTAGCAAAACATATTCATTATAATCTATATTTTTTTGACAGGACGAAGTCTGTCGGGTCAGCTAGGAATAAAATAAAATCAATGTGGCATCCGACCACGGCGATACGGCATAATAATTTCCGCACAGACAATTTTCTTGTTTCGTACTTTTTAGAACCTATTTTTGTAGTCGGGGTTTAGTTTTACAACTATATTTTTAGAGCATGTTTTTTTGGCAGTCGGGTTTTGGTTTTTAAACTTTATTTTTATTCAACATATTTTTAGTTATGTTAATAAAATGATATGGTATTTGAAGTGTGCTAAAAAGCTTCCTAGAGGGCACTGTAGTCAATTTAACGTGACGTCCTGTCGCCTATAACCAGAAGACAATCAAGACGCTTCTAACAACATCTCGTTTGATAACTAATTTAGAAGTTATGAGGGAACAGATTCACAACCATACATACATACAGGTCAAAATCAAAATCCTACAAATTATAATACTCGTAGCAATAAAATTAATTAACAAATATCAGTACGCGCGAAATCTACAGTGAATCTGACAGCTCGAGGACAGACACCACTAGGGATGTGGTATGGACTAGTGATGTCTAGCCATTCGATTTTTATTCGGTAAACAATAATAACAATAGGTTTTACGTTTATTGAGTGACTGTGACTGATTTTGATTGTAGACCATAAAAAGGTTATCACGTCACAAAAATATCTTCGCTTCAAATACGCACTGGGCCTTACCCTGCTTCCGAGTGGAGGGTAAAGTTATCCGCTGTCGTGTAGCGAATCTTCTTTCCTATTAGCTGCGTAAACTCGACTCTGGTGGATTCGTTTTGTGCCCGCCAAGTTTTGCTATTTGCTACGTAGCTGAGATTAGGATTCATGGTGCTTCTAACTTAAAATGTTGAATAGGAATCTTTTTGATTTTAGATTAACTATTAATAAAATAAACGATTCTTTTAATCATTCATATATAATTAATTCAAACATTAATAGGTTTGAATAAATACTCCAAAACTGACCGAGGGAGAGTCATGCTTTTTCATGAATGGGCCGAATCGACCAGAGGAAACCAGCGTCAAGCAGTGCTTGCGCAGTGTTCTGACCGGAGGCTCAATTTGCGAACAAGGGGAAAATCTTGGCGGCGTACTTGTGACAACAACTATTGTTCTACGACTTTTGGAAAATCGTCGAAATTTTTTTTTACTTTCCCCATACAAAACCAACAAGTCACGTGATCGACTTGACTTTGTATGAAAAGTTGACATTTTTTTAATGCCTATTTACAAAAGTCATAGAAAAGACGTTGTTTGGAATGGTTGGTAGAAGAGGTGGTAAAAGTGATGTACATTTTTACCGAACCATTCTGCGAAGAAGTCTAAAACGCGAAAGATATCCCGCAGAGCTTCTGGGAAAACCTCTTGAGAAAATGTCTACAGGGCTTAGAAAACTTTTCCAGATTGAGTCAGTAATAAAACAGCGTCTATTCAAATTGAAGTATGATATAAATGAATTCAGCAAGCGACCAGATTGATAGGGCTCCCCAATTTGAGTTATAACAGTTCTTTGACGAGTTGCAAAGTCAGACGGGAACAGTGTTGCTAGCCCGATATTAATTTAACAAAAGTTTATTAATTTTATAAAAAAAACGATGCTAAAAAAACAAGAAGAAAAGTAAACCTTCAAGAAAAGAGGGTAATCTATACTATTTTTAAAGAGGTAAATTCTTCAGGCAGCGTAAACGCTAATCAGAAAACACGAAACGCTTGCGCGATGTAATCAACACCTAGCGCCATCTATTAGTATGAAGTGGAACTAATGTCCCAAAATGACGAGAGGGTGGTCTACTTCCATTGTAAAAGGCTGCACTGGATTATTCATTCATGGGTAGTGGCAAGCGCTTACCATCACGTGCTCCGTTGAGAGAATGAATGGATGAATGAATAATTATATTCATAAATACGTTACAGACTAGGTCATAAGGAAATAAAAGAGATCAGCAAACAATGGCACGCAAATTAAGTTCTGCGATCGCGTCATGACATTGATATCGAAGAATTCGTTGACCTACGCGCTAGGCAGTATACCGTATCGTGTCTCTCATGCAGACGTTCCATATAGTCTGTCTCTTCCTGACACTTTTGAACCACGCCGAGATCTAAGTACGCGCGAACGTGCCTATGTCTGCGTAGGTTGTTTAGTACGCAATTCGGAGGGCCTAATTTAAAGCAGAAGTTACGACCGAACCGGAGTTTCTCTTTCACACGCGCTGTGTGTCTCCTTTGTTTGGATGCGACAGGAATATTCTCGTTTGTTATGGGACGGCTTTAAATTAAGCCACCAGGTACAAAAGAAATGAGAGTAGTCCGTTTTAAAAGGGCGGTTTACTTGTGGCTCCTCGGATGTTGCACCCCATGAGGAATGTTGGACACCCAATGGGCGCCGGTGATCGCTTACCATCACTGATCCGTCTGCCCGTCTATCCTCTAGCTCATCTTATCATCTACTTTTACTACTAGTTTTAAATTACTTAAATGTAAGTGATATGTACAGTCGCCTGCAATTAACTACAATAAAAATAACGTTTATTCTTACCATAATCATTTGTACAATACAAACAATTACAAACACGTTATGTATGGTAGGTAACAAGAATCTTAAGTTCGTAAAAGTTACAGTACAGTAAAGTAAGAACTCACAGTGAGGACTATGGCGGGTCAACACCTGAATTAGGAATATCCTGTATCTCAAGGTTGTAAACCCTCCACCCCTTATAATGGTCAGTTTTTAATTAATAATACAATCCATTCCACAACAAGGCTTAAATAAAACTACTGGATACAATTCAAAATATTGATACGGTTACTGCAAAGAGCAAGAACACACACAAAGAAACCTCAAATCAATTATGAGCAGTATGCAGCAAATTAAGTTAAAGATGAATTAAATTAAACGCACAATGAATTAAATTAAACTAAACATTATTTTTAAATTTTTCAGTACAAAAGGAAATAACATTAAAAAAATATACTTAATTTAAGTATATGTATTATATATATGTGTACATCTACTTTTTCTAATCTTTTACAATAATATATTTTATTAAGATTTACAAAAATTTAAGATTAACAGGCTCTTTTTTAAAAAAATCTTAAGCTATCCGCAATTTATATCAATTTATGACTATTTGAGTTGTACAAGTTAATGAGTTAACATATGGTGGTTTGATCCCAGCTTAAGATTTCTAACGGAAAGGAGGACTTGGAAAAAGCTTAATATGGTGTCTAGGATATCTGGAGGGCACGCTGATTTTAACCTCTACTTAGTAATTGGGGGGGGGCCTACATGATAATTTAGAAGAGTTAGTTTTTTCTTTAAGGTGGATTTTAACGTAATTCCATCATCATGTAGTTCCTCGAATCATAAAATACCTATAAGAAAACGGCCCGGTATAAATTGATTCACGTCTAGCGAGTCCCGACTTAAATACTGGTAAATGGGTATGGGTAATTAAATGTAAACACCTCGACTCTTAAGGCGGAACAATATGGATTTATATTTGAATGAGGTTGTATACTTATAAGTGCCCGTGACTGTACAAGCCTATGCAAATAAAGATTTTTTTGGATTGATTGATTTATATGATATTAGTGTGATTTAAATGGTACAAAGTTATTATGGCAACTTTCGTCAAAATGTTCCGGTCCTCGGACCGCGTTCCGGCAATTGGAACGAATTGTCGGAACAATCCGAGGCGTCCGCTCTTGGGACTGACAATCTTGTTTTGTAAGTTTTGCGGCGAAATTAATTCTATTTCTTAGGATAATTTGGAGATTCCTCGACGGGTCTGCTCTTTCGATTGTTTTAAGATTCATTTCATTTCTGAATTGGCGCCTTTACTTTGTCAAAACTTAAATCGAAAATCTAAGAATAACACTCAGAACACTTTTTTCACACCATTCTAGCCATTGTGATGTTTTACATTAGTTTGAAAAAGAAATTTTGTCAATTCGTAGACACCTTGTTTGGTGTCTGTGCGCTAGTGTGAAACATATTCGACTTTATAGAAAGAAAGAAAAATCGTTTATTCGACACTTATCTGAAACGGTCCTTACTCAGCATTTAGCTATGGCATGGGCCATGGCGCTGATTTGCAGTAGAGACCGAATCGCAGACTAATTGTTAACTTTATTGCGCTTCATACTTAAACTTAACATTTGCATATGACATTGTAATTAAAACATAGAAATGCTTATCAAGTATAAGAAGTAAATGTAAAAAGAATTGCCCTAAAGGGTAAAAAGGGATATTATTACTGAGACTATTGATGTCCATCTGTCAGTCTGTCCGGTTGTCTGTCTCCAGGCTGTATCCCAAGAATCTAGCGACAGCTAGACAGTTAAATTGCGTTTTTGCCCGTTGACGGTCTCCACCACGACTGTTTAACCGCGATAGTAAGACAGACAAAATTTTCTCAATTGAAGTATTTATATTGCGAAAGGCTCAAAGTCACCCAGAGAGCAATGGAGAGGGCTATGCTCGGAGTCTCTTTGTGTGATCGTATCAGCAATGATGAGATCCGCACGAGAAACAAGGTCACAGACATAGCCCAAAGGATTGCATGTCTCAAGTGGCAATAGGCAGGCAGCGAGGAGAACAGACGGCTGTTGGGGCGGAAAGGTCTTCGAGTGGAGGCCACGTTCAGAAAGTCGCAGCCGCGGCAGGCCCCCACAAGGTGGACCAAAAATCTGCTGAAGGTTGCGGAAATCCATTGGATGCGGGCGGCACAGGACCGATATGAGTGGAGATCATTGGCGGCGAAGCAAAAAGCACTTACACAATTCGTCGACATACCAAGGTCTCCGGTAGCTTAAGTCGGTAAAGCAGTTTCCCGGTTAGCAAGAGATCGTGGGTTCGAGTCCCACCCGAAGACTGTCGAAATTTTTTTAAGTGCATTATATACTTAAGAATAAATAGCAAAAAATTGCTGTGCCCAAAAAAAATCATATTGTTGCCTTGTTTTGCCGTGGAACTTCTTTCCTGGCGCGGACTCTTAGCGCGCATTGTATTCGGATACACGTCTAATACACGCTTGGCGTACGTTTGGATACGCGTCGGATTGTCGCCGAAGTGAGTACGCCGACGGAGTGGCTTTCTGTGATAAATCGCTTCCTGCCAGAGGGAAAAGCGGTATCAGTAGACGGCTTAATACATTCATTGTGTGCATGTCGTGATGTATATCATAGATTTAATATCTTTACTATTCTATAGTAACTTATATAAAGCAAGTGACATGCATAGGTATTGAGGAAATTTGACAGACTGTGATAACCTGTGTGAAGGTTATAATAATACTTATATGTATCCGAAAAATGAACCACGTGCGATGTAATCGACACCTAGCGCCATCTATTAGTAAAGTTGGGAACTTGTAGCAACATTGATTTTAGAAACCAAGATCATTATGATCTACTTTTGGTACCTTAGGCGATTCCGATACCCATAGCACGAATGTTTACTTCGAAATCAGGTCGAACTAACAAGTATTTGAACTGATATTTTTTTTTATTCGCCAATCATAATTTTTACATATTATTTGCACTTACAAACAATAGGGACAGTGAAAACTTCAAACTAAATAATATTTTTTACATCTGCGCCTGAACTAGGTTAATAAATAGCCTGTATCTCAGGCGTCAGCGCTCATCCTTGTGTTACAATATTGTGATGATAACAGTTAATTGTATTTGTGCTAATCAATCAAGAAGTTTTTAACATAAAAATAATTAAAATAATATAAAAAGACAAAAAAATTGTTTGAGATTAATTAATACAGAAGTCACTTGCATTCTATTTTTAAATTTATTTGAATTAAATTATTAAACTAAAATAAATTGACTTCTATGATTTCGTACAAATTAAATTCTATAACTAAATTAAATAAATTAAATTACATTCAACATTTTATAATTGCATAATATAAATAAAAGATAATCTAAAGAGAGTTTTTCTTTTGTGTGCGTAATATGTGAGTGAGTGTATGTGTGTAGGAGGGTGTGTATTATTTATTAATTTAAATTTCATTTTAATATTAATTATACAGGATTAAATAATGTTTTCCGTTTGATCATAATTTAGTAGTTCAAGATATTGGATTAATTTAAGTTTGCATTCTTTTTTGCACAGCGAGTAAATATTATTTTCTTTGTTTAATTTATTATATAAGTAGGGTCCCAAGAAACAAATGAATCCATTTGTGTATGCATGCTTAAAAGTAGGCTTAATACAGACTATCCCAACGTCTTCTATCCGCATAACAAGGATCAAAATTGCATCTTGTTTCATCACTACGGCTAGTATAAAAAATTGTCTCACTGTTAAAACATCACATGGTTTGTACAAAACATGTGTGAAGGAAGGTACAAACTTTAAGTATCGCTCTTTGTGCAATTTCGAGCTTTATCATTGTTGATTTTGGAACATCACCCCAACTTGTTATAGATCATCATAATCAGCCTATCCAATTGTTCGCCACTGTGATCTATCCATGGCTTCTCGCATCCAGCTCTTGCCAGCCATCCTGCGCAGATCGTCCCCCCACCTAGCCAGAGGGCGCCCTACATTACGTTTGCCAAGACGCGGTCTCCACTCTAGAACTCGTTTACCCCATCGGTTGTCGGTTCTGCGGCTAATATGGCCAGCCCACTGCCACTTAAGCTTGCTAATCCGGTGAGCAATGTCGATGACTTGTTATACAGTATGACAATATTGATTCGACTAATGCAACGTACACTCTTTTTAATAATAAAGAATCGGTGATATATCTTAATTTTTTGAATAAATATTTTAGTTTTCTTAATCTCACGACCAAGAGCTCAATATGCAGTTTAAAATTTGAACAATTGTCAAGCATCACACCCAGGTACTTCATAGAATTAGTCTTGGACAAGGTTGGACAGTCACAGTAAGTCTGGTCTAAGCCATTACAGTGGTGTGCAATAATTTTATAAGGAGATGACGTGTTAGTTATATTACGCATGGAGAAATTGATATACTTTGTTTTAACTGCATTTAATATTATTAATAATAATAATAATAATTCTCACAACATCGCATACGTTGACCTGATTCCGTACTAAGTAGCTTAAGCACTTGTGTTACAGATATCAGACAACAGAGGAACACAAATATATACTTAAATACATATATTACACCCAGACACTGAACAAACACAAGTGTTCATCGCACGAATGTTTGTCCAGGGTGGGGATCGAACCCACGACCTTTGGCGTAAGAGGCAGGGTCACTACCAATTGCGCCATCCGGTCAGTCTTTTTAGTTTAGTGTTAAAACATTTCTCTGTAGCCATTTACAAACATTATCAAATCCCAATTGAGCTATTTTGTATACATCTGACCAAGATCCAGCTGAAAATAAAAGTGCCGTATCATCTGCATTTATCATATTCATAAGTACATTATTTCTGTATTCACCAAAAGTTATACATCAAAAAGTTGTATTCTCATCTGATACATAACGTGGTTTCCTTAGGTCCATGGAACCCTCAAAAGTAACGAATGGTCTTCCGGCTCGGCTTTGTGTTTACACGCGAAATCCGGCTCGCCGTAAAAATGTCGAGCCCGTAATATATGAGGGATAAACTATGCAAAGAAGATTTTCCTTGGTAAAAAGTATTATTAGCATAATTACGCGGCTGTTAGTATAATACTCGGTGTTTTGTACAAAAATAAGGCGCAGTACAGAAATTCTCAGTAGCCCCTATTGTAGTATTTATGATGACGAAAATAAGTTCAATATAATAATATAATATAATTCTCACAACATCTCATACGTTCACCTGATTCCATACTAAGTAGCTTAAGCACTTGTGTTACAGATATCAGACAACAGAGGAACACAAATATATACTTAAATACATATATTACACCCAGACACAAACACAAGTGTTCATCGCACGAATGTTTGTCCAGGGTGGGGATCGAACCCACGACCTTTGGTGTAAGAGGCAGGGTCACTACCAATTGCGCCACATATTAGCGATCTCTCTGATTTCGCAAATGTTCATGGGCGACTCGCTTGTCCGCCTCTAGCATAAAAAAAGAGTTACTTTAATAAAAAATAATAATTGATAACGCTGCCATTACCTCTTCCTCATCTTAGTATCTAATTCCCAGTTGCGTCCAAAGCTTAAAACTCTATACTTTATTTGCTCCAAAATATTATATACAGGAATGGTTAATAGTAATAATATTAAATTACAGGATTGTGTCAGTCGCTTCGAAGCCCGGGGTACGCTTGCACCTCGAACCAGGATTCGGAAAGTCTGTTAATTACAATGAAGCAAATTGCGTCTCATCTTCGCAAACCTTAAATAAGAGAACCAGACCAACTGGATCACGGTTACACGTTAGATCATTCTCACTAGTATTGGTGTTGCTTTGCTAAGTTCAAAGGATGACTAGGGCGTTGTGGTTGTTTTGCTTAAAATCAGGTGTTTTATCTGCGACCTTTTACATGAAGAAAATAATCGCTGATTTTTCTTGCGCTATCTGATACGACAACTATTTTCTCTAACTTAATTTTAAACCTTTTTATAAACTCGTAAATACTACTTTACTGGATATGAAGACTTTTTCAACCTTTTATTAATTTTCTACATTCAGAACGTAATTATCGTAATTACTCTCATTATTTTTCATACACATACGTGTATTACACTGACCTCGTTCTTATCCCCGTTGAACTTTGACAGACATCAGTCGTGCTACTGACCATTTTTCGACTGTGATAAAACTTTGTGTAATCCTTGAGTTACTAGGGGCAAGCAAAGCTTAGGTGGTATTAAAATATTTTGTGGAAAGACTTGTTCGTTTCGAATTTACGTTAAGTTGCTGGACTTGAGTCTATGTACCTACTCCGCGATTCAACGAAGCGTAGGTATTCTATTGGTATTTATGTAATTTACATCTCCACGTTGAATATTAATTAAAGGGCTGGTGTCGCGGGTGTCCATGGGCGGCGGCAATCCCTTACCATCCGGTGATCCGTCTGCTCGTCTGCCACCTATCACATAAAAAAGGACATCCTCTTATTATATCCTGTTGACGACCCATTTGGAACAGTGGTAGTGAACGCTACCTTTGGTCCAAGGGTTGCGGGTTCGATCCCCGCACAGTACAAACATTTGTGTGCATGAACATGTCTGTTTGTATTGGTCTGGGTGTTTCTTTGTATTATAAGTATGTATTTACAAAAGAAAAGTATTATATGTATATATTTGTAATCCCACTGTTGATTCTGATATCCGTAACACAGGTGCTTGAGCTACCTATCTCGGAGTCAGATCAATGTATGTGATTTTGTGAAATATTTATTTATATTTATTATTTGGTCCAAGTGTCGGCCAGATACATGTTTAACTGTATTCTGTAAGACTTGCCCCCCCTGAGTATTTATTACTATGGCATCAAAACTGTAGGTTTTATTTGAAGTCAAAAATCAACATCTCCATAAATTTTAAGTGAATTAACTATTCATTACATCAGTTTTAAAATTGATTCTTTTTTTTTGATATGCCAAATCTTAAAATTCCACATCAGAGACAAGTCCTAACAAAACCTACAGCATTTTTTTTCATCTAATTTGATAGTGTTTGTCCTTTCGTTGAATTAAATGTTCATAGCACTTTGATATCAGGTCGCAGTATGTATATTGTCCGATATTGATTTATCTACGGTATGTGAGGATTTTATGCTTTAGTTAAACCCCGATTGTTTCATAAATATTTGAATAGAATGTATCAATTCATTCGGCCGCGACAAGATTAATAATGAAAAGCGTATTTTATTTGATTGGATACATTTTTTTATTTATGATTTTGTGATGGGTAGTGGTTTGAGATGGTAAAGATATAGTGTTGTTTTTTGTATGTTGTGCAAAAGAGCTTAAAAATAATAATAAGTTCCTCATTAACCGTATGGTCCCCGGCAGAGTAGAATAGGCCACCCTCACTCTTACCGAGGTGTCGTAAAAGGCGACTAAGGTAAAGCTGCTGGCATGATCATCAGCACCCAGAGAAGGAAAACTCTGCATTTATATCTAAACCCTCGCCAACCCGTCTGCCAAGCGTGGTGAGTATGGCAATTACCCCTCATGTGATGGAGGGAGGCCCGTGCCCCAGCAGTGGGGACTTAAATGGGCTGACGATGACCTCATTAATATCTGTATGAGTCAACCGAGATTGTCTATACCTATTACCATACCATTCAATTTTGTAATTTTTCTATGTATTATAGGTATGTTATTTACGAAATAAAGGTTTTAAATGTGTTTATGTATTTGTGAATTTGGTAAACCTACTTTTCATTCTGATATCCGTAACATAGGTGCTTGAGCCACAAATCTCGGAGTCAGATCAATGTATGTGATGTTATGAAGTATTGATTCATTTTATAATATTTGATATAGTTAAAATTGTATCTAACGTGGTTGACATGGACGTAGAGAAAATTTGTAAGACACCTTTTCCCACCTACTTTGTCAACTCATAATCTTAGCAAGATGAATCTTAATACTTCCCTGGAATTCTAAGACTATTGAATTTCAAAACACTTCGTTAGTTACAAATCCAAAGAGCTTTCAATATCAAATCATGGTAATGAAATTAATTTTCGATCGAGCTTGGATATCAATTTTCATTTAAAACCGATTTAGAATCGTCGGAGACCACGACTTTTCTAAACTTTTCTTATTTTAAGACATCAATCAGAATTATTTTAAGAAAATTTTCGACTAAGCTATTGTTTTATGTTATTTGAGTTAAAATCAAAGTTTACCAAAAGCACTTCGTGCCCTAGTAATATTATTACCTACTAGTTTCATAGACTATATCTCTTCCTAGCGTGTGGAATAAATATTTCAAATATTTCATAACATCACATACATTGATCTGACTTTGAGATAGGTAGCTCAAGCACCTGTGTTACGGATATCAGAATCAACAGTGGGATTACAAATATAAACATATAATTCCTTTAATTTGTAAATACATACTTATAATACATAGAAAATACCCAGACTTATACATGTTTCTGCATACAAATGTTTGTACTGTGCGGGGATTGAACCCGCAACCCTTGCAAAGGCAGCGTTCACTACCACAGTTTCAATGTTAGAGGCGACATACGAACAAGTTAGAGTCACCTAATGGAAAGTAATCAACGCCGCCCATGAACATCCGCGAAACCAGAAATATCGGTAATGTGTTGCCGACCTTTTTAAAAAAGAGTACGCTCTTCTCTTGAAGGTCCCTAAGTCGTAGTTGTCGGGAAATACTCCTGCAGCCAAACCGTTCCACAGTACTGAGGTACGTGGTAGAAAGTTCCGCGAGAAACTCACAGTATTAGACCGCCATCCATCGAGATTAAGGGGATGGAATGACAATCACTTGCGTGTGGTTCGATGTAAGAATTCATCTGCAGGGATCAAACAGTTCCTCAGAGCACTCCCCGGTATAGATGCGATATAGAATGCTGAGGGAAGCTATTTCCTCCCACACTTTATTGCACAAAACTAATTTTAATAATTACTATTATAACAAATTTTAATAATATATAAACTATTTAATACTAATTAACGTGCTTTGAATTGTATCAGCTTCAGTAACGTGTATGGCTTTCACCTAAAATGTTTCGCTATTTAGTTTCCAATGAACGAAGCAATAGTGGTGATCGGAATCCGATGTCAATTATTTTAGAAGCAATCAACAAAGCACTTAGTGCCTATTAAATTAACACACGATGCGAATATTCGATTATTGTTGATTTCGATTTAAATGACTTTTGTTATTGATATTTTTCATATGTGATAGGTGGCAAACGAGCAGACGGATCGCCTGTTTGTAAGCGATTGCCGCCGCCCATAGACACCCGCGACACCAGTGGAGTCACAAATGCGCTGCCAACGCTTAAACCCCCGTTAAAGGGCCCAATCCTGGGAAAGGTCCCTCGGAGCCTTCACTCACGCATCAAAACACAGCTCAGTTCTGCGCCTCACCAGTTTTCTGTGAGGCACAATATTTTAGTGTCAATGTATGAGCCGAAACGTAAACTTTTACGGTACGGCTGGTCCACAAGTTAAAGGTCGCTCAGCGGGATATGGAACGAGTAATGCTCGGCGTCTCTCTCCGAGATCGAATCCGAAATGAGGTGATCTAGCAGAGAACCAAAGTCATCGACATTGCTCACCAAATTAGCAAGCTTAAGTGGCAGTGGGCTGGCCATATTAGCCGCAGAACCGACAACCGATGGGGTAAACGAGTTCTAGAGTGGAGATCGCGTCTTGGCAAACGTAATGTAGGGCGCTCTGGCTAGGGGGGGGGACGATCTGCGCAGGATGGCTGGCAAGAGCTGGATGCGAGAAGCCATGGATAGATCACAGTGGCGAACAATTGGAGAGGCCTACGTCCAGCAGTGGACTGCGATAGGCTGATGATGATGACTTATAAATAGTCTTAAATCATTCAAATGTATGACGATTTGTAAGTGCTGTGTACAAGCCTATGCAAATAAAGAATTATTTGATTTTGATCTTGTGTTTGCGCACTGACTCATCGTTGAGATTGGCCGCCGTAGCCACAATCGGTTGGGGAATGTTGTTTTTTTTATATTATAACTGATGTAGCAGGAAAGCGGACCCCGAGCTCCAGCAAAGTACCAGCTTGGGATACAACTGGGAATTACAATATGCTGAGATGAGTCAAGACTCAACATCTTTATTGCATATTATAATCTGTCCCGCCCTAACTTCGTTTCGGTACATTAATTCCACTTTATGCCAATAGATGGCGCTAGGTGTTAATAACATCGAATTACTTACCTATAAGCTAGTCTGCTGTCTGCAGGATTTACCTCTTTTTAAATAGTGTAGACAGGTTACAACATTAAGTTCTTAATTAAATGTAGAACAATTGATGTTTAATATGTTTGTTAGAAGAGATGTTTAAAGGGATGTAAATGTTTACCTACACACCCTGTTTAAAAACATTAACCAATGTTATCACTGTATGATAAAGTGTTTTGGTTCCCTTTAAATATTCCCAATAGCCTTATTAACAGACCCTTCATATTATTCAGTTTGATCCTAAAACAACATTAAATTTGAATCGCATGAGTGGAAACTAAATAAAAACACATCGACCCGTGTAGAATCTGCAAACAGAATCCTGAAACCCTTGGTTTGCTTAAATAATAATAAAAACTAATATAAAAGTGCCAAACAAAAAACAATTATGAAGATGTTAATTTTTGAACAAATAAACCCAAAATTAATGACTCTATGGTACAGCTTTGGTACTATAGTCATCATTTCAGCCAATAGACGTCCACTGGACATAGGCCTCCCCCAATGTTTTCCACACAGATCGGTCCTATGCCGCCCGCATCCAATGGATTCCCGCGATCTTCACCAAATCGTCGATCCACCTTGTGGGGGGCCTGCCACGGCTGCGACTTCCTGTACGTGGCCTCCACTCGAGGACCTTTCCGCCCCAACGTAATAAAACGTACTATAGTAATAAAACCTAATTAGCTATAATATCATTGATAGCTAAATATCGGCGGAAGGGCAAAATACTTAGACGAAATTTTCCTTCCGAAAACCTGTAGGGAAGAGGCGAGTTTCCTCCCCCTCTCCCCCATAATCCAACAGCTTAACAATTGTTTTGGCTCCGCGTCTATTAATTATTAAGAACCTCTAAATTCGCTTTTTTGAGAGCGTTTTTACAGCCTGTAGCCACGGTGAATGAAATGTCAGTGAGGATAAATAAATAAATAAATCATTTTTATTTTCTCATCACAAAGGTCAACCAATGACAATACATTAAGGTAACATAATATTTGAGGTATATAACCTTGTGAGAGACTGGTGTCCATACTAGGGTAATCCCTGTGTTACGGATCGCCAGGCCCCCACCCTCAGACTTATTGGCTTAGTTGACAAGTAAAGGTTTGTATATTAATGACTTATGGATAATATTTTATATTTTATCTTAATTTTACAAAAGAAAAACAAAAAAGTGCGTGCATGAATGAAACGTGTGTGTGCGTGAGTGTGTATGTGCGTGTGCGTGTGTGTGTGTGTGTGTGTGTGTGTGTGTGTGTGTGTGTGTGTGTGTGTGTGTGTGTGTGTGTGTGTGTGTGTGTGTGTGCGTGTGTGTGCGGTGTGTGTGCGTGTGTGTGTGTGTGTGTGTGTGTGTGTGTGTGTGTGTGTGTGTGTGTGTGTGTGTGTGTGTGTGTGTGTGTGTGTGTGTGTGTGTGTGTGTGTGTGTGTGTGTGTGTGTGTGTGTGTGTGTGTGTGTGTGTGTGTGTGTGTGTGTGTGTGTGTGCGTGTGTGTGTGCGTGCGTGCGTGCGTGCGTGCGTGCGTGCGTGTGGATGGTTGGAGTTTAAATATTTACACAAGATATTAATGCGTTGAACAAGGAAATTATGAATGCAATATTGTGTTCAAGTCTTACAACTTGACAGCGCACTTGTGACTCCACTGGTGTTACAGGTGTCCATCAGGTGATCCGTCTGCCACCTATGTCAAAAAAAAAAGCTTGTGAAAGAATTACTTTTGCAAACATTTACATCGCACAATTTAACCGATTTGCATTTTTTAATGTGGTAGGTGGCAGACGAGCGATTGCCGCCGCTCATGGACAACCATGACATCAATGGAGTTACAAGTGCACTCCAAACCTTTAAGCTCCCCTTTTATCCCGAATTGGGCTTACGTTACCCTCACTCACTCGGCAAAACACAGCAAAGACACTGCTTTACCCCAGGTTTTCTTTTGGACCATAGTATCGTGTGGCTTAACTGTCATCCATGCCACAGGGTGGCTCTCCCGTGGTCAAAAGCACTTAAGGTCTAAATCACGCAAAATCAAATCAATCCGCAATTTGATGTCGTAGTTTTTTTTGGATCCGTTTTCATCTTCCGAAGATATGAAATGGAATGGATGTGTTCATTAAGTTTGCATCAACCACCATTCTTTCTTATCCATCGCACTATTGGTTCATCACATTTATTTCTTTCCACCTCATCAATCCACCACCTGCTCCGAACGAATCCTTATTATTATAACGAATGTAATATTTCATTTACGCTATCTTATCGTTCGTCTCCTTTCATCATTGTAGGCAATTAGTCTTCATTTTACCCTCGCAATTTCCCTTCTTTCGCTAGCCTATTTTTACCACCTTCAAAGAAAGTGGTGGTTCTATTATTTTTCTATTGATAATGTTGCAAAGAGTAATTAATTAAGATCTCTAATGTGAGTGTCTTTCTTGACAAATGGAACATTGATACAGATAACAGGACATGCAAAAAAATTTGCATTACCCAGAGGTTAAATATCAAAAAATCTAGGCATTTTTAACAAGATTTTATTCAAATACTTTTGTACTACTATCCATATGTAATATCACGTTTAAAATAAATCACTTTAGTAAATTTTTTCATGTACCTATGTAGGCCACAGAAGAGACACAGGAAGTAAAAAAAATGTGTTTGAATGTGTTAGCGAGCGAGGCAAGTAAGGCGTAAAAAAATAGACAAATGCATAAATACGGCTCTAGCGACATTGATAACAATGAGTTCGTTGACCCACGCGCTATGCAGGATATTGTATCGTGTCTCTCCTACGCAAGTTCCGTAGTCTGTCGGAATAGCATAGTCTGGCTCTGTCTTACGAACCGAATCCATGCCGAGATCAATATGTGTGCGTAGGCTTTTAAAAAAACTGTAAAAAAGCGGCATTCTGTGTCTATATGTTTTGTGTAAGAGGTTATAATGTAAGCAAAGTTATGCGCTTATACCAAATAAATAACCTTTTTTATCCGGGTGAACACATTCTATCTTGAAAAGTATATGTACCTAATTTAATTAACTATAAAATTCGCTTTCATGTCATTTATTACGTACTTTGCATTGAAACATATTCCACAGGTACATAGAGGTACTGAGAACTGTTAGTTTACACGAGATCTATCCCGAAACGCCCGTACCAGGCGGCTGCTCAAATCGAATTGTCTGTTCGGCTGTCCACCGATAAGTCCATGTATCGGTTTGGAGCGCTTATCGATTTATCGATCCGTTTCCGGTTACGATAATTTTTAATTTAGTTTTCATTGAGTGGAACTCAACTTGTGACTCCACTGGTCCATGAGCGACGGCAACTGCTTACCATCAGGTGATCCGTCTGCTCGTCTGCCACCTATCACATAAAAAAAAACTCGTTGCCCGCCGATGTATTTCCTGAACAATATGTATGGCTCTCTTGGACCTCATCTTCCCTTAACATCAGGTGAGATTTAGGTCAAATGCTTGTCTGTCCTATGATAAAAAATAGTCAAATTAAATACTTTTAAATTATTCGAATCTCTTAATTATATTAATCAATTATTGAAAATCTTGACCTAAGAATAAAAAAAAGGTTTGCTTTTCTCTCTCTTATTGTCGAAGGTCAATATTCACTTTGTGTCGCTGTGCCAACCTAGCTAGTTTAGTTATGTTATGATTTTATTGCAACTTGCAACCATTTTCACACTACAAGTTTCCTCTAGCTAGCTTATTACTTTACTGATAAAGGTTCTATACTGCTGAGTGATTGTACACAAAAACAGGGGTTGCTAAGCCATTTTTAACTTTCTAGGTATTGGAATAAGGATTATTTGGCAACGATCCTGTGGGACGTTACCTTTGTGCGAAATGTTGATAGGATCATCTGAGGATTTATTCGTTGCTTTTATGTCTTATTCTTGTATGGATAGCAACCAGATTTTATTATTCGACTAAACCTGATTAAGTAAATTTTGCCTAAAGAAGTCAATAGTACAAGGACTCGTATAATTTTTAGCCGGTCAGCTTATTGAAATTCCGAGTTTATTTACTGGATTTCATACACGACAATTGCCGTGTGGTCCCCGGCAGAGTAGAATAGGCCACCCTCACTCTTACCGAGGTGTCGTAAAAGGCGACTAAGGTAAAGCTGCTGGCATGATCATCAGCACCCAGAGAAGGAAAACTCTGCATTTATATCAAAACCCTCGCCAACCCGTCTGCCAAGCGCGGTGAGTATGGCAATTACCCCCCATGTGATGGAGGGAGGCCCGTGCCCCAGTAGTGGGGACTTAAATGGGCTGACGATGATGATACACGACAAGAAAATATTCTATCGAAGACAGTAACTTGATACTTCAAGTGTCTTCGAACATGTCAATACAAAAGAAGGTCCAATTAAAATTTCCTTCAACATGATTAACATGATTACATGCATCAAGTGGCAATGGGCAGGGCATATTTCGAGGAGAACAGACGGCCGGTTGGGGCGGAAACGTTCTCGAGCGGAGCCCACGTACAGGAAATCGCAGCCGTGGCAGACCACTCACAAGGGTTGCGGGAATCCATTGAATGCAGGCGGCCCAGGACCGATCTGTGTGAAGGAGGTCTATGTCCAGCAGTGAGCGTCTTTTGCCTTAAATTATGATGATGATGACTTTTACGAAGAGAAAATGTCTGTTTACGGACAGCGACACATGAATGCAAACTTGTCTGACAATTTTTTTTCATTGATTCTCACCTCATCTTCGAACACATTTGGTTAAATAAATAATTTAGTAAAACATCATAAGTAAGCTACAAGATCTTTATTGTCAACTAGTGGCCTTCCCTCACTTTGTTTCGGGACTTTAGTTCCACTTTATACCAATAGATGGCGCTAGGTATCAATTGCGTCGCGCAAGCGTTCCGTGCTTACGGATTGCTTATAAGCGTTGCCTCGTTCTGTATGATTTACGTCTTTATAAATAGTATAGATTAAAAATTAATAGAAAGTATAATAAATCCAAAGTTATTTATCGTAAGTTGCCATGAAAAGAAGATACCGATTTATCTTTCATCGTTTTACTTACCATGAAATAACTATCTTCAAATACTCCTTTTTTCCTCAAATTTCTCATTGTTTTCCCAACAAAAGCTTGTATTTCCGCAGTTTGGAAGATAATATTAAACTGAAGGAAAAAATAATATTTTCACTCACATTCGGAAGGTTCTGTTTCAGCGCCCTCTACCGGCAGCCCGAGTCGTATTTTCCTTGTATTTATTATACAGGGTGTCTAGCATGCTGTGATCAAAATGTAACTTAAAAAGGGTGGGACTGAATTCGTGATGTCACGTTTTGGGCAAGTCTATAACACGTTTGTTAAAATCTTTGGATTCTGTCGGTAGATTCGGAGCACAAACTCATCACAGCGTATAATTCCCGGTTGCGTCTAAAGCTGTCGTTTTAGAACCCAAGGTACGCTTAGACCATGATTCGAGATTTTGTAAGTCCGGTAATTACAATGAAGTGACTCCGTCACCAACGCAACCCTTTAACAGGGGATTCAGATCAACTGAATCATGGTTGTTCGTTTCAGAATCTATCCGAAACGTGCTGGTTTCCACGCGATGCTCTCTCTCACCGCCGAGCTTGTGGTAGAAATGCGCACACAGATTTAAAAAATCGAAAGGTGCTTGCTCGGATCCGAACCTACGATTTCTTGTATGGAAGGCGCATTGTTATTCACTGAGCCCATTGCTCTCCACGATTCGAAGCACAAACAGCTGAAACAATACAAAAGTACGAAGTTATTTTATACTTAACTTTGCCAAAATTACTTTCACAAAGTACAGTTATTAAGAAAAATATTATTCGTTAAGAAATAATATGCTGTATCAAAAATAAAACAAAAAATTTAACAAAAGATAATTCTTCAATAATATGGGATTTCACGTGAAGTATTGTTTCATCGAAGCGTGAAGAAGCATCTCGCGGGCCAGTTGACATCGCTTCCGTTGTAATTGCAACGTGGACTCTTCTCTTGCTTACCATCAGGCTGAGGAGAGCCAATATACTGTGTCACGATAAAAAAAATTGGCCTTGTTTATTTCAAATTCTGTTCAAAATTTTCTTGTTGCAATAAGGCGTCGTCCATACGACAGTCGAGACGGCGCTGGGTCGAGGTGTGGTTTAGGATTGGTTTCTAAGTAGAAACAAGGCGCGGGCAGCTATATTTCCTTCTTATTTTATACATTCCACAGAAAACGCACAGAAAACCGGCGTGAAGCAGTATTGCGCTGTGTTTCACTGCGTGAGTGAGGGTACCGGAGGCCCAATCTGGGGGAAAGGAAGGTTTAAGGGTTGGCAGCTCACTTGTGACTCAACTGGTGTCGTGGGTGTCCGTGGGGGCAATCGCTTACCATCAGGTGATAAATCTGCTCGTCTGCCACCTTTAACATTAAAAAAAATTATACGTACGAAACGAAATACAAAATGCCGGCATAGTCATGGCTCGGGCACATTCGAACGCCTGGGCTTCGACTCCGCGCCACCACACCGCCTCGACGCCGCCCGCCTTCACTTTGCATGTCGTCGTCGTCGTCGAGGTCTTTCTCGCCGTGGGGCGAGAGTACGGGCCTCGAGCCTAGGCTCTTTACCCGGGCATCTTCTCTCAGACCCTCCCGGGTCTGGGTTTTGTGTAGCTGGCCCGGCGAGGAGTTTGCTCTTCAGCCGTGCGGGCCTAATATGTGAGCAGACAATACGTATGAAGACTAAGGTTTATTTTCTCTAAGAAAAAAAAGTTAGAACACTGGCAACTCAAACGTTTTTTATCAAAGAATGTATTCTAAACAACTGAAATTGAATTTTTTTTTGCTCAAACTACATCAGAAACATTGGTCTCCTCGTCCCCACACCGGGGTAATAAAACCGAAACCTTTGAAACCCCTCCTGTGTGTCCTTAATCAAAAATATCTGGACATCGACAATAAAAATAAACAACTACCGTATCACCCCATACCGATTCAAGAGTTGCCAGCTCAATGGGCAGAATAAGTGCTAATTGGCATGATAGATTAGTAGGAATTTCAAGAATAGATATACCTTATTAGGATTACTTTATAAGTATCAAGCAGGCTTACACTTACAGAATATTAAGGATATCTTATTAGAATAATACAAATATATTCTCTAAAGGATAGCGTAATTTTATTTTACAAAAAAACCATTGTACAATTGTTATTAATGAAGATTTTTTAGCTCGTAAAGTCCCACTCCTGGGCAAAGAGCTTCCCTAAAAGCCTCTAATGCTCCCTATTATTACTGTAGATACTTATTGATTAATAAATTTCAGTTTTTGTATAACCAAAATCATTGTCCACGTGATACATTTATTATTATACTAAAAGAGTAAGTTGGACTAAATATATCAAAATGAGAAATATCAGACAAATGTGTGCGTTTTCGACAGTTTTCTATAAAGTCATGTAAGGAGTGGCCCAATAACAAAAATCGTCTGATTAACACTTGTGTTTGTTCAGGGGTTGGATGTTATGTATGTTATTTTTTAATTACTGTATGGTCATGAATTGAATGAATTCATTCTATTTCATTCAATTAAGGTCATTATAAATGTTCTGTTATGATAAATCCGTAACATATACTATATGCTTTAGCTACTTATACGTAATATCCTCCAACCGATTACGGCTACGCGGCGACCGATCGTAATGCTCGGCCACGTACGCAGGATATATTATAGCGCTCAAGTGTGTGCGCAAACACAAGTGCACTCTCTATTCCCTTACCCTCATATACCGATGGGACAACACCAGAGTGACACGACCGAAGAGGGATCGGGTGCAGAGACCAACGGCTTAACGTGCTTTCCGAGGCACGGGGGTACAAGACTGCCAACTTCCAGACTCTGGGCTGACACTAAGAATTTCTTACCGAAAACTTAGGTACAATTTTTTACGTAATATGGTCAATGTATGATTTTGTATGAATTTATTATTATTTATTTATTTTGTAAACTTATGTTTTGTGTTTTTTTATCTTTATTTAAAGAGCTTGGTCTTAATAGACTATGTCGCTCTATGAACGATTACAAAAAATACAAAACCAAACCAAATTTCTGAAAGTTCGTAGTTGGCAACACCTTTTTCTTTATTTACAACACACCCCGTATTTGTGTAGTGTACGTGGGCGTCCCGACGCCATCATTAGATTTATGCCCCGAATTGGGTTACGGAATGGAACGTTCTGGCAGATAACAGGCCCATTCATGACTCCCCATATTTGGTAAAATGAAAGTTTAGTTCTTGAGAAAACATCGGCTTGTACGCCCCCCCCCCCCCCCCCCCCCTTTTTCGTCAAAAATAGAAAGGAAATTCCTTTGTAGGGTTACTCTACATTTATATTTGATATGCATCTATTATCGTGAAACTGCAAATTATGTTAGATTTCTTTTTTGCTAGGCGACAAACGAGAAAGCGTGTCACCTGATGTTATTGTAACATATTGTATTCCTTTTTCTAGATCCACTGACCTAACTCACTCGCAACCAGGTTCCATCGGAATACCAGCGCTGCTGCGGCATCGCAGATAATGCCGTAGCAGCAAATGCTGAGGTTGGGACCTGATTGAACCACACACACTCACACCTCTTCTTGTATATCTGCTATTTATCATCCTTGTATCCATTTCGTGTCATTCGTGCTTATTGTGGCCTCCAATCGAGGATCTTTCCGCTCCAACGGCCGTCTGTTCTTCTTGCTATGTGCCCTGTCCATTGCCACATAAGGCATGCAATCCTTTGGGCTATGTCTGTGACCTTAGTTCTCCTGCGGACCTCATCATTTCTGATACGATCACGCAAAAAGTCGCGCAGGAATTCGCAGCCTTGGCAGGCCCCCCACAAGGTGGACAGACGATCTGGTGAAGGTTGCAGGAATCCATTGGATGCGGGCGGCACAGGACCGATCTGTGTGGAGAACATTGGGGGAGGCCTATGTCCAGCAGTGGACGTCTATTGGCTGAAATGATGATGATATGCTTATTGTATTGTACTTATACATTGTATCTCTGTATACCTAGCTTTTAAGTTTTGTTTGTTGTGCAATAAAAAGTATCTATCTATCTATCTATAGTACTGTAACCTTTTTCTATGTTCTATCATGTTGCTCTGTGTGCTGTGAATGTTGTGATGGTTAACAAATGTTTTTTCTCTTTCTTTCTTTGATGGTAAGTTATCACCGCCGCCCATGTTAGTAAATGTATGAGAACAAAAAATGTAAGATTATTAAATTAGTGTACATTTCTCGACTGTACAGATGACCGAAAATTCCGAGCACGCAACAACCTGTATTTTTCATTTCACAACAGACATGACCTAGACCGCGTAAATTCAGCATCGAAGTGAAAACTACGTGTTTGGGATTTCAACTTAGTCACCAAAATGTTTTACAAAAATATTATTAAGTACGCGAAGTGAAGACTTGTACTTTATTGATATATGTAGACGTGTAAAACAAAGATTTAGCTTACCTCCAGTCCGAACATGACATGAATATAAAGAATGGATGAATGAATACCCTCAGACGAAAGCCCTAGACTTGCGCAAATTCCCTACGCCCCGGCCATTTCTTATCCATCCCAGATGTCCCGATCTGCTGGTAGTTGCATGGAATTGGCATTCCAGCACCAATCTCACCATTCACGTATCACAATACACAAATGAATCCCGCTCACATACCCTCAATTCTCGAGACCCAGTGTTTCACGAAAAGAATCACTAATTTACAATTGCCACTTACCACTGCATTGCCCGTATGCTAGTAACAATAGGTCCCAGACCTCAAACACTATATTTTACTGATATTATATACGCGTGATAAAACAAAACGAAAAGCGACGAGCCCGTTCGCCATGTTAGTAGTGGTGTATACAGCCCAGAGGGCGCTTTATGCGAAACACTACGTTTTTCAGACGAGTCGTAGAAACAAGCAGTACACTACAGTGGGAGAGCCACGCTTCGGCATGAATGGGCCGGCTCGACCGGAGGAATACCACGTCCTCACAGAAAACTGGCGTGAAGCAGTGCATGCGATGTGTTTCGCTGCGTGAGTGAGGGTACCGGAGGCCCAATTTAGGGGAAGGGGGGTTAAAAGGTAAGCAACGCACTTGTGACACCACTGGTGTTGCAGGTGTCCATGGGCGGCGGCAATTGCTTACCATCAGGTGATCCTTCGGCTCGTCTGCCACCTATATCATATAAAAAAAGCATTTACATTTTTTCTTTGCGAAAAAAATGCGGAAACTTACTTCTCGCTCATTTTTTTTATCTACCATTTAGAGCTACCATCGCTTTTGTGTACTTTAACTTATGGTGTCTTATTTTTGTTACAGGTAAGAAATTCTTCAAAATTCGCGCATCTAAATATCTGCTGTAAGGTTTGTTGAATTTTTTTTAATTTTTTTTTATAAATTCTCTATAAATTGGTTCTTTAATTAAAGTACCGACAGCCATACATCAAAGTATGTATACAATACTGACAAAATTCTTCAATTGACTCTCATCTTTATGTCAAATACGTGTTTATCATTGATAGAGGAAATGAAACGGATTGTAGAAACCTTATATGTGGTTGTTACATAGTTATTTAATTCAAGTATGTCGTTAAAGTTCCAAACTTCTCCCTTTAAAACCTTATTGTTTGATTTACAAGCCTCTATAGAAATCCCTTGACTGTGAGCTCAAATCGCTTTAAGCGACGAAGCGAAAGCCATAATAATAATTTCAATTAACTCCACACCGCTGATGGACCCTCCCCGAGAATCGAACCCGCGATAAATCCGTCGCACGCACACGATAATGGACCTTTTACCCATTACGTACACACGACAGGCCGGCCCAATTAAGTGTCATGGCGATTCCAATCAAGGGGATTCTTATTTTAAACGTTTTAGCAGTACTTTAGAATCGGTAGGTAGCTCAAAATTGAAAACACTAGAAGAAGAATACTGAGTTACTTTTCTTAGTGACACGATTGAGTTCAATTAACAATATATATAAAATTAAAAACTATTGGCCGAACACCAGTATATAATCGGGTGAAGGATGCCGCGGAGAACCCTGACATCATAACTGATGATTTCATTAACGGTCCCTGAACGCTTGAAATTTTTTGATCCTGCTAATATTCATAGAGGTCAACAAAAATATGTACTTATGTTAATAATAATTGTGACTCAGCATTTAATCAACTACTTTAAAACCAGATACAAAATACTAGCATGCCAATACGTAATAGGACCTAATGCAGGTTGGTTATTTCTGGCCAGACAGTACAAAATGGCGCCGGGAAGTGACGTCACGACGACCTAAGTGCAAAGGTTAAACAAATATACCCTTAGTCCACCCGTTTAGGATATGTGTTAAGTGGGGTGTGTTGGTTTTGGAATTATGTTGGAAGTATTTCCTTGTACTAGTCTGGCTTCTAAAATTTTATAGCGTTTAAGAGTTCTTGATCTACCCTCAGTGGGTAAGAACGCTCATTTCAAACGGGGGGTCGTGGTTTGAACCCGAGCATGAATATCTAGTTTTATAGATTTATGATAAATTTATGTTTTTTGTAAATAAATATACTTGTATATAAAATTAAATTGAGAATTTTAAAAAAACCCCGACACAACTTAGCTCTTTCGTTTGATACTATTGAGGCAGTAGGAACAACAAATACGAGTATGTTATTCGTCATTTTCTGACGGCGGCCATCTTGGATTTGAATTTTTTCACAATTAGTATATTCTGCTATATACCCATATTGTGGGAGTTGTGTTAAAACATAAAATCCAAATCTTTGTGACGGCGGCCATCTTGGATCGATTTTTATCCAACAGGCTAAGAACACTCCCTCCTTATTCATCTTTCAAACAAAAAAAAACTAAATCAAAATCGGTTCATTTGTTCGGGAGCTACGATTTCATAGACAAATACACAGACACACACACACACAGACACGTCAAACTTATAACAACCCGTCGTTTTTGCGTCGGGGGTTAAAAATAATAGATAATATTGTTAACTCGATAGTTAAGAGTAAACCTTAGTGGTTTTTTAATTACTATCTTACCCAATGTTCTTCGCTTGTGTAATTAATAAATAAAAAAAAGAAAAAATATAGGTATACATATTTCTAACATTAGCTCGATTCTGAACGTGTAACCATGATTCACTCGGTCTGGTTTCCCTGTCTAAGAGATGCGAAGGTCAGACAGACAGTCGAAATATTGTAATTATCAGACTTTCCAATCCTGGATCATGGTCTAAACGTACTATTGGCTCCAAAGTGACAGATGGAGATAAAAGCCTTGACGTTGTTTACAGATTTAAAAATAAAAATAAATTACATAGATTTTATTAGGCATTTAATTATTTTACAAAGTTCAAATTGAAAATACCTCATCGGCGAAACAAAAGCGGTTTAAATCCGCCACAGTAGCAAAACCTACCAATTTACACCTCTTGCAATATCAATGCTATATGTAGGGTCGTAAACTCGAAAATCCATTGGCGCCAGTCTTTAGGTACAGTCAGGCAATTAAGCGCGACGTGATAGTTTACGCTGTTCGAGCTTTCGTGTATGGTCGCCACTACAAGTGCAAAGCTAGATCCTTATGTCGACGCGTTAAAGTTCATACTTGTTCGTGTTTGTGTAGCACTGTACCTCCCATATTAACCGTTGTTACAGCTGGAAAATGGATAGGTTTTAATGTTTCTAGACTTTTACAAGTAACTGTTGTATGTTTGGGTTACTTACGGACTTAATCACAGGGGGTGGAGATTAATTTGCTGTCTTTAGACGGACTGAATGGCACAGTACACAAGCAGAGGCATATTTTTTTGTGATAGAGATACGAGCAGACGGATCACCTAATGGTAAGCGATTACTGTCGCACAATGACAACCGAAACACCAGTAAAGGGGCATAAGTGCGCGTTCAACTCTTAAACTCCCCATCTCCACTGATTGGCCCTCAGGTACCCTCACTCAACAGAACCATACTGAAACCATGGTATCAATCACTCCGGTCAAGCCGGCTCATACATGGCGAAGCATGGCTCTCCCACGGCCGTAAGTGTGCCTGAGTCACTTATTGAAACGTTAATTATTTGTTGTTGGCTCATGTTACAATTCGAGAGGTGTAACTGTGTGATGAAAACGCGTTTGTTTTTTTTTATGATATATGGGGTAGACGAGGAGACGTATCACCTGATGGTAAGCAATTACTTCCGCCCATGGACACCTGAAAGAAGTCACAGGTGCGCTGCCGGCCCTTTTAAAAGGCAGTACGCTCTTTTCTTGAAGGTTTACAGGTCGTATCGGTCCGGAAACACACATTTTCTTCGTTCGAGGTAGAAAGTTTCTTAAGAATCGCACAGTGGAAGGCTGCCAACCATCCAGATAATGGACATGGAACTGTTGACGGAATGAGGCGGTAGGAATTAGTTCGAACAATTCCTCAGAGCATTCCCCACAGTATAAGCGGTAGAATGTACATAGCGAGGCTATATCTCTACTCAGTGCCAACGGTCAAGGCGATTGGATTGTTTCGTACGTTTTGTACAAGTATCATTGGTGTGACTGTGTGAAAAAAACGCGTTTGTTTCGTACGTCTTGTATAAGTGTCAGAGGTGTAACTGTGTGAAAAAAACGCGTTTATTTTGTACGTCTTGTATAAGTGTCAGAGGTGTGACTGTGTGAAAAAAACGCGTTTGTTTCGTACGTCTTGTATAAGTGTCAGAGGTGTGACTGTGTGAAAAAAACGTTTATTTCGTACGTCTTGTATAAGTGTCAGAGGTGTGACTGTGTGAAGAAAACGCGTTTGTTTCGTACGTCTTGTATAAGTGTCATAGGTGTGACTGTGTAAAAAAAACGTTTGTTTTGTACGTCTTGTATAAGTGTCAGAGTTGTGACTGTGTTATAAAAAACAAGTTTGTTTCGTACGTCTTGTACAAGTGTCAGAGGTGTGACTGTGTTATAAAAACAAGTTTGTTTCGTACGTCTTGTATAAGTGTCAGAGGTGTGACTGTGTGAAAAAAACGCGTTTGTTTCGTACGTCTTGTATAAGTGTCATAGGTGTGACTGTGTGAAAAAAACGCGTTTGTTTCGTACGTCTTGTATAAGTGTCAGAGGTGTGACTGTGTGAAAAAATCGCGTTTGTTTCGTACGTCTTGTATAAGTGTCAGAGGTGTGACTGTGTGAAAAAAACGCGTTTGTTTCGTACGTCTTGTATAAGTGTCATAGGTGTGACTGTGTGAAAAAAACGCGTTTGTTTCGTACGTCTTGTATAAGTGTCAGAGGTGTGACTGTGTGAAAAAATCGCGTTTGTTTCGTACGTCTTGTATAAGTGTCAGAGGTGTGACTGTGTGAAAAAAACGCGTTCGTTTCATACATTTTTTTTTAAGTGTCCGAGGTGTTCTTTCTAAGAATTAACCATTCTGTAACGGTTTGTTGCGGTTTCGGGGTCCATCGCGTGACCAGAAACATAAAAGTGCTATTAGCATATCGGCGCTCGGGTTTGTTGGGGAACAAAAATTATTCATTTGGACGTGCAAAAGGGTTAACTGAGAGTATTATACTCTTTTCTAATTCATACAACTTGGAATTAGGAGTGCTATAGGTTTAGTGGTAGGACAGTTAAACTTTCTTTTCTTCCATGTGAATCCCATTTTTACCCGACTACGGCAAATCCAAAAAGGAAGGGTTATGATTTTAGTAGTCTAGCTATTAGAATTTTAGGGTTAGGATTTTAGTGGAAGCGATTGTCATTCCATCCCCATCATCTCGATGGATGGCGGTCTAATACTTTGCGTTTTTCGCGGAACTTCCTACCACGTACCTCAGTTCTGTGGAACAGTTTACCAACGGGAGTACTACGATTTAGGGACCTTCAAGAGAAGAGCGTGCTCCTTTTTAAAAAGGCCGGCAATTCCATCAGGTGACTCGCTTGCCGTTTGCATCGCCTCTAGCATAAAAAAAATCTATGTATGTATGTTTTTATGATCCAAAATCCGGCCTAAACTACCCAGCCGATTTAGATGAATGTGGTACCAATTGATTCCTTATTACTGTCCAGATGACCTCGGTTTATAATTTATTTGGAAATAATAGCACAGTGGGTGCTGTACGAAAAAAACCCAGACAGTGCTGTTTGTCGTAATGAGAGCACTATTGATTTTAACGCATTATAACCCGTCATAAACGTTTTCGCACGTTAAGTTCTTATTTTATCATCATATGATCATTATTTTAGCATGGCTTCACAGTTATTTTAAATTAGAAAGGGAGGCAAACGAGCAAGCGAGTCACCTGATGATGGTAAGCGATCACCGCCGCCCATGAGCATCAGCCACACCAGAGGGAGTGGAGATGAGTGAGTTCCAATACTGTCCTTGCTGGTCTGCTGAGGTCTATTCTTGTTATCTTTCTTCACAGTCGTATACTCTTGCCGGAGTGTAATCCATAACCACGCCGGCTATGGGATGTCTGAGTGCTGGGTGTTGAGATATGATTGCCAAACTGCGAGAGTGGATGGCACCCTCAGACGAAGACGAAGAAGAAGAGTATTGGGTCTTGGGCATCTATGTTGGTGACACTGCGTATACATTCAGTTAAGGAAGACTTGAAGACATGGTCTTGAAGACATGAATTCACAGAGAACCGGCGTGAAGCAGTACTGTGCTGTTCCGCTGCGTGAGAGAGGGTACCGGAGGCCCAATCCGGGGGAAAGGGGGGTTTAAAGGTTGGCAGCGCACTTGTGACTCCACTGGTGTGGCGGGTCTTCCTGGGCGATGTCAATCGCTTACCATTAGGTGATCCGTCTGCTCATCTGCCACCTAACACATAAAAAAATGGTAACCGTGTCTACCTTGTTGGTGATCTGCCTCGGGAACCTTCCACTCTTCCCAGTATCATGAAAAATTCCAAGGACCTTTTGATACGAATGATATGTCTAAATATGGTGAATATTCGCACGCACTTGTACAATCGATGAAAGTCTTTTGGCATCCAAAGTGCAGGGGATATTAATGCATAGGTAAATGTCTTTCCTAATGACGTCAACCCAAGCCTTTTTGGCTTGTTTCCTTGGTATAGGCGTGACCAATTATTTACCCATGTATGGTTGTATCTTACCTATTTCTTTACTGCTTTTCTACCTCTTATATCCACTAAACAGATGGTCTAATTTACGTTACAGCGAATCTGAGTTTCCTCAGAGGTGAGAGCTCTTTCACACACGCTGTATATCTCCTTTGTTTGAATGCGACAGGTATATTCTCATTCGTTACGGGACGGCTTTAAATTGCGCCACCAGGCTTCAATTAAATCAACAAGATGTTAATGAATTACAGCGTGTTTATCGTTCTGTCGATCGGAGGCTTGTTGTGAAGCAAAATACAGGTTTGAATTGTTTTACACTTTTAATTAGACGTCTAAACAACCCCGTCCTTAAAACATTATTTAGGCTGTGTTTAGAAATCTGTTGTAGAAATAATTTACGAAATTAATAATTCTTGTTCTTTGAGTGCCTCTTCAGTTCTGAAGGTTTTCCGTCAACTTCGCAAAATAAAACAGCCGTTCCATAGATGCAACGCTTGTCCACTCCCTTATATTACGCAGCCTAAGTACTTCGTACTTTTTCCTCCTTCCGATGCCAATATAATAATTAAGTATATTGAATTCATAAAACATCTCATGAACATCATCATCAGCCTATCGCAGTCCACTGCTGGACGTAGGCCTCTCCAATTGTTCGCCACCGTGATCTATCCATGGCTTCTCGCATCCAGCTCTTGCCAGCCATCCTTGCGCAGATCGTCCCCCCACCTAGCCAGAGGGCGCCCTACATTACGTTTGCCAAGATGCGGTCTCCACTCTAGAACTCGTTTACTCCCTACGGTTGTCGGTTCTGCGGCTAATAGGGCCAGCCCACTGCCACTTAAGCTTGCTAATCTGGTGAGCAATGTCGATGACTTTGGTTCTCTGCCGGATCACCTCATTTCGGATTCGATCTCGGAGAGAGACGCCGAGCATTGCTCGTTCCATAGCCCGCTGAGCGACCTTTAACTTGTGGACCAGCCGTACCGTAAGTGTCTACGTTTCGGCTCATACATTGACACTAAAATATTGTTTTTATTAAACAATAACACATCACGGGGGAATACAGCATGAGGTTCTTCAAAAAAGGAGTGTACAAGTTTTTAAGTGGTCGGCAGCGCGTTCGCAGTATTTCTGGAGTTGCAAATATCCATAGGCTAGTTTGCCACCGATGCTGTATAAAATAATAAATGTTTTTCGAAGTTCGTGCTTGAGGGAGAGCCATGCTTCAGCATGAAGCAGCCGGCTCGACCGGAGTGAAATCAGGGCGTTATAGAAAAACGGGGTGAAGCAGTGAGATTATCTGAGGGTCCTCATTCAGCGGAAAGGACTTTAAAAGTTTGACAACGTCCCTGTGACTCCATTGTTCTTGCCAGTATACATATCTTGCTCACCATCAGGTGCTCGTGCAATGCTCGTCTTTCATCTTGTATAATAAATGCGTCGTATTCCTCAGTGCTGAGGGTCGTGACCTCCCTTCTGCATCACTTTTCTCTCGTATGGTCTTTTCGCTCCATTTGTTTCTGTCTTCGGCGGTGTCTAGGGCGTTATGTACCGCAGAGTTGTGCGGTGCGGATTTGGTCGAACCAACGCATGGGGCTGCATCCACGTGGCCTGCCAGCGATAAGACCGTCTAAATTGTGCGTTGTATTTCTGTATACCTAGCTTTTAAGTTTTGTATGTTGTGCAATATAGAGTATCTATTTATCTGACGACCCGTTTGGATCAGTGATAGTGAATGCTGCCTTTGGTGCAAGGGTTGCGGGTTCGATCTCCGCACCGTACAAACATTTGTGTGCATGAACTTCTCTGTTACTATTGGTGTGTTTGTGTGTTGGGTGTTTTCTATGTATTATAAGTATGTATTTACAAAAGGAAAGTTTTGTATATGTAGTCATATTTGTAATTCCGCTGTTGGTTTTGATATCCGTAACACGGGTGCTTGAGCTACCTATCTCGGAGTCAGATCAATGTATGTGATGTTGTGAAATATTTATTTATATTTATCCATGTTATGTGAATGTGTCAGTGCTGGTTTATGTTTCAAATTGACGAGTAACAATAGTAAGCCTGACACAAGCTAATGTAAGTAGTTATCTAAACTAGTGCTATTACTATCGGCTGTAACCGATGGTGGGCTGTAATCTGTGTCCTGATTGATATCTCCTGCCACCGATGAGACTAATACAGATAGGCTACGTCAGGTTACACTATGTTCAGAATGAGCTGAACATTATGTCACTGTCAACCAGTTGCAGAGTCGCCCATTTAAATGAGCGCATGAGTTTATAATAAACCATAATTAGTAGTATAAATGCCAAAGTGTGTGTGTGTGTTTGTTTTTTTGTCCGTCTTTCTCGGCAAAACGGAACAAGAAATTGATGGAATTTCTATGTGGAGATAGTTGAAGGGATGAAATTTGCCACTGGCTACTTTTCGTCTCATTCTAACGTGAGCTAAAGCCGCGGGCAGAAGCTAGTACTTAATATTAGTAACAATTGTATGTAGGGGTTTGTAATTTCGTTTGCTCGTCTTTTACGATAAAGTGTTATCCGCCTTTTACGGTATAACTTGATTTTTTAAATGGAGATAGTTGAATGGATGGAGAGGGACAAAGACGAAACCGAATTCCACGCGAGTGAAGCTGCTGCCGATCGTAATTGATAAATATTATACATTGTCATCATCGTCAGCCCATTTAAGTCCCCACTGCTGGGGCACGGGCCTCCCTCAATCACATGAGGGTTAATTGCCATACTCACCACGCTTGGCAGGCGGGTTGGCGAGGGTTTTAATATAAATGCAGAGTTTTCCTTCTCTGGGTGCTGATGATCATGCCAGCAGCTTTACCTTAGTCCCCTTTTACGACACCTCGGTAAGAGTGAGGGTGGCCTATTCTACTATGCCGGGGACCACACGGCATTATACATTGTGTGACTGCCCGATTCAAATAGAGCTCACTCAGAATACCTAAATCGTAAATTATGCTTTCTTAAGTGATTTACATACACCTTCACTCGACACCGTTTGCAACGAAGTCGATTTAAATAAATAATACTTAACAACTTCTCATGTCCTCAAAAATAATATAGTAGTATTAAAGTGCGAAGTCAACAAGAACTCATTAGGCAGGTTTAAATAATTTGGCCGAAATTTACGCCCCAACCGGAGGCTGGCATTCTCTGGCCTGCAGCCAACTCGTAGTGATGTACCAACCAGTTGTATTTGTTTTGAATGCCGAATAAGCACGATATAAACCGTACGCAGAGTGGTGCCGTGTGCGATGGCACTGCTTAGACTTTCTCGCTATAGTGCACAAAATTGTCATTCCATCCCCATCATCTCGATGGATGGAGGTCTAATACTGTGCGTTGCGCGCGGAACTTTTTACTACGTACCTCAGCACAGTGAAACGGTTTGGCTGCAGGAGTATTTCCAGACCTTCAAGAGAAGAGCATACCCACTCTTTTTAAAAAGGCCGGCAACACATTAGCTCCCTCTCTGATTTCGCGAATGTTCATTGGCTGCGTTGATTACTTTCCATCAGGTGACCTGCTTGCTTGTTTGTCGCCTATAAAATCACACATCTGATTTTCTGATCTTCTTTTGTCACAATACAAAAATAATTGTTTTTCAATGTTATTCAATCCTTTGTTGGTGTGCAATGTGTAAGTCATTATCATTATCCGCCTATTTAATTCTCCATTACTGGCGCACGCCTCAGCCGGAGGGTGAAAAGGTGTCAGTTTTATCACGCTAGCTTACCGCATGATTGCATTTTAAAATATTATAAAAAAATAAACATTTTTTTAATCGTCATTAATCATCATCATAATCTTATACAAGAGTAGTATAAACCACTCTGAACAACGTTTGTTCAACGACTTTTGGAAATCGTAAAAAAATTAATTTTTTTTACGATTTCCAAATAAGCCGATTTTTCATACTAAGCCGATTACTTGATTTGGTCATTTTGTATGGACTTTGACACATGCAATACAAAAAATGAACTGCTGGCCTTTTAAAAAGTAATACACTCTTTTCTTGAAGATGGTTTCTGTCCGGAAATACCTCAGGCAATATTTCATTCCCCTACTTTTAAATATTTGTATTCGGCATTACAAATACTTTATTTCATTACATCACTACTTGTAAAACATCTGTTAAGAAGTGGAGGCTCAAGAGTTAGTCTTTGAAGTGCCGTGTTTGACGCTTCGGTAATATACGGAGCGATAAACTATGATGAAGTTTTAATTATGATTGAATTATGTATTATGTTTAATGAAGAGCCGAAGTTCGTTTGTGATGAATTGCTCTTAAAACTTTTTTTTGTCAGTAAAGTAATATTAAATCCCATATATAAGGGTAACAGAGCGATGGTAGCCCAGTGCATAAGAACTTCGATGCGGAGTTTGTGATTTGAATCCGAGCATGGAACTCTGGATTTTTCAAATCTATGTGCATGTTTCTACCATTATCTCGACGGTGAGGGAAAACATCGTAAGAAAACCTGAACGTCTCGGATGGTTTCTCAAAAAACTGTGGACACCTTCAAATTTCAAAATATTTTTTCTGAACGTGTAACCGTGATCTAGAGATTTCCCTGTCTTCTGTGAGGCAGTGGTCAATCCGGCCCATTCATGCCGAAGCGTGGCTCTCCCGCGTTTTACCCCTAATCCATCTTGAATTGCCTTGAGAATATCTTGGCAATTAATATTGCATATCTCGTAGCCTTTAGGATCAATTGATTACAGTTAAAATCCATTCCGACAACCTTTTAAGGAAATTGAATGGCTTCCGGGTTTTCTTTTGATGAGTTACGTAACCATGATACCACGCTTCGGCATAAATGGGCTGGCTCGATCGGAGTGATACCCAGCGCTTCGCAGAAAACGGCGTGAAGCAGGGTTTGCGCTGTTAATAAATAATAAGGGTACTGGAGGCCCATTGAGAATGGAAAATCGGTTAAAAGGTTAGCAGCACGCTTGCTACTCCACTGTTGTGTCTACCATATTGCGTGTTGGAACAGGATAGCATGAGGTTTAGCATGGTAATAGCTGAGACCATGATGCATGGTTTGGGGAGTCTGTAAAGTTACAATGAACCGACTAATGTCTGACCTTCGACCTTGACGGCATTCAGGTCTCCTTGCAGCTCGTTCTTCCCAGTCTGCGGTCGGGATTCCGAAGCTGATCATGTCCCGCTTGCTCTACTCTTAGACCATGATTCAGGATTGTGGGAATCTAGTAATTAGAATGAAGCCGTCTGACCTTCGCAACTCTATATCTGGGAAACCAGACCAACTGAATCATGGTAACTATCCGAAACATGCAGGTTTTCTCATGGTGTTTTCCCTCACCGCCATAAAAATCTATTCATCTTTTACCATCATTGAATTAGTTATGCTAAGCTAAGAAATAAAACCCAGTCCCAGTCATTCATGATGCGTACGGCTAAGGAATGGAAGTCTCTGCCGGAAGATCTGTTCACAGAACGCTCACAGATTTGAACGTATTCAAGAAAAGAATGCGGCCACATTATCACTTACCAGCAGGTGAGATTGTAGCCAAATGTCTGGCTATTCTATAATTAAAAAAAAAAACAGAAAAAAGCTCTCGTCCCTTCTGTGAGCTTGTTCATCAATCACGATGGATTGAAGACCTATTTCTTATTCAGTGAAGCGAAGGTCTTATGGTTATTACTGAAGCATAATCACAGATAGATTTATGTTCATTTTCATCTATAACTTGTAGTTCTTCCTATTATTATAACGGCCTAATTTGTATGACTCTGTGATAACGGCATATGGTATAAAGTGTACAGAAGGGAGAAAAAAAATCAGAATTGTTAAATGTATCGGTAATTATATTCCATTAACAAAGCCTTGTATCAACCATTTTGATTAACATTTTGTTGTTTTTTAAAAAATTGGTCACGTAACATGTTCAAGATATGGGGAACCAAAAAAAAACATAAATCTCCAAAAATAGAACAAATGTTTGTTGTTCAGAATAGTTTTTTATGATATAGGAGGCAGACCAGCAGACGTATCACCTGATGGTCAGCGGTTACCGCCGCACATGGACATCTGCCACGTCAAAGGAGTCACAGGTGCGCTGCCAGACTTTTTAAAAGGGTGTACGCCGTAAGGGTATGTGTAAAGGTGTTTACAGGTTGGTAGAAGGCGTGATTAAAGAGATGTAAATGTTTACCGATTCCCCCTGTATTTAGTCATTGTTCAAATATCTCGTGGAGTTACCATGTTGGACTTTAGACTGGCTGTGCCTTCTGTTTGTTTGCAAATCAATTAGTTGATCTTTGCCAACACCTCAATTAACAAAGAATGGCCTACTTTGATTGCCTTGGTAAAGTTTGCATGTTTCCTTCATAAAACACGCTGTATTTTCAACGTGAAACATCGTTCAGAGAATGTATGAAAACAATAAATTTTTAGGCGTAGAACCACCAGCGTTTATAGAATTGAACTCGGCTTTATTGCAAAATATATTTACAAATATCATCATGAACAGTTCAAAGTATAATTGGTTGACTTATTGTTAAACCTTCATATCCATAATATGAAATTATGAAAAACCAATGATTAATTTTCATGATTTAATGCAGTAAGAACATTAAAACTGGTAAGGCACACGAGCGAAGCCAATTGATTGAAATTGTTAGCAACTAAACCGGATGTCTGTTTTACTATTTTAAAGCTCCAGCCTCTCTGAAAGCAGTATACTACTTATTTAATACTTATATACTTAATTTTTTGTACTCGAAATATGTATTATCGCCAAAAATGCCCATTTAAGGTATTAATCCAAATGTCGAGTGCAAAAACAGATCAACTAGTAGTGCACAATGATTAAATAAATAGTGTAGTAGTATTCTCTGCGTGGGTGAGGGTACCGGAAGCCCAAACCGGGAGAAAGGGGGGTTTAAAGGTTGATAGCGCACTTGAGACTCCACTGGTGTCGTGGGTGTCCATGGGCGGCGGCAATCGCTTACCATCAGGTGATCCATCTGCTCGTCTGCTACCTATCACATAAAAAATATGTTTGCTTAGAGACTGGAGCTCCGAAATTGTTTTCAAATAGATCCGGTTTGGCAGTTAACACCTCAAAAATTTTACACCTAAAACTGGCGCGAAATAAATTAGAGATAAATGCTTGATTTAATCAAGGACTATAATTAGTCCATGATTTAATCAACTAATTGAATTATTATGATTTTCATGTTTCTTCATCAAATTAAATGACTTACGAATATTTAAAAATACTCGTTTGAATGAGTTAAATTATATAGTTTTCTTTTCAAGGTTGATATCTAGGATCTAAATAGGCCTGACTTCTACTAACTTTTACCCCATCCCCCTCCCCCTCATGACTCCAACAGAAAGGGCGTCATTTACATAATTACGCGTCGCACGAACTTTTGAGAGGCTCTAGGACTACCTCTTGCTCCGACCTCTGGTGGCTCCGAAAGTACGTCTTTTAGCTAGCTACATTCTACTGTTTTGATGTACTTCAATACTAAAAATCACCCTAAGTGGAAGAGCCACGCATAGGCAAGAATGGGGTGGCTCTACCGGGGTGATACCAAAGCCTCACAGAAAACCGGCACTAAGCAACAGACGCTGTTTCGTCGAGTGAGTGAAAGTACGGAAAGCCCAATTCAAACTAAAAAAGAATGAACTGTAAGCTCAAGTGATAAAAATAAAATATTGCACTGTGACTGTGGGTGTGTAAGGTTATCAGCGTACTGAAGTCTCCATTGATGTTGAGGGTGTCCATGGGTGGCAACAATTGCTTGTACCGTCAATGAATGATCCGTTTCCCACCCATCACATAAAATCATGTAAGTTTGTTATGACTTAGCGCTTTAATGGTATGAAAAAAACCTAAATCTCATTCTTTCTCATGTTTTCATATCTTTGAAGTTTCTTCCCAAGGATGAAAGGGACAGCCGTGCCGTCGTACACGACGCCGAAGCGAGCTTTGAATATACAACGCGTTTCTTTGACGCACTCCTTTGCGGGTAGTTTTCTATTCTAACTTCTGTCTTTGAGCGGTGGAAGATACGTGATTGTTAATGCATTCAGATTAGTGGTTTGTTTTGTGAGATAAGAGTAAGGACAAGATTTACATTCTTTCATTAAAATTACTTTCAAGTTATACCCATAAATGTTTAAATAATGATCAGAATTGGTTTTATTCATTGGGTTCCCGTGTCTAAGGGTCGCAAAGGTTAAACAACAGATGTTTCATGGTATGTAATCACCAGTTTTTCGTATTCTGCACCATGGTCCAAGCTTAGCGGACCATGATTCAGTATTTTTAATCATCCGGTCGATCCGGCCCGTTCATGCCGAAGCGTAGCTACGCTAGGAGAGCTCTCCTACAGTAAAAAAAACTATACTCTTATACTCCTCGTCCACTGCTATACGTAGGCCTTCCCCAAAGAGTGCACACCATTAAAACTAACACCAGAAGTTCTTTCTCCTATCGTCAGTCCATTATGCCAGAGGATATTTGGCCACCAACCGTTCTGCACCACGATTTCTTACGTAGTGACTGCTCCACAGTACGGTTAGTAAACATTTACTTTTGGTTGAATTACGCCATTAAATCACCCTTATAATTACTTTAACCAACTTCTACGTCCTTAATTGTTTACTCCACGTTCTGAAAGTTAGCTTATTCTGTCAACAGAACTCGCGGCAAAGTACACGTTTCTTTGGGCCCTTTGTGGCTGAAGGCTGACTTGACCCTTGTCCTCTAAAAGGTCGATTTGCTAGCGGAGCTTTTGAGAAATTTCATTTTACATTTGTGAAATAATTTGTGAGATAATCATGAGGATTTTTCCGTATGGTATCTTTGTTAATGTTGTAAAGCTGTTACATGTCGATTTTGGTCTTCAAAGTTATATTATCGTTTCTTTTTGTTACATTATCATTTTTAGACAAATTCCTTACGAGGAGTCATGGTTTGAATCCAAGCATGCACTTCTGGATTTCACAAATCTATGTTAGAAATATGGCCATTAGCTCGGCGGTGGGGGAATACTTTTGTGCACGTTTTGTATAGTTTCTGAAACATGTAACCATGATGCAGTTGGTCTGGTTCCCGTGTTAAAGGTTTGCGAAGTTCAGACGGCAGCCGCTTCATTATAATTACCAGACTCCCCAAATCCTGGTATAAGCGTACCCTGACTTTGGACGCAACCTTGAATTACATGCCAAGATGAAGGAGACATCGATTGATGGTAATCGATTACTGATCAGGGTTGGTTGTGATTATTAATTTGCTTTAAGGTACTTGTTTATTTACAGTTGGATTAGTGATTTGAGACTAAACTTCAAATGTACCTTAATTAAACTTGTGCTTAGTTTCGGAAATCATGCAGAGTATTAGCGCAGTTACCGGATAAATAGTGGGCAAATCTATTTACCAGTCACTTAACAAGTCGCCGGCACGCGAGTCTGTACGTCGCCCAATCACTTGACTGCGGCGGTCTTTACACCAAACGTCTACAAGAAATCACTCCTTCTCCTTGCTTTGTATTCCTCAGTACTGGGTCGTGACCTCCCTTCTGCATCATTTTCTCTCGTATGGTTTTCTTCCATTTGTTTCTGTCTCCGGCGGAGCTATGTACCGTAGAGTCGAGTGTGATGCGGATTTGGTTGGACCAACGATTGTTGCCTTCACGGGGTCTTTTCCCGTCTTCTGTACCGGTCACGACGAGTTGCTCGAGGTTGTCGCTGTCTTTCCTTACAATAAGACCGAAGTATTGGAGGAATGGATGATTTTGATAAGGAATTACTTATAACCAATAAATAAACAATCTAAACCTAAACACTTGCAGGATGCAATCGACGCACAACGCCATCTATTGGTATGATTACCTTAGTCAATAGACTTTTGTAATATTCATACCATCTTTTACATATTTCCTTATCAGTTGTCAACAAGGTACCTTGTGCACAATAATAATATTTCCTTTAATACCAAATTTTCAGTTTTTTACACTGTTATTTAGTGCAATAAAAGTATGTTCATTCATTCATTCATTCCTGCTATCTTGGATGATTCTTGCAATTGGTTTTAATCAACCAATTGCATGAGTACATTATTTTTATGTATTTGGAAGAATTATCGTATTCCTATCCCGAAAGCATCTTGAGTCGTATAAACGCCATCTTCGACTGAACTCAATTATATCCCTGTAGGAACGCTTTGCGAGACGCTGAATAATTCAGCTTCAGACGCCCCTGAAGGCTTCAGAAGCGCTCGTCACGCAACCGATAATGACCCTTAATACAAAGGCAGAGGGTGCGCTAGTGCACTGATGATTAGGAGAAAAGTGGATACTTTCACAGGGGTCATTGGATTCTGCTAGTGATCTTTAATTTCATGGAACCTTCACTAAAAAATGTTAAATAGGTAATCTTTCAATGATTTAAAATTTCCTGTTGAATTTGTGTGAAAAAGATTTAGTAAAATTCACAAAAACACATTATTAACCAACTTAACTCTTTGATAAGGCCGGCAACACATTAGCGATCTATCTGATTTCGCGGATGCTCATGGGCGGCATTAATTACTTTCCATCAGGTGACTCGCTTGCTCGTTTGTCAAAAAAATAATTACGGAGATTTTAAATGCATAAGGCTGTAAGATTTGGTTGTATGTATGCGACCTTATTCCTACTAATAGAACTTCATGCCTTGACAAATGGTTACTTAGTAAAGTATCACTTATTACTAATAATTGATATATAAATAAATCAGCCTATATACTGTCCCACTGCAGGGCAAAGGCTTTCATTATAGAATTCGAGTCATCGCTACTATGATGGGATTAGGCTTAATCACCACGCTTAAGCGCGCTTGCCAAATGCGAATTGGTGATCACAAATCCGAGCTTTGTTCGGAGAACTCGAATAGCTTAGTAATCACTCTTAATTTTAAGAATTTAAGGCTGTATTTTAACATAGCAAATGGTTGTAAGAATAAAATATCAAAAAAAAAAGTGTTTCCTGAATCTTAATTCATATTATTTTTAACCCCGACGATAAAACGACGGAGTGTTATAAGTTTGACGTGTCTGTGTGTCTATGTGTCTGTCTATGGCATCGTAGCTCCCGAACAAATGAACCGATTTTGATTTTGTTTTTTTTTTTGTTTGAAAGATGAATAAGGAGGGAGTCTTCTTAGCTATGTTGGATAAAATCGATCCAAGATGGCCGCCGTCACAAAGATTTGGATTTTATGTTTTAACACAACTCCCACAATATGGGTATCATGTAAAAGGGCTTGGGCAGCAGAATATATTAATTGTGAAAAATTTCAAATCCAAGATGGTCGCCGTCAGAAAGACGAATAACCTATTTGTTGTTCCAACTGCCTCAATATAGGTATCAAATGAAAGAGCTTTAGTTGTGTCGGGGGTTTTTAAATTTTCAATTTTAACATAGCAAATGGTTGTAAGAATAAAATATCAAAAAAAAACGTTAGTGTTTCCTGAATCTTAATTCATATTGTTTTTATTAAAGAAATGTTCAGGGTTGATAATAATAATAAAAGGCATCTTTAAGCTCATAAATAGTACTACAAAAAGCTCTTATACACTTACAAAGCGATCTATTGACGGAATAAAGCTTTTATTGTGCTTTGCATTAGACGATGGGGTTGGTGACCTTGCCGGAACCATTGGGCGAGGCAGGGGTGCCGATAATGGGATATAGTACAATTAGGGCGAATAGGTTGTATTTAGAAGCAGGTACCGGAGGCCCAATCCGGGCGAAAGTGGGTTCAAAGGTTGGCAGCGCACTGGTGTCGCGTGTGTCCATGGGCGGCGGCAGTCGCTTACCATCAGGTGATCCGTCTGGTCGTCTGCCACCGATCACATATTGTATGCGGGTGCGAAGTTTAAATGTAAACTTATTATCTTGAACTATAGCAACAAGTAGTAAGTTGTTTTATACATATACTAGTGATCTGCCCCGGCTTCGCATGGGTGCGATATTATGCATGTATAATAATATTTAAATTATATAAGCTTTTCTCTTAAATATTACTAACTAATAAATTTTCTATCTATTAAAAAAAACCGCATCAAAATCCGTGGCGTAGTTTTAAAGATTTAAGCATACATAGAGACAAAAGTCAAAATTATTTTATTTGCATAGGCATTTAAACAGCTCTTACAAGTCATACTTGGAAAATATAATTTATAAATATGTATATTATACAAATAATTAAACATATATCGATACAAAAACATATACTAAGAACAGACAGACAGTAGGGCTAGCGGCTTTGATTTATACTATGTAGTGAAATCGTGGTGGCCTTTTTGACCAAAGTAACTTCTTTATTAAAATATCTTCATTAGGTTTTCAAATATCAATCTTTTCATGGGATAGGTAGCAGACTAGTAGACGGATCAGATGATGGTAAGCGATTGCCCTCGCACATAGACACCCGCGACACCAGCGGAGTCACGAGTGCGCTGCCAATCTTTAAACCCCGCTTTCTCCGGTACCCTCACTCACGCAGCCATACATAGCATAGACCTTACCATGAGTTTGAAATACTATCCTAGCTTTCCAAAACGATTGCTCTGTCTCTTTCACATGCATCACAATGAAAGGGACAAAAAGATATGTATATATATAGTTTTCGATAGCGAAAACAGTTTTTAAAACTCGTGGTTTTTGAAGGCGTTTTTTTTTCGCAGAAAATTTTGCAACGGTAGAATACAAACTTTTAAACCTACTTGGGTTTTCATAGACAAAGTCTACACTCTGGATTTAAGAAGACATCCTGTATGTCAGTCTGTTCGGTGTTTAATTGTCTGCTTACCAAAATATATGCCGTATGTAAATACAAAATATGCCTGCTTACTTTGCCCCTCTACCGATATAAATAAATCAAACAATAGATAAGATAATGGTATGACATATTATGATAGCCGTGTGGTCCCCGGCAGAGTAGAATAGGCCACCCTCACTCTTACCGAGGTGTCGTAAAAGGCGACTAAGGTAAAGCTGCTGGCATGGTCATCAGCACCCAGAGAAGGAAAACTCTGCATTTATATCAAAACCCTCGCCAACCCGTCTGCCAAGCGTGGTGAGTATGGCAATTACCCCTCATGTGATTGAGGGAGGCCCGTGCCCCAGCAGTGGAGACTTAAATGGGCTGACGATGACATTATGATATATTCTGTGTTTGACTGCCTCAGTGCCGCAGTGGTTAGTGGGTCGCAATATACGGCGACGGCTGCGCAAGAGGTCCTGGGTTCGATCCCCGGGTCGGCTCAAAAAATTGTACCTGTAAGTATTCGGTAAGAAATTCTTAGTGACAGCTCGATGTCTGGAAGTTGGCGGTCTTGTGCCCCGTGCCTTGGAAAGCACGTTTAGCCGTTTGTCCTGCGCCCGATCCCTCTCCGGTCGTGTCATACTGGTGTCCCATCGGAATATGAGGGTAAGGGAATAGGGAATGCACTTGTGTTTGCGTACACATTTGAGCACTATAATATATCCTGCGTACGTGGCTGATAGTTGAGATTGGCCGCCTTAGCCGATATCAGTTGGAGGATGTTATATTCTGTACGGCCCAATAAATCGATAAAGCCTTCAAAGACCAGTAATTTGCCAACCCTCGGGAAGGGCTGCAGGGCTGATAGTGTCACTCCGGTTATTGCTGGCAATGTGTCACACTCTGATTAATGTTTGTTTCAATAAAAGCCTGGCAGCCTATAATACTAAATGTGGGCCTAATTTGACCAATTTTTATTCGAGAACAAATTGTATGACGTAGGTATCATTTTATCATACGAGTATGATTCGTAGTGTTAAACCGTACACTTATTTAATCTTGGATATACTTTGTTCGAATCGGACCTAAACCCTAATGACTGTGGGAGAGCCACGCTTTGGCATGAATGGGTCGGCTCGACCGAAGTGATACCACGGCCTCACAGACAACCGGCATGAAGCATCACTGTGCTGCGTTTCGCTGCGTGAGTGAGGGTTCCGGGGCTCAATCCGGGTGAAAGGGCTTTTAAAGGTTGGCAGCGCACTTGTCAATCAATCTCTTACCATCAGACGATCCGTCTGCTTGTCTGCCACCTTAGGTACAAATTTTTGGCCCGACCCGGGGATCGAACCCGGGACCTCTTGCGCAGCCGTCGCTTTCAAGTGCGACCCACTAACCATTGCGCCACCGAGGATTTGTCAATATATATACATAAGTATTTTATAACAGAGGAAAAGGATAAAGACATATTCATTGAAATAAAGTTCAAGTGACATCTGTTATTCTAATCAAGCTTTTTTTACGGACTGTTGCCATAATAAAATAAATTACGGACTGAAATTCAGTAACCACTTAGAGAACGTTGGAATGCCAACATCAATTCATTTTCCTGAGGTAAATGCGATAGTTTACAACCTCCACTTAGTAGGCCAACGGTAGGGTTGTACCTAATGAGTTAGAAATTACTACTATTAAAATTTATTTCACCAAACAAAGCAAATTTACTGCCTAGCTAATGGCTGCACTTAGCAAAGTAGAGGCATAATTTGCAAAATTGACAAGACCTAAGGTAAATCAAAATCTTCAGGTTAATGACTGGCGAGAAGTAGAGCAGGATCGACCAAAGTGGCGCCCTCGTGTTTCGGAGGCCAAGACTCAGTAGTAAATGAGGCTCATCATCAACCCATTTAAGTCCCCACTGCTGGGGCACGGGCCTCCCTCAATCACATGAGGGGTAATTGCCATACTCACCACGCTTGGCAGACGGGTTGGCGAGGGATTTTATATAAATGCAGAAGTTTTCCTTCTCTGGGTGCTGATGATCATGCCAGCAGCTTTACCTCAGTCGCCTTTTACGACACCTCGGTAAGAGTGAGGGTGGCCTATTCTACTCTGCTGGGGACCACACGGCCAGGCTAATGAGACGAAATAAAAAACGTAAATAAACAGACTGTGGCGAATTGGACTGCATATTATCATTATCATGCTGGTAAGGGAATGAAAATAAACCACTGATAATAGCAAAAAACTATATATTTTCTTATTTGTTGATTACCAAAATAGTAAGGTTTTTACCTATAAAATTACCGTTTCGTATGGCGATTTTCTTAGAAGTTGTATTTTTAAATTTGTAACGTAACTATTAATGCTACTACTTCATAATTAACTGTGCTTTAATAGACAATTTTCAAGAACATGTAGGATAGATTAAAAATTGTTTTTATTAAAAAGTTGCTATTGATAAAAACTTCATTTCTGCCAAGTAAAAAAAGAGTCATTTTCAAGATTTTTTTTTTTGCATCAGAAATACATTAATATCTGATCTCCGTTTTATATAAACCTTAAAATACAGTCTTGAATCCAAATAAATTTATAGCTTTAAGACTTTTTGCTTATTAAAAGAGATATACATCTTATTATATTAAGAAAAAGAACGGCAATTTCATTGGTAAATACCTATTATTATATCAAAAACAGTATAAAATATAAACAATAGAATAGAGGTTGGTCCAGTTGTCGATCCTCAACCCCAGGAAAGTCCCAATCCTGGGTAAAGGGGAGTTCTATTGTTGGTAGCGCACTTGTGACTTCACTGATTTAGCGAGCTAATGTCAATAACTTATTAAGAATTGGTGGGTGGTCAACAGTCGATGTCAGTCAAAGTCACAATCACTCAATAAAACGCCGGTGTTTTAGTTTTATCGACCTACGCATTCTGCCGATACTCAACACAATCCCAGCTTTAAGACTTATTACGTCCAAGCAAGTTGTCCGTGACAACTCAGTCGACACACAATAGCAGTGTTAAAAACTATACAATTCAAAGATTCTTTTTATCAGGATCACTTCGCGGCAACCATTCCAAAACGAATATACGTGGTATCTGACAACCCTGAAGTATATATTTCCTGATACTTTCGGCTAAGTGCCGCGGGCGGGTTAGTGCCGATCGCGGAGCCAAGGCAATAAGCAGACACAATCGGTTTAATTGTCCGAAGTACCTTCGAACCCTCAGCCATTGTTGTGGGTATCGACCTGAAGATGCCCCAGTTCTTACGGGGTAAGAAAGGGTTTCGTTGAAGAGGTTTATGCTTGTGACCAAATGTATTTTTTTTGTTGGTGCTTTATAATTGCACCAAGTAAAAAAGATACAAGGTTGGTTCTAGCTGACATGGACGAGGGCGTTGAGCTACGAGGTAGGCAGTATATGTGACGACCCGTTTGGAACAATGATAGTGAACGCTGCATTTGGTCCAATGACGGTGGGTTCGATCCCCGCACAGTACAAACATTTGCATGCATGAACATGTCTGTTTGTATTGGTCTGGATGTTTTTTGTGTATTGTAAGTTTGTATTTACAAAAAAGGTCTTATATGTATATATTTGTAACCCCACTGTTGATTCTGAAATCCGTAACACAGGTTCTTGAGCTACCTATCTCGGAGTCAGATCAATGTTTGTGATGTTTTGCAGCGATTCGGGGTAAGAAAAGCTTGCGTTAAAGTCCAAATGGGTTTTTGTAGATTTATCATAATAAAGGTGACAAGCCTTTAAGCCATTGTTGAAGGGTTATTTGGCTTGAAAGGGAAATCGTCTCAAATCCAGTAAAGAAAGATAAAGTCTCATTTACATATTGTTTGCCAATGACAAGGATGAATAGGTAGATTAACATTTATTAGTAGGTTACTTACTATAGTAATAACGGCCTAGGGGTTCGTGGTACCCTTATAAAATAACAATATATAAAGGAAAATATGTTATTCGGTGAAATATTTGTAATTAAATAAGGTAACTAGGTCTGGTGAAGGTTGCGGGAATCCCTTAGATGTGGGCGGCACAGGACCGACATGTGTGGAGATCATTGGGGGAGGCCTATGTCCAGCAGTGGACGTTTATTGGCTGAAATGATGATGATGATGAAAGTAACTAGTAATTATTATTTTTTTGCAAATTAATTAGAACACGTCATTAAAATATGTAGAAAAGAAAGGCATGCCAGTAGGCTCTAAGCCTGGTTTACATAGTTGAGATTAATCCATTTAAGCATAATCTACAACACTTACTTAGTTAGCTAGCTAGCTATCGACTACTAGAACTATTTCGGTGAAAATCGTTACATATTTACCTTAATTTTACCTTTGACGACCCGTTTGGAACAGTGGTTGTGAACGCTGCCTTTGGTCCAAGGGCTTCGATCCCCGCTCAGCACAAACATTTGTGTGCATGAACATGTCTGTTTGTATTTGTCTGAATGTTTTCTATGTATTATAAGTATGTATTTACAAAAGAAACGTATTATATGTTTATATTTGTAATCCCACTGTTGATTCTGATATCCCTAACACAGGTGCTTGAGCTACCTCGGATCTCGGAGTCAGATCAATGCATGTTATGTGAATGAAAATATTAATTTTACCACTGCTAAACTATAACAATATCAGTGCTAACAATCCGGTAAATATAGTATTTTACTATATTACTAAAATGTTTAGAAACTCCGATTTTCAACTGCTTATGACGTTGATTTAAATAAATAAAATACATTAATCTTAGTGGAAAAGCAGAAAAATATAATCAAAGACATAATAATTTTATTGAAACTCTTATAAGAAAATATTAGCACAACTTTCGACATGAAGGCAAACATGTTTCCTGACAATAGAAAATGTTTGAATGCTTCGCTCGCGACAATCGGAACTTGCCCACGAACTAGTAAATAAGCCGAAGTTTTCCGCATTTTCTCCCACACCTTTTGAAATTGATTTCTTACTTTGAAATTTTCAACTTGGTAGTTCCGAAAAGTGCTCTGCTATAATATAATTCTTAATGTTGAGTTTTTGGTTTTACTGTGGCTGTGACTGTATTGTTAGCGTTTTTATAAAAGATTTAAATCTGAACATCATTTTTATCATCGTCGTCACCATCTTCATCATTGCCATCAGTATTTATATCATTTTCATATATATCTCTAATATCATTAGTTTCAAATATTTTTCAATTGCCTGCATAGTGTGTAGTAGTCATACTTATCTTTTTGACGACGTTTCTCAAAGAAAGCTTATATTTAATAATTCTTTACGTGAACTTTTGTTATTTAATGATGAAATGTAATAATAAACGTGTCATCTACAGCATTTATCAACAGTTATTAACGGACTACTAGTTAGTCTTCTTTAATTAAACTAATGAATAACTTTGTTGACAGATTTATACACACTATGAAATTTTGACTCAGTTCCATAGCAAAGATTTTTTGAAATCTATTCCTCTACATCATCACCCTTTCTATCACCATCAAAGTATTTTAAAATACGTATTTTACTATCAAAGTTTTTCGATGACGTACTATCATTACTGATTCGGAGCCCTGAGTCATCTTTGACAAAGATCCAAGATTAGGGAAGTCTGGTACAAAGAAGCGATTTACATCTGACACCCGTTTTGGAACGTGGTAGTGAACGCTGCCTTTGGTCCAAAGTTGCGGGTTCGATCCTCGCACAGTACAAACATTTTGTGCATGAAAATGTCCTGTTTGTATTGGTCTGGTGTGTTTTCTAGTATTATTATAAGTATGTATTTACAACGAAAAACGTATTTATATTTTTAAAATTTGTAATCCCAGTGTTGATTCTGATAATCCCTAATACAGGTTGCTTGAGCTTACCTTGGATCCTCGGAGTCAGTTCAATGCATGTTATGTGAATGAAATATTAAATAACTATATTTTATTAACAATCCGGTAAATATAGTAATTTTACTATATGAAAAATGTTTTAGAGAAGAAATCCGATTTTTTCAACTGCTTATGACGTTGATTTAAATAAATAAAATTACCTTAGCCTAGTGGAAAAAAGAAGAAAAATATAATCAAAGACATAATCCTTTTATTGAAACTCTTGTTAGAAAAAATGATTAGCACAACTTTTCGACCATGACAGGCCAAATATGTTTCCTGACAATAGAAAATGGTTTTGAATAATGCCGCTCGCAGACAATCGCAACTTGCCAACGAACTCGTAAATAAGACCCGAGTTTTCCGGATTTCTCCACACAAAAAACTACCCTGTTTGAATTGAGTTCTTACTTTGAAATTTTTCAATTGTAGTTCCGAACAGTGCTCCCTTGCTATAATATACTTTCTTAATGTTGAGTGTTTCGGTTTTACTTGTGACTATATTGTGAGCTTCTTAATAAAAGATTTAAAAATCTGAACATCATTTTTATCATCGTCGTCACCATCGTGATAAAAAATTTGCCATCAGTATTTATATCATTTTTTCATATATATCTCTATATCATTAGTCTGTCAAAATATTTTTTTTTTCAATTAACCTGCAAAGTGTGTAGTAGTCATACTTATCTTTTTAGACGCGTTTCTCAATAAAGCCGTATATTTAATCATCTTTTCGTGAACTTTTGTTATGTGTCTGATTGATGAAATGTATAATAAACGGTCATCTACGGCATTTAATCAAACCATTTATTTAACGGACTCCTAAGTTAGTCTTCTTTAATTAAACCTAATGAATAACTTTGTTGACAGATTTTAACACGACTATGAAATTTTGACTCAGTTTCGATCGCAAAGATTTTTTTTGAAATCTATTACCTCTTCTTCAATCAGCCTTTCCTATCACCATAAAATTATTTTAAAATTACGTAAATTTTATTCATCAAAGTGTGTTTCGATGACGATTAAATTCATTACTGTTTTCGGAGCCCTGAAGTCCATCTTTGACAATGATCCAAGATTAGGGAAGTCTTGGTACAAAGAAGCGATTTACATCTGACGACCCGTTTGGAACAGTGGTAGTGAACGCTGCCTTTGGTCCAAAGGTTGCGTGTTCGATCCTCGCGTATATATTTGTAACCCCACTGTTGTAATTTGAAATCCGTAACACCAGCGTTTGAGCTACCTATCTCGGAGTAAGATCAATGTTGTGATGTTTGCAGCGATTCGGGGTAAGAAAAGCTGCGTTAAAGTCCAAATGGGTTTTTTGTAGATTTATCATAATAAAGGTGACAAGCCTTTAAGCCATTGTTGAAGGGTTATTTGGCTTGAAAGGGAAATCGTCTCAAATCCAGTAAAGAAAGATAAAGTCTCATTTACATATTGTTTGCCAATGACAAAGATGAATAGGTAGATTAACATTTATTAGTAGGTTACTTACTATAGTAATAACGGCCTAGAGGTTCGTGGTACCCTTATAAAATAACAATATATAAAGGAAAATATGTTATTCGGTGTAATATTTGTAATTAAATAAGGCAACAAGGTCTGGTGAAGGTTGCGGGAATCCCTTAGATGTGGGCGGCACAGGACCGACATGTGTGGAGATCATTGGGGGAGGCCCATGTCCAGCAGTGGATGTTTATTGGCTGAAAGGATGATGATGATGAAAATAACTATTATTTTTTTGCAAATTAATTAGAATACGTCATTAAAATATGTAGAAAAGAAAGGCATGCCAGTAGGCTCTAAGCCTGGTTTACATAGTTGAGATTAATTCATTTAAGCATAATCTACAACGCTTACTTTCGACTACTAGAACTATTTCGGTGAAAATCGTTACATATTTACTTTAATTTTACCTTTGACGACCCGTTTGGAACAGTGGTTGTGAACGCTGCCTTTGGTCCAAGGGCTTCGATCCCCGCTCAGCACAAACATTTGTGTGCATGAACATGTCTGTTTGTATTTGTCTGAATGTTTTCTATGTACCTATTATAAGTATGTATTTACAAAAGAAACGTATTATATGTTTAAATTTGTAATCCCAGTGTTGATTCTGATATCCCTAATACAGGTGCTTGAGCTACCTTGGATCTCGGAGTCAGTTCAATGCATGTTATGTGAATGAAAATATTAAATAACTATATTTTATTAACAATCCGGTAAATATAGTATTTTACTATATTAAAAAAATGTTTAGAGAACTCCGATTTTCAACTGCTTATGACGTTGATTTAAATAAATAAAATACATTAGCCTTAGTGGAAAAGCAGAAAAATATAATCAAAGACATAATCACTTTTATTGAAACTCTTGTAAGAAAATATTAGCACAACTTTCGACATGAAGGCAAATATGTTTCCTGACAATAGAAAATGTTTGAATAATTCGCTCGCGACAATCGCAACTTGCCCACGAACTAGTAAATAAGCCGAAGTTTTCCGGATTTTTCTCCCACACCTTTTGAAATTGATTTCTTACTTTGAAATTTTCAACTTGGTAGTTCCGAAAAGTGCTCTGCTATAATATAATTCTTAATGTTGAGTTTTCGGTTTTACTGTGACTATATTGTTAGCTTTCTTATAAAAGATTTAAATCTGAACATCATTTTTATCATCGTCGTCACCATCTTCATCATTGCCATCAGTATTTATATCATTTTCATATATATCTCTAATATCATTAGTTTCAAATATTTTTCAATTACCTGCAAAGTGTGTAGTAGTCATACTTATCTTTTTGACGACGTTTCTCAAATAAAGCTTATATTTAATCATTCTTTACGTGAACTTTTGTTATTAAATGATGAAATGTAATAATAAACGTGTCATCTACGGCATTTATCACCAGTTATTAACGGACTACTAGTTAGTCTTCTTTAATTAAACTAATGAATAACTTTGTTGACAGATTTAACACACTATGAAATTTTGACTCAGTTCCATAGCAAAGATTTTTTGAAATCTATTCCTCTTCTTCATCACCCTTTCTATCACCATAAAAGTATTTTAAAATACGTATTTTATTATCAAAGTTTTTCGATGACGTATTATCATTACTGTTTCGGAGCCCTGAGTCATCTTTGACAATGATCCAAGATTAGGGAAGTCTGGTACAAAGAAGCGATTTACATCTGACGACCCGTTTGGAACAGTGGTAGTGAACGCTGCCTTTGGTCCAAAGGTTGCGGGTTCGATCCTCGCACAGTACAAACATTTGTGTGCATGAAAATGTCTGTTTGTATTGGTCTGTGTGTTTTCTATGTATTATAAGTATGTATTTACCAAAGAAAAAGTATTATATGTATATATTTGTAATCCCACTGTTGATTCTGATATCCGTAACACAGTTGCTTGAGCTACTTATCTCGGAGTCAGATCAAAATATGTGACGTTGTGAAATATTTATTTATTTTATCTGACTTTTGCAATCCGATTCGATTCGACCAATCTTAATCCGATACTAAATCTATGGTATAGCGCTGTTATACCACTGATTTATCGAATAGGGCATAAGTCGATACTTTAACGTATTATAATTTTTATTTAGGTTTCAATGTAAGGTACCTGAAAAGCCATGTAAAACTGGTAGAGGCTTCAAATTTTCTGATTGATGGATTTACCTTCCACGCAACGTCATCGAAAGCAAATTTCGTTTTGTACATTCATCACTCTTACATTTGTACCCTATTGTCGAACTTCGTAATTAAATTTCAGAACACAGAGCGTGTTTTGGTAACGTATTGTGGTCCGATGACGTACGCTGAGGGTAATTTTGCGTTATTTTTTGGAAAAACGTCAAGTAGACAGATAATAGCGGAAGATTGATGATGTTACGTCACGAAATAAAGAAGTTGATCAATTATTTTTGATGTGTTTTCACCTCGACGGTGACAGAGTGAGGGAATAAATTATTATCAAGTTATGACGTCTGAGGGGGAAGTTCATTATACTTTTGTTTGGAACAACTTATTGAGGTTGGATAAATATTAAGTTTTTACCTACCAAATTGCCGTTTTGTATGGCGTTTTTCTTAGAAGTAGTATTTTCCATACTAACTTTTTTTAATTTGTAAAGTAACTATTAATGCTACTACTCCTTAACTATGTTGGAATGGATAACGTTTAGAAACATGTAGGATAGCTTTACAAAAAAAAAATCATTCATAAAAACGTCAATTCTGCCAAGTTAAAAAGAGTCATTTTCAAGATATTTTTTTTGCAACATAAATACAATAATATGCGATCTCTATTGATTATAAAATAATATTAAATCAAAATAAAATTATATTGTGGTGACTTTTTGCTTATAAGAGGAGTTATATATCTTGCTGTGTTTAGAAAAAACGGCAATTTCAAAGGTAACCTATTGATTTAAATACTCTATGGCTGGATTAGACAAACCATCCATTTATGGATAAATCTATTGCTAACCTCAGATTTGTATAGAATGACAATTTTAATACGATCACAATTGGACGGCACTTCAGTGACATCGACAGAGGGAGCTGTAAAACATTTTTTTTATATGAAAATGTCAAAACAGCATTTATTTCGACTTTTGCCAAGTGCCAAATAACCGTGGGGAGAAAAAATTAAAGAAAGTCTTATTTCTAAAACATTACATTTGTTTAACTTTAATCCTAATTCTTTTTATTATTTTTCTCTTCCTCTCCTTTGTCAATTCTGACGGCCGAAAGTCGCCGTAAGGGCTAGTCTGAAAACCAGCGCTTGGGCATTTAGCCGAGCAAATGCTGAGACTAGTACCTTTTGTCAATAATTGTACTACAGCCATACTTAGTTTATAGTTTTCGTTTATATTATTTTGTAGCCTTAGATTTATTGTTAGTTGGTTTTTCTATCTTTTTTATTGACAATAAAGATCTTTTTACTTACTTTACTTTACTAACTGCGATTTTTTATTCGACAGAAAATTCTTGACAGAACAAGCTCTTAGTAATCACTAATTTCAATTAGGTCAACAAGGTCTTAGTATCTACATATTTCCTTTCTGCGTCACCAGTTGGTAATGTTTACTAACTACGCTTTTTTCATAATAAATTCTGTATCGCTTATTTCCAAGGGAACACTTTGATGTTCCAACTTTAATAGAAGCCTTATCATTGTAAGAATACTGAAAGAGAATTCGTATAAAAACATGTTTTGCTGAGATCTTAAAAAATCGATTCATCCCCGGTAACGTAGCAACTGAAAATTAGTTCGCGTACTCGCCGACTCGACGGCTGGGGCGCTGTAAGGAGCAAAGCGGAGCGAGCAGAGCGGAGCGGAGAAAGCAAAATGCAGTTGTATACAATAGGATTATTTACAGAAAACCGGCGAGAAGTAGCGTTTGCACTGTATCGCGCTGAGTGAGTATCTAGCAAGATGAAATTATAGTGGCCTCTTTTAAAAAAATGGTGTTTTACAAAAGAAAAGTATTCTTAAATGTTATTTGTAATGCCGCTGTTGCTTCTGACATTCTTAACACACAGATGTTTAAGCTACCTATCTCGGAGTCAGATAAATGTATGTGATGTTGTGAAATATTATTATTATTAAATGTAACATTAATGGCATGAGCAAAATAAGCTTAAAAAATTGCAAATCCTTATTTATTTAAAAAGTCTTTATCAATTTTTCATTGACTGTCTTAATTTCACGGTGCAGTCCTCGAACCTTTTCAAAAATACGTATACCTCGGGCAGAATATCTCCGCTCTCTTTTTAACCCCAGCAGACAGGCATCTGTACTCGAGTCACGTGTACAGAGTAGCTTCGAGAATTTGCCAGTCCTGGCTGAGAAATATAGCTAAAGATTATTATTAGAACATATTTTGCTGGCTAGATTTTCCTTTGATGGGATTTTTCGTTGAGGTTTGTTTCGTACCTTGATTGTTGTTCTATGGAAAATTAATCGTTTGAAAAAATTATGGCATGTAGAGGATATCCATGGCTGTTTTCACTAACTACCTCAGGAGATTTGCTTGCTTGTTTACTTTTCTTTCCCAAAATGGTAACAAGCCGAAACCGTGACCGTGAGAGATCCACGCTTTTTTATACAGAAAACCAGCGTGAAGCAGCACTGTGTTGCGTTTTGCTGCGTGAGTGAGGGTACCGGAGGCCCTATCCGGGGCCGAAATGGACCGGAAGGTACCGCAATCCCAATTTAAGGTTGGCAGCGCGCTTGTGACTCCACTGGTGTCGCAGGTGTACTTGGGCGGCGGCCATCGCTTACCACCAGGTAAACCATCTGCACGTCTGCCACCTCTCATATAAAAAAACATACTTAGGAAATATACCCTTAAAAGCACATTGCAAAAATATCCTATTGATGTTATAAACGTAAAAACTTGTGATTATGTATGTAAAAAAAAAGAAACAAAAAATGGTTGTTGCTTTTTCTCGCAAAAACTACTGAATGGATTGTAATGCAAATTCGCAATAAAATAGCTTACATATCAGAATAACCCATGGGCTACAATTTTCAAAGATATATTTTATATTATCCAAAATTCATGCTAACGAACTGTGCATTGCAGTCATATTGACTGGTCCGATGGTGCATTTGGTAGTGTCCCTTACTCTACAATGCTCATGGGTTCGAATGCACTGAAAAAACATTCGTGTGATGAACACTTGTGTTTGCTCAGTGTCATTAGAAGTGGGTAATTTGTAATCCCACTGTTGTCTGATATCCGTAACACAAGTGCTTCAACCATTTAGGCCCGATTCGACCAATCTGTATCCGTGGATAACTCGTTGTACTTTTCCTTTACTCTACGGTTGTCCGAAGAGATCGCTACTAGCAATAAGACCGCCGAGTATGTATTTACCAGTGATGATATCATTAGTTCTGTAAAATTTAATGCAATAAAAAGTATTACCGTGGGAGAGCCAAGCTTCGGCATGAATGGGCCGGCTCGACCGGTGTGATACCACGGCCTCACAGAAAACCGGCGTGAAGCAGCACTGTGCTATGTTTCGCTGCGTGAGTGAGGGATAGGGGTCGTCGATAAGTCGTAGAAACAAGCAGTACAGTACAGTGGGAGAGCCACGCTTTGGCATGAATGGGCCGGCTCGACCGGAGGAATACCACGTCATCACAGAAAACCGGCGTGAAGCAGCACTGTGCTATGTTTCGCTGCGTGAGTGAGGGATAGGGGTCGTCGATAAGTCGTAGAAACAAGCAGTACAGTACAGTGGGAGAGCCACGCTTTGGCATGAATGGGCCGGCTCGACCGGAGGAATACCACGTCATCACAGAAAACCGGCGTGAAGCAGCACTGTGCTATGTTTCGCTGCGTGAGTGAGGGATAGGGGTCGTCGATAAGTCGTAGAAACAAGCAGTACAGTACAGTGGGAGAGCCACGCTTTGGCATGAATGGGCCGGCTCGACCGGAGGAATACCACGTCATCACAGAAAACCGGCGTGAAGCAGTGCATGCGATGTGTTTCGCTGCGTGAGTGAGGGTACCAGAGGCCCAATTTAGGGGAAAGGGGGTTAAAAGGTAAGCAGCGCACTTGTGACTCTACTGGTGTAGCGGGTGTCCATGGGCGGCGGCAATTGCTCACCATCAGGTGATCCGTTTGTTCGTCTGCCTACCTATTACCTACATAAAAAAAAAGTATCTCTCCATCTGTAAGGGGGGTTTAAAGGTTGGCAGCGCATTTGTGACTCCACTGGTATTGCCAGTGTCTATGGGCGGCGGCAATCGCTTACTATTAGACGATTTGATTGCTCGTCTGCCACCTATCACATAAAAAATATATCTATGGTATAACATCAGATATGTATGGAATGACAGCGCTATACTATAGATTTAGTCTCGGACTAAGATTGTTCGAAACTTCGAATCGGGCCTTAGTCCTAATCAGGTCAATATAGAGATGTTATATGAATTTATTTATCATTATTTACTGTACATCCATCATATATGAGATCTTACTATTTCCCTCACATATCTTAGGTCAAGTCGGACGTGCCTCTGAGCGCAACTCGGTTGATTTATCGCCGGCGTGTACCCCAGAGCCCTCTATGCAATCTGTTTGTCTACGTGACCGTGGTTATGATGTCTTGTAAAAAAATACTACAACTTTCGTGGCTGGAACTAGGTTAAGGCGTTGCATTGAAAGAAATTTGCGCCGCCAATTGATTTATATTGATTGAGGTGAGTATAAGAGATTCTTTAAAAACGTACATCTTTAAATATGTACTTGGAGGAAAGTATTAACAGTATCTTGAGACAAAATTATGTAATGATTTCTTCCTACAAGTAACAATAATCAACAACCCAAAGAGTGTCTACTTTTAGTAACTATGCAAATATAAGCTCTCAGTTTGCAAGCAGATTTGGTGAATCTCTGAGGTCCCGCGTATATAATTCGACAGTACGTCCCTGTAATATCAAAGAACTACCTATCTCAGATGCCAAATTAGCACTAGTAAATTGGTTAAGACTTCTTGACTACGCAGACACAGAACATATCATTAGTAACCTAACCAGTTGATGTTTTAATGTTGGATGTGTATAATATTCTAAATTGTATTCAATCATTTAATTTTTATTGTTCATATTTGTCTTTTGTTTTTTTTTTCTTTTACTGACACTACATAATATTTAAATGATTTCTGGCCGTCCAAGATACAGGCATTGCCTAGTTTGGAGGCTCCTGTTCAATGTTTGTGGCATAATATGTGTAGTGCACTTAAATTTTAATCTTATGTATGTAACTGTGCTTATTTTTTCTGTGCAATAAATACATTTTTATCTATCTTTATCTTATCTTTATCTTATCTTATATAAAAAATATTGCTATGCGTCAAAAAGTATTTAAATGTCATCATAAACCTTTCTATTCATAGCAGATGTTCAAAGCCATCACGCGGTGTGGTGGCATTACAGCTGCGCTCGTGGCTATGCGGAAGTGAATTTTCCGTCCGAATTTGCAACACGTGAATTGAGCGCGGTTACAATTCTTATCGCATATTATATTCCTTATATTCACAAAATAAATGAATAAATTTAAAACTTTAACTTAACCCGGTCTTAAATGACCCAGTTTGATAAATCCACAGTACGATTGTCCCGGGCGGGTCGCAGTTTATCACCAGGTTGTGGGTGGGCCATTATTGGCCCATAAACACGTTTGCCCGTAAACCGATGATATTGTATGGAGATTAGCTTTTACAACTTCATTACAGGATGGGGGACTGAGTGTTGGTAGAGTGGTGGATTGTAAAATGGATAGCACCTGTATAAACACTGTGAACTGTAGTAATGTTATACAGTTCACTAGAGGTTTAGTGGAATACGGACTTTTACCTCATTATCATAAGGTTAAATTCCATTCGACACAACATTCGATGCAAAGACACAAGAGTCCACAGCATAATGGAGGACTGGAAGAGGCATATGTTAAGGAGCAACAAATGTTTAAATTTAGAATACTCTCACTCTAGACTTGTGATTCGTGGCACGAGCAGAAGGATCGCCTGATGGTATGCGACAGTGGAGTCACATTCCTAAAGCTAAGAACAAAACTACTTTAAAAAACAAAAGCTTAAAATTGAGCTCAAAAGATGAAATCATAAAATTAACGACAGCATCCAACGTCTCTCGAGCTGCAAAATTGATCAATCCAAAATGGCGCTTGGAAGTAACAATAGCGTTTTGGAGTTCCCCAAGGAATCCGTTCAACAGATTTTGCCGAGCCATTTCACCGCGCAAGATTGCACTGGCGACGGAGGAAAAGAAATTTGCTCTTAAATAACTCTTAGAAAAAGTTGTACTTAGGTTTAAAAGGTTAGTAGTTGTATATATGTTTAATTAGATTCTGAGAATAGACACTCGTGTCTCTTAAACTTTCGCGTACCTGACAGCAAAATCCTGATGAAGCTAATCATAGCAACAAGCAGAGACTGGAAATCACGCAAGAAGGAGATGAAAACCATAAAATAACTCTTCTATGAATGCATCACACTGGTCAGAGGCAGAATGAAAATTAAAAGAAGACAGCCACTCCAATCTGGACGACATATTACTCGTTATGCTGATGAAAAGAACGCTTACGATCTATCGTACGTAGGAGTACAAAGGACAGATGAGGTGCTTAGACAAGATCCCATAGAGTCACATTTTGCATATTACATAGTCGTAAGTATGAACCGTCAGTTTGCCGTAGGGAAGTTCTAAAAAAAATAATTTAACTTTACCTTACCTAGGACTTGAATTCTAAGCTAAATGCACATACTCTCTACCCTACACGTCAAGCATCATCCACCCGGAAAGGAGATCCCGTCGAAATTCTTCCGTGTAATAAATTCAAATGAGAATGCATGAATAATGAAGGAGGCCCTTGGTAGGGCGACTGCGGAAGCTTTGAGATCTGGGATTGTTATTATCTATTTTAGGAAACGAGATTTTGAAGATCTGTCGGTAATCATTAAAATTAATAATACAAACGAGGTAGGCTTTCTTGTAAAGACATTCTTTGGTGATGTTCCTCTTATTGGATTGATCAATGTCAGAGAAGACATAGTTTTGTAAGCAATATCACCATAGAGTAAGGTAAATACACTGGAAATATTACTAAAACCTCAATATCTAAAAAGATTTGGTAACTAAATACAGCCAACTAAAAACAAAAGGCTAAAAGTAAGAGCCGACTAATAACTATAAAAGTTAAATACAGAAGTCAAAAGTTGGCTGCTGGACTTAGGTCTTCCTGGGGGTGCCTCAAAGGTCTGTATTTCCCAATATGACCTTTGTTATTTTTTATTTCAAATCTTTTACCTTTAATAATAGTCTAGCAAAATCATTTCATGCGATCCTTACTAATTACCTTATTGCTTTTGAATTCTAACAACATTCAATCAATCAATCAATCAGCCTATCGCCGTCCACTGCTGAACGTAGGCCTCCCCAAAGAGCGCCAACCAGCCCAGTCCTGAGCGGTCCGCATCCAGCTCACACCAGCCATCTTTCTTAAATCGTCAGTCCATCGCGCCGCAGGGCGTCCAACACTGCGTTTCCCCACGTGTCGACCGCTCCACTCCAGTACGTGTCGACTCCATCTTTTATCAGTGCGTCTAGAAACATGACCGGCCCATCTCCACTTCAGAGTGCTGATCCTGCGTGCAATGTCCATGACTTTAGTTCTCTGACGAATAACCTTGTTGCAAATTTCATTCACCAGAGACTCCAAGCATATCACGCTCCATTGCCTGCTGAGCTACTTGTGGATCGGTCCCGCAGGCAGTGTCCACGTTTCATTCATTTCATTCTAACAACATTAACATCATCATTTCGCATACGAACAACATACTTACTTGTAAAATTTCTTCTGTGACTTCTTTCTATTCCCAAATAAGAAAAGGTAAATAAGATACATTCATTAATTATACCTTGAAACACGCAACATGAAAAATTAGTCATGTCTTCATAACTCACATGGAACAAAGAGCAAAATAAAAATACGCTCGTATTCACACATCCTTTTCTAAACAACTTCCATTTTATTCATACACACAAAAGCCTGCGGCCGTTCATTTGCTTATTACATACTCAAATGGCAGACACCCTACAAAAGATGGTCCTTCGAGCCGGACGTGGAAAAAGTTAATATCCTCCGCTTTCTTGAATATTCAGGTTGAGTTATATACGTCAAATGACGTAATTCTTTGCCCCATAACTTAAAGAGTCCACTAATTTGGTAGAGGATACGGATTCTCTTAATAATAATCTGTTTGACGCTAAAATTCCGAGTCCCTAAGAGGGGTGGTTTAAGAAAAAAACATCTTGTTTAACTTAATGAACAGAAAATTAACATCTTGTCTAATATTGCTAAAAGTAAGAGGGCCCTTCATTCTCAATTGTAATTGAGCTGATTATAAAAATTGTATTAATTAAAAATATCAGCACATACGAGTAAAATAGATCTCTGGCAGCCGCGCGCAAACATTGTGAAGTGTGTGTGAAGTGTGTATGCCTAGGCTTATCACTAAATAATATGCCGCAGAAGTTAGTGGATAAAATCACAGCAGAAAATATTAATTACAAGCTTAAAGATTACTTACTTGGGCTACTGTAGAAATGTATTGTTCATTGCTATAGTGGTCTTGTGTGGTAATCATTATTAACGTACACTTGACATATGTAATTTAGTATTCATTATTTTTAAAAAGTAATAGCACTTGTGAACTCTTAAGCTATAAAGTCAGTGGTTTTTAAAAACCACTAGCTTTTGTATTAGTTTTAATGTACATTGTTTTTTTCATGTGATAAACGAATTTAAATAAAAGAGAGACTTTGACAAAAGTTTTGAATAGGTTTTGCTTCTTTTATCGTGTTGGCTGTTAATTCGTTGTGATTTAAATTGATCAATTATGTAGGATCTTAAGGGTGATCCAAACTAGGTCCATTTCGATAGAATAAATTGCTTGAAGGTTTTGAATCCACGACCTTTAGTTTTAGAGACAACGTTCGCAACCATAACAACATAGAGACCAAAACTAAGTACATCAAGAATCAGGAACCAAGTTTAATGTAGCTGATGTCTCATAATTAAAGTCCAAGCCGAAATGGAAGTCGAAAACATCAGAAATTATCTGCCAAATTACGAGAACATCGTGCACTGTGGAGTCGTCATTACGATAATTTGCCAGACACAAACAAGGGCCTAATTTTAAGGCACATTGTGTTAATTTGCCCGAACAAACCTCGAGATGCTAGGGATGCGCCGCGCCTTTAGTCCAGTAGCTTTACTCGAGTGACAATAATATGGCGATGATATTGTATAGAGCAGCTGCCCAGACGGCCTCGGACGCCTAAGTAAACTCATTCTAAGCGAGTTATGAGAAAATAACACTACCAAAAGGAGATAAACAATGTGTTAGATAAAAATGGATCTGCCATGGTTTATCTAGGAGAAAAAGTAGTGGCCATAAGAACAGCACCAATAATCTGTTAATCTTACAAACACTATACTAAGTAATTTTTCCCTGCCGCACTTAGATACGCTAAATCAAACAGATGGTTACTTAAGAAAAAGTATTAACACTTGTTCCAACACCCATAAAGACTTTCTATAATTAAGTTGGTGAACATTTAGCTCAATTAACATGTTTGAGTGCGGCAGTAACTTGATGATTTGAGTGTTTGAGTGTCATATCCAAATGAAATCATAAAAATGGATTGATTGTTTTCTTATTTTGCTTCTTAGAGGCCATTTTATGCACAGAGCCGCTCGATCCTATAGGAAATTTTGTACCTCATCTATTTATTGCACTTCTACTCATTAGCTTTTATTTTTCAAATCGAGTGTTGAAAACTGTTCAGATATTGTGTAGGACACAGTGTGTACCTGTATTTTTTAATGCCTGTACGCTACGTATTCGTAATGTCAATGTATTCATTATTGAAATTCTTTGTTCATTATTTTATTGACATATAATTTTAATTTAATATTAGGACTATGTTTATTTCAGTTAAATCTATATCTGTATTCCGTATTCTATTGTATATATCCGCATGTTGGTCGAAATAAATGTTTTCACTATTCATTCATTCAAATAAAAAAGTGAATTAGTCACATCACTCTGAGACTGAGACTACAAATTATTACACTGTTTGCTTTTAAAATTATTTGGTTGGCCATTATTTAATAGAGAATTAAGTCATGTTTGACTAATTTTTAATAAGATGAGCCATGTTCCACTACCAGTAGTTAATTGCCAGCAATTAATGAATAATGTGGGAGGCCTGAAACGTTTCGGCATGAATGGGCCGGCTCGACTGGAGTGATACCGAGTTTCTAAAACGTGTACCCATGGTTCAGCTGGTCTGGTTCCCCTGTTAAAAGGGTTTGCGAAGGTCAGACGACAGTCGCTTCATTGTATGTATTTCCAGACTCACCAAATCAAGAATCTTGGTCCAAGCGTACCCCGGGCTCCAGAGCTTTGGACGTAACTGGGAATCACACTATAGATTAGGATGAGTATCTAATAAAAACCATAGATTGAAACAGAATTCTGTGGTGGGTCTGAGCGTACGTATAGCCAACGAGTGTTTAATATTGTTGATCTGACCTGATTCTTGATGTGTAATTATTTAACGTAATACAGTGTTTAATCAATAGAGGCCCATTGACAGAACAACTCTGGACATCATTATTAACAGATCGAGTTGTACAACACGTAAAATTTGTTTCAACCTTATTTCCTAAAACTCAAGCTTTAATATCGCCATAACAGCTTGGTCGTACCATCACACGTCATTTTAATTTTAACCTGGTCTTGTCTCCTTCAGCATAAAAGTGATTATTGCAGAGCTTTGGATGTCGCTTACTGTATTTATGATGAGACCATTTGAGGCGTAATGATGAGGCTGAGGAAAGCTTTTGTTTATGGAATTATAAGGACTGCTCTAATTGCAATGATAATAACATTTTTATATTCAAGGTAATAGGATCCGTTTTTAAATGTACTTTGCAGCTTCAGATAAATTATGAACTGATATAAAACATCTCGCGTTTGCTTGCGCATTCAATATTTATCAATTTATAATGTTGATAAAATAAATAAATTCAAACAAGGCCGAACAAAAAATCCGTAAAACCAATGACATCGAAATAACGACAGTTTTAAAAATGGCAGCGATGGACACGAGAATCAGCAAGTAACCAAATAATATATTTTGTAACGTTACGTACCGAAGCACGGAAGCATAAATAAATAAATAAATATTATACAACATCATATACAATGATCTGACTTCGAGATAGATAGCTCAATCACCTGAGTTATGGATATCAGAACCAACAGCGTAATATATACAAATATATACATCTAATACTTTTCTTTTGTAAATATATACTTATAATACATAGAAAACACCAATTTATCTCTAGCAAGACTTAACAGATGCCACTACAATTTAAATCTTGCTAGATACTCACTCGGCGTGATACAGCGCAAACGGTACTTCTCGCCGATTTTCTGTAAATAATCCCGTCGAGCCAGCCCATTCATGTCGAAGCGTGGTTCTACATTTAAACAATCAGAAAAAGAAACAAATACAAATTAAAGCAACAAACGAAAAATTACAAGAAAATGAGGAGATAAAAATTAAGAGAGAAAAAAAAGCATATATGGCTGCTCAAATCGGGCAATAAGTATCTGCGTACAGGTGTGTGTGTGTGTGTGTGAGGTGTGTCACGATGAGCAGTGAAAAGAAGCTCACTCAGCTTCGGCCATGGCTTTAGGTAGGGGTACCTGCAGGCCATGGCGCTGGTTTTATGTGAGCCCTAATGTGACGCAAGGATGTATATATACATTTAATACTTTTCTAAAAAAACTTCTTTAATGAATATATAAATTAAGATGTAAGTGATGATCTCAACAATTTTGAACCTGATTGGCCTCAAATGGCAGTAAATAGGGATCAATGGAGGAACTCGGTTGAGGCCTTTGCCCAGCTGTGGGACAATGTACGAGTAGGCTAAAATAAAAAGGTTCACCTACAAGTTAACGTTCTTTGGCGGGTAGGTTGTGAAACGAGGCGAACTTTTCGCCATCCATCAATAAATAAAAGCCGACGTTGAAAGTAACCGGAAATATGCTAAGTGAGAAGGCTTTCTGGAGATATTATATGCCTTATATTTTTATCAAATACTTTGTGAGTCGTAAATTTGTAGGTTTTCGAAGGTAGTAGATAAGGATCATCCATGGATCGAACATCAAACATTGATATTATTTTTATAAAAGTAATGAAACAATGTGGTGTTTGGCTCTCACTCTCACATTTTCACAACTTCTCTTTTAAGCTCAAAAGATTTACTTCAAATTTATCCTAAAAGAAAACACTCTACCAAAAATATTCCCGTCTTCATAAAATATGGGTGTCGGGACACAAAAACTCCATAACACACGATACAAAAATACTAAAAACATCACGACAAAGTTGCCCTCAAAAGTCCTCTATTTGGTCCCAAGTGCTGTCCCAGATAACTGTTTAACGGTGGCAAACAAAAAGCGCAACGGTCGCAAAACAAACAAACTGTAGGAGTTGAAAAATGTGCAATAAATATTGGGACAGAGTGGAGTAACACTTGTTACAATGTTGGGACTGGTTTTTGTAATTGTCCTTAGCTTGGGGCGTTTTGAATACCTATTTACCCTCAAATATTAAGCGGTGAAATATATTAGGATGCACAACGATAATGAAAAAGATCTATATAGGTCGTCCCACGAATATAGGACATGAAGGAAAAGTACTAAGGTAAATCCATAAGTTAGCATTTTACTTAAACGAAACAACACTATATTTTTTAAAAGAAAAAAAAACTGCATTGGAAGTTTTTTTGATTGTGTTTGTTGGACAGGAACTGAACAGAAAAAAAAACTTGACTTTCTTATTCTGCCAATCGATGTAATCATTACTGATGAAAAAAAATCTCTAAGAAACTCTCTCGACGACGAGGTCTTACTTTCATCTGTCGTGAAACATATCCTTGTAGCTAAAAGTGCTAACGTAAGGATTTAAAGTACTTTCCCTTCATGTCCCATAGTAGTGGGACGCCCGGTATAGACATTATTGCTTTTTCTGAATTCTGAAGACGCATAAAGCCACAGATCTTTGTTCTTTTAACAGTGGTAAATGACTAACTTGGTGTCTCTTAAGGGTAGACGGTTTAAAGCTTTGACATCAAGGCTTAACGTTTGTCTGAAATTATAATAAACTACTATAGAGTACAAGATTAATTGCTTCAAATCTACATTGATGTAATGAAATGCGATTAAACTCAGCTGTACCTCAATCTTAAATCAATTTAAACATTTAGCCATGACTAGGAGTGAATTTGTTTACCTAAATACGAAAGTCGTCACGACAAATCTTCACTTAGGCTGCATACGCATTGGTCGATAAGTCGGTCATTCCGCGATCTTATAGGAGAAATATAAAACGCTAACAATAAAATGTATTTACGTGACATGGGATTATTAATTTTAAGCTTTTTTTAATATCACCGATAGCCAGCCCATGCTTACATACTTTATTTCAGGACTAAATAAATATAATAAAATCAATTTTGTTATTATGTAGTTCCAAACTTTTCTAATGGATGGCGTTGGGTGTCGATTACAAGGCGGGCAAGTGTTTCGCCTTATCAGGTTACTTACGAGTATTAGCCTTGTTGTCTCAGAATTAACCTCTTTATAAAAAGTAATGTTTTACTAATCTAGTAAAACCGGGACGTCCCACATCAAACAAACCTAACATCCCTAAACCCCTGCGAGATAGTTCCAACGGCAACCTCGCAATCCTTAATTAGGGAGCTGGTTTATGCACACCCTGTACATTAATTAGTGGGGATGATGAATTTTATTTATTTCAGAAGCGCCATTTTGTCCATTGTTAATTAAGGGTTAATGTCCAGCGCATAACGGGAAGCCTTTGAGGTTAAATTAATTGGATGAAAATTGAGGTTAAAACAATATCGGACGCGATAATATTTATTAACCTGGTGCACTGTCTATTAACCACCGAATGATTTAAAAAAACAATGCACAGTTAAAGTTAAGTACAACTTATTTGTATAAAAGTTAACATAACACAGGCCTATCCTGCGAGGACCTTACTATGATTTGCATTACACATTATGAGGCTTCTACAATCTATGCTATTTATAAAGTAGTAAATCCTATAGACATAGGCAACGCTTATGTGTAATCCAAAAACATTAAGCGCTTTGTAATGGACACCTAGCGCCATCTATTGGTATTAAGTGGAACTAATATCCCGAAATGAAGTAAGGGCAGGCCACTACTTATATTATAATTGATAAAATCATATATTTTAATACAAGGCTTTATATCCAACAATGATTTTATAAAGTGTTATCTTATTTAATATGTTATCAAATTATAATTTTCGCAATAAATGGAGGAACAAGTATTTTCTTCTTTCCGTAATGTATTCATTATTCTGAAAAGTTCTCTTCACCGGCCCGTCCCTTTCATAGTCGGAATAAAAGCTTAAAGTTGTTAGCAGAAGAGGCTATGAGTAAAACTTATGTTCCTTTACTCGGAACTGGGACAAGAGAATAAGAACTGATCAAGTGTACTTTCAATGGGATAAAATTGTTGTAATGCAAAGCGCATTATAGCTTCTATAGATTGCAGTGATAGCAATAATGCAGCTATTTATAAATAGCCCTTTAAGAGTAAGTACCGTTTTATTTTGGTGTCCGATGACTTGATTTCTTAAGGTGACGGGTAGGGCACACTAGCGACGCCAATCGATTTTCTTTATATATTTTAAACAATTTCGGGGTTATAACCTCGCGGCAAACACTTATATTAAAAAACACTATTTATAAAAAAAACTATGCACAAATTTTGGGTCCGTTCTTGTACGCGAAAATTGATTCACGCTATAAGTGGCCGATTTTGGCGTGAATCAATTTTAGCGTACTCGTTGGACCTAACATTTTTGCATGGTTATTTAATAAATAGTATAAATGATTGCCGAGATGTTGTAACCCGGGAATGTTTAAAATAGATCCGGTTTAGTAGCTAATAATTAAAATCTATTGGCGTCACTAGTGTGCCCTACCCGTCACCTTAATCAAATTACCAAGTCAAGATAATTGATCTGCAAACTTTAAATTAAACGAAATGTACCTTTTTGCATTACCTGTTGTGTGTGATTATTTTTTGCCTTAGACTTAATTCAAGAGAAGAGCGTACTCTTTTTAAAAAGGCCGGCAACACATTAGCGATCTCTCTGATTTCTCGGATGTTAATGAGCGGCGATGATTACTTTCCATCAGGTGACTCGCTTGCTCGTTTGTCTCCCTCTAGCATAAAAAAAATATCTTCTGTCTAGTCATTATTGATCTCCCCAAATCAATATGCATTTTATCTATCTTCCTCTAATAAGGTAATGGAGGATTCCATTAATATACATTTAGGTCCACATAGACCCTTGTGAATATCAAATGAGAAGTCGAAGAAGTCTCTACTGAGAAGAAAGTCTGAACATCCCATAAATATACCTTAATTGGTGTAATGTATGTGTATGTTTGCCAACCGTCATTGGCAGTTTCAAATATAGATATGACCTCCCATTTTCTGCTGCGCTGTCAATCACCTAAAAGTCAATAAAGCGAAATATTCCGCGGGCTAAAGCCGTCATCCGTCGGCTCCCACTCTGTAGGTTCAAAGAGGGATTGTTTACTCCAGACTGCTAACGTTTGAGAGTTGACGAGTCGGATGTGTGGCGTAATAGTACCAGATGCTGGATTTTACTGTTGCGTTTGATAGAAGGAAATGGATGTTGGTGTCACTGAATTTACCTAGCTTTGACGAGCATTGCTATTGATATCAATATTGAGATTAAAAAAAACTAATGATGTTCAATATTTTATATCGGCTTGATTTGCAAGAAGGTGTTCCTTAAGGTATTGTTTTTGGACCAACCCTTAATGTTATACAAAAATATTAAGTAGGTAGATATTATGTTCACTGAGGTGAATGTATAAAACAAAACTGGATAAATTGAATCCTCAAATACAGGTGCTACGCTAGGCACCATTCTAGTTCTACGTTTTTGGGTCCCACAAAAATAGCATTAACCGAATGTGAAAAGCGTAACTGACATGCCTGCGGATTTTTTCGACCCAGATTGAATTCCCATGTCGTCGTGACTTAAACATGTCGGCTTTGTCCCAGTCTGTATTGATTTTATCTTTTGTTTATTAATGGACGGTTGATATTATATTTGATATTATATTTCTGATTAGTAAAACGTTTGAATAAGGACGGGAAATGCCCACGCTGCAAATGCAAAAAATATTGATATTCTAAAATCAGCGTTAAAATATTTTTAACTATGAATTCTGATGCAATGTAGAATAAATAGTTTTATATTTATATTTGAATAGGAGCCATTATAAACAACTCTGCGACAAATCTTGTTGAAAAGCCACATTTATTCAGCACCAAACGTAAAGGTGGGATTATATTTCCCCTATTTGTAGTAGTAATGGGCAACAGATTCCCGGGAATCGTTTGTGCTTCAACTCGCAACGGTTGTGAATTGTTCAATGGGTTCTTGTTAGTGAACCACTCGATGGGCTGAGTTATCCAAGTGGAAGCGAAGATTGGTGCCTCGGATATCTAGATTTATTAGTGAATCTTCTTGCGTCCAGTTGCAAATAATTTGGATTGATATCTGTTGTTTGCGATAGCCTTGCTTGAATTGGTTCATTCAAAAATAATTTTCTTAGTTAAAGATGAGGTTGTTCGATGTAGTTCTGAAATATGTCTAAAAAACGTTACATACCGATTCTGCTATTTTTATTGACAGGAAAACCTTTACAACCCAAAATGTACTTGTAACTTCTAAAATTTCAATGGTCTAAATAAACATTTTTTTTTCGATTTAGGAAACATTAAAATTAATGATCATTCAATACCCGACCTTTTGCCTCCACTAAAACCCCCTATTTCTTGTTACAGGTAAGCGAAAAGGGAGTGTCCCGAAGTGTTTATAAATCGCAGGTATTGTGCTCTCGGCGACTACAAAAACTCAAAAGGAGCTCATGAATAAGGAAAATGCCATGTAAGATGGTTCAAGTGGAGTCGCCAAGAGGTTTGGTTTCCTAGGACTGTTTTTTAGCATTTCAATTTAGGGTACACGAAAAGACGGGGCTCATTGTATAAATAAAAATATTAAGTCCTCCATGATACAATTGGAAGTAATTCAGGAAATATTTTAATTTGAAATAAAGTGGTTTACTTAAATATGTATTTAATGTAATGAGTGCATTTTTATGGAACTTATCACTCACTGTGATAAATATTAATTAAGAAATGTAAAATTCTGGTTTTCTTAATATAAATCTTATACTATTAATAAAAAGGTGATGACAACGAGAAGGCGAATGTGAACTGAAACGATGAAGTGACAAAACACTTGCGCGATGACATCGACATCCAGCGCCATCCGTTAGTATCTCGAACAATTCGGAATAGGAACCCAGTAAAAAACACACTTAAAAATGTTCAACTCGTGTTCAGGCGGGACTCGAACCCACACCTTTCACAATCCGGGTGAATGTTCTACCAATTAGACCACTGAACGCGTTACTAACCCGACTAAATTTGTAAGTGCTTGTACTTATTTACTTAAGAATAAATTGCAAAAGATTGCTATAAAAAATATCAACTAAGGAACCCAGTGTTACAAAATTAAATCCTAAAATTAAGTGAACCCGGGCCATTAAAAAAAAATGAAGATGTCATTTTGTAAAGTTTGACGGAAAAAACCAAATTAAAACATGCAATGAGCCCCTTCTTTTTATAATTTTTCTGTACTTTTTCATATATTTCGTGTGCTACTTTTTTTTCATTGATCTGATTTGTTTGTAAAATTACGTGTACTATAGAAAAAAAATACCAATATAGCAGTGTTTAATCATCGCATCTCAAGCTTTTCTTTTTCTTATTAAAATTTAAAATCTCATAATATACAAAGAAAGCATAACCCTTTCTTTTTGGCTTTGCCGTGATCGATTAAAAACACTGATTGATCTACAAAAACTAAATACACATAACGTCGAAAAGTTTTTCGAATAAAACCAAAACCCTTTTTCTTGGTATCCCTTATTATTCAAAATCATAGTATCCCTAACTGAATGGAACTGTCAGAGGTGGTTCCCGGGAAACATTTTGTCCATCCTCGATAAGGTATTTCCCGGACATTTTCCAATCAGTTTAATCTAGTCCTTGGATTCAATAGACCCGGCGTTGAGGTCGTGTTTCATGATATTATTTACTTTTAAGGATTATGTCTTCATTTTCTTGAGGGTATTCTTGTAAGTTATGTACTGATAGAGCGTTTTATACGAAAACATTTTTTTTCCTCTTCACATAAAAGAGACCGTGGGCGAGCCACGCTTCAGCATGAATGGGCTGGCTCTACCGGAGTGATACTACGGCTTCACATAAAACCGGCGTGAAACAGCATGTTTCACTGCATAAGTGAGGGTACCGGAGGTCCAATCCGGGGGAAAGGGGGGTTTAATAGTTGGCAGAGCACTTGTGACTGCACTGACGCGACGCCAGCGGAATCACAGACAACCGGCGTGAAGCAGCACTGTGCTATTTTTCGCTTCGTGAGTGAGGGTACCGGAGGCCCAATCCGGGGGAAAGGAGGGATTAAAGGTTGGCAGCGCACTTGTGACTCCACTGTGGTCGCGGGTGTCCATGGGCGACGGCAATCGCTAACCATCAGGTGATATGTCTGCTCGTCTGCCACCTATCACATAAAAAAAGAAAAAAGATTTTCAACTAGTAGCTAAACTTTAACATACATATTTATTATTACATTGATCCTCGTATTAAAGAGGACTGGTGCTTGAGATGATTTTAGGAAAATAGGTGTTTTTTTTTATTATAATAGGCAGACGAGCTTGCGGCCCATCTGATGGTGAACGGTAACCGCCGCTCATAGACATCAACAATCCTGGAGCACAGTCATGCCGCTGCCTACCGTGAGAGAAGAACTCTTTTCAAACCTCCTTTAAAAAAGGACATGTCATAGCGATCAGGGACACCGAGCTGGAAGTGGGAAAAAGGAGCGCTGGAAACGAAGCGTTCTGGAAGGGATTGGTTCCAAGTAGTATTGGTGAAGCTTGCCGCGGCGTCTATGCGATTGTAGAATGGTGACCCTGGTATGATATTAAGCAGCTCCACATGAGCACTCTCCATGGAAGAGCCTATAAAAGAGGCAAAGAGAGCCAAATTCTCTTCGCGACTCCGACGACTCCAATTTGTCCGTGAGATCGGGATCCTCGACAATCCGGACAGCTCGTCTCTACAAGGCTTCTAATGGGTCAAGCTGATATTAAGGGACGCCTGCCCAAAGATGGGAGCAGTACATGTGGGGTCGTACATGGGCTTTATATAGTACAAGTCGTTGCCCAGGCGTGAAGTGTTTTATTTGTGATTTATATAATGCTCGTACTTACAGTAACTTCAGCCTTTTGAAACGTTCATAATACATCTTTATATTCTAATAAGAGCAATATAATAACTCTCTTGGAAATAAAGAGCTGAAAAATACTAACAAAATATCGCCTCCCCCCATATTAATCCCAACAAACATTTGTTCACTTCTGTGTGTTGTGTGTTTTTGAGAGTAATAGACAATACTATTTCATTGCTGAACCATGACTCACTCAACTCAACTTATTGCATACGCTCGATTTTTTACAAATTACTCGGTATGAAGCCGGCTCGTGCGTGAAATCGATATGAATTTCCATTGGTATTTAATTAATTTCGAATGCTTACACGTCCGATGATTTATAGGTTGAGCGAGCAAATTATCGGAAAAAATTGCTGGCCAATAATAAACTATGGGCAGTTCATTTTGCTGGGCACTATTAAAAAAAGTAGAAACAAAGGAAGTACATTCAAGAGGGATTTACGCTTCAACATGTTAGTACCTACTAAGCGCGTTTAGTATTAAGCGAGTGAAATTGAATTATCAGTGAGTTTAGTCGTTATTGCTGTTTGAACGGCAAAAGCGAGTGAAGTATTAGAGAAGTTGATGGTTAAGTTGAGTTAAATAGAACACGATTCTATATTTCGGCGATTACAGTGTGAGTAACCCCCTCTTTCGCGTCTCTCTCTCTCTCTGCCAACTAAACTAACCGACGGACGAGTTTAGTACGCGTACAGTCCATATTTTTGTAGAAACGCGAATTCTACAACGTATGACTTCTCACTCGCCTCTTATGAACTAACACAATGTTCACGACACAGAGAAATAAGCAGATTTAAGAGAAAGACGAATTTACTATTTATAAACATAATAGGAGTACAGTGGGAACATATTATAATGCCTTAAGGTTTTTCATAGATCATCATCATCTCTGCATGTCATTCCGGCTTGCGTCGAAAGTAATCGCTTCGGAATCCAGGGTAGGCTAGGACCAGGCCCCATTTGAGTCTAATTATTACAATGAAATGATTGCGGCTTAATCTTGGAAATCCATGGGAAGTGGAAAAAGACCAAATAGATCATGGTGATCTATCTGGTAGATGGTGATATATCTACATTTTGAGAATATTTTTTTCATGCTGGAGGCGGAAAAACGAGCAAGCAAGTCACCTTATGTAAAGTAATCAACGCCGCCCATGACCATCCGCCAAAACAGAGAGATCGCTAATGCGTTGCCGGCCTTTTTGAAAAAGAGTACGCTCTTCTCTTGAAGGTCCGTAATCTAAATAATAAATTATCTAAAAAGAGCAGGTTTGTTAAAAAATAATCTGCACACCTAGTAAATGACTGTTCTATGTCCCTACTTGTCCAGTTCTTTAAATATTTGCTAGCATTAGAATAGTATTTATAAGATTTCTAAAATGTACCTAAATTTTGAGTTTCTGAAGGAGGGTAGACTGTTTTGTCTGCTAGCATAAACTTAGCCGCAAAACCTTCAGTTACTCCATGGTGCTTGCAGCAGTAGGTACCGAAATATCGGATAGTCAAAAATAAGGTACATGGTAGAAATCTCGTAAATAACTATTCTAATATTTTAAGCTTAGTTTGGTATTAGCAACTAAACCACATTATTTAAACTTAACAATCTCCAATCCAACAGCAGAACCTCCCTCAGTCAGTTAGGACGGATTAGTGCTATTGAAATCGGGTCTTGGTTTTGCAGTCTTGCAAGCCTGACATCTGCGAGGTCAGTGACAGGTGTAAGTGCTTAAATGGTAGCTTTAGTAACCTGCAAAATCAAAAATAAGTTAGCAAACTAAAATCGATTTTCTCAAATCGATCTTATTACTCCATCGATATCAAGATCAAAATTGATAGTGCAAGTGAGAACAAGAATTCTTTATATCAGTATTATTTCCGCTAGAAAAAGGTATTATTATAATAAAAGTAGTATTATTATCGAGACACTTAAACTTAATCCCTCTTATTACATTACTATTCTGATACCGGCTTTAATCCTAAACTAGCAAGTACATGATTATTACGGAATAGTTCTTACATTTTTATTACAAATTCTCGACAATAGTGGATAGTGTAATTGTGTTACGGATATCAGAATCAACATCAATAATACATATTATATTATATATATATATATATATATATATATATATATATATAAGATTTGGATTTTATGTTTTAACACAACTCCCACAATATGGGTATCATATAAAAGGGCTTGAGTAGCAGAATATATTAATTGTGAAAAATTTCAAATCCAAGATGACCGCCGTCAGAAAATGACGAATAACCTATTTGTTGTTCCAACTGCCTCAATATAGGTATCAAATGAAAGAGCTTTAGTTGTGTCGGGGGTTTTTTAAATTTTCAATTTAATTTTTTTGTTAATTCGTATTGGTCTTGCGTTTAGGCAACACTAGTGCTGATAATTGAGAATTGCCGACTCAATCGAAATTTCATTACGTACATACGGAGAGCTTACACGTCGCACACAGCTTGCCTTCAAATACCATCACATTCAAATATATTTCTGCTTCAGCTAGAATTGGAGATAGTCTTGAGACAGCAAATTTGTTGTTTACTCGACTAACATTCATCTTCTACCTATAAAATTTATAAAGAGGTAAATCCTACAGACAGCAGGTCATGTCCTTTCCCTGGTTCTGACGTTAGCTGTTCTTGAGTTATAAATATGTAACTAACACAACTTTCTTAAATAAATTAGAGATAGATGCTTATTTTTTGTCGCTTCTAGAATAAATAAAACAATAAATAAATAAATATTTCACAACATCACTTATACTGATCTGACTCCGAGATAGGTAGCTCAAGCACCTGTGTTACGGATATCAGAGTCAACAGCGGAATACAAATATGTACATGTAATACTTTTCTTTTATAAATACATACTTACAATACATAGAAAACACCCAGACCAATACAAACAGACATGTTAATGCACACAAATGTTTGTACTGTGCGGGGATTGAACCTGCATCCCACGCACCAGAGGCAGCGTTTAATACTACTGTACATACAGGGTGTATCTGTGAACATCCATTTAACCACGTAGAATACGAAGATTCAACCATTATGAACTACATTTTTTCTATGACTTTTGGAAATTCGCATAAAAAAAAACAACTTTTTATACAAAGTCGGTCACGTGACTTGGTCATTTTGTATGGGGAGTCGAAAAAAATTTCGACGAATTTCGAAAAGTCGTAGAACAAATGTTACTCAGAATGGTTGGTAGAACACGCTCAGTGGTTAAAGGGATATAAATGTCCACAGATACACCCTGTATAGAATATGACGAATTTTTGTTCTTAAAACAGCATCATTACCTGTAGCCTATTTTTGAGAGCTTATAAGCGTCGAATTTTCCGGCGGTGGGTACACACGTTTTTATTATCTCAAAAGAAAATTCTCTTCAAACACGGGCCTTTAATTAGTGAAATTATAATTAGTCTTAATGAAGCTCTTTCGTGATTAACGCGGATTCGAAGACGCGGACTCCGTCAGTGCAAATATTGAACGTAGCTTGACTTATGTGAAGTCAGTATTGAACCAACTTCAAAATACCGGCCAAGTGCGAGTCGGAGTCGCCCGTGACGGGTTTCGTAGCAGCAACTAAGATATTACTTGGAAGAGAAATTGCGGTTTACGTTTTATAACATATTAAAAAAAAACTATTTTTCATATATATTTTATAATTTTACCACTTCGGGAGCGTCTCTTGCGCAATGTATTAAGTTTAGAAAAGAAATATATTAGAAACCTCAACATCATTTTTAAAGATCTATCCACAGATACCCCACACGGTTTGATACAAAGAAAAAAAAATAGATAGACAGAAGAATTTTAAGTATGGGGACCCCCCTAACATTTTTTTCCTATTTTTGTGTAAAAATCGTAATGCGTCTAACAAAATACATATATTTACCAAGTTTCAATCATATAGTTTCCGGAAAGAAGTGGCTGTGACATATGGACGAACGGACAGACAGGCAGTCGAACCTATAAGGGTTCCGTTGTTTGCCATTAGGCTACGGAACCCTAAAATGGAACACCTGCGCAAAACTTAAAGTTTAACTTTAACTCTAACCCTTATTATTTAGGCCCTCCTGCGTTGATCGCAGGCCCTAAATTCCAGGCCTGCCCACTTCCGTTAGTCACTCGGTCAGTTTTCGCTTAAGTCGTCGTCAGCCCATTTGAGTCCCCACTGCTGGGGCACGGGCCTCCCTCAATCACATGAGGGGTAATTGCCATACTCACCACGCTTGGCAGACGGGTTGTCGAGGGTTTAAATATAAATGCAGAGTTTTCCTTCTCTGGGTGCTGATGATCATGCCAGCAGCTTTACCTTAGTCGCCTTTTACGAACACCTCGGTAAGAGTGAGGGTGGAGTATTCTACTCTGCCGGGACCAAACTGCGCTTCGCTTAAGTAAATTTAGATTAATCATTTATTTAGTCAATTTAGTTTTGAATCGAGATGAAAATAGGATGAAGACTTTTATAATAACGTGTTTTACCGCCGAGATTGTATTTACCAGTGACCAATAAGTTCTGTAAAATGTTGTGTAATGAAGAGTATCTACCTATTTACCAAGGATGATTATTTTCAGGCCTCGACTCAATCTTTGTTATTCATTTGACTGAGATACTAAATTATGGTAGCGGAATAGAATAATAAGACATGGAAAATACAACCATGTACCTAATCAGAATATCATTCATTTCGTGGTAGCAATATTTCCAAAAAGTATAATAATTTCACAACATCTCATACGTTGACCTGATTCCGTACTAAGTAGCTTAAGCACTTGTGTTACAGATATCAGACAACAGAGGAACACTAATATATACTTAAATACATATACTACACCCAGACACTGAACAAACACAAGTGTTCATCGCACGAATGTTTGTCCAGGGTGGGGATCGAACCCACGACCTTTGGCGTAAGAGGCAGGGTCACTACCAACTGCGCCATCCGGTCAGTCAAAAACAAAGTATGATACAAGGACTTTCAAAAGACGGTCGTATTCCTTCCAAAAGTGACGGATATCTATTTTAGAATTCTTTGATCTAGTAGGTATTCCGTAATACACGTCGTAATCTAGGATTCCACCAGTACCATCTGGATGGGTGGAGGTCATTCATGTCATTCTTTTTGCCATGCACCTCCTCACTGTGGAATCAACTTCCCGCAGCGAGCGTTTTAAATAATTCATATGATGATAAAATATTGCAGATGTCATCCAGATTTTGGCGTTCACACTATTATGTTGAAGCAACATTTGCAAACATTTGTACACAATATTTGTCCAACAACTTTCACTTTTTCAAGTTTTTTATCAGTAACAATAACTTTCACTAATTTTAAATAGGAAAGCCAATGTTTTCATGACGGCAGCGCCATCTGGATGCGGCGGTGATTACATGCCATCAGCCACCCAATTCCCCTTTTCATAAAGACCTAATTCATAATGACCTAATATCAAAAACAACAAGAAGTAAAAAGCTACTTATCTCTTAATAATGTATAAGAAAAACTTTTTACGGGAATCCCCTAAACAATTATAAACGTAAAAGGAAGCCGTCGAATTCGCATTACAATTCTTCGCACCCCAATCCCGGGGTTTGTCGCACTGAGATACAAATTTATGTGCGTCATTTTACCACTAGCTCCGTTAGTGGAAATATCGTGAAGATAATAATGGATGTTGTCAAATGCAAAGGGCTTGTATGTTGCAAGATATTTTTTTTTTCATATAATACCGAAGAAGATAAACAAAAATAAGACATGATCTAAAATTGATTGGATTCGATTTCTGAACTAGTTATTTACGATTTTTTTTAATGTGATAGGTGGCAGACGAGCAGACGGATCGCCTGATGGTAAGCGATTGCCGCCGCCCATAGACACCCGCGACACCAGTGGAGTCACAAGTGCTCTGCCAACCTTTAAACTCAAATTTCCCCCGGATTGGGTCTCCGGTACCCTCGCTCACGCAGCAAAACACAGCACAGTGCTGCTTCACGCCGATTTTCTGTGAGGCAGTGGTATCACTCCGGTCGAACCAGCCCATTCATGCCGAAGCGTGGTCCAAAAGTTATTGACGAATAATAAATTATACTCTCCCACGGTCCAAAAGTTATTGATGAATAATAAATTATAAAGATATGTCAGACTCGCTCAGTCTGACATATACTTGGCCAATATTTTGAAAACTAAAAATAATTATCCTTTTTACCCCCTTTAAAAAAGGAAGAAGTTCTATGTTCGACTGTATGTTTGTTTTTTTTTTTTGTTTGTATTATTTTTTTATGTATGCTCACTGATTTCTCCGCTAATTGTTGACCGATTTGCACATTTTTTTTTATTTGAAAGAACACACTTCCAATTTGGCCCCATTTTCATTATGTCAGGATTTGATGAAGGGATCTTCTTGCTTGAAAAAAAAAATTTCTACGAAAAATAAACCGTCTTCAAAAACCACGAACTAAAAAGTGTAAAATTCATTTATAACACATCATACACTTTTAATAACATTTTATAACAGTGCACTCGTGAAAAGATGTTATTAAAGTCGGCGCCTAATCCCCGTTGAATAATTGAATGAAGTATTACAAGATAATCTTGGGTTAAAAAATGTTATTGAAAGTGTACGAAGTGTTAAAAATTTTATTTTACACTTTCTAGTTCGTGGTTTTTTTATAATGCGATTCCTACATTAGTGTTACATTTCTTTGTTGGCAAGTAACTTGTTGGTGCCTCAGAAAAAATTGAATATTATAAAATTACTGCACTATGTAATAAAAATGTTGCGTTTTCCAAGATAATAAAGCTAATCCGAAACCTCGAAACCCTCGCGCGATGTAATCGACACCTAGCGCCATCTATTTGTGTAAAGTGGAACTAATGACTTGAAACGAAGTGAGGGCGGGCCACTAGTTACCTATAAGTATGTACATACATTTGTAAATACAAAAGAAAAGTATTATATGTATAATATATTTGTTATCCCACTGTTGATTCTGATATCCGGTACACAGGTGTTTGATCTTCCTATCTCGGAGTCAAATGTGATGTTGTGAAATATTTATTTATTTCACGACTGCATTTTAAGTATTCCCAAGGTGTCCGTGTAAGACTCCGCCTAAGAGGTCCTATAATCTTATACGGACAAAAAGGGGGGTTTCACAAAAAAACAGTGGAGGACGAGATAATTAGTTTAGGGGATGAGTCGAGGGTTGGGGAGGGGGGATATGGCTTTTTGCTCGCGAGCAGAATCTGTAATGTCGCCAATTGATTCGGATATTAGTTACAGCGGTAATGAGAAAAAATGTCAAGCTATTATGAGAGTATCTTGAATAGAAAGAATCAATGGCAGCTCTGTGGATAAGAACGCGCCTTTTATACGGGGGGGTCGTAAGTTTGAATCCGGGCTTGCACCTCTAGATACAATAATATTTGAGATAATTATTCTGAACGTATTACCCGCAAAATACAAACATCTGTTGCGCTGTTGATTCAGATATCCGTAACACAGGTGCTTGAGCTACCTATCTCGGAGTCAGATCAATGTATGTGATCTTTATTATTATTAAATAATAAATAATAAAGGGTCACGGAAGTCAGACGGCATTCGCTTCATTGTAAATCAAGAAGCAGTCTTCCCGAAACCTAGGTCATGGTCCAAGCGTACCCAGGCCTCCGAAGCGACAGCTTTGGACCCAACACGCTGAGATGATTCATCATCGTCATCGTCAGCCCATTTACGTCCCCACTGCTGGGGCACGGGCCACCCTCAATCACATGAGGGGTAATTGCCATACTCACCACGCTTGGCAGACGGGTTGGCGAGGGTTTTGATATAAATGCAGAGTTTTCCTTCTCTGGGTGCTGATGATCATGCCAGCAGCTTTACCTTAGTCGCCTTTTACGACACCTCGGTATGAGTGAGGGTGGCCTATTATACTCTGCCGGGGACCACACGGCGATGGTTAGAACTAGAATAAATACTTGATTTAGACTATCAAAATTTGATTTAGGTAAGTTATTTTTAGCTAACCCACCCACGATATATAATTTAACACATTTTTAGTTTGATATTAAATAATCATTTTCATGCAATAAACAGAATGCCTAAAATGAAACCGTCCTGTAACGAAGGAGAATATAGTACTTGTACATCCAACGAAAAGATACTCACAACGCGTGTGAAAGAGACGAAAGTAAAGATTCTATTATGAATCAATTTTCTTGTGGTTTCAAATGGTTTCTCAAAACTAATCCAGGTCTTAAATTAATACATACATACATAAATAAAATAAATAATTGTTTTTTTTTAATTTAAAATATTTCAAGGAAAAAAGACCCGCCTTCAAAAACCACGAACTTAAGTGTAAAATAATATTTTTATCACTTCGTACATTCTCTTTCCCAACACTGTCATAGCTCATTTTACTTTGATTTTTGTTTATGCTTTTAGTGTCTCATTTTCCTGGTAGAACCTACTCCGTTTCAGCGTTCCGTAGCCAAATGTCAAAAAAGATTACCCTTATAGAGTCCATCTGTCCGTTTGTTTTTCTTTTCATCAAACCCATACCTGTGGGGTATCTGTGGATAGGTCTTTAAAAGTAATATATTTTTTTTCTAAACTTAATACTTTGCTCAAGAGACGCTCCCGAAGTGGTAAAATGTCCCCCCTCCCCCCTCTCCAACTTCTATAATAAAAAAACCATAAAACTAAAAAAATATATGATATACATTACCATGAAAACTAACAACGAAAATTGGTTTGAACTAGATCTTCCATATATCTAACTTGCTGCTGCGGAACCCTTCATGGGCGAGTAAGACTCGCCCTTGGCCAGTTTTTTCTAGCATAGGGGAGCACTGAGAAAGGATTTTTATCTATTCATCACTTAAGTGTGTAAAATAGGGGCTTGAAGTCCATATGGAAGTCTATGTTCGGGTTTCGACGCCATACATTCCAAAAAGAATACTATTTTGTGCTAATAGCTGTGCCTTAGACCTGAAATTTTATGTAACTGACAATTAAAAACTTTTCATCCCTCAAAGTGGGTTCAAACCTGAGCGTCACCCAACAACAAATTACCCGCAATCCTTTGAGAGGTGCTCACGCGATTGTCAGCTTCGTTATAACTTTCAGATGTAAAAAGTTTGTAATCAAATGATTCTTTGAAGTTTTCAGTTTGGTTTGCGGCTTGTTTTTTTTTGTTATAATAAATAAATAAATTCAAACAACTCATCAAAAGAATCTGGGGATATTCCATGAATTTTCATACAAACAGGCAAGCGCCTTATAAAGGAATATGTGACAAATTGTTTTTTTTTTTATGATATAGGTGGCAGACGAGCAGACGGATTTATTATATTTATTGTATTTTATTTTTTATTTTTATGAACTGTAGGCTAACGCTTGACCACAATCTCACCTGATGGAAAGTGACGATGAGGTCTAGGATGTAACGCGTTTGCCTAGAAGATGCCTGTTCACTATTGCCTTAAAGATGTCCAGATGTATAGCCAATTTAAAAACGTAGAGCAATAAAATGCGACGTTTGAATGTTTCTTTAGAAGGTGCTATGAAACACACTTTTTGTGTTAGTTTTTCTCGTCGCGTTTTGCAATTGGTTGTTCTTTGTTACATGTTTACTTAAGCCACCATATCGCTGGTGACATAGAATGCGTGCCAATAAATTGACTACATTCGATGCACAAGATCGTGTGAAGTGGAGGAGTAGAAGCAAGAAAGCGGACCCCAGGCTCCGATGCAACAGCTTGGGACGCAACCGGGACTAAACGCTAAGATGATGATGACGATCGGTGACATAAAAATTATAATTTTGCCAATTCAATTATTTATTTAATGTCTAGGGCCTTTAGGTGACGGGTAGGGCACACTAGCGACTCTCGACAATCGATTTTAATTTTTAGCTACTAAACCGGTTCTATTTTAAACAATTTCGGGGTTACAACCTCAGGGCGAACACTTATACTATTTATTAAATAACCATGCACAAATGTTGGGTCCAACGCGTAAGCGAAAAATTTATTACCGCCAAAAGCGGCCACTTTTAACATGTATCAATTTTTCGCGTACAAAAACGGACCCAAGATTTGTGCATAGTTATTTAATAAATAGTATAAGTGTTTGCCTAGAGATTGTAACCCGAAATTTTTTAAAATAGATCTGGTTTAGTAGCTAAAAATTAAAAGCGATTGCCGTCGCTAGTGCGCCCTACCCGTCGCCATAAATTTAACCTGTTTGTATGAAAATTCACTAATAGTGTTACAAAATATATCAAATAACAGAGGATTTACAAATATAATACTTAATTAAATTTTCTACACACAAACAGGTGGGATAAAATGGGAGGGTAATATCGTTTATTTTACGAGTATCACGGTAATAAATAGATAGCAGTTCTGTAGATACAGGCCGACGCGCGCGCTTGTATAGAGATCTATACAAGCGCGCGCGTCGGATCTCGGTATAGAATACCATCTCTCTTCAGGAATGCAAAGTCAGAATTAAACTTTAAACCTACCCGTTCATATTCAAATTTATAAATCCAAAAAATATATAAAGCTGCAGTTGGTTCTTAAACGTAGAACGATATCTCGGGCAAACAAAGCGGTTGCGTCCATAATATGGACTCCATATAGAGAAACAATTTACGTGCAATCCTTTAAAAGACGCCCTGTTGATCTAGGACGCCCTGTTACTCTAGGACGCCCTGTTGGTCTAGTGGTTTAAGTATCGGGCCGTGATCATGGGGTCCTGGGTTTGATTCCTGGGCAGAGCAAAAAGTGTGTTTAGAATTTTTCGAACATAGCTCGGGTTTGTGATCACCAAACCGCATTTGGCAAGCGTGGTGATTAAGTTGAATCCCATCATAAATAGCAATGATGACTTGAAATTATCTGACGACGCGTTTGGAATAGTGGTAGTGAACGCTGCCTTTGGTTCAAGGGTTGCGGGTTCGATCCCCGCACAGTACAGACATTTGTGTGCATAAACATGACTGTTTGTATTGGTCTGGGGGTTTTCTATGTATTATAAGAATGTATTTACAAAAGAAAAGTATTATATGTATATATTTGTAATCCCACTGTTGATTCTAATATCCGTAACACTGTTGATTCTTATATCCGTAACACAGGTGCTTGAGCTACCTATCTCGGATTTAGATCAATGTATGTGATGTTGTGAAAAATTATGGAGGCCTTTGCCCTGCAGTGGGACAGTTATAGACTGATATTTAATTTACTTTAAAGGGTGCTTACGCCATTGTCAACTTCGTTATTACTTTAAAACGTAAAAATAGTGTAATCAAATGATTCTTTGAAGAGTACAGTGCGGGTTTTGTTCTTGTTGAAAATCTCTTCTGAGCACTCATTGTAACATGGCCGGTGACAGTTTTTTTTCACTTTAGCATGAAACGGACTATCGCGTCTAAAAAAAGAAAATCCGATTAAACCCTTCATACTCTATTAATACAACAAAGATTATGAAGAGATTTCAAAAATTCCTTCTTAATATTCATAACCTCCCAACCCTGTCATGTCTGAGGCGGGGTCTAATCTACCCGCGCGTAGTGTTGTTGCAAATGCGATAGCAATCTATCGATAGTACGGCGACACTATCGTAATTATCGTGAAAGCCGTATCGACACTGTCTACGATTTATCGATAATAATAGATTTTTCCGACCATCTTCCACCGCACATCTTCAACACCAGAACAGTCACAGGTGTATAAGGAATACACCGTTTTTTCGAAGATTTGCAGGTTGCATTGGTCCGGAAATACGGTTCTCTATTTTGTTTTACAATTTTCTTATCCATAATCTAACGTCATAATGTTTTGTGGCCTAATCATCATTTGTCCGAATGATATTAGCCCAAATCTAATATTTCATTTATATAAAAAAGCGATTGACGCCGCCCATGGACACCCGTGCCACCAGTGGAGTCACAAGTGCGTTAAACCCCCTTCCCCTGGATTGGGCCTCCGGTACCCTCACTCACGCAGCGAAACACAGCAAAGTGCTGCTGGACGCCGGTTTTCTGTGAGGGCTTGGTATCACTTCGGTCGGCCCATTCATGCCGAAGCGTGGCTCTCCCACAGTTAACTATCGCTACCTCAACAACACAACCCGCGTAAAACGAACCCGTCGCGATTTTAGTACCCGAGCCATTATACCCTTGTTATTACTTAAAATCCGTCTATATGTCATAGTGTATATTATGCTCGAAAATGGTCCCCTTCAAAGGAACTGCGCCCGTGGAAAGTGGGTTAAGCTTACCTCGTAAGCCGTGCTTATTTAGGTGGTGTTAATTGTATGAAAATGGTAGCGCTTCTGCGAGTGGTTCAGAACGCTCTTTCCATACGAGGGTCGTGGTACCAATCCGAGGATGCAGCTCTTGATTTTTCAAATCTATGGGATGATACAAAATACACTAAACAAGCGTCCGTGGCACTCACGCAGCAGGTCTCACTAAAAACCAGCGTCATGGCCTTTGTCTGGGACGTGACTTAAGCTGAGTGAGAGAAACTAGACGTCATAAATAACACACTATTCACTGCCTGGACATGATTTAATGTATTATTCTTTTTTTACCAGCACTGTGCTGTGTTTCGCTGCTTGAGTGAGGGTACCGGAGGCCCAATCCGGGAGAAAGGGGGGATTAAGGGTTGGTAGCGCACTTGTGACTCCACTGGTGTCGCGGGTGTCCATGAGCGGCGGCAATCGTTTACCATTAGGTGATCCGTCTGCTCGTCTGCCACCTATCACAAAAAAAAAATATTTTAACTATAGTAACAAGTAGTAGGTTCTTTTATAAATGGACTAGTGACCTGCCCCGGCTTCGCACAGATGCAATATTATGCAAACTTTACCTAATTGTATTAGAATGAATATTACATCAATGATATTGAATAGTTGCACAAATTGCTTAGTTATTTGCTTTTCGCATTATATCTTCCATCCGATTACGCCTACGGTGGCCAATCTCAACGATGAGGCACGTACGCAGGATATTTATAGTGCTCAAGTGTGTGCGCAAACACAAGTGCACTAACTATTATTTACTCTCATATTCCGATGGCACACCAGCGTGACACGACCGGAGAGGGATTGGGCGCAGGACAAACGGCCTTACGCGCACTCCGAGGCACGGGGGTACAAGAGCGCCAACTTCCAGACTCCGGGCTGTTGTTAAGAATTTCTTACCGAAAACTTAGGTTCAATTTTTTAGGCCTGACCTGGGGATCGAACCCCCGAAATTATTAGAATGACTATATTACAAGAAGTTTTAAAATTTGGAATTTTTGGCTATTAAAACGAGTAGGTAACTGGCGAGTTTCTTGCCGGATCTTCTCGTCAGAATTAACTTTCCGATTCCGGTGGTAGAACCATATTAAATGTTTATTAATTTCTTAGTATATTTTATGTATCGACATTGTAATATTCGGGTAAATAAATAAGACTCTGTGTTAAGCAGTCATCCAAATATAATCACGAAACAACAACAAACGTAACCTTGGCAACGCGTACACCATAGATATTCCTGACCATAGATATTTGACTGATCCGATGGCGCAATTGGTAGTGACCCTATCTCTTACGCCAGAGGTCGTGGGTTCGATCCCCACCCTGGACAAACATTCGTGCGATGAACACTTGTGTTTGTTCGGTGTCTGGGTGTAATATATGTTTTTAAGTATATATTTGTGTTCCTCTGTTGTCTGATATCTGTAACACAAGTCCTTAAGCTACTTAGTACGGAATCAGGTCAACGTATGAGATGTTGTGAGAATTATTATTATTATTATTCCACAGACACTACACACATATATGTGTATTTTACATGTATATTATACTTACAAATAAATAGTTATAATTTTTAATGTATGACGATTTGAAAGTGCTGTATGTACACAAGCCTATGCAAATAAAGACATTTTTGAATTGAATTGAATTGAAAAATTTGCACAAAATGCTAAGTTATTTGCTTTGTACATTACTCACTCCTTTAACAACTAAGTTAACCCTTAAAATATCTACTAGAAATATTTATCAAGTGGCTATTAGTGGCGTCTAATAGACCGAACGGGGTGAGCAGCTCGGAATCAAAACGAGAGGGTTGGAAGTGTCCCAGTTATTAATAACTGGTCCAGTGGAGTTATCCGACCCCTCGTGTTTGCTTCGTACTAATTCTATGTGAGCACTTAGGATTAGAAATTTCATTTTAAGCGATAGTTTTGCAATACTTTGATGTTAATAATACACTTGGTTAGTGGTCGTGGACACGACGATGTTTTTAAAAAAGAATAAGAGACTCCTGCTTTTAAAGAAACGGTCTAATTTTTATTTTACTTAAATACAGATCAGGTCCCGCCTTCAATAAGTATCCCGCCCTCCCACTCAAGTAGGTATATATATTTTTTTTATGGGGGCGGCCATCTTGGATTTGAAAATAAAGTACTGTATTCTGCTACTCAAACACAATATGTTATCCGACATTTTGTAGCGGCGGCCATCTTGGATCAATTTCCATCTAACATAGCTACGGACACTCCCGTTTAATTCACTGTTCAAACAAAAAAAAAACAAAATCAAAATCGGTTCATCCGTTCGAGAGCTACGATGCCACCGACAGACACACACACACACATACAACCCGTGCGGATAAAGAATGGGATCAGAAATGGCGGCGCATCTATTCACTTCTCGCTCGCACACTATTTGCGTCTATACTCGCACCCCACGAGTGCGAGTATAGACGCAAATATGTGTGCGAGCGAGAAGTGAATAGATGCGCCGCCATTTCTGATCCCATTCTTTATCCGCACGGGTTGTACACACGAGAGGTTGTCCAAAATTATGTCGATATTTTAGGGAATTACGAGATTTTTTGTATCTTTTACCTTTTAGGTACATTGATTTTCTATTACCATTTGTAAATATTATGTATTTGTGTTCAACGTGTGTTAAGCATATTTTAAATATTTATTACACTTATTTATTCATTTATTTTTATGTATTTTATCATTTATGTATTATTTTTCTTTTGACAGAAATATCCGGTTTTCCAGTGTCAAAAACAAGCGCGAATTTTTTGTATTTGAGGTGCTTGATGAAAGGCAAGAAAAGTGTTGTTTAACACCCCTTATACTAACACAGGGTGTAGCCTAATTTGCATCCCTTTAACAATGCTTTAATTCAACTAAGAGTATAATAGAAATCAGTTAATAAGATTTGGAAGTGGTGAAAGCAAAAGTTGATATATTTAGAGCTGAGTGGTCTATAACCTAAGAACTTGTATGATTCTGAACGTGTGACCATGATTCAGTTGGTCTGGTATCGAAAGTCAGACGGCAGTCGCTCCATCGCAATATTTTACAACATAATACATCGATCTGACTACGAGATAGGTAGCTCTAACACATGTGTTACGGATATAAGAATCAAAAGAATCACACATTTATTTATAAATAATATCCTCCAACCGATTAAGGCTACGGCGGCCAATCTTAACGATCGGCCACGTACGCAGGATATATTATAGTGCTCAAGTGTGTGCCCAAACACAAGTGCACTCTCTATTCCCTTTCCCTAATATTCCGATGGGACACTACTGTGACACGACCAGAGAGGGATTGGGCGCAGGACCAACGGCTTAACGTGCTTTCCGAGGCACGGGGGTACAAGACCGCCAACTCCCAGACTCCGGGCTGCCACTAAGAATTTCTTAACGAAAACTTAGGTAGAAAATTTTGGGCCGACCCCGGGGATCGAACCCGGGACCTCTAGCGCAGCTGTCGCTTTAAAGTGCGACCCACTAACCATTGCGCCACCGAGACAGTCGAATTTATTAAATACAGTGGGATACATTACCATGCATTGGGATTACATAAATTGATTTCGTTATAGGTGTAAAAGAAGAAGTCAAATTTTCGATATGTTCGTTCCCGAATATTGAACGTATCGAAAATTTTACTATTTGACTGTATATTATCAAACAATATTTCAAATTAAATATTTAAAGTCATCATCAACCCACACTCGTCCACTGCTGGACATAGGTCTCCCCTAATGCACGCCACTACTTCCGATTTTCGGCCACTCTCATCCAGCCCACACCAGCCAGCTTCGAATGTCATAATCCCATCTTGTCGCAGGGCGTCCTACACTACGCTTACCGAGTCGCGGTCTCCACTCAAGGACTTTACGGCTCCAACAGCTGTCAGTTCTGCGGCTAAAGTGACCAGCCCACTGTCACTTCAGTTTGCTAATTCGGTGAGCTATGTCGGTGACTCTGGTTCTCTATCGGATTACATCATTTCTGATGCGGTCCTTCAGAGATACTCCGAGCATAGCCCTTTCCATAGCTCTTTGAACGACTTTGAACGGGTGGACTAGTCCAGCCGTAAGTGTCCACGTCTCGGCACTGTAAGTCATGACCGGGAGGACACGCTGGTCGAAGACTTTCGACTTGAGACTTTGAGGGATGGGTGACGAGAAGACTTGACGAAGCTTACCAAATGCTGCCCAGCCTAGCTGAATTATCATATTGGCTTCTCTCCCGAAGTTGTTTCTGCCTAGTTTTGAATAAGAATCTTTGTAACCAGCTTGTACAGACAACTCCTTCGAAACCCCATTTCTGTATGTTCCTCTAAGCCACATTATTATACACCATTGATAATTCCTTCCAGACTCCTGCACAGTGTTTCGGCTTGCTCACGTCCCCGGACAAAGTTCGCGATTCCCGCCTTGTGTACGCATATTAACGAGCGAGAAAGTGATTGATAACGAAACTGCGGCCATTATACCACTTTAAGTCGCTTAATAGGCGTGAACGTCAGGTTAAATGGAGGCACTTTGCAGTTACAAACTTTAGAGTAATTAATATTAAAATCGGTTTCGAGTATTAATTTAAGGATATTAGGAGTGTGACTTTTAATGATGAAGCGTGATCGTTGGCTTGACGTAAAATGTAGAAATGCGTTTTCTTTTTTGTTTTTTTTTTAAGTTAGTGGTAGACGAGTAAATCTGTTCTACTCGGCCTTGTGGTCCCCGGTAGAGTAGAATAGGCCACCCTCACTCTTACTGAGGTGTCGTAAAAGGCGACTAAGGTAAAGCTGCTGGCATGATCATCAGCACCAAGAGAAGGAAAACTCTGCATTTATATCAAAACCCTCGCCAACCCGTCTGCCAAGCGTGGTGAGTATGGCAATTACCCCGCATGTGATTGAGGGAAGCCCGTGCAACAGGAGTGGGGATTTAAATGGGCTAACGATGAGACGAGTAAACGGATCACCTGTCGGAAAGCGAAAAAGATTTTTTGTGAGATTTACCTAATTTATGTTTAACTTGTCTTCTCAAAACTTAATATTGGTTATAATATACTCTTGCTCGGGCACTCATTTGGGTTGGCTTTAGGGTTGTTAGTAGCTCAATCGCATTAGGTTAGTACCCACAAACAGAACTGTAAAGTGAGTCTACAGCTATTTATAAAATTCTTAGAATCACTCTGCAATAAATTATAGATGAATTATTTACTTTAAAATATCATTTTTTTTAACATTAACTTAAACAAATACAAATACGTATATTGCTTATTAAGACATGATACATCAAACAACAATAATCAAATAACGTCAAATCATCTATTTAAATATTTCGTGGGACTACTAATGCTTTATATTTATCAAAATATTAATCCCACATTTGCTTTATTATCATTGCAAATATAAAAGGATTCCAAAACCTGACAACTTAATAATCAAGCCGAACGAGCTCACAACGCAATAATTTTCATGAAACCGGAAAGCTACTATCACAGTTTGTCCGGGAAATCGCGAATAGCCGGGAAAAGCGAGATTTATCAAACGCTAATAGCTATGGCCAGTGGTCCGAGCGACGGTCTCGATGGACCAAATAAATCGTATGCGTACAAATTCTCATTTGTCGCGAACGTGTCCACAGTGGGACGTGAAACAGCGAAGTGTAATGTTATTTATTTATTTTTTGCGCCATGAATGTGCAAATAAAATGAAAGATCGTCATACTATTTTAAAGAAGATTATTTTGTATTACATAGGAAACGCCTGACCATTTTCTCTCCATGTGTTGGATCAATCCCACCTGATTTTAAGTGAAAATGAGGTCCAAGGTGGGCTATGGTTGCCCGTCAAAAGCCTATTTACTCGTGCCTTGAAGAGGCCCCGGGTTACGATTTCCACTCCTTGGCTGTTCGCATCAAATTAAATTCGTTATTAGTATTCCTCGTCCGCATTTCCCTAGCCGTACTATCTCCCGGTCCGCTGTGCAACATTGTGTTCGCACAGTGTTTCCACTCATGTGTTCCGCTGTGTCATAATATTTGGACACTGAAAACTAAATTACCGTGTGTTTATTCTCACTGATATATTCCGTTATGAGGAAATGGACACCGACTGTTTGCATTTAAAGCTTAATGAGATTATATTAAAATTAATTATCGGGTGAAATTATAACTTTACAAATATACAAATGGCAGTATTAGTGATCGTTTTTTTTACGTATTGATAAAAGTCGTATTTTTAAATCGATTTAATCCAAATAATGAGTTAAGTAGATGCTGCCCGGGCTCTGGAGCGTCAGCTTTTTAAAAAGGAGTGCGCTCTTCTTTTGAAGGTCCCTAAGTCGTAGCCGTCGGTAAATACTCCCGCAGGCAAACCGTTCCATAGAACTGAGGTACGTGGTAGAAAGTTCCGCGGAAACCGCACACTATTAGACCGCCATCCATCGAGATGATGGGGATGGAATGACATTCGCTTTCGTGTGGTTCGATGTAAGAATTCAGCTGCAGTAATTTTATTAAAAGTCATATATCAGACCGACTATTTTATTGCCAATCAATGCATTCTCCTACGAACTGACAGACAATAGATAGTTTACCATGTGGCTGGTATTACAAATTTAATAGTGAGTTGTTCTTTTGCAGACTCGAACGGTAAAGGTGAAAATTCAATCCACTTCTTTTTCTTTTTTATGTGATAGTTGGGAGACCAGCAGACGGATCACCTTATGGTAAGCAATTGCCGCCGCCCATGGACACCCGCGATACCAGTGGAGTCACAATTGCGCCCTTTCCCCCGTAAGGAGCCTCCAGTACCCTCACTCACGCAGCGAACCTCACGCCGGTTTTCTGTGAGGCTGTGGTAACACTCCGGTCTAGCTGACCCATTCATGCCCAAGCGTGGTTCTCCCACGGTCATTGCAGGAGGTGCAGTAAATCATAACCTTTTTTTAATATAAAGGGCTTTATTATATAAGGGGTTTTATCACAAAAACATGGTACATAGGCGCCCCTGCCCAAAGATGAGAACAGTATTCCATATGCGACCAAACTTGCGCCTTACACAGCAAGAGGCGGTGGGCCGGAGTGAAATACCGTCTCGATATATTAAGGACGCCAAGCTTTTTGAGGCTAGTTTAGCCTTGCCCTCTAGATGGCCGCGGAACTGGACTTCGCTCGATATGTCGACACCAAGTATTCCAATGTTGGCTGAGGCAAATAAGCGGGTACTCTCAAAGCGAGGGGAAACGACCCATGGTAGTTTTTTTGCGGTGAACGCGCAATCTTGAGTCTTACTGGGGTTAAATTGGACTAGGTTATACATAACCTATTCCTACCTATAACCTAAACCTGTAACCTTTTCTACCTTTCTTGAACCATTTTTTCGGTGTGGTAGTTTTCTGAGTGAAAGAGCAGGAAAGCAAACAGCAATCCACTCAGCATTATGTCCGCTTGGGCAGCTCAGTCTTCGGTCCAGTGGACTGCTAATCGTAACAAGTTCCAAAGTCAACCGTGTGGGAGATGTTAGCAGTTTCTTACTAACTTTCCCATTGTTCAACTTAGAGTGGTTCCGATACTTTATCGATAGTATTGTTGATATTAACGTATGGGGGAACGTGCCCCTTAGATTTGAATCCTAGCATGCAGCTCTAGATTTTTCAAATCGATGTGAATATTCTCACTATTATTTCGGCGGTGAGAGAAAACATCGTGTGGGCACGTCTCTAATTTGGGTGTCCTCACCCGCAACACTAGTGGAGTCACGAGTGCGAAGCCAACCTTTAAACCCCCCTGTCCCCGGACTGGGCCTCCGGTCCCTTTACACACGCAGCGAATCACAGTACACTGCTGTTTCATGCCGGTTTTATTGAGGCCGTGGTACCACTCCGGTTGAGCTCGCCCAGTCATGCCAAAGCGTGGATCTCCCACGGTTATACAAAGTCGTAGCGCAGCTATCGCTATTGCAGCAACCCTTATACGACGAGCATTCTCGCTCATGCACATATACGTCCTAAACCAACAACTGGAATGGGTTAGCTTACGAACTTTAAGTATATACTTAACTGTACTTCAACGAGGATTTACATATGAATCAGGGATGTAATAACAAGAATGCTTGAGTCTTGTGTAGAAACTACAATTGTTGGAGCAGGCTTTGTAATGGAGTAAGGCCTTTGGTTGAGCAAACATACCTCAGAAGGACTGCTGTTGTTGGATGGATGAGGAAGACCTGGGCTATCCCATTTATAACTTTACTGTTACTTTATTTCTATCAGTGAAGACCTGTCATTAGCTTTAAGACATTCATTGTAATTGCTACTGTATTAAGACAGCTGTTGGTCTTCCGAATAAAATAAAGTAAAATAAAATAATTTCAATAAATAAGAGGAAGTCTACATTTATTTATGGATGGGCGTTTTTTTTAATGGTATAGGGGGCAGATGAGCAGACGGATCACCTGATGGGAAGCGATTACCACCGCCCATAGACACCTGCCACGTCAAAAGAGTCACAGGTGCACTGCCGGCCTTTTTAAAAGGGAGTACGCTCTTTTTTGAAGGTTTGCAGATCATTTCGGTCCGGGAACACTGCAGGCGATAGTTCATTCCACAATTTTGTCGTAGAGGTAGAAAGTTTCTTGAGAAATGCACAGTTGAAGATTTCCAACTATCTAGATGATGGGCATGGAACTGTTGACGAGTGGAACGAGGACGGAATGAAGCGGCAGGAATCATTCCTCAGAGCATTCCCCATAGTATAAGCGTTGATTGACATTTGTATGATGAAAGCATTTTTGGGTATTTTTCGAGAAAGACTTAAATAAATGTGAGTGATTGAATGTGGATAAAATCTTAATATTTAGTTAAGATACTTACAACAAGCACATAATAATTGTTCTTAAACACTTAAGCTGGATTCGACCAATCTTAATTCGAGACTAAGTCTAGGGTATAGTGCTGTCATTTTATACAAATCTATTGATATACCTACTATAGATTTATCCACGTAAAAAGGTTGGTCGAATCGACCCTTTCATAACACGATGGTTTCAAATTCTCAAGCAATATTTAAAGTCAAATATTTATATACTTCCACATGCTATTCTGTATCTATAAAAATAAAATTGATTCATCGTACATTGGCGTAAAATCTATTACTTGTTTCGAGACATTAAATTTGACGTTATACTCCTATTTATAAACATATTTTAATAGTAGATTATATAAATCTACACTTTTCTCTTACTTTAGAGTCATTTGAAGTTTACCTATTCAAATAATACCGAGTATTTGGTTAAGGAAACGTCACAACTCAATTGAATATACATACAATTTTGATTTTCTTGAATACCTTTCGGTGAAATAAATCTCAGTTCGGATACAACAATCTTCATCAAAATATATTACACAAGAGATACAAATGTATGTTTTACGTGTCTTCCGAATTTGCGCGGCAGTTTGTATGTATTTTATTTGAATATACCGATTGTCACATTAATATACATGACTCGTTTTGCCCGGGGCAAAGGAAAGAAATATATGTTTTCCTTCCTTTAACGCTGACGTACGAATAGTCGGCTTTCTAATAACGGGTTTCAGGATGATTTAGTTCTGATAGTACGTGATTAATTGAAAACTTACATTTGTAGTTTCTTTGAATATAATAGCTTTACCAAATCTAGGGTACTTTTTATTTGTGCTATGTTTTATAATTGGTAATTGATTTTACCTAAAAATCTAACAAAAACATACTGTCATAAGATGATCCGAAATACTAAATATTTTTAATGGGTATTAAACAATAAAAGCGTACTTAATGACGTGCATGTTAAATTTACATTAATTTCTGTACAGAGTACTTATTTTGAATTTGTACTAAACTGACTAGTAAGTATGGGTAGTTTTAGACATTAAAAAGTGTTAAAATATAAAATTATCTTATTTAACAAAATAAATAAGTTAGGACCCCAAATCTCCCCCTTCATCCACACCCCTTGTGATGACTATGTAATACTTGAACGACACCCCAAGTATGTAAAAAACATCCTACTATTACGAAAAAGTCATGTAAAAAATCTAAATCCCCTTTTTTTGTCCAACAGTGACCGCGCTCCGTGAACACTGGGATGAGGCGAATGCGCGCGTGCTTCAGCGCAAGGCGCAACTCGACGCGATGCTCGGCGACTCGCAGCGATACGAGGCGAGGCGGCGCGACGCAGACGCGTGGCTCACCCGCATGGAAGCCAGGCTCGCCGGCATGGCGCCGCCAGGGCACACAGCAGACGTGCTGGAGATGCAGCTGCGGGAACAAAAAGTGAGTAGATTGTCGCCCATAAAAGTAATACTTACTTCTCTACCACGCTAGAAGATGATTATCACAGTTTCCTGCATAGCTATGCGGCGTGTTTTCAAGATTGTTCAGTTTCAGTTTTGTCAATATCGCACAGTGAATATGGCCGTTCCAAGTTTCGTGCGGCTCTCTGACAGGGACGCATACCGTCGCCGGGGAAACATCAGACGTGCTAGAGATGCAGCTGCGATAGCAAAAAAGAGTACATTCTGTGATCAAATGATACTCGGTCAGTCTCAGCAATTAGAGGCTAGGCTGCGCAATGCGGACGCGTGGTTCGCCTGCATGAAGGCCGGGAAAGTGTTCAATCAATCTATCAGTCAGTGGCCGTGCACTGCTGATTGTATTCGTCCCGCAAATAGAGCCAACCAGTCCTGTCTTGAGTCTGCATCCAGCTCAAACCAGCCATCTTCTTCAAATCGTCAGTCCATCGAGGCGCAGGGATGCGCGTCAGAAAATAAATCATATTTTCGTTTTTGTAGCTCTACTAGAAATATACATAGGATAAAAGCTTGTAAAACAGAAACGGAGAGAAATGAGAGCGGACAGAAACGTCGGAACGTATTACGCCGCCGGCTGAGCAGGCGTCCCGCCGCGTTACGTTCACTCAGTGATGTTTGGACAGGCGTGTAGTTACTATCTATGCTACCTTTTTCTTTTGCCGCTTGGGTTGTATAATGGAAACAAGAAGAATTGAGAATGGCGATACCCCTTGTATTAAAAAGATAGATCGAGTACTTATAATCCAGACCAAAGTTATAGACAAGCGAAAATGTTGTCTGGCTAGTGCGCCGCTTTGCTTGATTCGTTTTGGCGGGTGCATTCTTAATTGCAATTGGCTGTATTCTTAATTGCACAAAACCAAATTATATAAAGGCTTAACAAGGCTTTCATAAGGGAGTTTGTAGTTTCAAATCTGAGCATGCACTGCTGGATTTTTCAAATAATATAATATGCGTATTATTTTTAGGTCGATGGTGACAGAAAAACGTAAGGAAACCTGTACGTTTTCGGTTAGTTTCAGATACGTTTAACCATGATTCAGTGAGTCTGGTCATTGTAGTTACCAAGCTTTCTAAAATCTTAAATCGCTTTGGAGGTTTTCGACGCATCTGGGAATTACACTCCATGATGAGTTTGAGTGAGCAGAATAGAAATATACAGATATAAATAACAACATTAATGACTACAAATGTATGAATGAAGTGTTAAAAATATTATTTTCACTTTTTAGTTCGTGATTTTTGAAGGCGGGTTTTTTCGTAAATTTCGTTTTTTAAAGGTAATTTTTCTGAATTTATTTCAATACTTTTTGGAAGATTTTAAGTACCTGAAAGTTGGCAGTCGAATGCCACAGGTGGCTAGTAAGCCAGAGGCTTAACAGCTTGTCGCAATCTGTGCTCAACGCCTAGATAACATACATACATACAAACTGAGAGCTTAACCCTGTTGTAGAGCAAGTTCAATAATCCTTTGTACAACTTGAGAGCAGTGCTTAGGTAAACGGCTAAATGACCTACTAACACACAGGTGAGTCTCAGACATCGTAAAAGACAGACTGAATTCTAGTTTTTGCTCCATAGATATACAATATACCCCTCCTAATCCCTTCCCGGTTTGGGGAGTCTGGTAATTACAATGAACCGACTGCCGTCTAACCTTCGCAACCCTTTCACAGGGGAATCGAGCAAACTGAATCATGGTTACACGTTTCAGAAACTGATACTCCAATATACATGGTAGTTTACTTATATGTACAATAGGTTGACTTTTTTATCTACTTATTTTTTACATTATAGCCGACAAACGAGTAGACATCTGCAATTACTAATATACTTATAATTGAATTATTACTGAAATTTGTCACAATTTTTTTTTGTGTTATGGCGTCTATCGAATTTCGATTTAACTTTGCCAATGTCGAGTGAATAAAGGAGACACATGTTTGAAGACGAAATCGTCCGGTGTTTAGAGTTGGATCTCTTTAGTTAATTGAGTTTAAATTATATCAAAATATACTGGACATGGACACCATCTAGAACAAACAAAACGTACACGTCACATAGACAACACAGTATTGGTTGGGAGATTCTGAGTATTGGATAATACTATAGTCTAATATTATAAATATGAATATACCTACATAAATATTTGATATAAGATGAGAAAGAAAGAGAGAGGAGATAGAGGAAGTTAATAGGGCGGGAAATTTTTGAGGGAAGGATGTCATGCAATGAGCTCAAATTTATAATAAGTTTTTATTATTAAGTTGACAGTGGTCAGTTGAAAAAAAAACTGATTTGTATTAGGTAGTCTACGGGTGGCTGTCCGAACTTGAATTGGATGAATATTTACTATTTAAAGTGTTCTTCTAATAAGACATTCATACAAAGTATGTTTTTTTTTATAATCAGCTTTAGCGAGCGTTTTGCAAACAATTTGCCTAGGATAACACCAAGGAAAAAGCTGACTTTTTTGCCGTAGAATCAGGAAATTTCACATAAGCGCACTTTAATGTTACCATCTTGACGCATTATAGAACCCCTGCCAGGCTGGCTCTAGGGATGTCATTGACTTTAGAAAATTCAATATCGATAAGTTTTTTTTATGATAATATAAAAAAAAACATATTCATTGCTAAAATAATATAACACAGCATACTATAAAGCTAAGCCCTCACACTAGGCAATGCTTATTCTGTGGCAGTTGATTGTACGATTTTCAGAATGAATTGTGTTCGGCTAACTTGCAATAACACTAAGTTGCATTATATCAGAGCCATAAACTGTATTACTAAAATATATATAAATTATTGATTAAATTCTATGTTGCCAAAGAATCGATATTAGATAACATTATAAAACATATTTATCCGTCGTATAAAACCTTTCAGATACAGAGGGGACACAAGCCATAATAATATTTTTTTACAACTTCGAATCGCATTCTGGAATCTATCGATAATAACAACAAACTTACATCTTTGCTTGGATAAACACCCGCAACTATGTAAACGTCCCCTTTAAAAGGAGAATATATTTATATATTAAACCACCATGATATTAATAATAATAACCACTCTTTAAGCAGGAGGGAGAAAGTGCAAACTTAAACATAAAATAATTAATTTTATTAAAAAAATATAAGAACATCAAATACTTTTAATCTACTTTATCTAAGAGAAAGAGAGAGGCTGACAGTGTAATAATGTTCACCATGTATGTCAATGTATGTTGAACACATCTTTGTGGCACAAAAATATCGATATTACAAGACGTCCCTGTCACACCCTTATCTCTTCCTTAATCTAGTCAATAGGAGGCACAGCTGTTTCGGAAAGGAGGGTAATAGTCGATTATAGTGCGAATGTTTCGGTTTATCTAAAATGTCCCTCCAGAGGCCCCAATCGGGGGAATGAAAAAGTTTTCAGTGCGCTTGTGACTCTAATGTTACCTACTGTACTGTACGGTTCTGGTGTTGTCTATGGGCGGCAGCAATAATCATTTACCATCAGGTGATCTAGCTGCCTGTCTGCCACCGTTAGTAAACATTTTGCTATTTTCTTTTTAAAAACATTAGTGTAACTCTTTATATTATCGATATTTCGTAACATCGATATGTAATGTTACAAAAATGTTTTCCTCTCACATCTCTAAATGTCCCGTACGATCTCGTCAGGGTACACAGGTGCTCCTAAATGGGGGTGATAGTGGAAACGTCTCTTTACGACCCAGAGAGGGGTTGACGTCTATACGTACGTATCGTTCCTAATGTTGGCTTTTAAGTTGTTATAAATTACCTATACATTAATAAGTATGTATGTATTGTTTATTATTATTTATGATATGTAATATATTATTATTATACAAGTATGTATACTTCTGCCATTGAAAATTAAATTGATTTTATTTGTTAAACTGCTTTGCTCCTTCCCCCATTACGAATACGTTATTTCTTTCTTCTACACAAAGGTTGTCCGGAAGAAATCGCTACAAGTGATAAGATCGCGTTATTGTACTGCCTGTTGTTGTTTCATCATACTTGTATTTGGTTTTTGTGCAATAAAGAATATCTGTAATGAAATTGGAAATGAGATACGTTTGCTGTTTTACTTGAAGCTCGGCCTCATAGAAAACCGGAGGCTTAATCCGGGTGAAAGGGTGGTTAACTCGTGACTCCACTGGTTTCACGGGTGTTTATCAGCGGCGGCTATCAGGTGATCCATCTGCTCGTCTGCCACCTATCATCATATCAAATAAAACGGATTGACGTGTTTAAGTGGCGATAGTTGAAGGAATGGAGAGTGATGTAGGCTACTTTATGGCAATTTAAAATACACGCGAGCGAAGCTGCGGGCAACGACTAGTATCAAATAAAAAATATATAATAAATATTGCAGGGACTTTTCAATTCTCATCTTGTTCCTAAAACATTCACATCATACTTAAGTACAACGACTTAGCACTTCTTAAGTACTGTCGCCCTGATGTACGACCATCCCATCAATGCCTCTAACGACCTAAATTAAACCAGACGCATGAATTAATCGCCTTAGAACGGGTTAAGTTATGGCAAACCACGTTATTAATTCTGTTGAGTTTCATTACGGGAAACATACACACACATTCACTGTTTACTATAACTTCTACACGTCTATCTATCTACCTATATTATTTATAAAGAAATACAACCTACAGTCAGCGGCAACGCTTATACGTAATCCGAAAACATGAACCCTTGCGCGATGTAATGGACATCTAGCGCCATCTATTGGTATAAAGCGGAACTTATGTCCTAGAACGAAGTGAGGGGCTAGAGGTAAATTCTACAGACGATCACATGGCTTATAGGTGAACTAAAAGAACCAAATACTTGCACGATGCAATTGTCACCATGCGCTATCTATTGGTAATAATGTAGAACTATTGAGGTTCCGAAACGAAGTGAGTTTCGGCAAAAAGAGCAGCCCACTTGTGGCTGAACTGTTGAGGGCCGACAATAGCTTATCCATCTATTCTTGCGCCATTATCAAGTAAAGCAAACTTTTCGTCCTCCGAAATGGAAGGTTTATCCTCACACTCTCTCTCTCTTCAGCCGGTCCCTCACTGGTGAGGATCGTGACTCCGTTTAATTCCGTCAACTATTTGTCTCCATCGGTCCCGTTCTGTAGCTTGATGGAGTGCGTCGCTAACAGATATATTTAGTCCCTTTTTTATTTATATTTAAATACTGTGGTTCACGTGTGCTTGGCTATATTATTAATTCAGGTAGCGACATCTATTGGTAGTTTTTGGTTCATAACAGCTGGTTATACATGTTGAATGTGGAATCTTGCAGCGACATCTGTTAGGGGTTATTGGTATTAAACTGATCGAGTGCGATGTAAGGCTCTTGGAGCGTAGATTTGAGTAGCGACATCTGTTGACGGGATATGAAACTAAATGTCTGCAATATTTCGTGGATTAGACAGTTACAAGGTTCTTATTGATGTGCAATTTTCTGCATTCTATTCAAGTACTTTTACAGACGATCAGTTTTTCTTATAACTATGGGTGATCTTTTTTTACACAAACGCGTAGAATGCCTCTTAATATAAACCCAACCTATCAAAAACTGAAAGGCTGAAAGTGGCGCCTGTGGTGGAGTTTAGTTAGCCTAAATGTCGGCGTAAAATTGGAGTAAGTTTTATTGAAGTGACGCTACAGTTTTAGGAAAAACTTGGAGGAATTACAATGGTTGCAAGTAATAGTCGATCCTGCGGGTAAAAAAAGCTCTATGTCTCGACCTAAATTAAACAAGAATTGCTTACTTTCATTTTTTAATATCATCCCAGCGTGAAAATCCCGTTTGCGTCCTAGGCTGCCGCTTTGCAGCCTGAGTACGCTTGGACCATGATCCAGGATTCTTGAAGTCTGGTAATTACAATGAAGCGACTGTGAAAATATCCTTTAGCTTGGAGAACTAGACAAACTGGATCACGGTTACACGTTATCCCAAATATTGTTAGTATCCACAATTTGGAATCCTGTGGGTAGACCACCTGCCCGATGGCCTGACGATATTGTAACGGCAGCAGGGAAACAATGGATAAGACTGGCAGGGTACCGAAGGGAGTGGTGTGATAAAGAAGAGGCATATACTCAGCAGTGGGTGGATGTGGGCTGATATGAAAATGCTGATCCACAATTTTGAGACAATATCCGAGACGTGCCGATTTCCTCGCGATATTTTTCCCTCACATGACATTTTTGGATTCGAACCACGAGTCACCATATGGAAGGCCCGTTTTTATCCACTGTCATAATTGTTTAAGTACCTGCTTTATTTCCAGTCGTTCCACGCCGAGGTGCATCAGTACAAGCACCAAATCGAGCTCTTCGGGCAGCTGACGCAGCGCCTGATCGCGGTGTATCGCAACGATGACACCACGCGCATCAAGCGCGCCACGGAGGCCATCAATCATCGCTACAATGAGCTTAACAATAGGTACGTGATCCTTGATAGCCTTACTAACTTATTCCAAGAATAAATTTTTTTTGTGTGCATCAAGCTGCTCACACAAAAAATTTGCTCACCATGCAAAATGCTAAGCGTTAAGGGTCACCTTAACGCTTAACATTTTGCACTTAGTACTTATACTTAACTTTTGGGTCTGTTTTGGTACTCAAATTTTAAATTACCGCCAAAAACGGCTACTTATGGCGTTAATCCAAATTTCAGTAAAAAAACAGGTCAATAAGTAGTGAAAAAACAGATCAAATAGTATGTTTGCTTATAGACTGGAGTTCCGAAATTGTTTAAAATAGATCGAGTTTAATAGCTAACAATTTAAATCAATGGGCGATTGGTGTCGCAGTCGCCTTAAAAGGAAGGCCAACTATCAATGGAAAAATATTATTTTAACAATTTTAAGAAATGTTTAATGTAACGAATGGGATATTATCACTAGAAAGAGTGTCAAGCGAACACCTGTATGAGGACCATTTCTCGAAGTGTGTGACTACTAACGCCACCTTTCGTTTGCTACTTTCAATACAGCGCCATCGCTTTTTGTGAAATGAAACTAGGGGTGGGTTCCCCGCTTATGTCTCGAATGTACAATATAAATGCGCAACCCTCTGCTAGATGGCGCGGATACCATAAAAGTGTATGCTTAACTTTGAAAATATTTTTTATCTCTTTAATATTACCATTATATTTAAAAAAAGCTAATCATACCAATAAAAAAATGGAAATTGCAATTGGTTTACCACCTCTTCGCTCGTGTCGTCGCCCAAGTAGGCAATCTCATGTGTGACCGTAGAAGTTTTCTACGGTTTTTTCGTAAACAAATTTATGAGATCATCCCGTGGTAAAATAATGCTAGTCAATTTGGTCCAGTATTTTTTGAGTTTGTTTGTTAAATACATATCTTCAGTCATTATGATATTAGATATTATTAATAATGAAACGCATTTTAATAGCTAAAATTAAATAAGAGTGGTTTAAAGTTTGACAGCGCACTTGTGACTCCACTGGTGTCGCGGGTGACCATAGGCGGCGGCAATCACTTAGGTATCCTCGGGTGATCCGTCTGCTCGTCTGCCACCTATCACAAATCATTTTTCCGGAACACTAACCCCCTATCCTCTTTCAGCATTGTGGCTCGCGGCAAAGCCCTGCACTCGGCGGTGTCCTCGCTGCAAAACTTCGACCGCTCGCTGGAGAACTTCGTGGCGTGGCTGAGTGAGGCGGAGTCGCTACTGGACGCGGCCGAGAGGGACCCTCATCTGCTAAAGGTATGATTGTTTAATATGAGTTCTACAATCATCAATCACACAGCTAGACGCCGCGGTAAACTTCACCTATACCTGGAATCAATCCCTTTAGACCTTTTTGTTTCCAGCGCTCTTTTTTCTCACGCTCGTGCATACTCTGAAATGAGCTTACAGCCGCGGTGTTCCCTGATCGCTATGAGATGTCCTTTAGTCGAGATTAAAAAATAGTTCTTGTTTCGCGGTAGGCAGCGGCATGACTGTACTCCGGCATTGTTGATGTCTAGGAAACAATTATTTTATAGACAATACGAAACATACAACAGTTACAAACATAATTTCGCACAAACACGAGAAAGACAACTAAAATTTATAATAACAAAGTAGAAAAAATGTCTAAGCAGGAATGTTATAATGTCTAATATAAATGAATATAAGAGAAGACATACATCGAATATAAGATATTTCTGATATAAGAGAAGAACGTACTCATTTGTAAAAAAGCCGACAACACATTAGCGATCTCTGATTTTTTCGGATGTACATGGGCGGCGTTAATTACTTTCCTTCAGGTGACTCGCTTGCTTGCTCGTTTGTCGCCTCTATCATAAAAAAAAGATCCCTCACTCAGCTTAAGACATGGTCCAGAAAAAGGCCATGAAGCTGGTTTTCAGATGAATAGTGTGTAATGATCCAAGTGGTTTAGTTCCCCTGTCCAAGAGTTGCGAAGGTCAGACGGCAGTCAATTTGTTGTAATTACCAGACTCGTCAAATCCTGAATCATGGTCCAAGCGTACCCCGGGCTCTAATACGATTGATTTGGGCGCAACCGGGAACAACACGGTGAGATTAAGATCTAACGTTTAAAGTTTATTTTTACCCGGCTACGGCAAAGTCAAAAAGGAAGGGTTATGATTTTAGCAGTCCCCGCTTCTGCTTAAATTCCCCAGCCGATTTTGATGAATGAGTTATCAATCGATTCCTTATTGCTGTCCGCGTGTTAATAGGCTTATATGGTGTATGAAAATAATAGCTCAGTGGCTACTACAGGAAAAAAGGCGAAAGATTTTTTGAGCAATAATTACAGCAAGATGGTTGTTACATGAGTAACGTATGATTTTAATTTTATGTATCTACCCTTACACAGATGGCGTTTATTGCGCACAACAGAGTTACAAATTAACTGGATAGGTGGCGCTGATCCATACTCCTGACTTTATGAAACTGAAGTCAATGTAGACGGAGGTTTTCATGCTTGTAAAAGTTTCAGCGCCATCTATGGATTTGTCTTAGAATCACAATATTGTTAGCAGGGGTTGTAAACCATGCTCCTTGCGTGGCTGTTGCAATTTCTGTTTTACACACAGATGTCTCTACTAGTACAAATTAGGCCCTAAATCGAATCGGCCTGGCATGCTTCATCGATGTTTCGAAACTAGTAGTTAGTTTGATGGGGAGGAAACGTTTGTGAAATAAATGGGTTAAAAAAATCGGTAAAAAAACTTTTAAGTTAAACGGTTTTATCTTATGCGCACTGAAAACTAGAAAATAATAATAACAATTAGGTATTTTGATCTTCTAGTTCAGAAATATTTTAATACCAAGCAGAATAGCTTTTAGGCATATTAGACTAAAATAAAAACGTGGGGCCCATTAACTATTGCTGTAATACTTTCTTCTATACTAAGTGTGGATTGCATCGACTTACTATAAACTTAACTGGAGTTTTTGAAAATCAACAACCAGCCGTGGCGGCTTCACCAGCGAACGCCCAGCTCATGATCTACCAAAGTATAAAGATATGCTTTGCCATAGGTAGGATTTCAGACGGGCCCCACGTTTTTATTTTAGTCTAATATGCCTAAAAGCTATTCTGCTTGGTATTAAAATATTTCTGAACTAGAAGATCAAAATACCTAATTGTTATTATTATTTTCTAGTTTTCAGTGCACATAAGATAAAACCGTTTAACTTAAAAGTTTTTTTACCGATTTTTTATTTTATAGTTTTTAGTATTTAACGGAAATGTCTACGTTGAGTGCATCATTATGACATGGTTTTTTACCTGATAATTTATTACAATCTAATTCCTCAAACATAGCCAGAGACTTGATCTGTCCTTTTAACGTCACACAATCTTGGACATAACTGTTCTGGACACGACTACTCATGCCCTCACCTAATATGCCATTTTGTAACCACGTCCATCTTGGACTTTAAATTTTGTCGTAATCACAGTATTCTACTAGTAGTAGTAGTGCAGCCCTTTCATTTGATGCCCATATTGAGGGGGTTGTGGAAAAATATGAAATCCGCCATTTTGCACCGGCGGCCATCTTAGATTTACAACGTTATTGATATTACTATATTGTATTGTCATCGGAACTAAAGGTGTGTACCAAATTTAAGATAAATCTGACAACAGGAAGGTACTCAAATTTCAATTTCTAATTTTGACCCAAATAAATAAATACCGTACGGGTCGAGCTAAATAAAACCGTTTAAAATCTGAAGGGAAGGAAAAAAATCCTTACTCTATTGAAGAATTTTTAAATGTGAGATAAGTCAATATGTAATCTCTATAGTATTAATTATTATTGTTCTCTAAATCTCTCTTAATCAGCCAGGGGTACGGATCAGACAAAGGATCGCGCTCTCTGATAATCCACGAAGCCCAGGGACAGACGTTCGAGAACGTTGCGATAGTCAGAACAACTGCCAAACAGTCCCATCTCCTGCAGTGTCCCACAAGCGGTGGTAGCCATCTCCAGACACACAAGGACGTGTGTATATTATACAGATAACGCCACTAACGACGCCACAGCGCGCCTAATATCCATGGCATCGAAGGCTACCATCGAAAAAATAACCGAGTACAACCTCAAAATGGCGATCCGCCGGGGCGATGACGCGGTTAGGGACAAGCTTGCAAATAAAACATAAAGTATTAACATATCCCAAAACTCCCCCACTGAGGTCCTTAACTGTTGTTTGATACCCATATTGGTGGGATTGATAAAAAAAATGTTATCAGCCATTTGGTAGCGGCGGTCATCTTAGATTTAAATTTTTCATAGTAAATTGTATTCTACTTGTTGAGACCTTTCATTTGATACCCATGTTGATGGGATTGATAAAACCTAAGTTATCTGCCATTTTGTAGAGGCCGCCATCTTGGATTTTAATTTTATATAGTACATTGTATTCTACTGGTTGATCACTTGCATTTGATACCCATATTGATGGGATTGATAAAACCTACGTTATCCGCCATTTTGTAGCGGCCGCCATCTTGGATTTCAATTTTTTATAGTATATTGTATTCTGCTTGTTGAGGCCCTTTCATTTGATGCCCATATTGATGGGATTTATAAAACATAAATTATCCGCCATTTTGTAGCGGCGGCCATCTTGAATTTATAATGATAATGAATAAACATAATTGTATTGTCACCAAAATCCAAAGTGTATACAAAATTTCAGATTAATCGGTGGACAGGAAGAGGGTGAAATTTGAATTACTAAATTTGACCCAAGAATAAATAAAACAAACGGGGTGAGCTAAATATATAATAATAATAATATATATATATAAAACCGTTTAAAAAGGGAGCCATATGATAGTGCTGGTATCTATTTAAAACTATATTATCTTACAAGTAATTTTACATACACTGAAAGAGTAAATAGGCTGTGTTTCTAGGTTGTGTGTGGCTCTAGGTTAACCGTGGGAGAGCCACGCTGGGGCATGAATCGGCTGGTTCGACCGGAGTGATACCGCGGCCACACAGAAAACCGGGGTGAAGTATTAGCACTGTGCTGTGTTTCGCTGCGTGAGTGAGGGTAGCACACTTGTGACTCCGCAAGTGTCGCGGGTGTCCATGGGCGGCGATCGCTTACCCTCCGGTGATCCGTCTCCTCGTCTGCCAAAAATAGTTTTTATAATTTTATGGATATAATACATTATTCGCCAAGTTCATATTCCACGTCCTCACGACTATTTTGCTAACGTCATGAGTGCACAAGTTTCAGCTGTTTGCTTACAGAAGTTAGCGCGTTGCCGCTAGAGAGGGAGTGAGGGGGGGGGGGGCTCTCTTGCAATAACAGTGTGGAGCCGTTTACACTTGAGATCGTCTTTTGAGGGTTAAGTTTGCGTTTTTGTAATGAGAATTTATAAGTTTATTTTCATTTTATTTATAGCCGCGTTCCGTTTCTATCTTTAGATGCAACTTCGAGCACGAGTCAAATGCTCGTATATCGATACGAGCATTTGACTCGTGCTCGAAGTTGCTTCCGTTGTCGTTTTTTGACGGATACACAAAGGGATTGTCAGAGAGTGTTTGTTGTAGGCTCGTGGTTCGTCCACACTTGACAATCGAGTAGAGCGGCACTGCTTGCGCTATTTTCTAGTTGTAGGTTGTGAAGGAGAGTTGGAGAGTTCACACCTAAAGTTCATAGTCCGTAAAATGTAACTTAATTAGAATGACAGCCAATGGTATTATAGAAAAATGATCATCTATACTACTATCTATATGACGGAGCCAACAAGATCTGAAAAATACTGGATTAACTTCGCTAAAAAAAATCCCAGCGGGGAAATCCAGCGATAGGTGCAACGGGGTATAGGGGACCTACCAGCTGATAGAAGGGTCCCGTCCCGCACATTTTATTTATAATAAGTTAAATCCTACCGACAGCGGCACCGCTTATATCTAATCCGAAAATCGAAACGCTTGCGAGATATAATCGACACCTTGCGACATCTATTATAGAGAAACAAAGCGAGCCAAGTTATAAAATCTATGGAATGTAACTTGGTTAATATGATAAATCTTATATCTAATGAAATATAGTGAAGTCAGAGAAGTCAAGAAAACGCCCTGTTGGTCTAGTGGTTTAAATATCGGGCCGTAATCTCGGGGTCCTGGGTTCGAGCTATGTTCGAATTTTTCGAACATAGCTCGGGTTTATGATCACCAATCCGCATTTGGCAAGCGTGGTGATTAAGCCTAACCCCATCGTAGTAGCGATGACTTGATTTCTATGATGGAGGCCTTTGCCCTGCAGTGGGACAGTATGTAGGTTGATACTTTACTTTCACTTTTGAAGATCAAGTGACAGCTATCATTCTGATCTCGCATTTTAACGCTAACTGAGTGGTTAAGACCGTTAAATTATGAGAAAACAAAAGCGGTACTACTACACAATAAATAAATAAAATAGGTTACATTTAATAAAAAAGAAAAACAAATTAGCAGACAGAAGGACCATCTCTAGTTTCAATATTACACATTAAATTGCATAGATTAAAACACACAATATAAACTATACCTACTAACATATCCACACTTTCAACCACTTATCTCACACTTTCATTCAGACATCACACACTTTCATTCACACGTCTCACATTTTCATACAAACATGATATAAGTAGTGACAATCTCACACATTGGGTTTATAATTATTTTAAATCTGTGTTCTTTAATCATATCAAATGTGTGAACGATATGGAAGAGCGGAGTCTTCTGGCACAGGCATTATTATGCTTAAAAGAAGGCTCCAATCACAAGCTGATTTAATGTAACATCATGTTTTTGTAAAAATAAATTGAACTTGAAATTGAATCAAACTATACTTATTTTACGGACTATATGTAGACTGTTGACTAAAATCTGTAAATTTTGTGCAACAAAGTGTATCTATCTATCAATCTATCTATCTTGAAATCGCTTACGTTTTACTTTGATTTGAAGTAGGAATTCATTTTTGGCTGATCGTAGAGATTGATCACCACATTTGAAGAGGATGACGATAGCTCAGTGAGTAAAAACGTAGCGTAAGTGCGTCGTAGGTTCAAATACGAGCATGCACCTCTGGATTATTCAAATCTATATGCTCATTTCTACCATTGCTCGGCGGTGAGAGAAGTCCTGAGTAAACCAGCAACTACTGCAACCTAGTGGTCTACCAAATATTTTGAACCACATTTGTTCTAGTACTAAAATTTGTCGAATTTTCTTTTGATTTTTTTCGAAAATACAAAATGACCTAGTCACGTGGCCGATTTTGTATGAAAAGTTGATATTTTTATACAAATCTCCAAAAGTCATAGAACAAATGTTGACCAGAATGATTGGTAGAACAAAGTTCCCTACTTGTTGTTGGAAATGTTCACAGATACACTGTATGTGTATCTGTTTCTGAAGCATTAGTAGGTACTCGTACTTAAACACGGGCTTTATTCTTAAACTTGCAATAAACCTTAGTTGCCTAAAACGGTGTTATAGAGAAGTTACGACGATTGAAACAAAAAAGGACCATTCAAAATATTGAATTCTGCTTTATAACACCATTTTAGTTAACAATGGTAAAAGAAACAATTTTTGTGGTAGGTGGCAGACGAACAGACGGATCACCTGATGGTAAGTGTTTGCCGCCGCCCATGGACACCCGCGACACCAGTGAAGTCACAAGTGCGCTGCCAACCTTTTAAACCCATTTCCCCCCGATTGAGCATCCGGTACCCTCTCTCACGCGTCATTAAATTACTTACATTTATGAATAAGACCCATTTATTTATCTAATTTTTCATAAAAACTTGACCGAACTGAAGCAAACACCTGAACTTGAATAGTTAGCTCCATTTTGTATATCTGATTCTGAAGTGGAAGTAATGAAACAAGTTTTAATGCCTCTGAATGGTGTAAGTGGCGCTAGGTGGCGCTGGCGGAGTTTTAAATTGGCCCGAGTTTGGTTGGGTGTAAGTTGGTGCTGGCAATCGATAGTACACTATCGTTAGTGCTATCGATATATCGATAGTCGAGTAAAGGCAATCTTATCGATAGGACTATCGATATCATTGATAATTTGGTATTATACAATTAACACAACAATACCACATTATAACACTATACACACCGTCATTTTTTTATCGTTTTCACCCCGTAAACCTCATAATAGGTCACATTATTGCCGGGTGGATATTCTATTGTGTATGGAACAGCTGATTTTTTTTCGCCTATTTTTTTGATGTAACGTGCTAAAGCGACTTTATTTACGACACCAATTACACGATATAATCGATTATGTCAATCGTTTCAAAGCTCGATGTCTAACTATCGATAGTATCGTACTGTTGCTACGAAAAATTACTACAAAAATCGATTTAAACACATGGGTGGGTGCATAAGATTTGCGGCTCGTTTTGTGCACCTCAAAATGCTTTGAGGAATACCTACACTTTTTTAGCTTTGATACTATCGACAAGGACGAACTATAATTAATTAAGATTCCGGTCTTAATTATTTATAGTTATAATGCAGCGCGAAAAGCTAAAAAGCTTTTTATCGATAGTAACATCGATACGTTCCATATTGAGGTTCAATAATTTCAAAGAGATACTATCAATAAGCCTAACCATGTTCAGTATAGATAATTTCAGAGGTCAACTATCGATAGTCAAACTATTGATAGTTGCCCCCAACACTAGTGTAGGCGAATCAATATTCAATAAAGTGAGGCTCGCTAAATAGAGAACATGAAGAATTTGTTTACAGTTTTCGGTTTAGTAAATTGAAACATGAATTTTTATTTCTATATAATTTGTTACTTCTAGCAAAAATAGTATTAAGTTAAATACACCATGATTCTATCATCATCTTTGTCATCCCAACGATAAAAGTTCAAAGACTTGACGTGACTGGTTGCCGGTTCGATCCCCGCACGGTACAAATATTTGTGTGCATGACCATGTCTGTTTATATATTGGTCTGGGCGTGTCTATGTATCATAAGTATGTATTTACAAAAGAAAAGTATTAAATGTATATATTTGTAATTTCGCTGTTGGTTCTGATATCCGTAACACAGGTGCTTGAGCTACCTATCTCGCAGTCAAAACAATGTATGTGATGTTGTGAAATATTAATTTATTTATTTACTTTAAAACTCATTTATCATCATCATCATCAGTCCATTTAAGTCCCCACTGCTGGGGCACGGGCCTCCCTCAATCACATGAGGAGTAATTGCCATACTCTCCAAGCTTGGCAGACGGGTTGGCGAGGGTTTTGATATAAATGCAGAGTTTTCCTTCACTGGGTGCTGATGATCATGCCAGCAGCTTTACCTTAGTCGCCTTTTACGACACCTCGGTAAGAGTGAGGGTGGCCTATCCTATTCTGCCGGGGACCACACGGCTAAAACTCATTGCTTGGATTCAAACCTACGACTTTCAGCTTTTTTATGTGATAGGTGGCAGACGAGCAGACGGGTCACCTGTGGAGTCACATGTGCGATTGCATCTCAAGCTGTCGCTTTGGATTCCGGGGTTCGATACCACACTTCTGCAACTATCCCCTATATGAAAACTTCGCATAGTTGATATGTTTCCTTGCTATGCCAAAGTTTAACCGCTTTATCTGTGGTTTAGTGGTTTTGACCAGCGGTCTCAGACCAAGAAGCTATAACTTTGATTCTCAAGAGGATATACATGTAGTCGAATATATTGGTAATTGAACGTCTCGATGTACCACGGCGTCGAGTTACCCTTGTTGACCTTTGGACCGTCCCTTATGTCTGGGGTACAAGTGCTATTTTTACCCGACTACGGCAAAGCAAAAGGAGGGTTATGATTTTGACAGGCTATGTATGTATGTATGTATGTATGTATGTATGTATGTATGTATGTATGTATGTATGTTCATCTGTTTCCACGTATCTTCTTAACTACTTATCAGAATTCGACAAATGACATATCATTATAAGCGTCTTGATCGTCCGCTGGTTATAGGCTATATGAAGTTTCACAAAATCTAATGTGGCGCCCTCTAGCGGACAAAACATACAGAGTAAAAAAATAAAGTTATGATAAATATGCCGTGTTTGGTATCATTTGAAAGCGCTTGACTTGTACATTTTGAATATATATATATATATATATTACTAGCACTTGGACACCAAAATAGTACAAATAAAATAAAAGTAAAAAAACTAAAACCCAACTACGACAAAAAAACGTCGCTGAAAAAGTATAAAACAAGCCTTCGTTGTCAATTTATGCAATATTCACTATGTAGAGATAAAATTTCATGTTTGGAAAGGCGTAGTCACACGTTAAATATACTACCCTTTGACAACGTGTGACTGCGGATTTCCAAACATGAAATTTTATCTCTACATAGTGAATATTGCATAAATTGACAACGAAGGCTTGTTTTATACTTTTTCAGCGACGTTTTTTGTCGTAGTTGGGTTTTAGTTTTTTTACTTTTATTTTTCCACTGCATGGGGGTAACCTGACGCTGACTGTACATATATTTTACCATATATGTCTGATTTATTAATGTCAAGAAAGTCATTAGTAATTTTTCGATTAGGTTATGTAGTTTAGCACCTTATTACAAATCGCGCACTTAGTGTAGTCCGGGAAAAATAATCGTGCCAACCGGAACGGGATAACATGAGCTTTAGTACGGTAATAACGTTAGATCGCGATTTTTTTTATGCCAGAGGCGACAAACGAGCAAGCGAGTCACCTGATGGAAAATAATCAACGCCGCCCATGAACATCCGCGAAATCAGAAAGATCGCTAATGTGTCGCCGTGGACACATTTTACTGCTTTGGGAGCGTCTCTTGAGAAAAGTATTTAAGTTTAAAAACCTCCACATGTTTTTTAAAGACTTATTCATAGATACCCCACACGTATGGGTTTCATGAAAAAAACATTTTAGAGTTTTAGTTCTAAGTATGGGGACCTCCTAATAATTTTTTTTCCTATTTTTGTGTAAAAATCGTCATGCGGTTAACAAAATACATCTTTTTACTAAGTTTCAATATTAAAGTTCATATAGCATCGGAAAAATGTGGCTGTGACATACGGACGGACGGACAGACAGACAGACATGACGAATCTATAAGGGTTTCGTTTTTTGCCATTTGGCTACGGAACCCGAAAAAGAGTAGCTTCTCTTGAAGGTACCTAAGTCATAGCTGTCGGAAAATACTTCTAAAACCGAACCTTTCCACAGAAAATAGCTGAACTGATAATAAGGTGGATTTAGAGTTGTATTATGTATGTGAGAAGTAACAAGACCAGTGTGAAAAGTGCGATACCATAAGTTAAATTTTTCAATTTGGGGCATTAAAAATATAAATTACAAGACTGTATCCTGTTCAGAATTCATCAAGAAAAATATATTGCGCTCATCTAATTTGTACGAATTCAGACGAAAATTCTCCGTGACGAATATTAAAAGAATGAGAAAGCAGGCGTTTCATATCTCGAGCTCTGAATTTAAACAATGGAATTATATTCTTAGTATTTAATAATAAAGGAAAAACAGTTAGCGACATAAATAGCTTTGTTTATTTAAAATTCATATGTTTGGCAATGTGATTATTTATATATAATCTATGTGATTGCCAAACATATGAATTGTGTTGAGCTAAAGAATCTTCCGAAATTAGAGTCACGCATCGGCATGAATGGGCCGGGCCGATTGGCCCTGAGTAAGAGCTGGGTGCGACAGGTAAATGTGAGTTCTGCCATGTGAGTGAGGATTTGGGGGGCCAAACAGGGGGAGAGAGATGTTAATACAGTTAGAGTCCCACATACCAATACCTTGTTTCCCAAATGCGTACAATCTGACGTAAGATTCCCCTGGGACACAATATAAGTTCTCCTTTCGCCCCGCCACTGCACTTTCTGCCCATTAAAAAAATATGCAATAAAGTTTTAAATAAATAAATAAATATATTGATCAAACAAATGAAATTTTAAACTATTTATGGTTTTTAAACACTACATTAGTTCTTACTAAAAATTAAGAGTATTTATTATGGGCGGTGGCCATCGCTTACTATCATCTATCCGTCTGCTCGTATCTAAAACATAAAAAAAAAGTATCTCTACTAATATACATACCAGATGAACAAACCCACGGTATTCGCAAATGATTTTTTTTTGTTTTTTTTTACAGGTATGTGGACCTTTTAAGTCAAATATTGCGGCTATCGTAGCAAGAAAGATTCTGGTAAGTACCTGTGTAGATATAATAAATAATACTTTTAATATAAATTATTGGATTTTTATAACATAAAATTGTGAAGTGCACGTCCAAATTTGGACGCTGACTGTACACACATTTCATATCCTCAACATATTTCACCTCCCAAAAAGGTTTGAAATTAAAACACACCCTGTATCGAAAGTCCTTTAAAAATTACAACCTCCGTTTACGATGTTACAGGGTGTTTCTTGTTTTCCTAACGAAAAATAAACGTAAAAGAGGATGTTCCTAAACGCGGTTTGGGCATTGGAAACTCTCATGTATAATGCGCATATTGCTTTAGTGGGTGGAGAATGCAGTGTCTACAAAATGTGAATATAAAATTAGGACTTTTTATTTTTTAATTTTTTTATGCTAGATGTGACAAACGAGCAAGCGATGGAAAGTAATCTTCGCCGATAGGTGCCAGATGATCACCTGATAGTAGGCGATTGCTGCCGCCCATGGACACCCGCGACACCAGTGGAGTCACAAGTGCGTTGCCAACCTTTAATCCCCCTTTCCTCCGAATTGGGCATCCGGTACCCTTACTCACGCAGCGAAACACAGCACAGTGCTGCTTCACGCCGGTTTTTTGTGAGACCGTGGTATCACTCCGATCGAACCAGCCTATTATGCTGAAGCGTAGCTCTCCCACGGTGCATTCCTTGTGGTCAATTTATCGGCACGTATATCAATGTCTCCTTTAGAATTAAAAAAAATCAATGAAGTCTACAAGTAAACAAAGTAGTTAATGGCGTAGAAAAGTCATATTTTCATTAGAGAGGAGTGAGCCAACACGTATTTCTAGAACGGCCTCTAACATGAAGCACACATAACTTGTTTTATCCCGCCATTCTCGTGCATCGTGGCCCCTGCCGGCTGACAGTTATGTCAAATATTAATACCGAGCCAGGGGTTGCGCGCACCTGTGATTTTGTATTATTAACTTTTCCAAAACTTTCTTGTTGTTATTTTTGCGAAAAAAACAGGTGTTTTGTCGCCTATTTCTTTCGCTTTGCAAAATACGTAATTGTGTTTTCACGTGAATTGTTGTTTGTTACTGTTTTTTTTGCTATGTTTCTTCAATATGCTCTATTTTCATAAGGTAACACGACCGCATTAGGATCAGGTTTAGGACCAACAGCTCAACGTTTTTACCAAGGCATGGGGTTACACGACATTATATTTCCAAACTGGTAGTCAAAGCCATGACCCTTAGAATAACTAACTTAGTTTTCATAAAACGCTATCTTAGCCAGTATTTAAGATATATAGTATGATGAATTAGTTGTTGGTAATGCTATGGTAATCTAATCAGTGGTTGGCAACCGTGAGAAAATTAGAGTGCCTAGCAATTTTTATGAACTTAACTATCAGAAAATAATCAACATTCTTGCGCCCACTGTTGGGCATATGCCTCCACTCGGCACAGTCCCTAGTTTTTCTGGTCCATGGCATGCCTGTGTGGCTTCGTAGATCATTTGACCATCTGGCTGGTGATCTGCCTACGCTTCTCAGAAAAAACTACTTTGGACCAAATGAGGAATATCTTCCCTACATCTACCCAGATTCCTTGAAACATTTAAAGCGTCGGTCCAATCTCAACCCCTCGTTGACCTCGACGTGTAATTTTTCCCAAGCGACGGCAATAAATTGTAAGTTTTCCGCTCGGGTGGACTGGCAGAAAACGCCGGCGGTATTAGCTCGCTGTTATCGCGGGAGGTAGATCATCGGGAACAGGGTTGGAGTAAGGGCTTTATTGAGAACACACTTAGCAAAATAAAATGTGCGAACTTTAGAAAGATGAACTTTAAATCTAGGAGGGTTTACAATTCTTAAGTTACTTCTAAATCTGTTTTGAATTATTTTAAAACTTTATAAGCAATAAAAATGTACTTCCCTCAGAATTGAACATTATTGAAAGTACTTTCCAAAAAAAATCTCAAAAAAAAAACCGCCTTAAAAACCACGAAGTAAAAAGTGTAAAATAATATTTTTTACACTTTATACACCTCACCTCAAATAACATAACATTTATTATAACAGTACACTCGAGAAAAGGTGTTATGTACCGAAGTCGGCGCCCAATACTATCTTATAATTTAATACAACATTCAATTATTCAACAGGGATTAGGCGCTGACTACGGTAAAACCTTTTCTCGTTATAAATTGTTATTTAAGGTGTATAAAGTGTAAAAAATATTATTTTATACTTTTTAGTTCGTGGTTTTTTGCAGCTAAAATTTTTTCAAGCCTTTTAGTGTCTCATTGTTTGACACCGTTTACTGTTGCTTGGTATTTTGAAGACTTTCCCCTAATACAAAAACATGTAATAAACAACGTTCTTTCTTAACATCGCCCTTACTCCGTCCCAGAACTCACGTCCCCATTTTAATTTTTCCTCAAACTTGATGGATGCCCGTGAAAAATTCATTACGAATCACACGACGATCAATTAGCCGCTCTGCCACTTTAGCGGATTTCTTTTTAATAAACTTATCAAGGTGGAAAATGTTTTCGAGCTCTGGAATTGAGGTGTCATGCTGAAAACTCTGGGGAGGGGAAATGAAGGGTTTTTTACTTGTTAGTTGTGGAGAGAGCGATGGTGGCTTTTTATTTTTATGTGATAGGTGGCAGACGAGCAAACGGATCACCTGAATGTAAGCGATTGCCGCCGCCTATGGACACCCGCGACACCAGTGGAGTCACAAGTGCGCTGCCAATCTTTAAACCCTCCTTTCCCCCGGATTGGGACTACGGTACTGGTGTCGCGGGTGTACATGGGCAGTGGCAATCGCTTACCATCACCGTCTACCGTCTGCTCGTCTGACTCCTATCATACAATAAAAAATACGGTACACTCACTCACTTAGCAAAACACAGCACAGTGCTGCTTTACGCCGGTTTTCTGTGAGGTGGTATCACTCCGGTCGAGCCGGCCCATTCATGCCGCTTATGAGTGATTCTCGCTTAATGAGTGAGAACGTGCGCTTTTAGCCGGGAGTTCGCAAGGTTCGACGAGCACGCAACTCTAGATTTTTTATATCAATGTGCGTATTTCTACCACCACCTCGGCGGTATGGGAAAACATCTAGAGGAAGCCTTAGGAAGGTTTAGGGGAGTTGCTTAAAAAATTGAGTTGATGATTCTGAACGTTTAACCATGATCCAGTTGGTCTGTTTCCCCTGTCTAAGGGGTTGTGAAGGTCAGGCGACAGTTGCTTCATTGTAATTACGAGACTCTTGCTTCATTGTAAATCCTGGATCATGGTCCAAGCGTACTCCGGGATCCGTAGCAACAGCATTGGACGCAGATGTGTTTTTTTATATGAGAGGTGGCAGACGAGCAGACGGATCACCTGATGGTAAGCAATTCCGCCGCCCATGGTGGCAACACCAGTGGAGTCACAAGTGCGCTGCCAACCTTTTCCCCTTCCCTCCATTGGGCCTCCGGTAACCTCACTCACACGGCGAAACACAGCGCAGGCGCTGCTTCACGCCGGTCTTCTGAGAGGCAGTGGTGTCACTCCTCACAAAAGAGAATGACGCGCACACACTTATCTTACCTCATATACTCACACTTACATTCACACATATAGTATAGCTGCATAGTTATGATAAGCTTATTCATTTACACCGTTCCGGAATAGGAGAGGCTGGTAATCTGTCATACAGGTCTCCTAGTACAGATACCAGTCTCTTACATAGTTTTAGTAACACTAGACTAAGCTTTATTTTGTACGTACCAACCAACTATGTGAGAGAACAAATAAACATTTTTTTTTATACACGCTAAGATGAGGATTGATTGAGGATCACGAAGATGTTATTTAGTCAGCTAGACTCCATTCCGATTTTCTAGTATGATAATGGATTTGCTCTTGGCTTCACACCTGAACTCTAAAGTTGAGAAGAAACCTACGATGATGCGAGCTGACCCAAAAGTAGCGTACACCTCATATCGAAGGGTATACCACTCCTTTACCAAAACGAGCCATCGCCTTTCTTTAATAAATCCTAACCTCATTGTCAAAACGCTTGGATACAATCTTGAGGGAAAGACAGATAGCAGAAAATCCCTCAATACAAGGTATAATGATAAATTCCTCCCTTCCTCCCTGGCTAAGTACGTAGTAAGGTAGATGTGTATCTGTGAAATTCAAAAGAGCATCCGGCCAGTGTTCGCGGCGTCGTGTTTCAGCGCTAAGTGAAACGGTAATGAACGCGCGATAATGTGCACCCTGTATAAGGCCCTGCATACACACGACTATCTACTCAATTTTTATGTAATTATTATATAATTTTTATATACATATACTTCTCAGCTGACCCAGGGCGCCAAAGCGATTGAGTGGCTAGCTCAGCATACGACTCCGCAAGAGACGACGTTACCGGGTGTCCTGGTAGGAGTGAAGCGGCGAGCGCGATCAGCGTTACGGTCTAGTCCCGGCATGCAGCGGGGTTTCCGACCGCTATTGCGCAGAGATGGACACCCCTGTGGTTTTTGTTAGGGTTAGAGTCCCACACACCACCTTGTTGCACGTAGCAAGGTGACGGCCATGATGCTTTTCCCTGGGAAAAAAAATGGTAACACCGTGTCAGCCAGGCCTTACGAAACGGGATGCCTAGGCAGTAATGTAGGTTGCCATGGCGACGCTCGGACAAAAGGAGCCCTATAGGTGTACTAACGACTTTTTGATGTTGCTTCTGTTGGTGAATACCGAATTAGTTTTGTGCAATTAGCTGTCTTAATTCAATACTTCATGTATAGAATTTGTTAGAGGAAATTTTAGAAATCTTCTCACAAATTAATCTTAACTACCCTAATGAGATTAATGGTGAAAATGTGAGATTTATGGTCACGAACCGTTTGAAACAGCGGTAGTCCAGGTTGCCTTTGGTCCAAGGGTTGCAGGTTCGATCCCCGCACGTACAAACATTTGTGAGCATGAACATGTCTGTTTGTATTGGTCTAGGTGTTTTTATGTATTAAAAGTACGTATTTACAAAAGAAAATCATATGTATATATTTCTAATCCCACTGTTGATTCTGATATCCGTAATAGCACAGGTGTTTGAGCTACCTATCTCGGAGTCAGATCAATGTATGTGATGTTGTGAAATATTTATTACTATCGCTTTTTTGTGATTATTAGACTTGGTAAATCCTAGATTAATGTCCAAGCGTAGCGCGGGCTGCGAAATGACAGTTTTGGACGTAACCGAGAATGACGCGAGATGCAATAAAGAAGCTGAAAATCCCCAGCAATCCCCATTCATCATCTTCTAAGCCCGCTTTCCATTAAAACGCATGATCCTTGTAAATTCCCCTAAAAAACTAGAGCAATTCCCTTTTTGTAAGGAAAAATATGTAAATAAAGAAAATCGACCGCATACCGGTCGTTTCTAAAGACGATCCCTCAAAGAGAACCTTTTTAATTCCACCATAAACAAAGCTAGCCAGATCAAAGGGCAGAGCAGACAGGGTACAGGGCACAGGCGAATTATTCCCTAAACAATATTAGGCGTTCGCCAGGTCGTATAGATGTATGTATAAATTTATTTGTTAGATCGGACCAGTGGGCGATAGGATTGAAGGGTTGGGGTGAGTATGACGTGACGAATGTATCGATTGTTTTTATGAAAAAATTAAACTTCGTGATAATGTATTCATTTAGATAAACTTTCATGTATTGTATCATATAATTATTATTATCACTTGAAAGCACTCATTGAATAATAATAACACAACACTAAATACAAATTTAACACCTGAGATTTGCACACAAAAGTGTGATATTTTTTATGCAAATCAAACTTCTTGACAGTGTATTTATTTACATTAATTATTAACTTTCATTGGTTATATAGGTATTTAATTTGATCACTTGGCGGCACTCATTAAAAAATAATACCAAACCACTTGTTGGCGACCACTACTGACCACTACATCAGATCACCACCACCTCTGGCCAGCTTTGGTAATTCAAAATTATCTATTCTTAAAAGAAAGTTAGCTACTATATAAGTTGCGTTAACCTTTTTTACCAGTTGAATTGTTAAGAAGTGCTCGTACCTGTAACAGTCTCCATTATATGTTACCAGTGCTCAAGTGGTTTCCTTCTCTATCATCATTCCCACTCCATCCTCACATCCTATTCCAATCATTTCGCCCTCCTCCTCCTCCACATTATCATCTTCATCTCCTTTACCACTACTAATTATAAGTTATTGGTGTATTGCAAGTCGAATCATTTTGTAAGAACCCTAATAACATCCCATAATTTTGTTATCAATTTAATGAAATTGTATCCGTCGTAAAAGTGGAGGACATTTAGTATCTAAACTTATTATTGGCAATATAGGATCAAGGTTTTTTGCTTCGACGACGCTTCAGAGTACCTATACAAAAGTGTTTTTTTCTTTATAACCATGTTTTACGATTCTCTTATGATACTGTTTACACAAGTCGTATAAAAAGAGAATGAGTAACGTAATACTCCAATTTAAAACAGGATTTCCTTGATTCCATTTTTTCTCTGTTGCCTAAATAACATTTACAGTGAGTACGTTTTATAGGTCAACTTTTTTGTTTATTTAGGAAAATTAAGTTTCATACATTTTTATAATAGCAACGCCTGTGCTGTATTTCGCCGAGGAAGTAAGGGTGCCGGAGGCTTAAATCGGAGGATAATGTATTTAGAAGTTGGCAAGTTACTGGTGACTGGCAATCACTTATCATAAGGTCAGGTCTGCTCGTCTGCCACCTATCACGTATTATTTTTTTAATGCTATTGACTACTATTCTATTATTTAGACTGCCTCGGTGGCGTAGTGGTCGCATTAAAGCGGCCAAAAAATTGTGTCTAAGTTTTCGGTTAGAATTTCTTAGCCCGGAGTCTAAACGTTAGCGGTCTCGTGCTTGAACCCTCTCGGAAAGCACGTTAAGCCGTTGGTCATGTACCCAATCTCTCTTCGGTCGTGTCACGCTGGTGTCCCATCGGAATATGAGGGTAAGGGAATACAGAGTGCTCATGTGTAACGCACACACTTGAGCACTATAATATATCCTTCGTACGTGGCTGATCGTTGAGATTGGCCGCCGTAGCCGTAATCGGTTGGAGGATATTATTATTTAGATTATATAAAATAACGTTCTTGCCGTGTTTGTTGTTACATTATTTTAATGAACTTTTTATCGATAACTAATAAAATAATCCCAGCACTAATAGTTCCGCGTGACCGCATGCAGTCCCAAACATCGTCGGACACAATTGCGAATGCCCGCGAGCAACATCACTAGCGTACAGTCACGCACAAATCCATCCATCACTATCTTTGCCAGACACATAAGGACTAATTTCGCTTGAGTACTTTACCAACTGTATTGTGTATTTTATTATGTGTGTGCTACATTAATTGAGTAACCTTTGACGAGATGAGATGGGGGATGGGGAAAGAAAAACAGCTATGTTTTTATTGCAACGGAAAATAGATTGGGTTAGAGATAAAACGGTACATTTTCTAATATACTTGAAACAGAAATTCAGCACCTCATTTTGCTCGTGTGTGGTTTATTTTAACTTTTTAACTGGAACAAGGTTTGGTTAAAAGACTTGAAAATTGCAACTTATAAGCTATTTTAAAACGTTCTTAGTTCAAACGAATAATTATTCTGATATCCGTAACACAGATGCTTTAAGCTACCTATCTCGGAGTCATATAAATGTATGTGATCATGTGTCATCATCATCATCATATCAGCCAATAGACGTCTACTGCTGGACATAGGCCTCCCCTAATGTTCTCCACACAGATCGATCCTGTGCCGCCCGCATCGAATGGATTCCCGCGATCTTCACCGGATCGTCGGTCCACCTTGTGAGGGGCCTGCCACGGCTGCCAGTTCCTGTACGTGGCCTCCACTCAAGGACCTTTCCGCCCCAACGGCCGTCTGTTCTCCTCGCTATATGCCCTGCCCATTGCCACTTGAGGCATGCAATCCTTTGGGTTATGTCTGTCACCTTAGTTCTCCTGCGGATCTCATCATTTCTGATACGATCACGCAGGGAGACTCCGAGCATAGCCCTCTCCATTGCTCTCTGGGTGACTTTAAGCCTCCTTAATCGGCACATTGTAAGCGGCCACGTTTCGATTCCGTATGTCATCACTGGCAACACACACGCATGATGATGTGTAATATTTATTTATTTATTATTCTACCTAAAGAACAAGTGATTATATCGCATGTATTATTCTGCCATCTAATAAAAAGTTATGTATTTTTTTATCTGACAAGTGGCAGACTAGTATACGAGGGTAAGGCGATTGAAGCGGACGAACCTCCGCCAATGAACACCCGTAATACCAGTGTAGACACAAGTGCGCTGCTAACCTTAAAAACCCCTTCCCCGGAATAGGCCTTTGGTACGAGGGTAGAGTACGGGTCCAGTGAGTGAAGACTCAATCGGCGAAAGCCTAGGCGCTGTTCCACGTCGGTTTTCTGTGAGACGGTAGTATCAGTCTGGTCAAGGCGGCCCATTCGAGCTGAAACTGGGGTTAGGGCGATATTTGTGTTTTTTTTTAATGTGACAGGTGGCCGACAAGCAGACGGATTATCTGATGGCAAGCGATTGCCGTCGCCCATGGACACCCGTGACGTCAGTGGAGGCACAACGCTGCTAACCTTTAAACCCCCCTTTCCCCCGGTTTGGGCCTCCGGTATCCTCACTCACGCAGCAAAACACAGTCACAGTGCTGCTTCACGCCGCTTTTCTGTGAGGCCATGGTATCACTCTTGTGCATGGTTATTTAATAATAGAATAAGTATTTGCCGAGAGGTTGTAACCCCGAAATTGTTTAAAATAGATCCGGTTTAGTAGCTAAAAATTAAAATCGATTGACGTCGCTAGTGTGCCCTATCCGTCACCTTAAGAAATTTTCAGTGTCAACCCGAAGTCTGGAAGTTGGCGGTCTCGTACCCCCGTGCCTCGGAAAGCACGTCAAGCCGTTGATCCTGCGCCTGATCCCTCTTCGGCCGTGTCACACTGGTGTAACAGTGCACTTGTGTCTGCGCAATCACTTGCGCACTATAACATGTGATTGGCCGCCATGTCCTGAAACATCGGTTTGGAGGACAGTATTACTATGTAACAAAATATTAGTTCCTCAACTTAAGCCTTAGTCCTTTTCTTAAAGCTGCCTCTGTCATAAAAAAACTCAATTACCACAGAGAAAGAAATGCAAATGTCTTGACAAGTTTAAAAGAATGGCCCTTAATGTCGGACTCAGTCTGATTGGCGGAACAAAAAGACATATCAAAGGCGTCATAATTAAATAATAACCCTAGCGAAACGGGGAGAGGCTGAAGTGCTTAGGGAAGGGACGAAATCATCGAAGATCGATTCTGGTTTCGATTAATCGATAACCGTGAGTTGATTTTTCGCGCGCCCTTAAGCATTTTTTTATCCAGACTTAGCACTATTAGAAGAGCGATGGTAGCTCAGTGGATAAGAACGCAGCATCCATTCCGGGTTTGTGGTTCGATTCCGAGCATGCACCTCTGGTTTTTTTATTAAACCTGCACGTCTCGCAAAGTTTCTTAAATCTGTGGTAACCTAGAATATTTGAGATAATAATTCTGAATGTTAACCATGACCCAGTTGGTCAGGTTCCCCTGTAAAAAGTTGCAAAGGTCAGACGGCAGTCGCTTTATTGTAATTACCAGACTCCCCAATTCCCGAATCAAGTTTTTGACTTTGGTGTCGATCGAGAATGTGAATGTGGATGGTGACAATAAGGTCGCGAAATTATAGTTTTTTTTATGTGATAGGTGACAGACGAGCTGACAGGTCACCTCATGGTAAGCCGTTGCCGCCGCCCATGGACACCCACCCGCAACAAAAGTGGAGTCACAAGTGCGCTGCCAACCTTTAAACTCCCCTTTCCCCTCGGATTGGGCCTCCGGTACTTTCACTCACTCAGAGAAGCACAGAACAGTGTTGGTTCACGCCGGTTTTTTGTGAGGCTGTAGTATCACTCCGGTCGAGCCGGCCCATTCATGCCGAAGCTTGGCTATCCCACGGTTTAAGTAGGTACTAAAAGTCCTTTTGGTTCAAAAATAACTTAAAATTAATAAATAATCGCTTAAGTTTAGTTTAGACTATCAGGAAGTGGCGCAAGACCGACCGAGATGGAGGCCCTTATTATCGGAGGCCAAGGTTCATTATGGGTCGCTGCGCCAACCTTCTGGAGTTTAAGTCTCAGTCATCAAATCTGATGGAAAATATATCTATCATTGTGAAGTTCTGTAATGGGACGCCGCCTCTAGTGTCGTATTTATCAATTTTCGCTAGGGTTATATTTTGACTGTGGGAGAGCCACACTTCGACATGAATGGGCTGGCTAGACTAGAGTGATACCACGGCCTCACAGAAAACCAGCGTGAAGCAGCACTGTGCTGTGTTTCGCTGCGTGAGTGAAGGCACCGAAGGCTCAATTTGGGGGAAAGGGGGGTTTAAAGGTTGGCAACACACTTGTGACTCCACCGGCGTGTGTCCAGGGGCGGCGGCAATCGCGATCCGTCTGTTCGTCTGCCACCTATGACATAAAAACAAATTTAGCTCCTAACAAATACAGTTACAAGGTGGACCGACGATGTGATGAAGATCACAGGAATCCGTTGGATGCGGCACAGGACCGATCTGTGTGGACAACATTGGGGGAGGTCTATTGGCTGAAATGATGATGATGATGAAATACACTTATCGATTTTGGCAAAGGCAATATTGTAATCGATTAAAGGATAATTGATTTATTGATGTACTATAACATCCCAAAATGGAATGCTTAGAATCCCCTGTGCCGTCGGGCATCTCTCGCTTTTGTGAGGAGAAATGTAATTAGATGTCTTTGGACGGGTCTTGAGTTAGATTGATTGTATGGGAGAGCGGTAGGGCTGTGCGGATATCGGGTACGTATGATTGATACTGCAGTTATTGAGCTGGCGTTTTGTAATGGGTTTGTTATTGCAACGGCACGTGCCACGCACTAAAAGGGAAATGAAATAATAAGATTGCCTCTGATATTTTTTATAGCAATCTTTTGCAATTTATTCTTAAGTAAATAACACACTTAAAAATGTCATCAATTTCGAGATGAACTTTTTAAGTGTGTTATTTTTACTTAAGAACAAGATTCTCTTTTTTTAGCGTCCTCATCATCCCGATGGATGGCGGTATAATAATGTGTGTTTCTCGCGGAACTTTCTACCACGTACCTCAGTTCTGTGGAACGGTTTGGCTGCAGGAGTATTTCCGGACGGCTACGACTTAGGGACCTTCAAGAGAAGAGTGTACTCTTTTGTAAAAGGCCGGCAGCGGCCGGCCAGCGATCTTTCTAATTTCGTGGATGTTCATGGGCGGCGTTGATTACTCTCCATCAGGTGACTCGCTTGCTCGTTTGTCTGCCTGTAGCATAAAAAAACTCAAAGCATTTTTTTATGACATAGGTGGCAGACGAGCAGACGGATCTACTGATGGTAAGCGATTGCCGCCGCCCATGGACACACGCAACCTCAGTGGAGTCACAAGTGGGCTGCCAACCTTTAAACTCCTCTTTCCCCCCCGGATTGGACCTCCGGTACCCTCGCTCACGCAGTAAAACACAGCGCAGTGGAAATGAAATGAAATTAAATGAAATGAAAGCGTGGCTCTCCCACGGTCCTTTTGACGTCAGTTTGTCTAAAATAATAGTATATTAATCGAGACAACATCACCTACATTGTCCTGGTTCCAAACTAAGGTTTTCCCTTGTGCTATGGAAATCAGAAACAACGACGGTACCACAAACACCCAGACCCAACACAAATATCTGTTTCATCAACAAATATGTGCTACTTCTGGAATCGTACCGGCGCACAAACCACTGCACTATTATTAGCCGTAGGAGAGTTACGCTTCGGCATGAATCGGCCGGCTCGACTAAAGAAAACCGGCGGGAAGCAGCACTGTGCTGTGTTTCGCTGAGTGAGTGAGGTTACCGGAGGCCCAATTCGGGGGAAAGAGGGAGTTTTAAAGTTCGCCAGCGCTTTTGTGTCTCCACTGGTGTTGCGAATGTCTATGGGCTGCGGCAATCAATTACCATGGTGATTCGTCTGCTCGACTACCACCTATCGCATAAAAAAATGGAAAATGGACGATGGAGATGATTAAGCGAAGTTAGGGCTTATAGAGTTGACTCTACATGAAATAATTCAATTCATCAATCGATTTGTGTTAAATATACACATTTACCTTGTGGTGGGCCGTGTGATCCCCGGCAGAGTAGAATAGGCCACCCTCACTCTTACCGAGGTGTCGTAAAAGGCGACTAAGGTAAAGCTGCTGGCATGATCATCAGCACCCAGAAAAGGAAATCTCTGCATTTATATCAAAACCCTCGCCAACCCGTCTGCCAAGCGTGATGAGTATGGCAATTACCCCTCATGTGATTGAGGGAGGCCCGTGCCCCAGCAGTGGGGACTTAAATGGGCTGACGATGATGATACACATTTACATACATAATTTGACATTTATGGTATTATTCACAGTTCTCAAAGTCAGCACAAGTATAACATAGCTCAGCGGGTCTCAGCGTGTAATAGACTGTGCGAGAGAGACACGATTAGATATACTACTTAGCGCCTAGGTCAACGAACTCTTAGACAGCAACGTCAGTCCATTAATTTTGTGATCCAAGGGATAATGTCCGACGCTAAGACCGCATGTCCCATCTCTAGAGATATAATACCGAATGTGTTGAATCAAAGGGAGTTCAAATCTAGTGTATGAGGATGGTTACAGGTGGCATACAACGCACCTGATGTTACGACCAGAGTTTCCCTCCTTTTCACACGCGCTGTATGTTTCCCTTTTTTGGTTGCGACAGGTATATTCGGTCGTTACGGGACGGCTTTAAATCTAGCCATTACCCTACACCGGACTTTCCGTATTAATTGCTATGGATCTAAAGCATTGCCTATTGATATCGACATAATGTTCTTCTAACCGATATTTCAGCTATGGCGACTAATCTCAAGGATCAGACATGTTATTTTCCATATGTATATGGAGACACGCCCTGTTGGTGATCTTGGGGTCCTGGTTTCGATTCCCGGGTTGAGCAAAGGATATGTTTCGAATTTTTCGAACAAAGCTCGGGTTTGTGATCACCAATCCGCATTTGGCAAGCGTGATGATTAAGCCTAATCCCATCATAGTTATGATTTGATTTCTATGATGGAGGTCTTTGCCTTGCACTGGGACAGTCTATAGGCTAAAACTTATATGTGGAGACACACGTCCACTCTCTATCTGTATACATTTACCTTCATAATCCGATGACACGCCAGTATGTCACGACTGGAGAGGGATCGGATGCAGGACCAACGGCTTCACGTGCTTTTCAAGGCACAGGGGTACAAAACCACCAACTTCCAGACTATGAGCTGCACTAAGAATTTCTTACCGAAAAGTTAGGTACAAATTCGCCCGACCCGGTGATCAAGCCCGGGACCTCTTGCGCAGCTGTCGCTTCAAAGTGTGACCCACTACCCACTCCGCCATCGAGGCAGTCAACTTGTATATTACTATCGATACTTCGACATCTTATAAACCGATCACTTCGGGCTGAACCTATTATTCATAGGCAAGTCGACTTAACTTCAAGCGACCTGATAACGGATTTGCGGCCTGATTAATTACTGTATTACTTGGCGTGGATTAAATTTCATTAATTTGGATTAAATTGTGGGAATTCGATGTTGTGGGCTACCTTGAGTTACACTAATTAAAGGCTGAAAACGGGCATTGGGTATAGAAAATTGCTGTGATTAAAACATTTAATTATTGTTTGGGGGACGTGCTCTCGCGTGGGATGCTACCTGCGTCGACACTCTGGCACCGTCTCATCTTTCCGGGACTACGAGGAGTGCCGGAGCTGCGGCTGACGCGGCAGAGAGACTGAATGCTACAAAGTATAGTAATCTATCCAGTGCCTACCACTTTGTAGCTTTTGGTGTTGAAACACTGGGCCCGTGGGGTTCCGAAGCTCTCTTTTTCTTCCGTGACTTAGCTAAGCGTCTAGTCGAAGTCACGGGAGAGCCAAAGGGCAGCTACCTCGCCCAGTGAATTTCCATCGCGATCCAGCGGGGTAATGCTGCCAGCATTTTGGGGACACTGCCACGGGGACCTACTTTGTTTTAACTTTCCTTTTTATTTTCTTATAGCTTAATTTTATTTCTCATTCATTGTCTTCATTTTCTTGTGTTTTTATTCCTTTGATAAAAATAAGTACCCATTATTGCTTTGTTGAAAATAAAACGAATTAATAATTTATAAATATTTCACAAGATCACATTCATTGATCTGACTCCGAGATAGGTAGCTCAAGTACCTGTGTTACGGATGTCAGAACCAACAGCGAAATTATAACAATGAGATTACAAATATACATGTGCGACTGTTGCATAGATATGGAACAGATGCGCAATTATGTTATGGTAGTCGCTGAAAACCAGCGTCGGATTTGGTATCTTGGATCAGCGATAATGTTGTCCTACTTTTTGTTTATTATTTATGTCTAGGTTATGTTTCTTATTAAGTTCCCTTGTTTTGTATTGTGCCAAATAAAGTTTTCATTCATTCATACATATATATTTAAAACTTTTCTTTTGTAAATTGTAAAAATGTATACTAATAATACATAGAAAACACCCAGACCAATACAAACAGATATGTTCATGCACACAAATGTTAGTTTCTGTGAATAAATAAATATTTTTATATTGCTAGGCAGATGGACGAAGTCGAACAGGTCACCTGAACGTAAGTGATTGCCGTCGCCCATGACACCAGTGGAGTCACAAGTGCGGGGCCCTTTAAACCCCCCTTTTCCATGGATTGGGCTTCCGTTACTCTCATTCACGCCGCGAAATACAGCTCTGTGCTCCTTCACGCCGGTTTTTGTGAGGCCGTGGTATCACTCCGGTACAGCCGATCCATTCACGCCGAAGCCTGGCTATCCCACGGTAATATTTCTTATGATTCAGAACAATATAACGGATTCATATTATTAGAATCTAAAATTAACTAAAATACTTGAACCAATCAAGCAGCCCTCGAAAGCATTATCTGCAGCTGCCGGCACTCAGATGCACCGACAAAGGACGATGCACCGACACTCAGAAAAACAACTTCATTTGTTATTCAGGCTTGTAATAACTCGGTTTGTTTGTGATGAGTTCAATCTTGAGGTATACAATTGGACTTTGTACAAGATTATATTGTAACGTTGGTAGAATATTCTAGAACGACGAAATAGCGCTATTTACTTGAAGTATTATAAACTAGTTTTTGCTCGCGCCTTTGCTTGCGTTAGAAAGAGACAAAAAGAAGCCCATGTTACTATAGAGAGTATCCCTTCAACTATCTCCATTATAAAAAAAATATGTCAATTCGCCACTCCGTTTTGCCCTGAACGAACAGACAGACAAACAAACACACAGTTTCACATTATATATTATTAGTAGGGATGAAGCATGATATATCTATCTTTAAACAACTTTGTAAAAAAAGCATCCAAAGCAGGCTCAATTTAGTTACACTTACTACGCTGGCTCAGCGATCCAAAGTGGGTTTTCAATTCAATTCAATTCAATTCAAATAATTCTTTATTTGCATAGGCTTGTACTCAGCACTTACAAATCCTCATACATTTGAATGACTTAAAACTATTTATAAGTACTTATGTATAATTTACATGTTAATACATATATATGTTGGTACATAAAATATACTGAAGATATAAATAAACATAATGCGATTCTACCACCGGCTCGGAAAGTTGTTTCTGGTCGAGAAGATCCGGCAAGAAACTCGCCAGTTACTCTTTTTAATCGCCAACTTTTTTACAATGGTTTATTATCCTCATACCAAGTCATACAGTCTAATGCAACACAAAATAGAATGAAGCAAATTAAAAGTTAAATATGAGGTAAACCGAAGCGGACCAGTCCCCAAAGGTGGCACCTGTTCACAAGTATGACGTATGTGTCAGCCATCATTTCACTTAAACATATTAGAGGGAATGTAATGACCCGCCACATAACGCCACCACCTCATTTGAGTGAGCATGACTACTTAGGTTCCCCTCATAGGTCACAAAGAGTAGTAGTTACTTAATCCAATACTAATAAACTGAAGGACGAGGAGTTTTGGCCTCCGACGTCAAAGTTCGCCATTTTTTGCGGTCCTGTGCCAATTCCGCCCAATCGTGCACGTTATAATTCCATAAAACTAAATATTGAAAGCATGCATTTTTATACTAGCAGAGAAACAATATACTGTTTTTAAATGGTCTTCCATTAAAGTATGTTAATTCGTCGATAACGCCAATAAATATCAAAATATGTAGCAATTTGAATGAAAACACGTGACGGCTTTTAAAAATTAGATTTTATTACTTCTAAAAGTTGACATAAATAAATTTCATTTTAACACCTTTATACTCTTATTGTAACAGGGTCGTTCTTCTTTTTTATCGACAATGAGCCCGTCCTCGGTAACTTATGAAGTAATTAATTATATAAAAAAATATACGTTACACCATCAAGATATTCCTAATTCACCATGAAATAATGACATTACTTTTTCACCTCGTAGGTGCTTCAGCATGATTGAACTATGTAAAAAATATATAAAGCGTGACAGAGGTGTAAATGGCACTAATTTCGGGGGACGTGACGGAGGTGTTCATTTCAATTAAAAAGTATTCTTTATCAATTAAATTTTACATCATGTAATAGTCCATCTGTAAAATAGTACATTAACGAATATTTAGGACATACTATTTATCATTTGTAGTCTGTTATATAAAAGTTAAATGTTTATTTGTAAGTTTGGCTCATTGTCGATAAAAAAGAAGAACGACCCAACAACGTTTGCGTTCTTAACTTGAAATGGTAATATTTGTTTTGTTTGTTAAAGATATGTATAATTTTTTATTTTCCACAATACCTAAAACATCTTGCGTAAAACCCAAAGAGACCGTTAAAATTACATAAATAAATTTCATGCGGTCGTTCGGAGTCCGATTCTGAAATATCACCTCTCGCTCGCTCAGCTCGCTCCGCTCGGATCGGCCCCTAAATCACGCTTTACGGCCACACACTCACTCGTTGCACTCTCTAAAAATTACAACCGTTTTATGAGCCATTCTATATGGTTGCGACGTTTGGTTTTATGGAATAAGGAGTACCTACCTATGAGTACGAGTATAATAGAATTGGCTAGGTATAAGGAAATAGCAGTATTAAATCGAGCTCGGAATTCAGTTGCGTCCACTTCACTTATGGTAAGTTCGTTTAATTTCGCAATTGTACGCACATTATAGTTTTGCAAAACAACTGAGTAATGATGGCTATTGAGTAGGTACATAAGTACCTCACACGTGTGTTCAAAGATTTTTAATGTAAAAACCAATCCAAAATGTGCTAATTTCGTACAAACTAAGTTGTCTTTAAGTAAATTATTTCCTTTTCACCCCATCTCGAGACAATTTAGAAAAGCTCCTCTACCAAACTTGTGGCTTAAACAAAATTGCTTCACAAAAATCTTTTCACAGACTTAAAAAGTTTTCCAAAACTGAAACTGTCTCTAACAATACAAACTCCGACGGAATGTTAATAACTTGACGCGTATGAGTTCAGTGGGGGAAATTTAATATTTCGTTGGTCGTAAGTTTGAATCCGAGCATGCACTTCTTAATAGAACGATACTCTTTATTGCACATAAGATTACGGAACTTAATTCTATTGTTATTTTGCTGGATTTTTTCGCGTAGCCATGAGCTCGGCGGTGAGGGGAACCAATTTTCTTTTTTTTATGAAAACGGGGCAGACGAGCAGACGGATTACCCTATGGTAAGCGATTGCCGCCGCCCATACACACTTGCCGTGGAGTCTGAAGTGCTCTGGCAACCTCATGCAGCGAAACACAGAACAGTGCTGAGTTTAAGTGTACCTCGGGATTCAAAGTGACAGTTTTGGACGCAACTAGGACGACATGTTAAGATCATGATGGTGGTTCAATGATCTGTGTATTCGTTGATTATGCAGCCAGATATTTTTGACGATAGAAATAGATGTTGAACAGTTTTCCTTATCACCGCCAAGTTCAATTATTATGAAAGTGATTGCCGTTTGACCTTCGTCTACACAGGGGAGAGAGATTAATGGGATTATGGTTACATATCCACAATTATTTGATTGTGTTGGGATTCACTTCGACCCTTACTCACTGAATCCGAAAACCTTCAGCAATTTTGGCCTTTGGGTATAAAACCAATTTGATTCTTATAACTAATATTAAATTGCTTTTTACTTGTGTAATTTATTAAACTATAGACCTGATGGAACGTGACGATGAAGGTCTAGATGGAACGCTTTTGCTTATAAGATGCCTGTTCAGTATTATCTGGGAGAACAAGATAGAAACAAAGACTAAATTAAGATTGATTATGAATTTCAGCTTTGGTATCTTTTTATTACGAGAACACAACTACTGGACTTTTATTAATCGTATCGTATCAAGACAGGGCCAAGCCATTCAAATGTGCGGAGGTCTGGGCACTTATCTAAACCTGAAACCTGAAGCGGCTCATACAAGATGATGCACCCTTCTACTCACATTAAACTAATGCGCGCCATCCCCAAACAAACTTTCCGGACGCACCGAAAAACAAAACGTGCGACGAAAACAGAGTGCGTCGTTGCAGGCGAGTCGCGGCGTGTGCGGCAGTGCCGGCAGTGACGCGGCGGAGGGCGCCCGAGACGCCCGCGTGCGACGCTGCCCGCCGTCGCCATGGCCGAGGGGGCGGGCAGGCTGCGGCCCGCGCCGCCCCGCAAGCCCGACTCGCTGGCCCTCGCGTGGCCGCGCTGGGAGGACCCGCCACCGCCCGCGCCCGATGCGCCCGGCCGCCCGAACCCGCTCCGCGATGATCTAGCATCCTTCAGCCCGTACACACCCCCAAACCCTATCCACAACGAACGTCCGCGCCGGCCGCAAAGCGTCATTTCCCCACGACAGGTCAACACCACGTTAACTCGACGGCCGCACTCGATCGGAACCGTCGAAGATGAGTGGCCTACCGTCCCGATCCTACAACCGGTCCCGCGCCGGCCGCGGCCCGTCTCCCAAACGATGTCTACGCTACCCCGTGCCAGCTATAATTTACCGTCCTCGAGAAGTGACTACCAATTGCAGCGGCCTGCAATCATGACGAACGGCTACGGCGCCGTTCCGCCGTCTACATCTAGAAGGTTATCATTGCCAGGCGGCGTGCAGAACCCGCCGAAAACATCGGCAACATTCCACGGGTTATCAGGTCTAATAGGCCCGTACCCGACCTTGGGAACACCTGGCACACCCAGTACGCCCGCTGCAGTGAGGGAAGCGGTCAGGCATTTACTACAGCAGCCGAGGAATGGATTCCACATCATGGATCACAAGTTGTCCCTCTTCATCGAGATCCTGGATGCTCAAGAGAGATTTTCACAGGTGGGCCAACGAAAGCAGGTGTTTATAATTTTCTTAAGTGTTCTCGCAATATTATGTTATTTAACAAATTCGTGTTGTTGTTAGAGATAATGTAAATAGCGCTTGAGTTAACTTGAGAAGTATGTCGCGCGAAGTTTGGAAGTGGTTCGATCATCCTGTGTTTTGTGCTCGAATTTATAATGTTTACAAAGGTGTTATTGAATAATCCCCTGTGGAATGAGGGCTGGGAGGAACTTGAAGTGATGGAGTAAGTTTGACAAAACGAAGGGTTTGCTTTTAATCAGCTTAGAAGAGTAAAAGTAGCGACGAGCAATTCTCGGGTTCAACTCGAGCTAACACATTGTGAATCGAAACGTGAGATGCGTCGTAGCAAAGTATGGAATGTTTTCATTTACGTTGTGCAGGTGATGGTTGCTTTATTGGCGGTGAAGTTTAGTGCGTCCTAAAATAAAAAGTTGGCAACATTTTAAATTGAAAGAGAAATAATAAAAGTGAGTAATAAAATTGGATGGTATTTTAACTGAGAGAAGATAAATAGAAAGTCATGAGTTTGAAAATCGTAAACTTTGAGTTAATTTCGAAAAACGTTGTAGCAAACGCATTTAAATATGTGTAGTGTAGAATGTCCTCAGACTATTTGGGGCTGATTTTACTTGATAATTCATACATTGGCCTGATTCCGCACTAAGTAGCCTAAACACTTGTGTTACGGATATCAGACACTGGACCAATTACAAATATAATACTTGTACATAATAATATTATATCCAGACTAATAAACTGTTCTCTCTCTCTCCACACGAATCCTTGCCTAGAATGGGTAATCGAACAGGCCTATGGTATCAAGCAGGGTCACTACCAAATGTGCCATCGGACCAGTCAAGTAATATTGACATGAAAGTTTTTGAAAACATCAAAAACCTCTAAGAGGCTCAAGTATAAAAACTCAATGCATTGCGGCAATATTAAAATCTCACAAAAGAACATTTCTATACAAACTCGTAAAACATTTATATTGGACAAATATTTGTTTGAGAAGTATCTTAAGTCGTTAATAATACGCATTAAATAAATAATTGATATATCTATCTAAATTAGATAAATATAAATAAAAATGTCTTATTCAATTTAAGTCCATACAGAACATTTATGAATGTCAATATTATGTAATCTACCGCTGATTCGGAATGTCTAATTTCTGACGAGAAGAATCAGCAAGAAACCAGTAGTTACTCTTTTCAAATAATATGTATTGTGTTAGCTGTTGGTGTTTTACAAATAAACCTGTCTGGTGTGTTCAATGCGTGTGTGTTGCCAGTGATGACATACGGAACCGAAACGTGGCGTGGCTGCTTACAATTTGCCGATTAAGGAGGCTCAAAGTCACCCAGAGAACAATGGAGAGGGCTATGCTCGAAGACTCCCTGCGTGATCGTATCAGAAATGATGAGATCCGCAGGAGAACTAAGGTCACAGACATAGCCCAAAGGATTGCATGCCTCAAGTGGCAATGGGCAGGGCACATAGCGAGGAGAAAAGACGGCCGTTGGGGCGAAAAGGTCCTTGATTGGAGGCCACGTACAGGAAGTCGCAGCCCTGGCAGGCCTCTCACAAGGGGACCGACGATCTGGTGAAGATCGCGGGAATCCATTGGATGCGGGCGGCACAGGACTGATCCGTGTGGAGAACGTTGGGGAGGCCTATGTCCAGCAGTGGACGTCTATTGGCTGAAATGATGATGATGTCTAGTGTCGTATTGCATTATTGAATACTCATTTCCCAACAGAGTTCGACAAATATTAAACAACATTTCTAAACTTAAACATGATAACTCCTAAGTTGCAAGTTCGGTAACGCTCACAGCACTTACTTGTTGTGTGTCGGGAGTTTTCTGGAGTAACCCGCGAGACGTGCTAATGATTTAAATCCGGAAACTTCGGGATTATTCCCTGAACTAACTGAATAATATCCTCCTTAAAGTTCGCAATAAGTCGAGTTATTATCCATAGTTTGTTTTATATACTAAGATTTACTCGTATTTACAATTTTTCTGACTGTCATATTATTAGGGTTATTAAAGCACGAGCCAGATTTTAAAACCGAGCCTTAGTGAGTTTTTTACTACGGTTCCCGAGTGTTTTTTTTTTTGGATAAAGTGAAGTTTGAGTGCAAAAAAAGCACTATTTTTCTAATTTTCTTGAAAGCTCCTTATAGTATAAAGCCTGTCACAATGTGTTTACTTCTGATTTCTTAATTCGAATATTATTACATGAGTGTATACAAAATTATTTATGTTAACGAGGGAGAAACGAACAGCCACTATAGTCATTCATATTCATATTCATTACCATCTAGAGAATGTAAAACAAAACTTAGCACTTGGTTGAAATGTGGGAGAGCCATGCTTCGGCATGATTGGGCTGGCTTGACCGGAGTGATACAACGGCCTCACAGAAAACCTGCGTGAAGCAGCACTGTGATGTGTTTCGCTGCGTGAGTGAGGGTACCGCAGGTCCAATCCCGGGGGAATGGGGGGATTGAAGGTTTGCAGCGCACTTGTGACTCTACTGGTGTCGCGGGTGTCTATGGGCGGCGGCAGTTCGCTGGCTATCAGGCGATCCGCCTGCTCGTCTGCCACCTATCACATAAAAAAAAACAAAAATGGCTAGACAATAATGAAACCGAAAATATCTTAAATTTGTACGCTGGTTGAGATGGTGATCCAATCGCATACACATACTCTCTCTCTCACACACAAACACTTATACTTTACCTACTAGAGGGTGTCAACAGCTAAATTGAAATGGTCATGGTAGAAACGAAAAAACAATCCTTATTTTATAAAATTATATGTAATCAACAAAAAATGCATTAGCGACTCTTCTCATCTCGTGGATGTCCAATTGTCCATGAGTGCCGTGGATCAGATGACTCGCTTGCTCGTGTGCTGTCTAGCTTAAAAATATACATTAAATCATCATCATCAGCGCATTTAAGTCCTCACTGCTGGGGCACGGGCCTCCCTCAATCACATGAGGGGTAATTGCCATACTCACCACGGGGCTGACGGGTTGGCGAGGGTTTTGATATAAATGCAGAGTTTTCCTTCTCTGGTGCTGATGATCATGTCAGCAGCTTTACCTTAGTCGCCTTTTACGACATCTCGGTAAGAGTGAGACTGGCCTACTCTACTCTGCCAGGACCACACGGCTCATTAAATACTGTAGTTGAATTCAAAAATGTTTTTAAAACTGAGAAACTGTTCTCGAATTAACTTAATAATGTTCCATTCACCATACTTTCGATACAGCCAGGTATCCAATTATGAGCCTCCCGTACAGACGTGATGAGGGGGGGACCCCCTCCCTAGTATTGTGGGTTGGATTTCACGGCGGTTCTCACTCGACCCCGTTACGGCTTTTGTTTCGATATGAAAAATTACTGAAACTTCAGCTGAAAGTGTGGCGAATGGGAAACGTAGGCGCAATGGTGATTATATACCGTTCGTGTTGGTTTACGGTTCGAAGGTTTGTTAAAGGCTGTTGTTTCTATGGATATATTAATAGTGACTCCTCCATGTAAGTAATGGATTCCGAAAATATTTATGTATTAAAAAAATAAATAAAAAAAAAATACGTTTCTTGCTTTCTCATAAAACAAAACAGGTGCATAGGTATTTCCGTAACACTAGAACTAATCTACCTTACATACTTCGTTTTTTAAAATATTAACAATAATCTAAGGAAAGCAAAAGGCAGTGGCTCAGCTAATGCTGACATAGGTCAGCGCTGATTTTCAGCCGCTCCTACCCCTCTAAGGTCGATTGCGAGGGCTTAGAACATAAATAACAAAAACAATAAAATTCTCCTAAACCTAGATTACAAAAACAATATACCTAAATATATAAAATAACTCTAAAGTAGCACTTTTGGTCGCTATATTGAGTCCATAGCCAAAACTGCAGAAAAAAACAAAGACATTAGACAGTACAAACATTTGTGCGCATGAACATGTCTGTTTGTGTTGGTCTTTGCATTACAAGCATGTATTTACAGAAGAAAAATATTATAATTATGTTTGTGTTTATAACCCTACTATTGATTCTGATATCCGTAACACAGGTGATTGAGCTACCTATCTCGGACTCAGATCAATGTACGTGATGTTGTGAATTATTTATTAAATATTTGGTAGGTCTGGCGGTACTTAAATTCCAAGTAGCTCTTAAGTCTTTATCGAGCTCCGGGTTACTCCTGTTTGAAGTATTGCACTTTCATCTTTTGGTGTTGGAATGGTTCTGTTCGGTATCAGTGAGATGATCTTGACTTAATGAACCGTTGTCCAAAGAGGTCCATCAGTGATTACGTACTCTCCGAGTACCCGCAGTACTTCGACTACCGTGTGCAAAGCTCCTAGTCTTTTACTGGATATATTTGCGTATTGTATTACTAATAAACTTCAATTGAGTATACCAAAATGCCATTATATATCTTTTACCAAGAATAAAAACACGTTGCACTATAATTACAAACTCTGTGATACCGATCTAATTAAATTACACAATCTGAGAGATTTGGGGATACAATTAGATTCTAAATTACACTTAAGTATACATGTTGAAAATATCATTAAAAAGGCATATAAAATGTACGGTTTTGTGATGAGGTCAACAACAGACTTTAGACGCCCATCTACATATCTATATTTATATAAAGCCCTAGTTCGCTCCCAACTTGAATATGCGGTACCAATCTGGAACCCGTATTATAAAAAGTATATAGAGGAAATTGAGAAAATTCAAAATAAGTTTCTGCGTGCTATTCATTATAGATGTTATAAAACATATTTGACCCGTGTTCCTTTGCTAAGTAAGTTTAAATTAATGCCACTTGCTACTAGACGTAAATACTTGGAGACTGTCACACTGTATAAACTTGTACACAACAAATTTGATTGTAACGAGTTAGTTTCCAAAGTATATTACTCTGTACCTAGAACCACACATAGGCGAGAGGTGCGTGCTGCTCGCCTTTTTGCAGTTCGTAAAAGTCGAACGAATACTGGCTGGCGCGTACCGATTCGTCGTATGATGTGGTCTTATAATGACAGTTTCCACTCTAAAGATATCGATATTTTTGTTAATAATATAAATAATTTTAAAAAAACTGTTATTGAACAGTTGTCATTGTAAGATCGTTATACCGTTCTACTCTTATATTTAATTACCATTCTTCTGTTTTTGTGCCCAAATTGTCCACCTAAATACCTACCGAATCTTTTTTCTCATTATATTTTGCTCTCTTTGTAATATTATTAGTTGTATTTTTGAGCAGCTTGCGACAATTTGATTTTAGCAACATGTGGATAGCGTCGTGGGCTACAATATTATTAAGTAGTTTAAGTATGTACTGTCTTAGATGAACATGTATTTTGTAGCTGTTTGCTATTCCTAATAAATAAAATAAAAAAAAAATTTCGGGAGGTTCTGCATAATTTGATCCTGCACATTCCATCACCGGATGATAAGCAAATGTGAGAGAGCCACGCTTAGGCATGGATGGGCCGGCTCGACCGGAGTGATACCACTGCCTCACAGAAGACCGGCGTGAAACAGCGCCTGAGCTGTGTTTCGCCGTGTGAGTGAGGCTACCGGAGGCCCATAGGGGGGAAGGGGAAACGGTAGGCAGCGCGCTTGTGACTCCACTGGTGTTGCGGCTGTCCATGGGCGGCGGAAGACGAGCAGACGGATCACCTGATGGTAAGCATCAGGTGATCCGTCTGCTCGTCTGCCACCTCTCATATAAAAAATAAAATAAAAAAATAAGGCGCGGCGAAGGCTTTCATCCCTATGTGGTAGAACTGCCCGTAATCCGCAAGAAACGATTCGTTTCCACATTTATAACGCGGACAGTTAAAGAATGGAGTAACTTACCTAGGTCCCTTTTTCCTAAACACTATAATTTGGAAATTTTTATTTCAAAAGTGAACAGGCATCTTCTAGGCAAACGCGTATCTTAGACCTCATCTTCAGTTTCCATCAGGTGCGATTGTGGTCAAGCAGTATCCTATAAAGTCCAAAAAATCACCTTATGATAATATTGCTATTCTTTTAATGTAGAAAAGGAATTGGGATAAAAAAGTGATCAGGACTAGGAATTTTTACATATAAATTTGTTGATCTAAGAAAATAAGGATCTTTTAAACTGTCTGTACTAAGCTTTCAAGAAAAATACGCTTTGCAGAACGACCGTCTATCGGTTACAAGAAATACGTTTAATTTTGCTAAGTACCGTTGCAAGAAGTGGCTTATAATAAAAGCCAGCGTTAAAATAAAATAATAAAACTCCTGTAGTTAAGACGATCAAGCGAAACCTGCTTAGCTCGTAGCGTCGTAGTCGCTACGGCGTAGTCAACGAGACTACATTGCTACGGTTATGCGTAGCTCGTAGACTCCATTGCTGTATTTATAATACGTATGTTGAAACGAGTACATATTTAAGTATTCGCTTTGCATTTTGACTGTATTTTTTAACGAAAGTAGAACTTACAATTTTAATTACAAAAACTTACAATTGTACAGACAGCGTCAGGTTGAGTTACCCCCGAAGTGCAAAAATAGCACTTGTGTCTCAGACATAAGGATGGTGCAAAGACCAAAAAGGGTAACTCCATGTAATTTCGTGTGTGCAGTCGGCTGCAAAAATATGTATACATATATACATTTTTTTTTACATGAGAAGTGGCAGACGAGCAGACGGATCACTTGATGGTAAGCAATTCCGCCGCCCATGGACACCCGCAACACCAGTGGAGTCACAAGTGCGCTGCCAACCTTTTCCCCTTCTCCCCATTGGGCCTCCGGTAACTCACTCACACGGCGAAACACAGCGCAGGCGCTGCTTCACGCCGGTCTTCTGTGAGACAGTGGTATCACTCCGGTCGACACACCGGTCCGGTTGACGGTATACATCGTCATAATAGCTATCTGGCTTCAATTTTCTTACACAGAAGTTAAAGAATTGAATACATGAAAAAGCAGTAAGTAATATACAATTTTTTACAGCATTACTTATAACACAAGCCAAAACGTTATTTCACCAGCCATGGTCCAGAAAAAAAATAAAAAGTCACTTTTTTGCAAAATTTGGATGAAAACATAATTATTTTCGAATATTTAGATTCTTCTAAAATTGTGATCCGTCAATTAATTCCAAGAGAAAGGCGATGTTTTGAAATATTCACTTTTTTTAAAGTAAATATAGAAATAATTAATGTAAACGGGAGAAGTAACGAAAATGAAAGGTATCCGAATATTCTCAAGCCGGGCATAGCAGACGCCGTGCACCTCCAGTCCGCTTGTGACCACAACCGTGATAACGACCGGAGTGATACCACTCGCAGAAAACCGGCGTGAATCTGCACTGTGCTATGTTTCGCTGCGTGAGTGAGGGTACCGGAGGCCCAATCCGGGAGAAGGAAGGGGTTTAAAGGTTGACTACGCAATTGTGACTCCACGGCAATTGCTTACCATCAGGTGATCCGTCTATTCGTCTGCCACCTGTGACAAAAAAAACGCGGTCTTAACATCAAGCTCTGAGTAGATGCTAATAGGAGTTTGTAATTACACATAAACATAACCGTGTTTTGTCCCCTGCATTTGTATAATGCAAAGAGAAACTTTAAAATCTAATAAATAAATAAAATTACCTTATTTAAGTTTATTCAAGTAAATAACCCTTAAGGCTATGAGATATCAAAGAATGAATTTAAAATGCCCTGTTTTATTTATCAAAAAATGTATTGTATATGAACTTACAAAATCTCGGTTTTCTTTAATGCGGTTATAATAAATAAATAAATATTTCACAATATCACATACATTGATCTGACTCCGAAATAGGTAGCTCAAGGACCTGTGGTACAGATATCAGAACCAACAGGGGAATTACAAATAATAACATCAACGCATCTGTGATGCCCCGTGTGTCGCAGATTTCCATGGGCGGCGGTAATTCACTTACCATCAGGTGAGCCGTCTGCTCGTTTGTCTGCCCTAATGTAAAAAAAAAAAATCTTTCGTAAAAACATACTTATGATACATAGAAAACACCCAGACCAATACAAACATTTTCATGCACAAAAATGTTTGTACTGTGCGAGGATCGAACCCATAACCTTAGCAACAGAGGCAGCGTTTACTACCACTGATTCAAACGGGTCCGTTATGTTTTTGTATCATCATCATCATCATCATCATCAGCAACCCACACTCGTCCACTGCTGGACATAGGTCTCCCCTAATGCACGCCACTGCTCCCGATTTTCGGCCACTCTCATCCAGCCCACACCAGCCAGCCTTCGAATGTCATCATCCCATCTTATCGCAGGGCGTCTTACACTACGCTTACCGAGTCGCGGTCTCCACTCAAGGACTTTACGGCTCCAACGGCTGTCAGTTCTGCGGCTAATATGACCAGCCCACTGCCACTCTAGTTTGCTCATTCGGTGGGCTATGTCAGTGACTCTGGTTCTCTGTCGGATTACATCATTTCTGATGCGGTCCTTCAGAGATACTCCGATGTTTTTGTATAAACCTTTTTAATTTTAAAGTATATTCCTGCTTACACGGGATCGTACTTGCAACTTTCTTAATACATTTAGCAAATAAAAGACAAATATTTGGGCCCTCGCAGGAGCATAAGTAACTGTTGTTGTTGGTAAACAGCGAGAGTTAAATTGTGTTCGTTGTTGGACTTGCGTTCTTTAGAGTTTGCTGTAGTGCAACCTTTTGGTTAGAAGAGATCTGTTTTTAACGTACAAGATAAAAATAATAAATAAATAAATATTTCACAGCATCACATCCGAGATAGGTAGCTCAAGCACCTGTGTTACGGATATCAGAATCAACAGTGGGATTACAAATATATACATATAATACTTTTCTTTTGTAAATACATACTTATAATACATAGCAAACACCCAGACCAATACAAACAAACATGTTCATGCACACAAATGTTTGTACTGTGCGGGGATCGAACCCGCAATTCCTGTATCAGAAGCAGCGTTCACTACCACTGTTCCAATCGGGTCGTCAAATAAATGTTATATTGTTAAAATAAAGGAAAGTTTAAACATAACATATGTTTATTAAAGAAGAGCGGAGTTCCCTAATACAAGCAAATATGTTGCTTAAAAGGAAGCTCCAACCATAATTATCTGTATGACATGTGTGTTATTGAATAAATAATTTTCAATAAAAAAAAACACCAGCTCGACTGGAGTGATACCACGGCCTCACAGAAAACCGGCGTGAAGCAGCACTGTTCTGTATTTCGCTGCGTGAGTGAGAGTTCCGGACGCCCAATCCGTGGGAAAGGGAGGTTTAAAGGTTGACAGCGCACTTGTGACTCCACTGATGTTGCGGGTGTTGGGTGGGTGGCGGTAATCGCTTACCATTTGGTGATCCGTCTGTTCGTCTGCCATCTATCACATAAAAAAATATATTTCACAACATGATGTACATTGATCTGACTCTGAGATAAGAAGCTCAAGCACCTGTGTTACGGATATAAGAATAAAAGATATACCTTAGAGGTATACCTCTTCCTTCCGTTTAACGTATAATTTCTAGTTGCGTCCAAATTTGTCCATTTGAAGCCCGGGGTACGCTTAGACCTTTATTAAGGATTCGGGAAGTCTGGTATTAACAATGAAGGGACTGCCGTCTGACCTTCGCAACCCTTTAACAGGGAACCAGAGGCATGGTTACATCTATATTGTTTTAAAATACTGCAAAGGAGGGTAGACCGTTTAGTCTGCCAGTAACCATTTACCCGCAAAAACTTTAGTTACTTCGTAACCATGGCGGTTACAACAGTGCTGAAATATCGGAAACTCAAAAATAAGGTACCTACGTGGTAAAAATCCAGTAAATAAAAATAAAATAACTATTCACCTTTTAGAAACTATCCGAATAGGGTATTTGACTAAGCTCGAGATTTTACAAAATATAAATATTTTATCAAAATATAGGTAGACATGTGCCAATAGCAAAAATTCTTAATTAAAAATATAACGTTTAGCCGGTTTTATGGTCATTCAAAGATTCGTGGGCAAGTCCATTTTAAAAGTATGAAACTATTAAAAAATAATTATACCATTGAATAATCCATACAATTTGCACCAACTTTTATAAAAGAACCATTGACATAAACGAAACATTTGATATAGCTACCATATAAAATTAAAATGAAATGCATACAAAATACAAGCGTGTGACGTCACATCTTCGTAGCCATTTGTATGGAGCGTTTTGGGTTTGCCCAAAATAATGTGATTTTAAAGTTGTAATATCTCAGGTAGTTTAAATGAGAATCAAGTAATTCTTTCAACGATGTTTCTATCATTGAGAGGTCTTTTGATTACAAAAATAAAAACAAAATAGTCAAATACCGTATTGTACAAGGCATTCTATCTTCAGGAAATTGCAGTTAATCTATGGTATAGAGATAATTCTTTTGATCTATAGAGTGAAAGTAGCTCAGTGGATGTTATCCACTGAGTTATCACTACCGTACACGTACCGTAGATTGTAATCCGAGCATAAACAAAGGTTTATTAAAATCTATGTACCAGAGGGATTTTTATTTCTATGTACAATTTCTTCTATTAGCTCGGCGATGAGGGAAAACCTAGTGAGGAAACCTGCATGATTCTAGATTTGCCTTAACACAAAAACAAATAAGATGCAAACTAGATTACATAGCCTGACCCTAAAATCGAACCCCCAATCAAACTTAAAACTGGGACCCTCTATTCACTAGAAAAGAAAGAAGAAAGAAAAACATTTATAGCTAGCTATAGAGATCACAACACAGGGCATGCCGCAATTGTAAAGAAAAATTGGCACAAACAGAAAACAAATAAAAAAAATATAAATTTATATTTAATCATGCCTAGGCAGTGCCAAATGAATATTGTGTTATGACGTCTAGTATAAATTGCCCTCACTCAGCATAATTCACGGCCCAGACAAAAGCCATGATGGTGGTTTTCAGCGAGACCAGCTGAGTGAGTGCCACGGACGCTTGTCGACTACGCCAACAAGGCTATTGAAATACATCAACGCCGATACGTCATATCTACGTCAATATACTAGCCGTCAAAACTCTAGCAAACCTACTCTACAACAATACTAACATTTCTCTAAAGACACCTCAATTAATTATCCAATACCAAACTCCACTCTACGTAAAACTCAACTCTCTCACCAAGTTGTAGGGACTACAATCGCATGTCTCTATCAACTATATAATGACCAGATAGAACTCCTCTGTGGTGGACCTAAAACGCAGAGAGCCGCTAATTTCTAAGAGTCTTTAAAACTAAACAAAATAAAAGACAGTTTGCTTTTAGCTAGGGCTTAAACGAGTTTTACACTGTGCGATTTAAAAATAAGGTCCCAAAATTAAATTTCCTGAAGTGTTAAGTATTGTTTTCTTGTCCTCAACATCATTTTGTCCCGGTTGCATCCCAAGCTGTCGCTTCGGACCCTGGGATCCGCTTTCCTGCTTCGACTCCTCTACTTCGCGCGATATTGTGCATCCATTATGGCCAAATTATTGGCAGGCATGTCATCCATTAGAAATTCAAGCCACACTATTATATATCTACCCCTTTTTGGCATTATTTTATTGTATTACTGCTTTTATATATTACTGCTGTTGCTAAGAAGTCGTTCATTAAAGCTACGGCTACGCTTGGGGCCCCTTAAGTTCGAACCCCGGGTTGGACCAAAATTGCTAGCTGAGTCTGTCTGTAAATATATTATCAGTATCCACTGATGCTGACTGCCTGAAGCATCAGGTGATCCGTCTGCTTATCTGCCACCAGACACAAAATAAATGCATGGAAATTGGCGGTCTCGTACTCCTATGCCTTTGAAAGCTCGTAAAGCTGTTGGTTCAGTCAGTATCAAGATATCCATCATCATCATCATCATCATCATCAGCCCATTTAAGTCCCCACTGCTGGGGTACGAGCCTCCCTCAATCACATGAGGGGTAATTGCCATACTCACCACGCTTGGCAGACGGGTTGGCGAGGGTTTTGATATAAATGCAGAGTTTTCCTTCTCTGGGTTTTGATGATCATGCCAGCAGCTTTACCTTAGTCGCCTTTTACGACACCTCGGTAAGAGTGAGGGTGGCCCATTCTACTCTGCCGGGGACCACACATCAAGATATCCATTATGTAGCATAACAAAGAATTAATACATGTCTATCGCTGGTTACAATTTGAATGAAATCTACAAAAATATCTCCTAACATTTTATTTGCGCCGAATTTAAAAGAAACCAACGCGCAAATTCATATCTGATACAAAGTCGTATAGTCTAAAGCTCTATCACCTTATAAAAGCCATCACACCCATCGCGGGCGAGTGTCCCGGTCTAATTGTACCGGGACAACGGACTAACCGACTCCGGGATGGACTGGGACACTGTTGACTTAGCTCCGAGGGTTCCCGATAAATGTGCTGTAGGCAGGTTTATTTTTAGAGAGTTGTTTGTTTCTTTGATTGTGGTTTGTTAAATGTTTTTACCTCCAAAGGCATACAATTAGGCTTTGGTGGGACATTGTTTACTTAGATGTGTAATTAAGGTATTGTATTTTATTTGAGACCTCGCAATGTGCCCTGCTCATTGCCACTTGAGGTATGAAGCCCTTTGAGCTATGTCTGTGACCTTAGTTCTCCTGCGTATCTACACCATTTCTGATACGATCACGTAATGAGATTCCGAGCATAGCCCTCTCCGTTCCTCGAGTGGGGCGGCCCTGTACGCGGCCGCAGTCACAACTTTAAAATCACATTTTTTGTGCAAGCCCACGACACTTCCATACAAATGGCGACTAGCGTGTGACGTCAGACGCATGTATTTTGTATGCATTTCTTTTTGTTTGGTAGCTATCGAATATTTCGTTTATGGCAAGGGTTTTATTATAATAGTTGGTGCTAATTGTATGGATTATCCAATGGTATAATTATTTTTTAATAATTTCATACTTTTTAACGGACTTGCCCATGAATCTTTGAATGACCATAGAACCGCCTAGACTTTATATTTTTGTATCTGATTTTTTGTTATTGGTATTAATTTTCCTATATTTATATAAAATATTAATATTTTGTACAATCTCTAGATTAGTCAAATACCCGTATTCCTTGGATGCGCGGGGCACACTACCAATATGTGTGGAGAACCTTGGGAAGGCCTATAGTCCAGCAGTAGGACGTCTATTGGCTGAGATGATAATGATGAGAGTGATAGCTAAACCTCGAACACTTGCGTAAAGGTGCGTTCGGGCTGCTTTTCTCCGAGTGAGTGAGCTCTCACTCACTCGGGGAAGGTATTAGGTTGGCAGCGGACTTCACTCTACTAGAGTTCAGTTGCATGGATATGAGCACCACCATGTGCGGCGACAGATGGTTACCTATCATGTGATCCGTCTCCTCGACTTCCACCTATCAAATAAAAAAATTAAACAGTAGTACTTATACTAATCAGGGCCTCGGAACCTATTTGGCGCAAGTTTACTTTCTTCTGTGTGTTGTAGTCATGTTCATTTTAAAAAAAAACTCTAATATCATCTTAAAAGGTTCGAGTATGCTTCCTTGAATCGCAGAGTTGAACAGGTGTGGTAAAATCTCCGAAAACAAGTCCTCTCGAAATAGGTAGTTCCTCCCAGATTTACTGGATTTTACTGGGGAACTAACGAAACAATTAAAACTATCTCAACTGAGCTCATTTGATATAGTAGTCTAGAGGTGTGACATCGAAATATCGATAACATAATATGGTATACGAAAAATACTTAAAAATTATAACAATTTTACTAGCTACTTTTTTTTCTGTGTAAGTTAATTAAAAATAAAACATGATCTAATACTTTTTTTCAACATGTTTTCTCGTTGCATTGTACAGACCACCACAGAGCCACACGTTAGTTTACTTCATGTGTCAAATTCATTCATCCGGTTTTCACCTTAGTGTCGAAGGCTGTGGAAAAATTTCAAAGGTTGTAGTAACGCAATATGTGACTTTCTGAAGAAATAGAAGGTTTGCCTTAAAGGAGTGAGAGACAGTTTTTTTATGTTAGAGGTGACAAACGAGCAAGTCGGTTACCTCTTGGCAAGTTTTCACCTCCTCCATCAACGTGAACGTAGGTCAGATGAGTCGCTGATGCGTTGTAGGCCCTTTAGAAAGGAGTTGTGTATCAAAGGTTTTAATCGTACCAATACCAAGTAGGTACCGTAAATACCAAGCGGGAGGCCCTTTACACCTTTCCCCAAGAAAACAAAAAAACGAATACACTAGGAGGTTGAAGTGAGTAACTTACATTAAGTCACTCAGAAAAAGATACTATTGTGTGCAAAAAGAATATCTATCTATATAAAGGTGAAACCCCCCTTGGTTTAAAGGTTGGCAGCGCACTTGTGACTCCACTGGTGTCGTAGGTGTCCATGAGCGGCGGCAATCGCTTACCATCAGGCGATCCGTCTGCTCGTCGGCCACCTTTCATATAAAAAAAACAATAGACACTCAATAAAAAAAAACATAATTATCATTAAATTTTGTCAGGAAGTATTAATTTTTTTTCACATCACTACTCAACTCTAGACAAAGCATTAATTAGCATTAATTAAGCTAGCCCGTGGTCCGAACCGCGGTGATCTGTCATAGCGATTTATGACCGGGTAAAAAACCACTGGTCTTTTTGTGCTCGAAACTTTTGCACTTTGTCTGGAGTTGGGTGTGAAATTCCTTGTCATGCGTCGTGGGGGGAGAGGGGGGGTATGTTTGTTTAGGAAAGGTTGTAGGTGGAATTTCTTTGTGAAGGAATTAGGTATAGTTTTTGTTGGGACAGTGGTACTTTGGAAGGTTAGAGTTAGTCAAACATATTCAACCCTTTACTTCATATACTTTATATTCGTCTGTTGTGAGCCTTTGCTCATTTGTTATTTAAAAACACTGTTAGTTTGTGATTAGAATGCTTCAGTCCAGTGGAAGTGGATACCTTGCACGCGCCTCTGGATCTGAAGGCCAATCAGTATGACCTCACTCCGCCTGATGGTAAGCGGCCGTGAAATCCATAGAAAGGCCAATCAGTATGACCTCACTCCGCCTGATGATAAGCGGCCGTGAAATCCATAGAAAGGCCAATCAGTATGACCTCACTCCGCCTGATGGTAAGCGGCCGTGAAATCCAAATATGAGGTTGACGAGCACAAAAGAACTAACAAAGTATCCATTGAGTCTGCCATCCTCACCCTGATGGCCTGCTGAGATGTCGCTTCACGCCCCTCCTAAAAGACCCCGGATTGTATGAAGAAGGTAACACATAAGCTGGGAGCAGTCGCTTTACATTGTGAATATATAGATATTACAATTCTTGAGATAAATTTTTTAAACCTGTAACCCTATAGTTGGCCTGATTCCCCTGTTTAAATGGACATCGCTTCTTTTTGCAGCGATAGAAACGTGATTCAAACTCAATGCAACATCGATAGATTTGTAAGACATTTATCTTTATACATGTATTACTAAAAGCGGAGATAATAATCCTAATGTCGGGGATAAGCTTAAAACCACTCTAAGGTGAGTTAATGTTTTGTTAGATACTAAAGTGCGTAAGAATCACATTATACATTAAAGACGAAAAAAAAGATGACAGAGACCTAAAAAGTTCAGCCTCAGCATTTTTTTTGACTGGAGTGATACCACAGGCTCACAGAAAACCGGCGTGAAGCAGCACTGTGCTGTGTTACGCTGCGTGAGTGAGAGTACCGGACGCCCAATACGTGGGAAAGGGGGTTCAAAGGTTGGCAACGTACTTGTGACTCCACCTGGTGTTGCGAGTGTCCATGGGCGGCGGAAATCGCTTACCATCAGGTGATCCGTCTACGAAATTAATTCATATTCCAATCATTAGTCACTTTTTACCCATTTCTTTTCACTAGAATATTTCTAAACACAACAAAATCCAAAACCATTATCGCCATTTTTCGCCTGACTCAATTTTTATTCTGTAGCAACACTGGACTTTTCTAAATTTAAAGCTAGAAAATGGCTTTAAACCGTTTCGTTTCGAAAATGCGGATGAATTTTTACTCCGCTTTTCAATACGAAATCGCATTAGAGGAAAATGTGAAATAATATCTAGATCTCTCGGTTCTACTGTGCCTTGGTGTGAGAGTAGATGCTGCAATTATGAAAAGAGTAAGATAACTTAGTTACGTGCTAATAGCCCAGCCTGTGTCTCTCTTGTTCTTTGCATCAATTTCTTCGTTCGAGGAAACGAATGAAAATGATGATGAAAATTCTAAAACACTCATACCCTTATCAATAGTAAACTGAGCGAAGTGGAGGTGGCATAGCAGGAAAGCCGATCCCGAGATTTGAAGCAAAGACTAGACGGGAAATGGTATGATATAATGATAATGGTACATGGTATGAAAAACGGCTATTATAAAGTAGACAATTTTTTGAATGACAATAATTTTGGGACATATTAGTAACATAAAAATTATACTTTATTTTTAAGTTAATGGTTACATTTTGTAAAACATCTTTTTCTTAAAAACAGTAACTGCTAAGTTTCTTGCTGGTGTCTTCTTAGTAGTAAACTACATTCCGAACTAGTGGTAAACATGTTGACATTCATAAGTGTTCTATTTGGACCTAATTTTTGACTGCCTCGATGGCGTAGTGGTTAGTGGGTCGCACTTTAAAGCGACGGCTGTGCAAGAGGTCCCGGGTTCGATCCCCGGGTCGGGCCAAAAATTTGTACCTAAGTTTTCGGTAAAAAAAATTTAGTGGCAGCCCGGAGTCTGGAAGTTGGCGGTCTTGTACCCCCGTGCCTCGGAAAGAACGTTAAGCCGTTGGTCCTGCGCCCAATCCCTCTCTGGTCGTGTCACAGTAGTGTCCCATCGGAATATGAGGGTAAGGGAATAGAGAGTGCACTTGTGTTTGCGCACACACTTTAGCACTATCCTGCGTACGTGGCTGATCGTTGAGATTGGCCGCCGTAGTCGTAATCGGTTGGAGGATATTAATTTGGACCTAAATTGAATATACTATTTTCATTTATAATTGTTCACTTACTTTAAAAAAAAAATAGAGTTATTTAATCAGTTATGTTCATACAGAACACTTATAAATGTCAAATATCTAATCTACCGCTGAAAAAAATTTCTGCCGAGGCTACTTCTTGGTAAGCTCGCTCCATCATAGGCTTCTTCTCAACTCTAGAGTTGTAGTAGTACGCTAGTAGGCAAGCCCATCATCATTGAAAAAAAAAAGATTATAAATAAAAACTCTTGTATCTGGGAACGAAAAGTATATCTTTTGGTAGCAACACTATGTAGTTTAGTTTATGTCTTGAGTTCATAGTCGTGACTACTTTAATATATCTTACTCCATTACGAGATTCATTATCGATGTTATGAAAATAACGTAACTTCCTCATAACTCGTGTCCCACCTTTATTTTTCCATAACTTTCGGACTATAAATAAATTAACGGCAACATATTAACTGGGATTAGAACCGCCATTCAGCTCCTCGAAACTGCTATAGCGGCCCAAATAGGCCTATGGTGTTCTAATAGAGTGAATTACAAACCATTCATTATACCCTGTTAATTATTGTTAGATTTAGTCTAGTACTACGAGACGAAAATTAACGATATTATCAAATTAATAATAATTCTCACAACATCTCATACGTTGACCTGATTCCGTACTAAGTAGCTTAGGCACTTGTGTTACAGATATCAGACAACAGAGGAACACAAATATATACTTAAATACATATATTACACCCAGACACCGAACAAACACAAGTGTTCATCGCACGAATGTTTGTCCAGGGTGGGGATCGAACCCACGACCTTTGGCGTAAGAGGCAGGGTCAATACCAATTGCGCCATCCGGTCAGTCAATTATCAGTTAAATGTTTCTTAAACATTTGCTATAAGATGTTTCCCTCTTGTTTTTTTACGAACCAGGAAATAAACAGGTTCTGTTTATTTCCGCTCAATAATCGAAAGGGTATCAGAATCTTATTCTGCTTTATACGAAATAAAGCATCAATACAAATTGCGCCGTGTCGATCAAACAATATGTTTCAAATTGTTCAAAGCGCTTGACTTCAAAGAGTTGCATGCATATTTGTAAGCATACGATTGCAAAAAAGCATTGTCATTGTAAAATAAACTCTATAACTTGACGGATAAGTGGCAATGTGGCAATAATGACACGTTTGGAGGGTTCCTGTCTGGTTTAAAAACTCTTCGCAATTACCGAGAATACTTGGTATTGTAATTTTTTTGTGAGTATTCCTATTAGAAACATGATTTTGGGTAATGCGTCTTTAACGTCCTTTTAATAAGAATGTTTCACTTTTATTCAAGTTTTTTACGCGATAATAGGTGGCAGACGAACATATCTGTTGTCAATGCGATTGTCATTACCCCCTTCCCCCCGAATTGGGTCTCCGGTCCCTTTATTCACTCGGCGAGTCTCAGCGCAAATGCTACTTCACGTAGGTATCACGTTTTGTCCGTGGTATCATAACTCCCGAACGGATGAACCGATTTTGATTTTGTTTTTTTTCTGTGAATTCTAGGTATTTTTATTTTCTTTTTGGTGACCCAGGAGAAATGCGTGACGCATACTCATCCGTCTGTAAACGGATGGGTTATGTCGGACTCTCCTCTGGCGACGGCTTCTCCTAGCGAGAAGCCGGCCAGAGGCATACCTGACTAAAACTCCTGGGACTCTCCCTCATCGTCTATAGTGGGAGAAAGTCGTGGGCCAAGGTACGAAACCTGCTACCACGACTTTCTGCTTTGGGACAGTCAGGAGAGTAGAGCCGTCCCCACCAGGCGTAGGAGGAGGTCCGTGCAATGCTGGTGGTAGGGTTACTAGCCCCACACACCAGCGGACCACCTCCTCTGAGAGGAAGGAAACGTACATATTGGCGTCGTCTCCTCCCCCTCCGTGTCTTGCGGAGGTGAAGTCTTGGTATCACTCAGGTCGCGCCGGCTCATTCATATCGAAACTTGACTCTCCTAGTGTTAACTTTCACTGTTTAGTGTACCGATCATGTGTCCAATATTTATTTATTTTTCAAAATCTACAGCTCTTAAATATACTATTTAAAATATATACTATATGTACGTATATGGTGATGCACTTAACAAAAAAATATAGAAATAATAGGAATTTTGTAAACAAAAGTGGATTATCAGAAAAGTTAAGTATGTTTTTCTATTTAAGTACCTATTAGAAGAATTCTCCTTTCATTTTATACATTATATTTCTGGTAACGTTATCGCAAAACGCAAACGAATAGTCTTTATGTTTATGGCAGAAAGTCCACAATATCTTCAAAGTGAAAGCTTAATTTAAGAAAAATGTATATCAAATAGATGTGTATGGAAGCGCGTAATGATCCATACAACGGATCTGTTAACTCATCTTACCCCACCAATATCGATTGACCCCTCTAGGAATCGTTTCTCCAAGTATTACCTTACAGCAAGAGAGGTCATGATAGAATGGCCGGTGTGTTACAAATTACATTGCCTGTAAACAAGTTTAGTGAGATGTCAGAGCAAGACGGATGTATTTCTGAGCTGGGGTCGTATTAGGTATTCAGATGGCGCCACTAGACATGACAGTTCATTTCTATTGTGGAGTTTGGTGAAAAATGCCGTTTTGGGTTGTGAAATTTTGTTTGGCGCATTTGGTAGTAACCCTGGGAGTTGGTAGCTCAGTGGGTAAGAACGTGCGCCTCCTAAACAAGCCGCATGATCGAGACATACGAGTAGTACGCACCTCTTGATTTTTCAAATCAACTATGTATGTCCGTATTTCTACCGAGAAAAATCGAGAGTAACTTTACATCACTTAAGATTCCACATCATGGAAAATCCCACATCACTTGAAAGATCCTATATACTACTAGGATCTAGGACTAATAGGATAAAATCCTACTACTAGGAAAAAAAAACATCTTCTTGGAGGCAATAGACAACAGACAATGATGCTCATAGGATCGTTGACAGGACATTATGCAACGAACAAAATGCTGATGAAGATGATCCTAACATCGAACAGCGACTGCAGAGCGTACAAGTAGGAGACGGAAACTATAGAAAATCTTTTATGTGAATGCGACTCACTAGCCAGAGGCAGAATGTGTCTTCTAGGTAACGCTTATCCTAAACCAAGGGACTACAGGCACTTCAATCCGAAAGACATCGTGACGCTGATGAAACGAATCTTTCATGAATAGGAGTACAAAGGATAGGGGAGGTACAAAAATGGCCCCTAACAGATAAGATAATATCCTACTACACTTAAGATCTCACAAGGCATCCACTATGACTTAGCATACATTCCACCCAAACTAAGATCCCAAATGGTCTATAATCTCATATGAATAAAATCCAAAATGACTTACGACCTCACACGAGTTAACATTTCACATCATGTACCTGTGTATTCACAAAGAAATAATTGAATTTGAACTTGAAATCACATAATGTTAAGATCTCTTACGTCGTATGATCATGAATTATGATCCCACATCATCTAAATCCTACATGATAATCCTACATTTGCTTTATAACATTTTATTTAATCCCCTGGCTCCAGCTTATCTCTAAGAGCGATTCCAATTCCTACAACCCACTAAGGATCGTGGGATGCGATCATCCCACAAACTCCATCTCGCATTCCCACTCCACTCCACACACTCCTTCTCACAATCCTTCACTGTCCAATCCACCCGCCTCTGGAACAACATACCACTATCCATCCGGCAATCCGAATCCCTCTCTATTTTCAAGTCCCGAGTTAAAGATCATTTCTTATCTTTCTAAGCCTTTGTAGTTCCTTTCATTGTCTCCTATTTCCCTGGTTATGTATCTATTAATCCAATTAACTGTTAGTATGTATATTTTTTTTTAATGTACTAATATGTATTAGTATTTATAGCTAGTATATATTTATTTAATATAATGTATGTATGTATATACAATACTCGTATTTATACAATGTCTCTTTTTCTGACTTGCACTGCCCCCCCCCCCCCCCTTTTCTTAATTCGCTATACTTTTCCTCTACCCTGAGGTTGTCTGGAAGAGATCGCTATTAGCGATAAGACCGCCTACATTGTTTTAGTATAATAACTTAGGCTAAGATCTGTAAATTTTGTGCAATAAAGTGTATCTATCTATCTATGATTTGATATCCCACATCGCTTTAAAACCCAAATGCCTTAAGGTCCCTCATACGCTTGCAACTTATTGATACACACCTAATATAACTAACTGACCAGGTTGGCGCAGCCATCTATATTGAGTCTGGCCTCCCATAGTAAAAGCTTCCATCTCGGTCGGTCTTGCGCTACTTCCTGCCTGCATCTACCTATAACAACATCGGAATTAAAACAACTATAATTTAACGCGCGACGCCATCTGTACGACACGTAGTTACTTCGATTAAAAAAAAAATTCTATTCAAAATCATTGGATAAAATATCTCAAACAAAATTTTCGTAGTGATTTTTCGGTGGTTTCACCGAAAAAATGTACATTTTACACCGCCCCCATTGAATTTCTTCATTTTTCTCTCGTTAACTGGGCCAATTGGGAAAAAATCCGTGTAAAGGTGGGAGGAAGGTCTGACCAGGGCTGTCATCAAACTGAGATTAATCACTCTTTTTTCTGATCATCGAATGAAAATCCATGGGCTATCCATTTTAATGTATTTTAAATCGCAATTTTTATGATGCACGTGGCTTCTGCTCACATCGATTTCAGCTTTCAACCATTCTTTGTGTGTATGAACATGTCTGTTTGTATTGGTGTTTTTCTGTATATATTATAAGTATGTATTTACAAAAGAAAAGTATTATATGTATATATATGTAATCCCACTATCCCACCACAACGAGTGACGAAATAAATTTTGAATGTGACTAACAAAGAATGTGAATTAATAACAAAGGACACCAAAAAGAAAAACAATGTCAATAGCACTGGCCGTGTGGGGACCACACGGCCAGTGCTATTGACATTGTTTTTTTTTACATTATTGCCGTGTGGTCCCCGGCAGAGTAGAATAGGCCACCCTCACTCTTACCGAGGTGTCGTAAAAGGCGACTAAGGTAAAGCTGCTGGCATGATCATCAGCACCCAGAGAAGGAAAACTCTGCATTTATATCAAAACCCTCGCCAACCCGTCTGCCAAGTGTGGTGAGTATGGCAATTACCCCTCATGTGATTGAGGGAGGCCCGTGCCCCAGCAGTGGGGACTTAAATGGGCTGATGATGATGATGACTATCCCACTGTTAATTCTGATATCGGTAACACAGGTGCTTGAGCTAAGTATCTCGGACTCAGAATAATGTATGTGATGTTGTGAAGTTTATTTTGTGTCTTTCTCTTTCGATGCAAAGAAAGACGAATGTCGAATGTATTGGTTTTTTAATACCCGTTTTCGGTTTCCTGTTTTTCGAAATATATTCCGGTAGTTAATGTTAAAAGAATGGAGATAAATGATAGTATTTGAATTAAAAACTGAAGAGGTTTAGGGATGTCGATTGCTTGAAGTGTTAAAATCAGCTGTGAAATAGTTATGAGGGTTCCAAACTATGGGTTCCCTTGTGGTACGGATATCTGAATCAACGCAACGTAGCCTTCGTCATTGATAGAGATGGGTGACTAACCGGGTTCCTATCGCCTCTATAAGTATAGGAAATTATATATTCAAGGACCAAACAAAAAACATCTTACATAAATATTTTTTACTGTATGTAGGCACTTTGTATGAATCAACAAAGGTACACTCATCATCTGCCATCTTATCTTCTTATCTGTTAGGGGGTCATTTTCATGGGGCACGTCGACCATAAGTACCTCCCCTATCTTTTGCGCTCTTACTCACGAAAGATTCGTTTCATCAGCGTCACGATGTCTTTCGGATTGAAGTGCCTGTAGTCTCCTGGTTTAGGATAAGCGTTACCTAGAAGACACATTCTGCCTCTGGCTAGTGAGTCGCATTCACATAAAAGATGTTCTATGGTTTCCGTCTCCTCCTTGCATGCTCTGCAGTCGCTGTTCGATGTTATGTTCATCTTCATCAGCATTTTGTTCGTTGCATAATGCCCTGTTAACGCTGCTAAGAGCATCCTTGTCTGTTGTCTATTGCCGCCGAGAAGATATTTTTTCCATATCTTCGTATTGTCTCCTATGAAGGCCTTTGAATGTTTCATTCCTAGTTTTTTCTTCCATTCCTTAGTTTGCTCTTCGTATACATATTGCCGGAAAGCCATACTGATGGTGCAGCTCGACAGTCCAACAAAAGGTTCCAGTCCAATGTATTTTGCTTTAGAGCCCTTTCTTGCTAGCTCATCTGCCTGGGACAGGCGAAGTCCTTGTGCCGTTATATTCATTTTTATTTTTTATGTGATAGGTGGCAGGCGAGCAGACAGATCACTTGATGGTAAACGATTGCCGCCGCCCATGGACACCAGCGACACCAGTGGATTCACAAGTGCGGTACCAACCATTAAACCCCCTTTCCTCTGGATTTTGCCTCCGGTACCCTCACTCACGCAGCGAAACACAGAACAATGCTGCTTGACGCAGGTATCACTGTTTTCTGTCAGGCCGTAGTATCAATCCGGTCAAGCCGGTCATTCATGCCGAATCCTGCGGAGACTATTCGATATTAAGGTGATTCTGGTCAAGCGTTAACCCAATAAATATAGATAGATAGATAGATACACTTCATTGCACTAAATTATATTATATATAACTGTCAAAGGTAATAATTCTCACAACATCTCATACATTGAACTGATTCCGCTACTAAGTAGCTTAAGCACTTGTGTTACAGATATCAGACAACAGAGGAACACAAATATATACTTAAATACATATATTACACCCAGACACCGAACAAACACAAGTGTTCATCGCACGAATGTTTGTCCAGGGTGGGGATCGAACCCACGACCTTTGGCGTAAGAGGCAGGGTCACTACCAATTGCGACATCCGGCCATTAAACTACTAGACTACACTAGAGCGTTGCTATATTGTAAAAAAGCTAAAAATAATTAACGTTCATAATTGCCAACCCTTAGACGCTAAAAAATCGCGCACAGTCGAGTCCTCACCTGCTTCCGTGGAGGGATATATTTTATTTAGTATGTTTAAATATTTCACAGCCTAACGCGGACTACATTTATCAGGACTTGGACGGGAAGGGGTCGGGCTAAGATAAATAGAAATCGAGATGTTTTAAACTTGAATATTCAGTTGGGTTTAAAGCTCATGCGCTCGAGCCTTCTTCAGGATTGTAACGATGGTGTTTCATCTAAAAGTGAGGCTTAAAGAATAAATATTGCTTCAAGGCGGAAGCATTAAATATTTCATTAACGATTTAGTGTGTATACACACATCATCGTCAGCCCATTTAAGTCCCCACTGCTGGGGCACGGGCCTCCCTCAATCACATGAGGGGTAATTGCAATACTCACCACGCTTGGCAGACGGGTTGGCGAGGGTTTTGATATAAATGCAGAGTTTTCCTTCTCTGGGTGCTGATGATCATGCCAGCAGCTTTACCTTAGTCGCCTTTTACGACACCTCGGTAAGAGTGAGGGTGGCCTTCTAATCTGCCGGGAACCACACGGCCAATACTTGGGTACTAAAATAATGTCTGGCTAATCGTAAAGATTGGCTGTCGCATCAAGATTTTTTTTTTTCATGCTAGAGGCGGACAAACGAGCAAGCGAGTCACCTGATGAAAAGTAATCATCGCCGCCCATGACCATCCGCGAAATCGGAGAGATCGCTAATGTGTTGCCGGCCTTTTTAAAAAAGAGTACGCTCTTCTCTTGAAGGTCCCTAAGTCGTAGCCGTCCGGAAATACTCCTGCAGCCAAACCGTTCCACAGAACTGAGGTACGTGGTAGAAAGTTCCGGGAAAAACGCACAGTAATAGACCGCCATCCATCGAGATGATGAGGATGGAATGACAATCGCTTGCGAGTGGTTCGATGTAGGGATTCGGTTGCAGGGAGTAGATCAAACAGTTCTTCAGAGCACTCCCCATGATAGATGCGGTATAGAATGCTGAGGGAAGCTGTATCCCGCCGCAATGCTAGAGGATCAAGTCGACTAGAGAGAGTCAAGTCACCGACAATTCGAGCAGCCCTACGTTGTACGCGGTCAAACGGAAGAAGTTGGGACTGAGGTGCACCAGCCCAGAGATGGGAGCAGTATTCCATGTGGGGCCGAACTTGTGCCTTATAAAGTTGTAACCTATGAGCTGGTGTGAAATACCGCCCCGCTCTATTAAGTACACCAAGTTTCTTTGAAGCTATTTATGATAAGACATACAGAAACCTCATCACATGATGTTAAGTAACAAAGGTGGACCATGCTTGCCCATAAAAAGCCTATTCATTCTTGTCTTAAAGAGGCTCAGATTATAATATCCTCCAACTGATTTCGGCTAAGGCGGCTAATCTCAATCATCTAAACCAGCTGTTTACTCAGGATATATTATAGTGGTCAAGTGTGTGCGCAGACACAAGTGCACTCTCTATATTATATATTCCCTTGCCCTCATACTTCGATGGGACACAAGTGTAACACGACCGGAGAGGGATCGAACGCAGGACCAACGGCTTCACGTACTTTACGAGGCACGGGGGTACAAGGCCGCAAACTTCCAGACTCCGGGCTGACACTGAGAATTTCTTTACAGAAAAACTCAGGTTACACATTTGAAACCAGGACCCCAAGTGCAGTCGTCGCTTTAAAGTGCGACGCACTACCCACTGCGCCAATTAGGCTCAGGTTATAGTGTTTAGGAAATACAACGGCGGACAACGAGTTCCTTCGCTGTTCGCATCAAAAAGTTAACGCTAAGTACAGATGGTTGAAATTTTAACCACGTAGAGATGATATCTATGTCTTTAGACGAAAACAAGGTTATCATATATTTCGTTTACATCGGCTGACACAATTGTACCTGTTAAGAAAATTGAAGCTTTGAGTTCAAATGGTTTGCCTGCGGGAGTATTTCCCGACGGCTACGACTTAGGGACCTTCAAGAGAAGAGCGTACTCCTATTTAAAAAGGCCGGCAATACATTAACTATCTCTCTAATGTTGCGATGATTACTTTCAACCAGTTTATTTATTTTTCCGCCGCATATTTTCTATTTATACTGTGATGTATAAGAAAATAAGAAAAATATCGGAAAAACTGCGCGATTCCTCGCGAACTCTTGTTAGGCGAGCCCATCTCGCACTTGGCCGGTATTTATATTGTTCTTTACTATAATAAAAGCATGTCTTCTCATTATACTATATTCCTGAACCCGTTTATTAGGGTGCCTTATTATTTATTCAAGTTAAGCTTATTAAGCAGCGAGAACGGCAAATATTTCCGCTCGGGGGACTCCGACATAACTCGCCTAGTTCGCAACTAATAATGCGATGTGGGTACAGTCGGCTGCAACGCTAACTTACACTGAATTACGATAGTAAGTAAGTAAGTAAATAGTTTATTAACCACAAGTACATATTGTATTACAATATTTTTATTTATGTGATAGGTGGCAGATGAGCAGATGGACTCCTGATGGTAAGTGATTGCCGCCGCCCATTGACACGTGCAACACCAGTGGAGTCACAAGTGCACTGCTAACCTTTAAACTCCCCTTTTCCCCCGGATTATGCCTCCGGTATCCTCACTCACGTAGCGAAATACAGCACAGTGCTGCTTCACGCCGGTTTTCTGTGAGGCCGTGGTATCACTCCGGTCGAGTGGCCCCTTGCCGAAGCGTTGCTCTCACACGGTCATATGACCATAAAAATGGAGACAAAGTAACAAATACATGTAGGTAATAGTGGTCAACAAGGTCCAAGCCTCAGCATATGCTGCAACGAACAGTGTACCCGCTGCAGCGCTGGTTTTCAGGTTGGGGATTGCGAGACGTTGGTTTACCTTTTTTTTTCCAGAGAAAACCTTCACATCCTTCACCTTGTCACCTGTAGGGAATAAGATGGTGCGTGGGACTCTAACCATAACCAAAACCCCTGGGGTGTCCATCTAATCGCAATTACCGTCGGAAACCCCACAGCCGGGACTGGACCGTACCGCTAATCGCGCTTACCGCGCCAGCCCTTGTCTGATGTATGACGTACCAGGACACCCAATAACGTCATAACGCCCCGCGGAGTCATATGCTGAGCAAGCCACTCCCTAATATTTACATTCGCGTATTCCGAAGGCTATATTAGTCGCCTCTTACGACATATCGAGAATACCTTGGCAGTTTTCTAAACACAGGAGGCACAAGTTGGTTTAACTTATGTCAACCAGAGAGTCCGTTGCGCATCCGCGGCTTGACCGCTGCGCAGCCGCGATGTGTTCGCTGCGTCGTCGCACCGCTTTGAAAACGCTCACAATCCGCCAGTGTGGCAACTCCTTTAGTGCCACACTGTTTAAATATTAACTGTGCTTTATCAAACAACATTAAGGTATGGGTAAAATAGTTTTTTTCGAAAAAAAAATTTTTTTTTGTGATGTAAGAATTCATACCGATAATCTAGTGGTAAGTAGTCAACTTTTAACTATTAATCTAACGGTTTTATTTGACGTTTTGTAATCATTTGACCAAATAAATGATAGATATTACGATCAACAGCGTAATGACCTAGTCAAGGTAAACACTAAAAATGAGGCCAAGTGCCCTGTCTCGGTTTTATGAACATTTATTGAGTCCTCCTCATCTCAGCTTAGATCTTGGTTGCATCCAATCCCATGGTACGCTTAGGCCATCCGGCATTTGAGGAGTCTGGTTATTATAATGAAGTGACTGCCGTCTGACCTTCGCATCTCTAACAGGGGAACGAGACCAACTGAATAATTTCTTGCATTTATTACATTTTTCAGTTGACGCAATCGCTACTGATGTTGCCCGAGAGTATACTGAGAGTTTCTTACAAGAATAAGTCGCTACAAGTGATAAGACCGCCTTTAATGTACTGTCCGCTTTTGTTGCATCATAATTGTATTTTTGTTTTGTACGCTAAAGAATATCTATCTACCGAGATCGGATGCCACCAAAGTTTCGCCCTCTTGTATGAAGTTACAATACTACTAGAGATTTGACCTTGGGAGAGCCAAGATTCGGCATGAATGGGCCGGCTCTGCCGGAGTGATACCACGGCCTCACATAAAACCGTCGTGACGCAGCATTATGATGTGTTTCACTGCGTGAGCGAGGGTACCGGAGGCCGGATCCGGGGGAAATGTGGGTTTAAAAGAGTTAGCGGCGCGCTTGTGACTCTACTGGTGTCACGGGCGTCAATTGCTTACCATCTGGCGATCCGTGTGTTCGTATGCCACCTATCATGTAAAAAAAGAGATTGTATTAATTGTAATGGACTGTACTTGCAGCATACTATGCTTAGTACATATACATACATGCAGATTTAGTTAATTAAGTCCTATAACATTTGGTAGGCGCCGGAGATATCTGCGTGAGTAATTTCAAACATTTGAATTGTTTTCGTAAGTTTCTTACTCAGAAATTATACGGAAAATCGGAGAACTAGAAATTTCATTTTAGAAATACATTAAGGCGAAGGTACATGCACACTAGCGACGGCAAATGATTTAATTCTTTAAGGCGACGCCCTAAATAGCGACACCAATCGATTTAAACCTGATCTAGTTTAAAAAATTTGGGAGCGGCAGGCTCTAAGAAAACATTTACACTATTTATTTAATAATTGTGTACTACTTTTTGACTTATTTTTGCACTCGAAATTTAGATTAACGCCACAAGTGGCCGTTTTTAGCCGGTAATTCAAATTTCGAGTACAAAAGGAGACCAAAAAGTTAAGTATAAGTATTAAATAAATAGTACAAGCGTTTTCCGAGAGGCTGCAGCTTTGAAATTGTTAAAAAAATATACATTTAGTTACTAACAATTTAAATAAATTGGCGTTGCTAGTGTTCCCTGGCCGTCACTTTAACTACTTAACTGGATCTAAATCAACCAAATGTGGACCGTCGGAGACTGGGCAAACTTTTATATTATTTATTTAATCATTGAGCACATTTTTTTGTTCTGGTTTTTGTACTCGAAACTTTGGTTAACGCTAAATGCTGCCACTTTTGGCGTGAATCAAGGTTTCGAATACAAAAACAGACCAAATATTTGTGTATGATTATGAAGAAAGTACTATACATGTTTGCCAAGTCTCCGACAGTCCGCAATTGTTAAATATAAATTCAGTTGTGTAGTTAAAAAAATATATTATTTGGCGTCGCTAGTGCGCTGGACGTGTCATCTTAAGTGATTTTAAAACTACCTACCAATGTTATCCACGACAGCGTTAATTGTCACGTGAAAAGGTCATACAATTAAATATACAATTTCCCTCTGTCTTTTCTCATTACGAGCAATATTCCTATTTTTCACAAGAATAGGAGAAAAACAAAGCTCTTTATTCCATCCAAGTTTTTGCCTAATTCCCTTAGGGACAGAGTTGCATTTACGTTGGTTATGTTGGTTAGGGATTGTGGCCACTACTACGGAGTTTTGAAGTGAGAAATTCTGTATTTGTTTATTCATTGTATTAATTTATCGATTTGATGTGATAGATAGCAGACCAGCAAACGGATCACATGATAGTAAACGAATGCCGCTATTTGCAGCTGCAATACAACAACGAGTTTGAACGTGGGAGAGCCTACGCTTCGGAATGAATGGGCACCACCAGAGTGATGTCACGCACGGTCTCACAGAAAACAAACGTGAAGGTGTTGTTTTCGCCGAGTGAGTGAGGGTATTGAAGGCCCAATACGGGGGGGAAGGGGAAAAGGTTGGCAGAGGACCTAGTGACTTTATTGGTGTTGCTTGCTTGCCCATGGACACCCATCCATTGGGGGGAGGAGGATTGGGGGGGGGGCGCAACCGATTATTATCAGTTATCATTCTTCCACCAATCTTTTTCCGTCTATCTATATCCATCTCTGTATTGATACTAATACTGATTACTAATAAAGAGATAAATCCTACAGGCAGCGGCAACACTTATAGGTAATCCGAAAATACGAAACGCTTGCGGCGCGATGTAATCGACACCTAGCGCCATCTATTAGTTTAAAGTGGTACTAATATCCTGAAACGAAGTGATGGCGGCGGGCCACTAGTCACATATAAGAAACAGGCAGTAGATAGAATTTAGGGTGATGGGTAGGGCACACGCTTTTAGCTACTAAACCAGATATATTTGTTAAACAATTTCGGGGCTCCAGTCTCTCGGCAAACATTTATACTACTTTATTAAATAACCATGCACAAATGTTGGGTCTGTTTTTGAACTAGAAAAATTGATTCACGCCAAAAGTGGCCGTTTTTGGCGGTATTCCAAAATTCGAGTGCAAAAGCAGACCAAATAGTTAACTATAAGTATTAAATATATAGTATAAGTATTTGCCGAGATATTGAAGCAAACAATTAAAATCAATTGGCGTCGCTAGTTGGGTATACCCTTCCTTAAAACAGGATTCTTCAAAGATGAACAGAACCTTACGAGTTCATGGAGTAGTGTTTCGCGCCCATTGAATATTCATTGTAGGCGCGTCTGCGCGTTCATTAAATTTTGATTTTTCCAACTTATTTACCGCCCACGGCGGGCGATACTAATTTAGAGCGATGGTAGCTAAGTGGATAAAAACGCACCATTCATACAGGGGGTCGGGTTCGAATCTGAGCATGCACCACACTTGTGACTCCACTAGTTTCGCATGTGTCCATGGGCGGCGGCAATCGCTTACCATCAGGTGAATCCGTCTGCTCGTCTGCCACCTATCACATAAAAAAATGCAACTGTTGATTTTGTTTGGCCAACACGACCGGAGCGATACCACGGCCTCACAGAAAACCGGCGTGAAGCAGCGTCTGTGCTGTTTTGCTGCGTGAGTGAAGGTACCTGAGGCCCAATGCGGGGAAAGGGGGGTTTAAAGGTTAAAAAGCGTACTTGTGACTCCACTGGTGTTGAGAGTATGCTGAACGGCGGCAATCGCTTACTATCAGGTGATCCGTCTGTTCGTCTGCCACCTATCACGTAAAAAAAATAACCATGTTCATATTAGTGTAGTTCTCCTGCCTAAGGAATGTGAAGATCAGACCGCAGTCGCCTCATTGTAATTTCCAGACCTCCCGACGAAAAGGTCTAAGCGTACCCTGGGCTCCAAAGTGACAGCTTTGGTTAAAGGTTGGCAGCGCACTTTTGACTCCACTGGTGTTGCGGGTGTGCTGGACGGCGGCACTCGCTTACTATCAGGTCATCCGTCTGTTTGTCTGCCACCTATCACATAAAAAAACTAACAGACATCCCGTTGTAAAAGATTCCCGGAGCGACACTCGACAAAACGGTTCTAGCGACGAAGCTTCATTCCCCGATTGCGGTCTAATACGCGCTCGTTTGCCAACATTTGCGAGTGTTTGCGAGCGTTTGCGGCCTTTTCTGAGAGTTCTTGAGTTGCTTTGTAACACTTCGCGGTTTAATAAGGTAGGATAGAATGGGGATGAAGCATTTAGTATTGTGTTTAGACACTTGTGGGTATTTGCTAGATTTAAATGTTGGTAAATAACAGATTACGATAAATTCGTCTTACAGAACACCTTTTTTCGGGTTTTGTACCCAAAGGGTAAGACTCGATGTCTGTCTGTCTGTCTCCAGGTTGTATCTCAAGACACGCGACTGCTAGACAGTTGAAATTTTCACAAATTATGTATTTATTGCCCCTATAACAACAATCAAGATTAAATAAAACTAATTATTAGGGGGACTCCCATAGTCATACAATAAAGTGTTTTTTTTTGCCACTTTTTGGTTCATATTAATAACAATAATAGGCAGGCGCTTATTATTGTTATTAATATGAATTTAAGAGGAGTCCCTTACAAAAAACGCAAGCTATTACCGTTCGTTATGAATAAATGATAACACTTTGCCTCTTATCACGAGCGCGATGTACTATACACCTAACGCCATCTCTTGACTACTGGTCTAAATTGAAGTCCCCAAACGAAGTGATGCTCTCGCTTATGGGAATTTAATTTCAGGTCACTAGGTCACTATAATTAATTATCTAACACGTCACTAGCTGTATTACATTAATATAATAACATCGCATATTCATGATGCAAATATATGCATAATTAACAGTATTACGCGCGAACACGACAGGACACACAGACAGAAGAACAAATAAGTGTACAAGGCTTTAGTTGAGTTCGGAATTACCGGGACTATACCCGTATTACCGGCGCAAACTCTGTTACCTACCTCATTTAAACTTTGAAGGATTATTGTTAGCAAAACATCATCAATTTTATTTATACTGGTATGTTCCACAGATATTTTTGCAGTAGCCACGTAAAGGTAAATGCTAAGGTATTTTGTTAATGCTATTCTAATACATTTTTTATATAAATTGAAAATTTAAAAAAACCCCGACACAACTAAAGCTCTTTCATTTGATACCTATATTGAGGCAGTTGGAACAACAAATAGGTTATTCGTCATTTTCTGACGGCGGCCATCTTGGATTTAAAAATTTTTACAATTAATATATTCTGCTACTCAAGGCCTTTTATATGATACCCATATTGTGGGAGTTGTGTTAAAACATAAAATCCAAATCTTTGTGACGGCGGCCATCTTGGATCGATTTTTATCCAACATAGCTAAGAACACTCCCTCCTTATACATCTTTCAAACAAAAAAAAACAAAATCAAAATTGGTTCATTTGTTCGGGAGCTACGATGCCATAGAAAGACACACAGACACACACACACACACACACACACACACACACACACACAGACACGCCAAACTTATAACACCCCGTCGTTTTTGCTTCGGGGGTTAAAAATTCAAAAGTACTTGTATACAGCTCTTAAAAATCGTCATTCATGAAAAATATAAATTATAGCTATGTGTAATTAAACAAATCTGTCAGTACAAAAAATATACTAAATTTAATATATATAAATAAATATAATATGTTACTATTAAAGGGTCATAAACTGCGATTTCCAATTTAAAAAATCAGCTTACTGCCACACTCAGAGTCGTTGATTAGAAAAAATATTGATACTTATTTTGATACGCATAAAGACTACCGATACTAAAGTTGATATCATCATCATCATCATCATCAGCTCATTTAAGTCCCCACTGCTGGGGCACGGGCCTCCCTCAATCACATGAGGGGTAATTGCCATACTCACCACGCTTGGCAGACGGGTTGGCGAGGGTTTTGATATAAATGCAGAGTTTTCCTTCTCTGGGCGCTGATGATCATGCCAGCAGCTTTACCTTAGTCGCCTTTTACGACACCTCAGTAAGAGTGAGGGTGGCCTATTCTACTCTGCCGGGACCACACGGCAAGTTGATATACATAAGCTTAAATGACGTCTCTGAGTGCGGCCATTAGAACATCAGTAACTTCATGAAACTGTTCGACATAATAATAATAAATACTTCACAACATTACATACATTGATCTGACTCCGAGATAGGTGGTATGTCTGTGTTACGGATATCAGAATCAACAGTGGGATTACAAATATATATTTAAAATACTTTTCATTTGTACACTTATAATCCATGAAGAGGGCTATGCTCTGAGTCTCCCTGCGTGATCGTATCAGAAATGATGAGATCCACAGGAGAACTAAGGTCACCGACATAGCCCACAGGATTGCATGCCTCAAGTGGCAATGGGCAGGGCACATAGCGAGGAGAACAGACGGCCGTTGAGGCGTAAAGGTCCTCGAGTGGAGGCCACGTACAGGAAGTCGCAGCCCTGGCAGGCCCCCCACAAGGTGGACCGATGATCTGGTGAAGATCGCGGGAATCCATTGGATGCGGGCGACACAGGACCGATCTGTGTGGAGAACATTGGGGGAGGCCTATGTCCAGCAGTAGACGTCTATTGGCTGAAATGATGAATCCATAGAAAACACCCAGACCAATACAAACAGATATATTCATGCACACAAATGTTTGCACTGTGCGGGGATCGAATCCGTAATCCTTGTACCAGAAGCGGTGTTCACTACCACTGATCCAAACTGGTCGTCTATAATATTAGTAGGCATAGAATTATTATCTAGCTCTTTGTTGGTTGTTTGGATCCCTCTATCGTCTGATATTGAAATTGTTTAGCCTTTCGAAACCTTTTAGCATCCCTCTATAATTCCCACAGTAGTAGAAACTCGAACCCGTTTCATATCCGAACTCCGCACGAGTTTATTTTTAATTTCCGGGATAATCGCAAGCGCATCCGAAAGGAGGAAGCCGTTATCTCGCCGCCTTTTGTTTTGCATTTATTGTATGACATAAATATACATACGCAGATGAAAATCACGAACTGTGCTTCGAATTTAATCGTTGTGCCTCTCTAATCACTTGACATTGGCGGAATCGTGCGCCTCCACCGCGCGAGAATGATTCATGAAAAAAAAGAAACGCATTTCGTAATTTTTTAAACGTATGATTGACGAACTGTTTAGCGCATGCACGCATGCATGTAAACGCCGTTTGAGTTACCTTATATTTCCCGGTGTTCATAGTGCAAGGGAAAACTCTTATATTTATTACCTCGGCGCTAGAGGTCCGAGCGCGCCCTCTCTGGAATTCCGTGGCCCTCCACGTAAATACTGCGCGTCCTCCAAAACCGACTTAAATGAAAATTTCATGTGTTGTGATTTTTGAAGGTTTTAGCCAATAAGTTAATGATTTTACTTTGTATAAATAGTTAGGAATCTGTAAATCAATTATCATTACGACTTTGATCTGCGAGTTTACTTCATCTCTCCATACAATTCCTGATCTTTACAAATATTAGGATCCATATAGGTATGTTTTTTCGAATAGCCAGATATTTGACCCTATCTCACCTGATGGTAAGATGAGATTCTCAATGTATTAATTTGTTATTTATAGCTAGACTTGCGTTGCGAAGATCAGATGGTAATCGCCTTATTGGTATTACCAGACTTTCCAAAACTGAATCATGGGCCATAATGCTGGTTTTTGCCGATAGAAAACTTTCCTTACCGAAATAGAAAGCCCTCGATTAGGTATATTATCTGATTCGACGTTGGAATTTCCGTTCGTTTAAAAACAGCTAACTAGGAGATTGTGTTCTCATAATAAGTAAGTGTCGGCTAAACATTTTCCCGCGATCTAAACTCAATTACCAAATCGAAATGCTTGAAACTAACTAAATTGTGTGGATTAAAATTTTGGAAAAAATCTGTGCCCTTTCTCACGCCGTGAAACACAGCACAATGCTGCTTCACGCCGGTTTTCTATGACTTTTTATTGGAGGATACAATAATGTCAGTGATGACATTCGGGACCGAAACATAGCCGCTAACAATGAGCCGCTTAAGAAGACTCAATGTCACGAAGAGAGCAACGGAAAGGGCTCGGAGTCTCCTTGCATGATCGTATCAGGAATGATGAGATCCGTAGGAGAACCAAGGCCAAAGACATAGCCCAAAGAATTGCATGCCTCAAGCGGCAATGGGCAGGGCACATTGTGAGATCAGACGGCCGATGGCCAGAAAGGTCTTCGAGTGGAGTACGCGTATAGGGAGGCCGTGGTAGGCCCCCCACAAGGTGGACCGACGATCTGGTGAAGGTCGAGGGAATTCCTTGGATGCGGCTGGCACAGGAGCGATATGTGTGGAAATCATTTGGGGAGGCCTATGTCCAGCAGTGGACATTTATTGGCTAAAATGATGACACAAGGATGTCAGCTAGTGCTTCTTTCTTTTTTTTTTTAATTTATTTATTCAAGAATAATACAGAAATATTAATAACATGCTTTCTGCCAAACTGCGAAACAGTTTGTCGGCAGTAGTTCTCGTGGATTCATTATTATAATACTCTTACAGACACATTTTATTATAATAATATTATCTTAATATAATATAGCGTAATATGTTATAATATGTATAAACCGCTTAGTTGCACGTTTGTATTAGATTAATTGATAAATTATATTATAGTAATATCTTAAATTTATGTTTTAATTATATCAGTTTAATATACTTGATTGTTTATCAATGACTATTATGTACTTTGTATGAAGATCTGTAACCTTTGTGTAAACAAAGGATATCAATCTGAAAACCGTATCTACGTCCCGATTAAGTTCAATCACCTTTGACCTTTATCAAAATTAAATATTGGTTCAAGGCGTTGGACCTACCGATATTTTATTAGCGAAGGCTGATTTGACTAAACACGCTGTGTTAATTAAATTGTGATATCGATAGGGAAATCAGACAATAAGTTTTAATTGGAATTTGAAACACAATATTTGTAATCTAAATATAAAGCGAAAGCTGACTGATTGATTGACTGACTGATCTATCAGGATTCAAGATCCGCAAGATCCGCAGCAGAACTAAGGAGCTCTCCTGCGGATCTCATCATTTCTGATACGATCACGCAGGGAGACTCCGAGCATAGCCCTTTCCATTGCTCTCTGGGTGACTTTGAGCCTCCTTAATCGGCACATTGTAAGCGGCCACCTTACCTCTAAGGGGGTTTAATACTAGGGTTCAAAGTTGAAAAACCTCGCAACATCACTAAGTCACGAGCCCGAGTTTGTATGAAAAGTTGTTCTTTCATGCGAATTTCAAAAAGTCATACAACATTTGGTTCAGAAAAGAATTAGCCTGGTGGTAGATAAGCAAAAGGTAAGCCCACGCTGCAGTTAACAATATCTTCGAACCGATTTCGGCTAAGGCGGCCAATCTCAACCACTTACGCAGGATATATATTAAAGTGCTCAAGTGTGTGCGTAAACAAAAGTGCACTCTCTATTCGTCAATACATCATTTTTCTTTGGCACTGCTATACTTCTTAGCCTGCGAGATTAGGGCTAAAACCAGCCGTGTGGGCTGATGCAACTCAAAGGTCTTAAATTAGTGTCTAGTGGTTTTTAGTGTACAAATTTGGTGTTTATTTGTGCAGTGAAGTGCTGAATAGTGATCCTAATACTTAGAATCGTTGGATTGTATCGTTTTTAACACTGCTATTTTGTGTCGAGTGAGTTGTCTCGTGACAACTCTAAAAGCAATCGCGGGTTTTAAGACTCTATTAAGTAGAGTCTTAAAACCCGCGATTGCTTTTAGAGTGATATCCGTTGAATCCGTAGGTCGATAAAACGTAAATACAACGGCGTTTTATTAAGTGACTTTGACTTTTACTGATTTGGACTTTTGACTACCTACTAATTCTAAATAAGTTACTTGATATTGGCAAATTATCTTCGGGTAGAGCCATATTAAACAAAAAGAAGAGACGCTTCTTTGTTTAAAGGAATCCAGACTAAGGCGGAGGCAACACATATCGGCAAAGAGTTTCACCTTTATGGTTCGTTCTAGTTTTGATTATGACGTTAGTTTTTGGTTTCTTTTGAAGAATTCACCAGACAATTTCACCATCATATTCCCCATTTCATCGCTAATTAACCGGAAAGATGTAAGCAAGTGCTTCATTATGTATGGTAATGGTTGGCGCTCTCGCTTGTCGCTTGTGGTCGCTTCGGGTTCCGTTAATATTTGATACAGAGCTATTAAATTTTGACGCAATTTTGGGGGGTATTCCCAGTTGTCCCTGACTAGTGGAAAGAGTGGCTAGATGGTTAGGTATGGTTAAATGTTAGGTCGGTAATGACAGCGTTACAAAGTGTAATGTAACGATCGCAACTAACATTACGTCGTCTGCTATAAAATTATGTAACATGATTCTTGCTCGTCCGTGCCAAAGGATTGATTCCTTTGGCATTTAAGGGTTACTATCCGTGAAATTCGGCAGATCCATTGCTGTCTAGGTAACCGATAAAAAGCCGGGGAAGGTAAACGACAATCCTACTTATTTCATTTTCAACGGAAGCATAGCTTGAGTCAGATCAATGTATGTGATGTTGTAAAATATTTATTATTTATTTATTAATACCAAAATAATAATTAGTCACGTATTATCGTAAACACTACATTAATATGTAAATAATAAAGTCGCTTTTGCAACTGTCTGTCTATAAAACTACGCAAAGGATTTTGATGCAGTATTTTTAGTAGAAAGAACACCATGCTTAATACTGTACGCGTGCTAAGCCGTTGCAAGTTGCTATTTCACTCATAAAATCCTTCTCTTTTATACAAAGAAACAGACCAAAACAGTCTTAAGTACGGAGAAAGGAGTCCATTTTTCTTCTTTTTTACGGGAGGCTCCGTACTGGAGGCTCAATCCGGGAGAAAAGAGGGTTTAGAGGTTGGTAGTACACTTGTGACCGCACTGGTGCCGCTTTAGAGCCGTGGTGTCCATGGGCGGCGGCAATCGCTTACCATCAGGTGATCCGTCTGCACGTCTGCCACCTATCACAGGTTCTAAAGACATGGTTTGTGAGAGTGAAAATATCTCGAGTCACCGGTCATTAACACTTCGCTAGAATTAATTAAGCCTTTTGAAAACAATGTTCTTTGAAAATTTAATCCGTTAGTGGGCGCTTTTTGATTAATTAATATCTATACTTTAAAATAAACGGGCTATTTAATCATAAACTTTGTCAAATAGGTCCCAAAAGAACAATGTTTCCGCTTTATTAATCCGCTTCTTTTACGTAATTACCAATTAATCTTGTAAAACTCAGAGGACCTTTTTAATTGACTATTTTAGGTTAGATACTTACTTACTTCGCTGGCTATGATAACCATAATTCAGTTGGTCTGGTTACCTTATTAACGGTTGCGCAGGTCAGACGGCAGTCGCTTCATTGTAATTACCAGATTCCCCAAATCCTGAATCTAAAGTCTTAGTCTTTTTTTTTATGTAATAGGTGGCAGACGAGCAGACGGATCACCTGATGGTAAACGATTGCCGCCGCCCATGGACACCGCGGCACTAAAGCGGCACCAGTGGGGTCACAAGTGTACTGCCAACTTCTAAACCCCCTTTTCTCCCGGATTAAGCCTCCAGTACGGAGCCTCCGGTAAAAAAGAAGAAAAATGGACTCCTTTCTCCGTACTTAAGACTCTTTTGGTCTGTTTCGTTGTATAAAAGAGAAGGATTTTATAAGTCAAATAGCAACTTGCAACGGGTTAGCACGCGTACAGTATTAAGCATGGTGTTCTTTCTACTAAAAATACTGCATCAAAATCCTTTGCGTAGTTTTATAGACTTAAGCGACTTTATTATGTACATATTAATGTAGTGTTTACAAAAATACGTGTCTAATTATTATTTTGGTATTAATAAATAAATAAATAATATTTTACAACATCACATACAATGATCTGACTCAAGCAATTGTGTTATGGATAACAGAATCAACAGTGGGATTAGATAACATCCAGACCAATACGAAACAGACATATTCATGCACACAAATGTTTGTACTGTGCGGGGATCGAACCCGCAACCCTTGGACCAAAGACAGCGTTCACTAGCACTGTTCCAAACGGTTCGTAGTTAGCTTGTGCATTTCCTCTGTACCACATCTCCACATTAAAAATATATGGTCCATCGGCGATCCCCGGGAAACTTCGGGACGCCACACAAACTCCCGGAAGTTTGCTGTATTCGTAGTAAATATAAATACATCATCCTCAGAACACGGAAGGGAGCTGATCGATCACCAACGATGCAGTACACTCCGATACCGATATTTATAGTGGCACTTATTTCTTTAAGGTACAAATTCTTTTGTGTATTCAATAAAATGGAAAGTTTGGATTAAGAACTCCTGTAATTTGAATTTAGTAATTAACTTTTACTGCTAGTAGTTTCGTGACTAATTTTGTTATTAGTTCCAAGATTTATCAACAGATGGCGCTGAGACTTGATTTTTTTATGCTGCAAGCGAGTCACGTGATGGAAAGTAACCAACGCCACCCATGGTGCTATGTGTTGATCGCTTAATGTGTTGCTGGCCTTTTTAAAAATCCCTAAGTCGTAGCCGTCAGGAAATACCTACTCTCGCAGGCAAACCGTTCCACAGAACTGAGGTATATGGTAGAAAATTCCGCGAAAAACGCGAGTTACCTCACAAAAACGTCACTTAAGTTTTTCGCTTCTTCGGTTTATATATTTCATTTGTTGATATCTATAGAATTAACCCCTTGGTAAAAAACCGACTAGAGATAGTTCATTTTTCACAAATAAAAATACATTTGAAGTGGATTTCAAATATAAGTTTTTTACTGGTGTCGTTTTGTATGATATAGGTAAATACAAGTTACAGAGCGACGGTAGCTCAATGAATACGAACGCGCCTTCCACGCAAGTGGTCGAGGTTCGAATCCAAGCATGCACCAATGGTTTTTTTCAAATCTATGTGCGTATTTCTACCATTACCATCTGCCCAGCGGTGAGGGAAAACATTGTGAGGAAACCTGCACGTTTCGGAAAAAGTTTCTGAAACGTGTAACCATGATTCATTTGGTCTGGTTCCCCTGTTAAAGGATTGCGAAGGTCAGACGGCAGTCGCTTCATTGTAATTGCCCGACCCTCTCAATCCTGAATCATAGTCTAAGCGTACCCTGGGCTCCAAAGCGACAGCTTTGGACGCAACCGGCAATTACACGCTAAGATGAAGAAGGAGATAGGTTCATACAAGTTAACAACTTTAACAGTCAACATAATAACTATTAAGTACAAATTACGGCTGGTCCACAAGTTAAAGGTCGCTCAGCGGGCTATGGAACGAGCAATGCTCGTCGCCTCTCTCCGAGATCGAATCCGAAATGAGGTGATCCGGCAGAGAACCCAAAGTCATCGACATTGCTCACCGGATTGGTAAGCTTAAGTGGCAGTGGGCTGGCCATATTATCCGCAGAACCGACAACCGATGGGGTAAACGAGTTCTAAAGTGGAGACCGCGTCTTGGCAAACGTAATGTAGGGCGCCCTCTGGCTAGGTGGGGGGGACGATCTGCGCAAGATGGCTGGCAAGAGCTGGATGCGAGAAGCCATGAATAGATCACAGTGGCGAACAATTGGAGAGGCCTACGTCCAGCAGTGGACTGCGATAGGCTAATGATGATGATGATGATGAATCCTCTTAATAGTTTAATAATAAAAATACATTGATAAAAAACATTCTATTTATAACTAAATTGCTATGTAAAATACATTTTTCATGTTTTCTAGGTTAGATTCGTAACCAAAATTTAAGTTAGTTTGAATAATCAGCTGACAGACAGACAGACAGAGTTACTTTCGCATTTATAATATTAGTATGGATTTATTTCAGCTTCCTTTTTATTGTACAGACTGTATCTCCTAAGTACTGGACTGTATTTTTAACCTTTATTTAAGAAGTTTATGAAGAATGGAGGCCAGGTTCTATTGTGATGTGAGTGGAAAGCCCACTCGTAATAAATATAAGTATAGTTACATGAATAATAGCTCTTCCGATTGTTTGTTTTGAATGAAACACCTATTTAGGGGATATTTTAGTTTGTCATAAATATGATGATAACGATGACGAAGTTGAGTTACGGTAAAACATGATAATGTTTTTTTATAAACACTACATCGGTGGCAAACAAGCGTGCGGCTCGCCTGATGGTAAGCGATTACCGCAGCACTATGGCACGTTTGCAACTCCAGAGTACCTGCATTTTTGATATTTTTTATAGCAATCTTTTGCAATTTATTCTTAAGTAAATAACACACTTAAAAATTTCATCTCGTGAACCCACCTGAATACGAGATGATTTTTTAAGGTGACCGGGTAGAGCACACTAGCGCTGCCAATTGATTTTAATTTTTAGCTACTAAACCAGATTTATTTTAAACAATTCCGGGGTTACAACCTCTCGGCAAACACTTATACTATTTATTATATAACCATGCACAAATTTGGGGTCCGTTTTTGTACGCGAAAAATTGATTCACGCCAAAAGTGGCCGCTTTTGGCGTGAATCATTATTTCGCGTACGCGTTGGACCCAACATTTTTGCATGGTTATTTAATAAAAAGTATAAGTGATTGTCGAGAGGTTGTAACCCCGGAATTGTTTAAAATAAATTGAGGTTTAGTAGCTAAAAATTAAAATCAATTGGCAGCGCTAGTGTGCTCTACCCGGTCACCTTAAAAAAATCATCTCGTATTCAGGTGGGTTCACGAGATGAAATTTTTAAGTGTGTTATTTACTTAAGAATAAATTGCAAAAGATTGCTATAAAAATTTTAAAAATGCAGGTACTCTGCATTTTTGAAGAACTATTATTCATTTAAATATACTTATATTTATTATATCAAACCTCAAATCCTGGATCATGGAGTTATGATCTAAGCGTACCCCGTGCTCTGAACACGCTAAAATAAAGATTCCTAGTCCATGCTAATTGACTTCTCTTCATCTATGCATGAATTCCCGGTTGCGTCCAAAGCTGTCTTCGAGGAACTAAGGGTTCGCTTGGGCCATGATTCAGGATTTAAGGAGTCTGGTAATTGAAGCAACCGCCGTCTGACCTTCAGCTTTTAACTACTTTTAACAGGGGAACCAGACGAACTGACTCATTAGGTTATACGTTTCAAAAACTGATAGTATTAAAGGCTTATAGCGAATACGGGCCACTTGCGCGATGTAATCAGCGCCTAGCGCCATCTATTAGCGCACTGTTGAATGAAGTGCGGGCGGATCAGTAGTAAGTTATAATCTGAAAGGAAACTTAGAAGCTGTGATACCAGAATTAGTTTAGAGGTCACACAACTTCACAAACTGAACATAATGAAACAATATAATTTCTCCGTCAAAGCAGAAAGCAAGATACACCGCAAAATAATCCCGTTAGTCGCGGCCACAGTCGAGGGCGTTTGTTATTGGAACAGTTTCTTGCAGGAACAGTTTGTTGTGGGAACAGTTTGTTGTGGGAGTAGTTGAGGGACAAGACTCGGACGGGGTGAGAATAACTAAAGACGTTATAGAGTTATCGCTCATGATATTGGTGAAAGTACAGGATTAGAGTTTGGCGAACATTTGAGTGAGCAAGTTGAGTTGAGCATAGCTGACACATACGTCATACTTGTGAACAGGTGCCACCTTTGGGGACTGGTCTGCTTCGGTTTACCTCATAATATTTATTTTATTATTATTTCCTTTATTTTATTTTGTGTAACAATTGAACTGTATGGCTTGGTATGATGATGACACAACATTTTATGAAAGTTTGGCGATTAAAAAGAGTAACTGGCGAGTTTCTTGCCGGATCTTCTCGACCAGAAACAACTTTCCGAGCCGGTGGTAGAATCACATTATGTTTATTTATTTCTTTAGTATATTTTATGTATCAACATATATGTATTAACATGTAAAATTATACATAGGTACTTATAAATAGTTTTAAGTCATTCAAATGTATGACGATTTGTAAGTGCTGTGTACAAGCAAATAAATAATTATTTTAATTTGAATTGAATTTGAATAGAGTTACAGTATTAGCCAGTGTATTGACCAATAGAGTCCGCACCACGAAACAAATCTCGCGGCGAACATGACACTAAAATTTTTGATGCCTTGTGTCTATGTACATAGAGCTCAAATTTGAATGTTGATGGCGACTGAGCGTGCTTTTCACGGTACTTATTTGGTGGCGCGGACTCCAACCCCCTTATTACAAATCGCGACCTAAGGATAGTCCCGGAACAAAACTAGTGTGAGCCCGTTTTAACATCGCGTGTTGGAACGGGTTGACGTCAGCTTTAGTACGGTATTAAATTTAGATCGTGATTTGTAATAAGGTGGCAAATGTTCTAATTTATTACAGTTCAGTAGATTTCATTCTATTGATGTCATTTAATGTGTGCTGATAGATTCGAAAATGTATTGTATTCGTATTAGGACATCGACTCTTTGTCGTTTACACGTACTCGAACCATTTTGTTCAAAAAATATTTTGTGCGCGGTGAAACATATAACAAATATAAACAAGCAAACAAATTCTGTAACTAAACAAAGGCACGGACCATATCTGTGGTATGTAATTTACCATAAAAAATCATTTTGCTCGGTATCTATATTATCACTCAATTTATCATGTTTACAACTTTATTTTAAAAGATAAACGAGTAATCAATTTCGCATTTTACCGAGCAAATGCACGAGAAATAATAGTTTATTATTTCAAAACAAGAAAGCCAAGGATCATAACACAATACAACTTAGTTTTAGTCCAGAATAATTTCTTAGGAGTAAAAATTTAATTATGTTCACCGTCCTTTCAAACAGTGTGTCTCAAACTCTCAAAGCATAAGATTCAACTGCATCCCGTTGATTATAAGTTACAGTATACTTGTCCTTCTTTAACGACGTTAGAGCGAGGGAGATAAATATCTGCGCCAGATTAAAATGCGGTTTGTTTGTTGAAACTTAGATTAAACGGGGATCTAAAACTGATTACAGTGTAATCCCGGATATTTTACTCGTTGATTTTGTTAGTAAGTATTTTAATTATCTGCTTCTAGAAGTGTTTAATGTGCTTACTCGTGTAGATAAAATATAAGCAAACATTTGCTTCTATATCACAACTAGTCGCCTGCTTTTACTTCGTTTTGGGACCTTATAAGTTCCAAATTGTACCAATAAATGACGTTAAGTGTAAGTATTGGCCGTGTGGTCCCCGGCAGAGTAGAATAGGCCACCCTCACTCTTACCGAGGTGTTGTAAAAGGCGACTAAGGTAAAGCTGCTGGCATGATCATCCAGAGAAGGAAAACTCTGCATTTATATCAAAACCCTCGCCAACCCGTCTGCCAAGCGTGGTGAGTATGGCAATTACCCCTCATGTGATTGAGGGAGGCCCGTGCCCCAGCAGTGGGGACTTAAATGGGCTGATGATGATGATGACGTGTAAGTAAGTTAACATTTATTGACCACATATAAGAATTACAGGAATATAACACATAACATTTTATAGATATTGCATAGTAATACTATATATAATTGGTCCATGGTAATACATAGAAAAGAAATAGTCAAACAGCCTGCCTTTGGTCCAGGGGTTGCTTGCGGGTTCGATCCCCGTACAGTTTAAACATTTGTGTGCGTGAACATGTCTGTTTTATTGGTCTGGATCTTTTCTATGTATTATACGGATTTATTCACAAACAGGCACGCCTACAGGTTGATAAAACTTATATCAACGTAATGAAAGAGATATCCATTAAAAATGAGCATGTAAGTATAGTACAAAAAAGCCGTTTGACCGTGGAAGAGCCACGCTTTGGTATGAATGGGCCGGCTAGACCGGAGTGATTCCACGGCCTCTCAGAAAACCGGCGTGAAGCACAGCACTGTTCTGTGTTGCGCTGCTAGAGTGAGGGTACCGGAATCCGGGGGAAATGGGGGTTCAATGGTTAGCAGCGCACTTGAGACTCCACTGGTGTCGCGGGTGTCCATAGGCGACTTCGCTTACCATCAGGTGATCCAACAGCTTGTCTGCCACCAACCTCATAAAAAACACATGTTTTTTGATATAATTATGTAACTGTCCGTGGTATAGTAACGCAACGCCATGAATGGGCCAGCTCACAGAAAATCGGCGTGAAACAGTAACTGCGCTGTGTTGGTACTGTCCTGCTGAGCGAGTGAGGGTAGCGTAGGCCTAATCCGGGGTAAAGAGGGTTTAAAGGTGTGCAGCGCTCATGTGACTCCTCTGGTGTTGCAAATACAGATACAAAAATATTTATTTGTACCAATACACAATTTACATAAAATGTATAAAACCCTGGCTGCCAAACTAGTATAAACTGTGTTATGGAAGCCAGTGTCTTCTCAAATTGATTGACAATTTGATTAGTACAACGTAATGCGATCGTCCATTGGCGGCAGCAATATCCTACTTACCATCAGGTGATGTGTCTGCTCGTTTGGCACCTACCTATCACAAAAATACCCCTACAATAAGGTTTTTCGGGTATGTCTGAACAATATTGTAATTTATTACGTTATCATCCGTTGGCAAGTCCGACTAGAGCTTTCCTGTTTTTTTTTTCATTGAACACCAATTAAGCACAACTTCAAATACCAATGAGCGAGCTTTGATTCGCCACTCGGCCCAGGTACCCACAAAAAGCTCCTGTTTACTCACCCAGGACTTCGGACCGCGTTTGAAAGCTCGAGTCACCCTGCCCTAGTAATTACGTTCTCATTCGAGCTTTTGAAGCTTTCCAGGTCAGAGCTTTAACTCTAGTCGGAAGTTGAGCCGCGTGACGTATTAATATTTGCCCTTTCATGTTTCATAACGAATTGTGACGGGACAGAGCTTTTTGTGTTTAGATTAAAAAGCTCCGTCTTATTGTGTTTGTACTCACAAATATTTGGGTTCGTTTTGTATAGGCGGGCTTAGTGAAAAATAAATGAGTATTTTAATGAGGATGATGTCATGGGTTCCTTGGGAAACTCACTAATACTGATTTTTTTTGTTATTTTGTGCGCATTTTAATTACTATGTACGCTGATATTATGAGAACCTTTTTTTTCCTCTATTTTAATTGCTGGCATTAATTAGGATAGGTACTTTTTTTTACATTATAGCGGACAAACGAGCAGACGGCACACCTGATGGAAAGTGATCACCGCCGCCTATGGACATCTGCAACATCTGAGGTAACACATATGCGATGCCGGCTCTTAAGAAAGTACTGTAAAAATGACCGTATAATAAGACACCCTGTATATTCTGACAGCCACATACCAATACAAAACTGCAAAATTGGCACAGCATACAACATATATGCACTGCCTGGTTATTTCTGCCCTTATTTTTTTGTTTTTCCTTTGCTTTGTTTTTTTCTGTATCTATTTTTTTTTGTTTGTTTGTTCTTTTGTAACTGATGTTGTACTCGTATATAATAAAGTGGTCGTAGAAGTGGTAAAAAAGATAATGTTATTTTCGTCAATGTTTGATAGATTGTAGTAACATGTTTTGTGGCTGTTTGTACATGCTTATAAACTTCCGGTAATCAAGCCCTAAATTCCCCTTACACTTAACATAGTGTACCCAGTTTGTTTAGAGTTTTTCCCATTTGACCAGCAGACAAACCGAGAGCGTGCTCGCTCCGCTCGCTCCGCTTCGCTCAGAATCCGTAATTAACCGCAAACAAAGGCCACTCATTACGAGCCGCATCCGCAACCCGCAACCCGCAACGGACCCACGTCCGCTCCTGATGTCCGTATACTAGTCGGGACTACCGTTTTTAGTGGACCGAAATGTTAGTAAGGTTTTCTTGACTCTAATGACCTAGTCACATAATCGGCCTTTACCTATGTAATTGCCGTTTTTCTCCTAGACACAAAAAGATGTATAACTCTTTCTAACCGACTTAAAAAAAGAGGTTCTAAATTTTATATTTGTTCGCCGGTAACTTTGCCATTCATGAACCGATTTAGATGATTCTTTTTTAGTTGGAAAGAAGATAGAATTGGTACCATGATCAGGATATCAGGATCTGATGGTGGGATCCTGGAAAAAATGAGGGGAACTCTCATATTTTATAGGGACTTGTAATGTTTTTGTATCTTTTTTCAAAATTACACCAGTATTTACGCCTGTCTGTATTAATTTTGTGGCTCTGCTGATGATGGAAGGTCAACTCCTCAACGGTAAGGAGTTAAAGGTTAAACTCTTTCAATACTGTGCTCACAATTAGTTTTTTAGTTATTTGGCGAGGGTACTGTTATAAAATGTTATTTGAGGTGTATAAAGTGTAAAAAATATTATTTTACACTTTTTAGATCGTGGTTATTGAAGGCGGTTTTTTTGCAGATTTTTTTAATAAGCTAAACGTCACCATATTATAATTTTATTTTGATTTAAGACTATATATTAGGGTTTCTATAAAAGAGAGATCAGATATTATTGTATTTGTGATGTCAAAAAAATATTTGAAAGTTACCCTTTTTTGAGTTGGCAGAATTGACGATTTAATCAATAATAACTTTTTAATTATTTTTACATGTTACTGAAGTTGTACATCAAAGCACAGTTAATTATAAAGTAGTAAAAAAAAGTTAGTATGGAAAATAGAACTTTTAAGAAAATCGCCATACAAAAGGGCAATTTCCTATTTAACTTTTTTAGGGCAGACGAGCAGACGGATCACTTGATGGTAAGCATGACACCTGCAACACCAGAGGAGTCACAAGTGCGCTGCCGATCTTTTAAAAAGGACTCTTTTTTTAAAGGATAGCAGGAAATACTGCATTCCGGAAAACACCGCAGGTGATATTTTATTCCATAGTTATGACTGGACTTAATGTCTCTATTTTCCCTAGATGATGCATTGCGTTTTGTGAGGCCCCAGGTTAGTCCTAGAGCCTTTGCTTCTGCAATAATAGTCCGCCGCCAAATTCTAACCTACTTAAAATAAACGACCTCTTATTCTTTTATAGTCATTAATATCAATCTGCAATTTATCTTAACATCAAACTTAAAAAAATATATTATTTAGTTACAATTTGGGGGTTTTCAAATCGCGAGTGAATAGGTATCTTCTAGGTAATCGTGCTACATCTTAGACCATATTATCACTTACCATCAGGTGAAATACCTATCTACAATAAAAATAAAAAAATTGTATTTCCCAATGGAACGTGCATTTTCGTGATTAATGCGGATTTTTGCGGGCTCTCGGACCCGGCATTGTCAAGCAATTTTAACATATTAAATAGGGCCTGCCTCCACCGGGCAGTGAGTTATAATTATTCATAGCCAGAAACTACTGTAGGAGTGGGAGTGGTAATGTTTTGGCACAGTGGGAGATATAAGATGCGATTGGAAGGGTATGCTTGACGGTGAAATTACTTGGAATTGAAGTAGGTTTCAAATTTTATATATTTACTACAGTATATGATTTTTAAATTAAATGCAAAGCTCAAGAAAGAAAAATACGTGAAGCTTATGCTTTTGTGCTTAAAACCTTATGATTTTGTGTATATGATGTTGTGAAACATTATTATTATTTTGTATCTCTCTTGCGGAAAATGGACAACATTTCAAAATTGCTAAGCTCTGAAACAAAAAATACCTATTCTTTGTTTAGTTTTCCGCTGCTCGAATATATATTTATTAATATTTTATATTGCTTATTTACTGAGAAAAAAATTAAAAACTAAAAAACGTAAGATGACGTCATCGGACGGCAGAATGTAAAATATTTCTTTGCTTAGTACATTATAGTTTTAAATTTACGAAATGCCAAACCCATGACATGTAACTGTCAAAAAAAAGACAACTTGTCAACGTTGAATGTATGAATGACGTTGACAATGTTGACACTAGTATTATTTACCTTTGACAGTAGTACCTTTTTTTTATTAAAACAATGATAAGCAAAGGAATATCGCTGTATTCAGCCGTCCGATGACGTCATTTGGCGCTTACGTCTATTTAGAATATAAAGAATTTCAATAATTATTTTATGCATGAAAATGGCCAAATTTTGAAAAAAGAAAAAATATGGGTTTGTTCATTTTATGTCTATTTTCATATAAAAAAACAATATGGACATGTTAAAAATATGAAATGTTGTCCATTACGGCACAAGGCCGGAGATTTACTTTTATTGATGAATTGTGTCAATTTTTACCTTTCCGAATCGCGGTCTCCAGTCAAGGACTTTACGGCTCCAACTTCTGTTTTATCTTCTACTATTTCTTTCTAAAAGAAAAATCTTTTTATTTGTTAACTGTAACATGTGTACACTTTAACGACCCGTTTGGATCAGTGGTAGTGAACGCTGCCTCTGGTGCAAGGGTTGCGGCTCGATTCCCGCACAGTGCAAACATTTGTGAGCATGAACATATCCGTTTGTAGTGGTCTGGGTGTTTTCTATATATAAGTACGTATTTACAAAAAAAAAGTATTAAATATTATTTTTGTAATCCCACTATTGATTATTATTTCCGTAACACAGGTGCTTGAGCTACCTATCTCGGAGTCAGATCAATGTATGTGATATTGTGAAATATTTGTTTATTTATTATAATTAAGGACCTGTTAGTCTAGTGGTTAAATTACCGGGCGGTGATTTCAGGGTCCTGGGTTCGATTCCTGGGACTAGCGAAAAGTATGATTCAAATTTTTCGAACATAGCTCAGGTTTGTGATCACCAATCTGCATTTGGCAAGCGTGGTAAGTAAGCCTAATCTCATCATAGTAGCGATAACTTGATTTCTTTGATGGAGGCCTTTGCCCTGCAGTGGGACAATTTATAGGCTTTTTACTTTTTCATAATTATATCCAGGGAATCCACCCTTCCAATTAATCCGCTTACCCTCGCCTCGCTTGCCCTGGACGGTCGCCGGCGATTCCGCAGAATACTAAGTGCCTGGCGTAATACTCATCCCTGTGTATTATTCATACGGGGTGCATTTTAATTCATTTTAATTCCACTCGCTTTGTAGAGACGTTTATTAATATTAACTTCCGTGACGGTTCGTATTACTTGTAACGGCAACTTTGTTGGATTAGTTGGGTTAAATATTTTATTAGGTGTAGAAAGTAATAAAGCAGGCGGTTCGTCGTTGTTCCGGTAGATGGCACTATGCATTTTTGCATCGCGCAAGCAAAGCGTGTCACCGGGACAATGACCTCGGGCCGCCTGCCTATGTATGGCAGTTCAAAAATAGAACTCAATATGTCATAACGGCACTGGTCTTTATTTTCTACTGTCTCCCTGCCTTATCTATTTATCATTTCAGCCAATAGACGTACATTGCTGGACATAGGTCTCTCCCAATCATTGAATACATATACTCTGACGAGCCCCCAATGTTCTCCACACAGATCGGTCTTGTGCCGTCCGCATCCAATGGATTCCGGCGACCTTCGCCAGTTAGTCATGTCTGATGTCCCATTTGAGTTGGGATAGGGTTGTAAACGAAATGCTCTGTTGTAATATCTTGAGATGACTAGGACCAAGTTCACCAACTTTCCCAACGACAGTACACTTTAACCGTGCTTTAATAATACTATCAGTGGTTCAAGCTACGGTTAAAATGTGGTTACCGTTGCTTTAAAGTTGCTGAACTCGGCCCTTAATAGTTTTGTTGACTTACTTCATTCTAACGGAATAAAATTATAATGTATTGTATTCTGTCCCCCCACCTTACCCTGTTCTACCGCCTTCCCCAACGAACAACCACTTGTTAAGTTATCCGAATCAGTCAAATTACTTCTATTGACTTTTATAATGTCACATCATTTCAGCCAATAGACGTCCACTGCTGGACATAGGTCTCCCCCAATATTCTTCACACAGATCGGTCCTGTGTCGCACGCATCCAATGGTTCCCCGCGATCTTCACCAGATCGTCGGTCCACCTTGTGGGGGGCCACGGCTGCAACAATGTCACATACCTATTTTAAATGGAGGAAATTTTACAGATTGACACCCAACGTGTGGCTCATTCATTAATCATTACTTATAAATGGCTTTCTTAATCACTACTTTGCATTAGAATAGTCAAAATGTCCGGAACACAAAACAAACCATAAAAAGGGGGTTTCACAGGTGTGCTCTGTTAAAAAGAAAGTAAATAATAGCAAGTAACCCCGTCCAATTTACAAACCCTATTTAGTACGTTTTGTTTCGTTTTAAAATAACATAGAGACCTTCAAGAGAAGAGCGTTCTCTTTTAAAAAGGCAGGCTACACATATTACACAGTTATTTCTGATTACGCGGAAGTTCATGGACGGCGTTGATTACTTTCCATCAGGTGACTCGCTTGCTCGTTTGTCCGCCACTAGCATAAAAAAAATACTTACCCTAAAATTCTGTTGCCGTGGGAGAGCCATGCTTCGGCATGAATGGGCTGCCTCGACCGGAGTGATACCAAGGCCTCACAGTACCCTTACCATGAATTTGAAAAACTCTTCTCTCTATCGAAAACTATCGCTTTGTCCCTTTCATTGTGGTGCATGTGAATGAGACAGAGCAATAGTTTTGGATAGCGAGGATAGCATTTCAAACTCATCGTAACGTCTCAGAAAACTGGCGTGATGCTTCACGCCAGTCAGTGACAACGCAGTACTGCACTGCGTTGTGTTTCACTGCATGAGTGAGGGTACTGGAAGCCCAATCCGGGGGAAAGGGGGATTGAAAGGGCGCTCTTGTGGATCAGGTAATCTGTCAGCTCGTCTCCTACTTACCTACTCTACTGTATGTTTTGTTTCGTATTAAAATTACTAACCCTTAAATTCTGTTGTCTGATATCTGTAACACAAGTGCTTAAGGTGACGGGTAGGGCACACTAGCGACGCCAATCGATTTTAATTTTTGCTTCTAAAATGGATCTATTTTGAACAATTTCAAAACCCCTTATACTATTTATTAAATAACCATGCACAAATGTAAGGTCGGTTTTTGTACGCGAAAAATTGATTACATCCGGTTACTAGATAAAAATTAAAATCGATTGGCGTCGCAGTGTGTCCTACCCGTCATCTCAAGCTACTTAGTACGGAATCAGGTGAATGAATGAGATGTTATATGAGTTTATTTTTTATCGTTAATACCGACCATAAAAATAAACTCCCCTCCCTACCCCCAAACCACCACAACACACCTGCAAATCCCGACACATGACCAACTGATCAAGTCTACCATAAAAAGCGTCAGCCGTCGAGGGTTGATAATCGAGATGCGACACATAATACCCCGCGTTAAAAGGGTCGGTGTAATGGACCAATTGGCGGTTAATTACCCGTGGTGGGTCTGACAGACCCGCCTACTTTTTGTAGGGTTACAGTGTAAAGGTATTTAGTAGGAGGATGTTTCGAAAAGTGTCTGCTTTCTACTAAAAAACAATGTAAGTAAGCAGCACGATAAAAATCCATACTGTAGCTTCCTACAATATGAATTCCTTCAAACGAATCATGAAGAAGCATCTCGCGGGCCAGTATGACGGTGCACACCGAGGTGATGCCTTGACATCGCTTCCGTTGTAATTGCAACGTAGGCTCTTTTCTTGCTTACAATTAGGCGAACCTGGTGGCTTAATTTAAAGCCGTCCCGTAACGAACGAGGATATACCTGTCGCATCCAAACAAACTTGACACACAGCGCGCTTAAAAGAGTGAGAAACTCCGATTCGGTCGTAACGTCTGCTTTAAATTAAGCTCTCTGATCCAATAAACTTACTGTGCCACTGAAATAAAAATACGACGCATTAGATACAGTATATTTATCTTGATGAAGGCGATGCTGAGGAGAGCCGAATAAACTGTCTCATTATATAAAAAATAAATGTATAAGCACTCAATAATATTACTTACTTTTACTATTTTCTTTACTACAATCCTTTGTGGGTCTTGACCTCTTTTACTATGAACTGCCAAGCGCGACGATTCCTGGCTGTCCTACTCCAGTTCTTAAACTTTTTCATCACCTTAAGATCGTCTTCGATGCAATCACAACTTCTCTTCTCAGGCCTTACCTCTGGTCTCTTTTGCAGCGGCTTCCAGTCGTTCATCGTTTTTGGTGCTCCGCTATCCGCTTTGTGTATTCTCTCAACATGTCCTGCCCATCAGAGACGTTGCGACTTGATAAATCTGACGATTGTTTCATGGTGCTTAAGTGCCTCCAGTTCATGGTTCATCCGAATACGGCATTCTCCTGATAGGCCCAAACACTTTGCGTAAAACTTAAATAAATAAATATTTCATAACATCACATACATTGATCTGACTCCGAGATAGGTAGCTCAAGCACCTGTGTTACGGATATCAGAATCAACAGTGGGATTACAAATATATATAATACTTTTCTTTTGTAAATACATACTTATAATACGTAGGAAACACCCAGACCAATACAAACAAACATGTTCATGCACACAAATGTTTGTACTGTGCGGGGATCGAACCCGCAACCCTTGGACTAAAGGCAGCGTTCACTACCACTGTTCCAAACGGGTCGTCAAAAATTTTCTTCTCAAATACAGCTAGTCTCTGGATTTCGGTAACTGTGACCATATCTCTCATCCATAGGTGATGGGGCGGATTATGGCTCTATAGATGGACAGTTTGGATTTTGAGATAAATATTTTTCGAGCGAAGTGTACTTGTAATGCTACTGTTAATTTGTACACTGTATGGTTACGAGAGAGTGCGATTTACACGGGTCGACACGCTGTGTGAAAAAAGATTGCAAAAATTTGCATAAGAAAGATTAAACGAAAAGGGGCTACGGGCATACATTAAACTAGGGAAGTGTCGGGTCGAAAAGGTGCCAGTACTGTTAGGGTGTAAAACGGGGGAGATTTTAAATTCTTTAGAAATTACAACTAATGGGTGAAAAAAAAGCCGTTCATTGCTGTCTCAATATCTGTGCGTCGGTTTCGCAGTGGCTTGAGGTCGTTTTTTAAAACAACGTTTGCGTTTAAGTTCCCGGCTTCGATCCCCAGGTCGGGCTAATATTAATACCTGAGTTTTTCTGTATGCTCATAGCGTGTCTGCCTGCCTCTCTGCCTCGGATAGCACGTTAAGGTGACGGGTAAGGCACACTAGCGACGCCAATCTATTTTAATTTTTAGCTACTAAACCGGATCTATTATAAACAATTTCGAGGTTACAACCTCTTGGCAAACACTTACACTATTTATTAAATACTTATACTAAACCTTTGGATCTGCTTTTGTACTCGAAATTTGAATTACCGCCAAAAGCGGCCACTTTTGGCGTGAACCAGTTTTTCGCGTACAAAAACGGACCCAACATTTAGATAGATAGATAGATACACTTTATTGCACAAAATTTACAGATCTTAGTCTAATATTATACTAAAACAATTTAGGCGGTCTTATCGCTAATAGCGAACATTTGTGCATGGTTATTTAATAAATAGTATAAGTGTTTGCCGAGAGGTTGTAACCCCGAAATTGTTTGAAATAGATCCGGTTTAGTAGCTAAAAATTAAAATCGATTGGCATCGCTAGTGTGCCCTACCCGTCACCTTAAGCTGTTGGTTTTCGGTCGTGTGACTTTGGTGTCCCATAGAAACATGTGGGTAAGGGAATAGTGAGTGCAATTGTGTTTGCGCACACACTTGAGGACTATAATATATCCTGCATCGGTTGGAGGATATAATTATTATTTCTTCTAGTTATCGTGTAAGCTCATAAGTCCTTCAAGCACATTAGTGTTTGTGTGAATAAGAGTACTATAGTAATTGGGGGAATGAGGGTTGCAAGTTTGGCAGCGCACTTGCGACTTCACTGGTGATGTTTATGAGCAGCATCAATTGATTACTATCAGGCGATTTAATTACTTAAACTATCACATGAACATGTTTTATTAGCAAAATTGTTGTTACATAATACTATCGTGTAGTGTAAACGGTACTTATTACGATTTAGCTAATCGTTATGTCGGTATGTAAAGGGTTTAAGTGGCCGCAATTACTGGTCTATGTGGCCGAGATTAGCTTTGTTTGTTGCCCTGACAATTGTTGTAATATTAGGAAAGGGAACCCTCAAAATCATTTTCATGTTAAATGTTGCCTTCGAGCTGACCGTATCAGTCGCACTCACAAAAAGGAATAGTTCAAGAAGAACGAGATCTCATGTTGAGAAAAGCCTTTTACTCTATACGCTCTAACTCTATAAAACTGAAATTTAAAGTAAAAAAAAAGTAAAGTATCAGCCTATAAACTGTCCCACTGCAGGGCTAAGGCCTCCATCATAGAAATCAAGTTATCGCTACTATGATGGGATTAGGCTTAATCACCACGCTTGCCAAATGCGGATTGGTGATCACAAACCCAAGCTATGTTCGAAAAATTCGAAACATACTTTTCGCTCGACCCGGGAATCGAACCCAGGACCCCGAAATCAAGGCCCGGTACTTAATCCACTAGACCATCAGGGCAAATTTAATGACTATATCTTAAATCACAATTTGTGGTTAGATAATGCCATAGTTTTAAAACATTAATAAGATTATGAATGGTTTGGTTATAGCAATCTTTTGCAATTTATTCTTAAGTAAATAATGCACTTAATTTTTTTTCAACAGTCGTCAGGTGGGGTTCGAACCCACGATCTTTTGCTAAATCGAGTAAGCTACCGAAGACCTTGGTATGTGGACATTGGTATATTAACTGGTGGATAAAATATTTGTAACAATATTTCCTTTGGATATTTGTAGGTACATACAAATATTGATGAAACTATCGTCGGCTCACGGCGAAGCAAAAAGCACTTACAAAATTTGTCGACATACCAAGGTCTCCGGTAGCTTAGTCGGTAAAATAGTTGCTCGGTTAGCAAAAGATCGTGGGTTCGAGTCCCCCTGAAGACTGTCGAAATATTTTTAAGTGCTTTATTTAATTTGTTAGGTATTTCAATTTGACTATGAGCATTACTTTTATGAAATGACCCCGAATATCCAAATCTACGTGACTCTAAAGTATATGTTACATGAGTAAAATAAAATGTATTTATGTGATGAATCAACATTCATTTGGAATGTTTTTTCATATTCTTATAATAGCATATTTTATAATGGCAAAAGCCATATTACACAGTTAATGATTACTTAAATGACAAGAATTTGTGGAAATGATAAACTGTTCGCCTACACCCATGATACTGAACTTACAAAAATTTTGGTGATTAAAAAGAGTAACTGGCGAGTTTCTTGCCGGATCTTCTCGTCAGAATCAACTTTCCGATTCCGGTGGTAGAATCACATTATACTTTTTCATTTATTAGTATATTTTTTGTATCGACATATATGTATAATTACATGTATAATATACATAGCTATTATTTATATTTTCATGTATGACGTTTTGTAAGAGCTGTATATAAGCCTATGCAAATAAAGTACTTTTGAATTTTGTTTTTTTTTAAATTCCAAATTGTACTTACGAACTTTTAGATCCTGAGGCAGCGTCATTATCAAATACGTCATCAGGCCAGTCGCATACATTCTTAAATTAGAAATTCGAATGATCGACAATATGTTCCAAATATTGTTTTTTTTTTTACAAGCCAATACAATCTCTTCTTTTCCTTAGCTTCTCTCAGAGAAGCGATGCTATTGACTCTTGACACATTTCTCACAATATATCCTTTTTTGAAACCCACTTAGAGGTGATACCCGATAGTGAATGTATGTAGTATGTGTCTAGTGGCTTATGAAGTGGCAGGGTCACCCCTGTTATCTGCGCCACTGATCAGGTGATCCCTTTTCAAATAAAACAAACCTGTTACTTAATCCATAACGGATGGGCACTTATCCTTCCAAACTTCAATGGTATCGAAGAACAAATACACAATCTTTGATTACAAACCTTTTTCCGCCCTCATGTCAATTGGCACAATGATACAGCGCAACAGCTTCCAACAAAGAGTTAGTAAGACGACCGCGTGTAGACGGATCAATACAGGGCTAAAATTATAACCGGCAGACGCGGGCACGTAGCGCCGAAATGTGTAATAACAGACGCTGTGACCTACTGGGTCAACCCTGTATCACACTTGTGTTGTGCTGAATCGAGGATAATTTATTGAAAAATAACTGACGCAATTTTTTTTGCCTTTAGAAATTAATATGATGGGTTGGCCGTGTGGTCCCCGGCAGAGTAGAATAGGCCACCCTCACTCTTACCGAGGTGTTGTAAAAGACGACTAAGGTAAAGCTGCTGGCATGATCATCCAGAGAAGGAAAACTCTGCATTTATATCAAAACCCTCGCCAACCCGTCTGCCAAGCGTGGTGAGTATGGAAATTACCCCTCATGTGATTGAGGGAGGCCCGTGCCCCAGCAGTGGGGACTTAAATGGGCTGATGATGATGATGATGATGGGTTGTACCAAATCGGATTTTTTTTTATGTGATAGGTGGTAGACGAGCAGATGTATCACCTGATGGTAAGCGATTGCCGCCGCCCATGGACACCCGCGACACCAGTGGAGTCACATGTGCGCTGCCAACCTGCGTATTGGGCCTCCGGTACCCTCACTCACGCAGCGAAACACAGCACAGTGCTGCTTCACCCCGGTTTTCTGTGAGGTCGTGGTATCACTCCGGTCAAGCCGGCCCATTCATTAGATTAGCAGATTTTTTTGAAAGAACTCTGTACTTTATATTTCAGCTTATAAACTAATGTATTTATTTGTGAGCCTTAAAAGGTTCCATCATAAAATTCAAGTCATCGCTACTATGATGGGATCAGGCTTAATCACCACGCTTGCCTAATGCGGATTGGTGATCAATAACCCGAGCAATGTTCGAAAAACTCGACCCAGGAATCGAACCCAGGACCCTGAGATCATGGCCCGAAACATAAACCATTAGACCAATAGGGCGTTTAGATGGGATAATCAAAAATGTTAATTTTACTTAATAATTATATACGATTCGATTACTTTTGCAATTTATAGCATTTTTATTTACGAACAAATACTCTAGCGTAGGCGTTTTTTCACTCTGCTTTGTTCTGTGGCAGTGGCATCACTTCATTTTAAATTCTTCGTGTGCTTTGCTTCTAACAGTTTACCAATGGTAGTCAAACTCAACACAGGTTACACTGTCGTCAAATGCAAGAATCAACACCGATCTCAACCAAACCGGATATTCCGCTCGAAAAGCCAAGAATAGCGAAAATTATACAAAATCCGAAATCGCACCTTATTCGGTGGTCTAACAAATTCCGCCCGGATACCTGGTGACTCGGATCTGCCGGGCCGGAACCGAATTAACTCCGGTTTAGCTAATTAACCGGATTTCGGGTTAGCTCGTCGTTTGCGGGGTTTTTTGCTTGTTTGAACTGATTTAAACTGTTTAGTAGTGTTTCAATGCGGATTTGTGTTGTTGCAAATGATACATTTTAATTGTCAACGTATAAATATTTAGTAACAATGTACTCGTGTGTATTTAACACGCTTTTATCGATGTACATACTCTAATTAAGGAGATTAATATCACTCGTACCAAAAAGGCGTACTAAACGAAAACCGAAAAAAAAATGCTTGCGGGCTACAATCGACGCCCAGTGCCATCTATTAGTATATTTTGTATCTAATATATTCAGCAATGGAACTGAGTATCGCAAAATGAAGTCCCAAGACGATGTGCGAACCTTTCCTCACTTCCTTTTGGGACACATGGCCCATCACTAGTCTATAAAAATCACAAAAAAAGACGGATCACCTGAGAGTAAGCGTTTGCAGCCGCCCATGGACTCCCGCTGCGCTGCCAACCTTTAAACCCCCTTTTCCCCCGGATTGGGCCTCTGGTACCCTCACTCAAAAAGCATATAACAGCACAGTGCTGCTTCACGCCGGATTTCTATGAGGCCGTGGTAGTTTGACTCCTACTGCAATATTTCTTACTTCATTAAAATTAGGAAAAAAAAAACAGAACTTCATTCAAAAATAACGAAGACGGATCCCCACTCCTCAATTACACACACCTGATTAAACAGGTTTATCAAACTCCGACCCCGGCAGGTGTCGCGAACCATTTTTCCCCCGCTATGATTGATGAGCCCAAGATTAAGCTGACAGTCCCAATCCGGCATCTAATAATGATCTGCTTAATTACAGTGACTTATCACTAGGATTAAGTGGAATATCTTATACGAGGGGTCCGTAATATGAGGGACCAGGTTTGAATCCGAGCATGCACCTCTGGATGTTTCAAATCTTTGTGCGTTTTTCTACCATTAGCTCAGGGTGAGGGAAAACATGAGAAAACATGCACGTTTCAACTTTGGACGCAACTAGGAATTACATGGTGAGATGAGGATCAAGGTTTATATGAAGAAGCATTTAGGATTATGTGTGCATTGACGAGGAAAAGATTGGGTGGGAGACCTAATAACTTATAGAAGAGGCACAAAATTAATAGGTGTGGCTTTTCTGGTAGAGACTTCATCGTTTTTTTCATTGCTGAGGGTACCTAAAGCCTCTAGCGATAAGACCTCCCAAATTGTATGCTGAATATCTATATTTTAAGTTTTGTGTGTTGTGGGGGATCTATCTATCTATGTAATGTATATATACAATGTTAGTATTTTCTTTTAATAAGATGATGTAGTGAATGTTATGAAATATTACGGAGTAGTGATGCTTTTGTTTTTAAGTGTTAAATTATTATTTCAAAACAGTTATTTTTATTATTTAATTAGTATGTTTTAATGAATATGTATTTATTCTTCTTTTCTTTGATTACAGGTATGTCACTACACAATTCAAAGTTAGTGGGTAAGTTTGATGTGTCCCTCAGAAGTGTTTTTTGTATCTATATTAAAATATCACATACTCAACCATCTTAGTATAAAGTAGGTATTGTTAGACATTACATCTCTTACTAAGCGCCACTTGAAATGTCAATAAATTCACGTTTCTTGATTATTGTCGTAATAGCAAGTAAAACTAAAATAATAATAAATATTTCACATCATCACATACATTGATCTGACTCCGAAAAAGGTAGCTAAGTCAAAGTAAAGATATGAATATAGCTGACAGCTAAGGAACGGAACTTCTTGCCAATGTCTGTTTTCCGGACCAAGGCAAGAGTGAACAGGCATCTTCTAGGCGCGTTACACCGTAGACCTAATCGTCACTTTCTAACAGGCGAGATTGTGGTCAAGCGCTGGCCTATAGTTCATGAAGAGAATAATTAAAAAGCTTTCCATTTTAAATTAGTACTCGTATAAGGTATAATGTATTTTCATAGTTAAATCACATTGCAAATAACTACTCAGTCCTAAAGTATACAGACAAGCAAAGCCTTTGATGTCGGAGAGCGTATTGAAAGAACTGTAATCTACTCGTCCGGATCGGCCGAATGAATCGAAACGGATCTTTTGGGTGCGTATGTTGGAAACTGGTTTGGTATGCTTTCATCATTTTGATTTAAAGCATGACTTTATAGGTTTTTCCTAGCCTATACTGTCCCACTGATGGGCAAAGGCATCCCCCAAATCTCTTCATTGCTCTCTATTCAACATTAGTTACCCTTGATCCTCTAGAACTGTGACGGGATATAGCTTCCCTCAGCATCGCGCACGCGCTCGCGCACGCACACGCACGTACACACGCAAACACGCACACACACACACACGCACACAAACGCGTCAAACTTATAACACCCCGTCGTTTTTGCGTCGGGGGTTAAAAACAATCAAAGACAAACCATTATACCTTCAAGAAAATAGCGTATTCCTTCTTCTGGTGATGCAGTTGTATTACGTATAAGCCGAAACTTGACCACAATCTTAACAAAATTGGAAATTCATCTATAGGATTGAGCTTTAAAATGTTTAACAATTTACCTCAAAAAACTATTGATTTACCCGTACATAAGATAAAGTTACACGTAAAAAACTGTCTAATGCAGAAAGGCTACTATCTAAGATGATTTTTGATTTTGATTTTGAATCTCACCTGATGGAAAGTGACGATTAGGTCTCGGTTACCCTAGTTAGCCTATAAGATGACTGTTCGCTCTGTGTCCATCCATTTATTACCATTAGGTGAATCTGCTCGTCTGTTCTCACATAAAAGACAAACGACAGCACTATTGGACCAAACAAAAATACACCAACCCATGATCCCTGAAAGTAACATTCGCCCTTACGCGACCGACCTCAAAGCGGTTAATACGCCACTCAAAGACATCCGGAACTCAGTTTCCAATTACCGGACAAGTGGAAATATAATCCGGGTGTAAAAATGTGTATTGGAGGGTTATTCTCTTTAAGGCGGTGTTCTTTTGTATCGGAATGGTAGAAAAATATCGTTAATGTCGCCCATGAGTATCTGTTTTTTTATGCTACAAGCGATTAACGAGTAAACGGGTCGTCAGATGGTATGTTATTACCGACCATGAGCCGGAGCATTCTTGTACTTGTTGAAGGTCCTCTTCAAGAGATCAGAATATATTTCTTACTTTTGTCGTTTTCTTCTGACTGTGGTAAATAATACACTTAAAAAATTCACCGTAGGGCTCAGGTGGGACTCGAACCCACAACCTTCCACAGTCCGGGTGGCTGCACTAACCATTTATGCTATCCGAACCCCTTGCTAAGACGACGAATTTTGTAAGTGCTTGAATCGTCATGAGCCGACGATAGTCTCATCAATATTGTAGGTATACTTTACAATATCCAGTGGAAACATTGTTACAAATATTTGACCACCAGTTAAGATGAAACTTAAGAATAAATTGCAAAGATTTGCTATACCAAACACAATAATATTCTTCTGACTGAATCAAAATAAATAGATATATAGGTTCGGCTCTAGCTAAAATTGATATCGTAGATTCCTTGACCTACTCGGATGGCAATTTATCTTATGAAATCTCTCCCATACACGGTCAGTATAGTATTTCCCTGTCTAATGTCAAACCACGCCGAAAAGGACCTTCTAGAGACAATAATATATCTTTACCTACTTCGCTTCCCAGTCGTTTCCCTCATCATCATCATCATTAATTTACCGTTTGTCCCGGTGGCGTCCCTGTCGCTTCGGAGCCTGGAATTCGCTTTCTTGCTACGACTCCTCCACTTCGCATAGTCTTGTGCCTCCATTGTACTGGCATGCATGTCATCATTTACCACGCCAAGCCACACCTTTTTGGGTCTACCCCTTCTACCGGAACCTGGGGGTGGTGGCATGGCCAGACATTTGTTTCCCACATAGCTGTCCAGTTTTCGCAGGACATGACTGTATCAACGTAGGCTCTCCAGCAGTTTGTCTGCTATGTCACGGACGTGAAGGCGTTCACGAATGCGTGAGTTTCTCACGCGGTCTTTAAGAAATGAAATGGTTAAGGGACGTCGCGTGCCATAATCAAAAGGTCTTTCCGCGTAACTTCACACATCCACCGCAGCATATTGATTTCGTTGGTTTGAGGAGATCTCCACCAGAAGTTACCTTAATATTCCCACACACGTACAATTAACGTTATGTTTACAAACGCGGCCCGTGACACAGTTTAGCTGCCAGTAATCAGAGCGCTTCCATCATGGCGTACACTCTGAAATAATCTTTTTAAAAATTCAAAACGCCACCCGTTTCGGTTGACTCGCCAGACCGAGGGTTGAGTACCCCTGGATATTTCTTACCTTCAAATTTCAACTCTATTTTTTAAAACGTAAGGCTTAATATCGCTTGGTGGAAGTTTTTATTTTAAAATAAACGTTGTGCCAGCGAATGAAAGTGGTATTGCTAATTAAAAAAATGTTTGCGTTTCCTGCCACTGGGGCTGGGTGTTGCGCACTTTCTTATTAGGTTAAGGACCCTCCGTTTGCGATCTCTGCCTGTAATGAGGATCTAGGGTTTTCTGTGACTTTTTTGAATACTGGGATGGAAGTCTAATTGGTACATCTTGAATGAGATGCAACCGAATTCTTTTAGAATTCAGTTTCCGATTTCAGACTGTTTTTTACTGTTGCTAGAATTCAGAATTACACAAAGAGATAAATCTAACCTCCCATAGCGCCTTCCATGGATGCTCGTTACACCAGTAAAGTCACAAGTGGGCTGTCAACTTTTACAGTGCCTTTCAATCTCGATCGGGCCTGCAGTAACAGTTCGTATAGAAAAATACAATTTCTAAATGGTTTGTTTTAAAATTAAATTACCGAAGCGAAGCGAGGGCGCGCCACTAGTTATTTCATAAAATTGACCGCCTCGGTGGCGCAATGGTTAGTGGGTCGCTTAACTTTAAAGCGACGATTGCGCCTGGGGTCCCGGGTTCGATCCCCGGGTCGGGCCAAAACTTGTACCTGAGTTTTTCTGTTAAGAAATTCTCAGTGTTAGCCAGAAATCTGGAAGTTGGCGGTCTTGTACCCCCGTGAATCGAAAAGCACCTTAAGCCGGTCTGCGCCTGATCCCTCTTCGGTCGTGTCACAGTCGTGTCCCATCGACATATGGAGGGTAAGGGAATAGAGAGTGCACTTATGTCTGCGCAAACACTTGTGCACTATAATATGTCCAGCGTCGATGGCCGATCTCTGACATTGGACGCCATGACAGGACATTATTATTATTATTATTATTTCATAAAAAGAATGCTAAGATTTTGCTTATTTTAGATGCAGGTCGACAACAATACATCTATTGATTTTTTTTATACAATAGACTCTTTTGACCTCAATCTTGACCTACAAGTCAAGATGAGGTCAACGATAGGCTCTCCTTCTGAGAAGCTGTTCAGAGTACCTTTAAGACAAGGAGTGTCATTTAGAGGGGGAATGACCTGATTTTCCGAAAAAAAAACACGGAAACTCAAAAATGAGGTACTGGGTAGAAATGTCCTAAATAACTATTCTAATGATAGTGGCCATGAAAATTTAAAACAATATAATTTAAAAACGTCCTTCAACCGATAGTTCGACTCCTTCGTGTTATTTGCATTTGAGTCCAAAGCTGACACTTAAGAGCAGGTCGCTTGGACCATGATCCAGGATTAGGCAAGTATGGTAAGCTTAAGCTTATGGTCCCAAATGTTACATAATGTCCTTTATGCAACGAAACAACGAATTTTAATGAATATTAACCTCAGCTTTTAATTAAAGAACTGGCATTAACGGCGTGTTCACCAAATCCAGTGGTCATAAACCCCACGCAGGAAATAAATAAATTATTTAACCTACAGTAGGAGCACCAGTAGAGAATAGGGAGACACAGACAGGAAGGTAGTGCTTTTTTTTAATATTCACCCGAGCAGCCGAGAACGCCTCGTTTGGCCTATTGGCTTAAGTATCGGGCTAAGATGTGGGGTTCGATTCCCGGGTAGAGCAAAGGTATCTTTCGAATTTTTTTCATAGCTCGGGTTTGTGATCACCAATCCGTATTTGGCAAGCGTGGTAATTAAGCCTAATCCCATCATAGTAGCGATGACATGATTTCTGTGATGGAGGCCTTCGCCCTGCATCGAGACAGTATATAGGCTGATGTTTTACTTTACCCGAGCATCTTAAAGTAGATAGTATTAGGAGCTGTACAACGAATGCGGAACCTGCAACATTTTTTGTTTTAAGTTTTCATAATTTGTTTTTAGTGAATTAAAATTATATTCATTCATGCATCGTCTTGTAAAAGTTTTTATTTTATTTATATAAACATATACGAGACTTTATAGACGTTTTTATGTGATAGGTGGTAGACGAGCAAACGGATCGCCTGATGGTAAGTGATTGCCGCCGCCCATGGACACCTGCGACACCAGTGGATTCACAAGTGCGCTGCCAACCTTTAAACCCCTTCCTCGGATTGGGCCTCCGGTACCCTCACTCACGCAGCAAAACACAGCAAAGTGCTGCTTCATGCTGGTTTTCTGTGAGGCGATGGTATCACTCTGGTCGAGCCGGCCTATTCTTGCCGAAGCTCTCCCACGGTTAAAAAGAGTACTTACTTAGTAGGAGACTTATTTACTAACCTACGATTTAAAGAAACTATAGTCGTATAGACAATAATCACTTAAGTTAAATAAATAGTATACATACGCGCATATATTGCACAACTGTACTAAATTGTACATAAATATTGTATCTTTTGATCTCGTAACATATAAAAACAATATATCTTTATAACACCAACAAATCATGGACCCATAAGCTTAAGAAACTTCTACTCTGATCCCGTTGTATCATGAACATTTCTTTCGTATAAATCACCAATCCAATGTTCTAATACAAAGAGAATTATAAAAATAATACCGCAGCCAGTAGGATTCGAACCTACGCTCCCAGAGGGAATCTGATTTCGAGTCAGACGCCTTAACCACTCGGCCACGACTGCTCCATGATAACCTTCCCAATTTCCCGACTAAATTCTCGGGAGAGACTGGGACGTCCTCTATCGACGAATTAGGACTTGTCATGCCTAGTTAAGGTGGTAATTGAAGAACAAGATAGTGCTGATTTGGTCCTAAAAGTAAGTAAGTTGAAGCTTTTTAAAATGTACTAAATTGTTCTTTGATCTCGCCTACCGGGTGGAATAATAACGATGTTTATAATTGGACTATTTTATGGTAAATTGGGTTTTTTTTGACAGAAAAGTTACATGATTTTGTTAGTTTAGTCTAGATAGTTTTTTTATTTGCGACCGTGATATGAAAGTAATATTATTCAGTAGCATTGAATGTTGTGAATTTTTTCCCTATATTACTAACCAAAAATATCAAAAAAGTTTTGTTCTTTGATAGTTATTTTATTAGAATGTTGCCAAGATTATTTAATAAAATATAAAAAAATTAAATAATTTATATAAAAAATCAAACGGGTTTACGATATCTGAATTGTCATCAATAAAATAAAAATAAATTAACAAAGCACTTAGCCGAAAAAATTTCGTAACGGCCTAAAATACAGTAAGTATCGTAACGTGGAAGACGTGGGTTCGAATTCCGCCTGAACACACGATGAATAAATTGCAAAAAAATGCTATAAATTAAATAAAAATAAATTTGCTATTGTTTCAGTTTAAATGGCACATCAGTAAATATAAATATAAATATTTCACAACATCACATGCCATTGATCTGACTCCGAGATAGGTAGCTCAAGCACCTGTGTTACGGATATCAGAATCAATAGTGGGATTACAAATAGATACATATAATACTTTTCTTTTGTAAATACATACTTATAATTACAAAGGAAACACCCAGACCAATTCAAACAGACATGTTCATGCACACAAATGTTTGTACTGTGCGGGATCGAACCAGCAATCAATTCGACCAATCTTTATCCGTGGATAAATCTATCGTACATATAACATCAGATTTGCATGAAATGACGGCGCTATTCCATAGACTAAGTCTTGGATTAGGATTGGTCGAATACAGCCTAAAGGACAGTGAAAAAGGCCCTAGTCTATTTTCACATTTTCCCTTTCTGTACGAATCTATGTCCCACACAGCAGGAGCGTTCTAAATTCATGATCGCCCCTCAAAGCCCGTCATTACCCTGAATTGTACGGTTTTATTGAACCATAACAGTCCGCTGGCAACAGGTGAACGCTTGTAAAAACTTACGCCGACAAACTTTAGGGATGCGCCTACTAGATAACTTGAACTAGTTCAATTAAGAAAGAAAGAAAGAAGACAGAAAATATTTATTATTATAGACATCACAACACAGAACATATAGCAATTGTGAACAGAACACAATTTGGCACAAACAGAAAACAAAACATAAAACAATTAAAAATACATCAAAAAAAACTATGTTCAATCATGTTATTGTCATTAACTCCTTTTCCTTCTTGCCATGCATGTACTTCTGGATTTTGTGTGTGCATATTTCTACCATTAGCTAGGTGGTGAGGAAAAATAAGATTGCAAGATTAAAACTTTTAGTAGCAACTTAATTTTTATTTATTTATAAACGGTAGTTTTTCATTTCTTATGTATGTTTACATCAGTATGGTTACAGAGAAATCACTTATAGGTCCACACAGATAGAAATTAAGCAGAAGTATAACAGATGTAAACATAGAATATAAATGTGGATATTTAGCAAAACGAAACATTCCTTAACATCAACAATTTTTGATAGAGATTGTGACATGAACGACGTGTGATGAATAAGCTTGAAAAATCGCAAATTTTTATTTAACTATTTTAAATGTCTTGATCAAGTTTTTATTTATTGTGTTATTTTCGTTACAATCAATGAAAAATCGGTGGCAGCGCCACTGATGTGTTTAACGTTAAAAACATTAAAAAAAACACCTTAAAACAATAAAAAAAATCCCAATTATTTCAAGAACACATTGTACCGATGATTGTAAACATAAAAAAATGTCACCCTGCCCATTTTTACCCTATTATTGTAAAATACCTGCGGAATGAAAAATACACCGTGTCCCAAGGAGACAAGTTGCTAAATGTTTTAAGAAAACTGGGGTCTCTTTGAATAGGGGAAATGAAATCTGCTGTTTGTCATTTAGTAAGCTTTTGTCGAGGTGTACCTATCAGGGTCGAGGTTTTAATTGTTAACGAAATTATTAGGGTCGTAAAGGTCACTTATAGGTTGTAAGTATTAAGAAAGATTTGCTATCGGTTGCAGCATCTCTTTTTCTCCTAGCGGCATTTCTGTTTACGTCTCTTTCATATTAGTTGATGTTAGTGACGATATTTATGTATTGAAAAAGTCATGGGCTCGAACTATTCGATAACGAACGGGCAAATGTTCTCCCTACTCAGTTATCGGGGATCTTAGTAAATGGCCAATTGTTTCTAAGTGTAATTACTATAACCATTCATCATGACGATGACAATATTATACTCGTATAATTAATTAATGTAACGGGACAAAACACGGTTATTTGTCTATGAAAGTACAGTCACGAGCTTCAATTAGGGACCCACCCAAGGTTGAAAGTCGTGTAGCCAACTTTCGATATTATGAGCTAATATTTTAATGTGTCAAAGTGTCATAATATTTACCACCGACAACTTTACTTTTCTAGGCGCAATCGTGCAGAAACGTCAACTTGAGCGAGGGTATAGGGGTAGGGCCCTATGTCCTGTTTATATATCGTTTTTATTTGTGACTGACACTGACACGAGTGACACAACTTATGTCCGTAATTAGAAAACCGTAATGGTAGCTTTTGCGAGGTTATCATTTCAAGCGTCGATTAGATAAGACATTTTATGACTTAACTTGACATTCAACATTATTGCACTAAAGTTTCGACCTTACTGCATTATAAATGTTCAAACGACATTTACCGTAAATGGGACCCAAATTAAAGCTCGTGACTTGTGACACGTAACGTACATACTCATAGTAGCATCTACTTACAGCTTGATGTTTCGACCGCGCTACAACGGTCGTGGTCACAAGCGGAGTGGAGGTGCATGGTGACGTCTGCTACAACCACCACATTTGTAACGCGGTCGTAACGTCAAGCCATAGTAGATGCTACTACGAGTATTCGGTACAGAGAATAAAAAGATTCGTCACCTTAAGGTAAATTTTATACCGACATTATATATATAGAAGTTAACCGACTTAGTATATAGATAAGTTTAAAAAGATCTGCCAACCTTCTTTAAATTTTCTTCACATCAAAACTAATCAAGATTTGCGTGTAGCAAGCAAATCTGAACTATCTGATCTAACAGTTAAGCATAATTTTCTGTGCAACTGGTATTACTCTGATAAATTTACGAAAGGTAATATGTGCTCAGAGCATATCAAACGAATCAATTTGAAAACTGGCGAACTCATTTTGTTCTTTGACTGTACTTATATATAAAAATAACCGCGCTTTGTCCAGTGTACCTACATTCATTATTAAAGATAAAGATTTCTTAATTGGCCACAGAATACAAATTTAAACCTAGGTGACATAAATACATAAATAGAACAAATTCTGTAGCCAACAAGGCCCAAACTCAGCATTTGCTGCAGTGGCCGAAGCCGCTGCAGCGCTGGTTTATTAGTACAATTCAACGCGAAAGTTTAAAATCTTCTAAAACAGACTCGTATACTTGTTAAAAATAATAGCTGTCCCAAATATGTACTAAACGTCTGCCTTATTATTACATAAAACTACTCTGGTACCGGCTTTAATCCTAAACTAGCAAGTTCATGTTTATGTTTGCGGCATAACGTTAGTTCTTAAAATCCTCGACTAACCATACCATAGTACCGTAGATAAATGCCTAAATTGATCAAATCATTTTTTCAGTAACGTTTCGTTTTATGTTTCCTTTTTAGGGTTCCGTAGCTAAATGGCAAAAAACGCAACCCTTATAGATTCGTCATGTGTGTCCGTCTGTCCATCTGTCCGACTGTCCGTCAGTCTTTCTGTCCGTCTGTCCGTCTGTCCGCCCGTCCGTCCGTCCGTCCGTCCGTCCGTCCGTTTGTCACAGCCACTTTTCTCCGAAACTATAAAAACTATACTATTGAAACTTGGTAAATAGATGTATTTTGTTAACCGCATTACGATTTTTACACAAAAATTTTAAAAAATAACATAATTGGGGGGTCTCCATACTTAAACTGAAACTCAACATTTTTTTTGATCATACCTATACGTGTGGGGTACCTGTCGATCGGTCTTTAAAAATGATGTTGAGGTTTTTAACATCATTTTTTGTAAACAATACTTTGCGCAAGAGACGCTCCCAAAGTGGTAAATTGTGTCCCCCCATTTTAACTTCTATAATAAATGGATTATAAAACTAAAAAAAATATATGATGTACATAATCATGAAAACTAACAACGACAATTGGTTTGAACTAGATGAAGTGAGATGTTTTTTTAATACGTTATAAACCGTAAACCGCAATTAACTTTCCATATATCTTACTTGCTGCTACTGTGGAACCCTTCATGGGCGAGTCCGACTCGCACTTGGCCGGTTTTTTTGTTGTCTGAAGTAAAAATATTTTAGACATGTTAATATGCAACGAAAAATTAAATAATTGAATTAGATGTACTCTAGCAACATTATGTATAAATAATCAAAATATTGCTTATAGATAGAGGGAATTCTCCTTCGTTAAATCATTAATAATAATATCCTGCATCCGATTTCGGCTACGACGGCCTATATCAACAAACAGCCACTTACGCAGGATATAATTATAGTGCTCAAATGTGTGCGCCGATGGGACACCCGTATGACACGACTGGAGAGAGATCGGGCGCAGGACCAACGGCTTAACGTGCTTTCCGAGGCACGGGGGTGCAAGACCGCCAACTTTCAGACTTCGGGCTGACACTGAGAATTTCTGAACAGAATAACTTAGGTACAAATTTTGGCTTGACCGGGGGATAGCACCCGGGACCCCAAGCGCAGCCGCCGCTTTAAAGTGCGACGCAGTACCCACTGCGCCAACGAGACAGTCAAATCATTATTCCTTGACCGAAAGCCCTCAAGTACTCCAAAAAAACTTTAAGAACCCTCTTCTCGGCTACGTCTGTTTTCCGCCAATCACCCACGGTGTCAACTGGGTCAATGGCCTGACACTTGTGCCGAGTAGAATCTTAATGACACTTTTAGCCTTAAGGTGACGGGTAGGGCACACTAGCGACGCCAATCGATTTTAATTGTTAGCTACTAAACCGGATCTATTTTAAACAATTTCGGGGTCACAACTTCTCGGCAAACACTTATACTATTTATTAAATAAACATGCACAAATGTTGCGTCCGTTTTTGTACGCGAAAAATGACGCATTTCATAAATAGTTTAAGTGTTTGCCGAGAGGTTGTAACCCCGAAATTGTTTAAAATAGATCCGGTTTAGTAGTTAAAAAGTAAAACCGATTGGCGTCGCTAGTGTGTCCTACCCGTTACCTTAAAGTTCGAGTCCCGAGAGAGAAACGAAATAAACCGGGAAAACGATTTGGGTTATTTTTTGACATGATTTTATTTCCCTCATATTAATATTTGACGACCCGTTTGGATCGGTGGTAGTTAACGCTGCCTCTGGTGCAGAGGGTTGCGGGTAAAGGTTGGCAGCGCACTTGAGACTCCACTGGTCTCGCGGGTGTCTATGGGCGGCGGCAATCGCTAACCATCAGGTCCGTCTGCTCGTCTGCCACCTATCACATAAAAAAGTCAGCTTTCACTACCACTGATCCAAATAGGTCGTCGAAAGAATGCTAATGATGGATTATGTTTTCGCAAAAATCCCCTCTTAATGAACAGTTAATTTTTCCTGAAACTACAGGGGGTCTGGCTATTTTTCGCCCTGTCACTCTGCAACAGAAATCATTTAACACAGGGTAATTTGGGACAGCACAAATGGCGTACAATGACGTGCGACATTAGAGCTGCGCGATCCGGTGTATTGTTTCCGAAGACTGGGACGGACTTTTGGGGCTCCGAGTACAATTGGATCGCGAGAGGACAATAAATAAAAAAAAACAAAAACTGAGATTTAAAATTAGAAATTTAACTGAATAGCAATTAGCGGACCGAGCGATCGATCGTTTATCGAAAAATATACGAGTCGAATTGAGAACCTCCTTCCTTTTTTTAAGTCGGTTAAAAAAATGATATGTATCTTAGCTATGCTTAAGAGCAAAAAACCGCAACTCTTAAAAAGGGATCCCAAACCAACTGAATCATTATTAGCTAAGAAAATATGGATACACACAATAAATTGACATAATTAAGACCGAAACGTTTCCTCACGATTTTTCCTCTGCCGAGCGCATTGTAGAAACGTGCACATTTGAAATTTGAAAAATCTAGAAGCACATAGTCGTAACAAACAGTTATAGTGACACACTAGAGACGCCAATTGATTTAAATTGTTAGCAACTAAACCGGATATCTTTTAACAATTTCGAAGCAGTTGCCTCTCGGAAAACTTATACTATTTGTTTGATACTTATATATAACTTTAACCAAAAACGGCCACTTATGGCGTTAATCCAAATATCGAGAGCAAAAACAGATCCAAAAGTAGCGCACAATTATTCAATAAACAGTATAAATGTTTGCTTAGAGACTCTTCCTCCAAATTGTATAAAATAGATCCGGTTTAGTAGCTAACAATTTAAATCGATTGGTGTCGCTAGTTAGGGCTATCCGTCGCCTTAACCTCGTAACGGTGGGTTATAGGACATCAATAAAAAATCAATTTCACCTTCAAAAATATTATATATTGATACCAAATGATGAGTACATTTTGAAAAGAAATAGCTTTTCATATTATTTTAATTTTTAAATATATTTTTTTAAACTTAAATACCATTTTTAAAAAACGTTTGAAATTGCATTCAATGCAGAAACATTTATTAATATCTCCAGGGTTTAGGAGGTTATGTATAGGCATTCACACAATAATTCAAGAAAAAATAACAACAAAATGATTTCTGTCTTTCCCTTCCCTTAATGCTCCCCTGGCATCTCATCGACGTCATGTCGTATTGTACAGTCGCACTAATGTGACCAACATTGTGTTTGTCCGAGCCCATTGTCGGCTTCTCATTGTGAGAGGGACAGTACTATTTTATTTTATTAGGGGGTGAACTGTTTGTTGGTCTACTTAAACAATGCTGAGATTGTTATCTTAATTTTCGTTTCTAATATTTGGTTCAAATTATTCTACTTAAATTTTTTTCTTTTATCAGTGTTGCGGTAACGCCTCACCACATTCGCTCTATACGTAAAACTTTACTATGGGAGAGCTGCGTTTTTGCAAAAATATTATAAAAGTGTCGGCTCGCCCGGTGTGATACCACGGCCATCAGAAAAACAAACTCTTTGATATCAGTAAAGTTAAGGTATAGTAGGTGTTATACATGCTAATAGCATGCTGCTTTTGAATAAGTGCTATTTAGCAGCATGTGTGGACAAATGTGCTACTAAAAAACATGCTAATTTAGAGCATGCTCAAAAATCGACCGGCGCGCGATTTTTGAGCAAGCTACCTGTAGAGGGTGAAAAGGGCAGTGTTTTAGCAATTGAAACAGGATTGCTTTTTTTATTAATAATGACACAGTTTATTGGCTCTCCTCAGCCTGAGAGCCCACGTTGCAATTACAACCGAAGCAATGTCAGGCATCACCTCCGTTGGGACTGCCATACTGGCCCGCAAGATGCATATTCACGCTTCGTTTGAAGGAATCCATATTGTAGGAAGTCCAAATATGTTTAAAGACATTTATTCTCAATAAGAATTTACATAATTCACTTAACATGAGAACAACAAAATGTGTGATAACAATAAAAGTTGTATCTGACAAAATATTGCGTCGAAGTGGGTATTTTGAAATCATTGCGTAGGGGCATAGATGGACAGTAAGTAGTGTATGCGAGACGGGGGACAAAGCGCTTGAGCTCTAAGCCGTTGCGATAGGATTCACGGGCTGTCGGCGAGTTGCGCGGCTTGCCACTAAACAAAGATATTAGGCCTGACTACGCTCGCACTAGAAGAAATACATACTTATTTTTAAGCTTGATAATAGAATTTGTGGATAGTTCATTAAGCATGCTCATATTTCGCATGCCTTTAAGTATGCTACAGAAGAGCTCGTGTAACAGTAGCCATAGGCCATTATCGTCTTTCTATATTTTTTTACAAAAATCCATACTATTCAATATTAGCCCCCAAACTTATGACTACATTTTGGCGTTTCCCATAATCAATTCATCTTTGACAGGCCACTCTATCTCGAATAGGAATCTCCATCAAACGATACACAGCCCCCGGTCGGGTGAGGGTGATAGGGGGTGAAAAGGAGGAGTAGCTATTTCTATGACAGTATTTTCCGTTTAAAATTGGACGAGTTATCGGCCTTTACTAGCTGTCAAGATAAAATAGGTGTTTTAGTTGTTATTAGAAAGGTATTTGTATATTTGCTGTCTGTTAATATCGTCGGTAAAATTTTGGTATTTGGTTTCATTACTAAACTTTGGCTGATGGTCAATTATATTTATGGGGAAGACTCATTTTCTTTTTTGATATGGCTGCTCCTTTTTTTATGTGATAGGTCGCAGACGAGCAGACGGATCACCTGATGATAAGCAATTGCCGCCGCCCATGGACACTCGCGCGCGAGTGCACAGCACAATGCAGCTTAACGCCGGTTTTCTGTGAGGCCGTAGTCTGTCATTCAATATTCATTTATGGTATGATAGTGTTTCCTGGTCAAAAGTTATTTATATTTCTTACTTAGGTAAATCGTAACGTTAGCTTTGTGCAAATAAGTGTACACCTAGGTGAATTGGAGCAGTTGAAAAAAGCTTTAAATTCTTTCGAAAAACCACCAAGTAATCTAGCAAAATCCTCTACCTACGGCAGAGAAACTTGTAAACTCTAGTATTTAGGACATAAGGTTCATAGTTGAGCATTGCATTCTAATGCGCGACTGTTCTCTGCTACAGGAACCCAGCGAAGTTTTTTGAATGAAACTAATTTCTATAGAGATACTTCTAGCCTCTACTCTGAGCGTAGTTTTTGTGTGAAGTTGAAGAATTAGTTTCCAACTGGCAGGATAAAATTAACACACTCTGTTCTATTAGTTTTGAACGAACAGTACATTTTTTAACAAAGTCTCTGCTTCTTTTGTATTTTATGTCAAAATTACAAGACACACAAAATTTTTTGTGTTGCTATATTACACACACAGTTTTATGTTATTGATATAGGGGACAGACGAGGAGATGTATCACCTGATGGTAAGCGATTGCCGCCGCTCATAGACACCCGCGACACCAGTGGTATCACAAGTGCCCTGGCTACCTTTAAATCCCCCTTTCCCCGATTGAGCCTCCGGTACCCTAACTCACGCAGCGAAACACAGCCCACAGCTTCATGCCTGTTTCTCTGTGAGGTTCCACTCCACTGCAGTCGAGCCGGCCCAATCATGCCGAAGCGTGCCTCTCCCACGGCCAAAAAATTGTACCTAAGATTTCGTTAGGAAATTCTTAGTGTCAACCCGGAGTCAGGAAGTTGGCGGTATGGTGCCCCCGTGCCTTGGAAATCACTTTAAGCTGGTCTCCCATCGGAATATGAGTTTAAGAGAATAGAGAGTGCTCTTGTGTTTGCGCACACATTTGAGCATTATAGTATATCCTGCGTATGTGGCTGATCGTTGAGATTGGCCGCCGTAACCGTAATCTGTTAGAGTATGTTATATTTCACACACACACACACACACACACAGCACAGTACAAACATTTGTGTGCATGAACATGTCTGTTTGTATTGATCTGGGTGTTTTCTATGTACTATAAGTATGTATTTACAAAAAAAAAGTATTATATGTATATATTTGTAATCCCACTGTTGATTCTGATATCCGTAACACAGGTGCTTGAGCTACCTATCTCGGAGTCAGATCAATGTATGTGATGTTGTGAAATGTTATTATTATATTTGTGCTCGAACGCAAACTAAGGACATTTTTTTTTATCAATAATAACATGATAGATGCGACGACATGACACCGGTAAAAATCCGCCGAAACTTTTTTAGTAATGGATCTCTAACGCGCGTGTATTAAACCTTTTAGTGTCCTTTTTGCGGGACCAAGGAAATGAAAAATATCACCTGTCACATATACAGGACGCTACAAAAACGCCGTCCGAGAAAAAAATATAGGCGTCGCAAATCACGCAAAAACTGAGACACGAGTAGGGGTGCTACTTTATTCGTATTGAATAGAATATAGTTACAATAAGTAAGTAAAACTTTATTGTAAAATGTTTAAAAACTAAAACCCGACTGCCAAAAAAACACGCTCTAAAAAGTACGAAACAAGAAATTTTTCTCTGCTTAAATTATTATGCCGTATCGCCGTGGTCGTATGCCACATTCATCATCATCATCATCAGCCCATTTTAGTCCCCACTGCTGGGGCACGGGCCTTCCTCAATCACATGAGGTGTAATTGCCATACTCACCACGCTTGGCAGACGGGTTGGCGAGGGTTTTGATATAAATGCAGAGTTTTCCTTCTCTGGGTGCTGATGATCATGCCAGCAGCAGCAGCTTTACCTTAGTCGCTTCACCTTTTACGACACCTCTATTCATTTTTAAATACCTATATAGATAACCTATACTTTTGGGGTTGATGAAAAAATGTAGAGTTTCGGTTCTAAGTTATAGGGACAGACGGACAGACAGACATTAGACATGACGAATTTATAAGGGTTCCGTTTTTGGCCATTTGGTTACAAAACCCTAAAAAAAATATTTTAAAATAACTTATTTTTATTTTAAAACGGCGGCAAAATTCCCATCTATCTGATACCACACTGTGCTGTTACATTCACCAACCTCAAAGAAAGTGTCTCAATATATTTATGCCTCTAGATAAGTCTGTCCCTCTGGAAACTGTAATTGCGTGCATCCCGCATTTTTCTAGTTCATCCTTGCAATATTTCCTGGCGTATAAAACTGACCATCAACTATAAGAGATATCGCATCCCTAGCGAGGGGAGCGAGTGGGGGGGGGGGGGGGACGTGTATGAAACTAGCCGGACAAATGACGTGCTTACTTAGCAGATGCTTCAAGCTACATTGGGTTTGCTTTCTTGATCGTTTTAACTAATTGCTTTGTATTTTACAAGCTATTATTAAACTTGCAATATTGGTATTTAAATAATAATAATAAAGCCGGCAACACATTAGCGATCTCTCTGATTTCTCGGATGTTCATGGGCGGCGTTGGTTACTTTTCATCAGGCGATTCGCTTGCTCATTTATCCGCCCTAGATCTAGCATAAAAAAAATCTTACCTCGCGGAACTTTCTAACACGTACCCCAGTTCTTCTTTGAAACGATTTCGCTGCAGGAGTATTTCCCGACGGCTAGGACTTAGGGACCTTCAGAGCAAACTCCTCTTCTCTCTGATTCCGACTCTGATTTCTATCATTTTGCAGATGTGTTGTGTAGATTACTTATCATCAGGTCACCTGGTTGCCTGTTTGCCGTCTATAACATTAAAAAAATGTGTACAGATGAGAAGATGGATCTTCTGATAGTAAGCAATTGCCGTCGCCCATGGACACCCGCAACGCCAGAGGAATCACAAGTGCTACTATCCTTCCCCAAAGTGGGCCTACGGTACCACCACTCACACGGTGAAACTGTACGCAGGCGCTGCTTTACACTGGTTTTTTTTATCACTCTGGTCATGCCTATTCATGCCAGAAGTCTCCCACGTAAATTGTCAAATTACAAATCAAATTGGAAAACCAATTTTAATTAAAGAAAATAGTTATTTCATTAATATTTTTCTATGCTTTAATCGCAAAAGCTGACATTGTAATAATCAAATTTCTCTTTTTTTTATAGAGGCACAGTATGGATCAGAATGCTGGGCCGTTAAGAAGACGGATGAAAGACGATTGCATGCGACAGAGATGAGAATGGTAAGATGGATGTGTGGAGTGACGAGAATGGATAAGATAAGGAATGATTATATTAGAGGAAGTATGAAAGTGGCCCCTCATCATTGATAAATTGAAGGCAAATCGTCTTTCCTGGTATAGCCATGTAAAGAGAAGAGGGGAAGAACATGTAATCAAAAAAGTGATGAGTTGAAATGTAAGTTGGCGGATTAACAGAGGACGGCCGCAAAAGAGAAGGGTGGATTGTGTGTGGAAAGAATGACTTGATGGGAAAAGGGGTGGTGGATCGATGACGATTGACAGGGACGTATGGAAAAAAAACATACTGCGCCGACCCTAGATAACCTGGGAAAAGAGCAGGAGGATGATGATGATTATATTGGCTCTCCTCAGCCTGACGGTAAGCAAGAGAAGAACCCAAGTTGCAATAACAACGGAAGCGATGTCAAGGATTCGCCGCCGCCGCCATGCCCGCTAGATGCTTCTGCACGCTTCGTTTGAAGGAGTCCATATTATAGGAAGGGGAAATACATGCGCCGGCAACGAATAACATTTATTGATGGTGCGGCAGAAATAAGAACTGCCAATTTTTTTAGTCCGTGGTGGAATGTTTACCACTGTGAAGCAGTGACGGCGTTGTCGCGTGTAGTTTTGTGACGGAATAAATGTATTTTATTAATTTTAATTATTGTCACACTTTGCATGCCAGTTACTGGTGAATTGTGCGAATTGCATTATTATTAATTATACTACCTCTTGTACCATTTTTTCCGTTAAATAAATGATTTCTGATTCTGGTTTGGGTACTTTAGATATGTTTATCTTTACTGTTTTCTTTTGACAATCTTCATGCACCACACTAGCAAATTTAACGCAATAAACATTATAGTACCCACAGCGCCGCATTCTCGACGGTGATGAGGAGCTCGCATTCCTCGCCCGGGATGGATGCCTCGGTAATGACGGATCAGAGTGTGTTGTTAAATCTGTGGTATTGTGGTGTTTCGTGTTGTGAATATTTGTTGTATGTTTGATAGAACGGAGAACGGCCTTGTTACGGACGCCGGTGCTAGCCCGTTGATTTGTGACGTAAAGTGATTTTAGTGACTATTAATTTGTGATTAGATATAAGTAAATTGTAATAATTATAAGTTAGTATAAGGAAAATTGTATTAGAATAAGTTTTTTAGAAATAAATAGTTGATTATTGGCGTTTGATTGATATCCCGTAGGTTAAGTCTGATGTACTGGTAGGAAATAGGTAGAATAGGTCTAAGTGTACGCTAAAAATAGGGTTAGCCTACACTTAGAATAGATAGGAATGAGAGACAAGGACGAACGACGCGACAATACATGCGTCCTTGTCTCTCAGACAAAATTGATAGCTCCCTTACATAGCGGCTAGTTCCGCTATAGAAATGGGAATATCAATAGGGTCGGTTGCCATAGAAAACACCGACGACACATGACACGACACAGATTAGTTTTAACCGACAACCTAAAAGAACCCTCCTCAAGACGCCAGTACACGGACGGGCCTAGGGGTATCAAGCGCCTGCGACACTACATAAAAAAACGGGTTTCTTATCAACGCCCCGCGCCCCGCACCCCGCTCCCCGCCCGACGACGCCTCGCCATATCGGTGCGTGGACGCCGACACCGACGCGATATAAAGAAAAAAAAAAAAAAACCCAACATACAGTCCACGACATCTGCTGGTCCTTCGAGGGTCGGATCGATTGGAAGATATCAGCGCTAATTGGACGCCGCTGCGCCGCCGTTACCAATGGTGGTAACCAGGAGCCAAGGCGACGCAGAGGAACAACGACGCGCGCTTGAAGAACAACGCATCGAAATGGAGAGGCAGCGACGATTATCGCTGGATCCTCCGACCTCACCGGAGCGACGACATAGAAGGAGGGAAGAATTACTGATGGCAGCGCAACCGGAGCGTGCCATACCACCGACGGTCGACGCAGGCGAAGAAAAATTGCTGGTAGCAGACAAAGTGCAACTAGCTCCTGACAAGACACAACAGAGGCCTACTTCACCGGCATTATCGGTGCGCTCGCAGCGATCCAACGCCAGCGTAGCGCTTCGAACCCAACTCGCAGAACTAGAAGCAGCTGAGAAACTCACCGAACTTAGAAGACAACAACTTCAACTGGAAGCGGAATTAATTCGAAAAAGGCTTGCTGTCGAAGTAACTGCATTGCAAGAAGAGGCTCAAGACGTCGTAGCGGGACAAGGAGTTGAAGATCTGAGAGTCGACAACTGGCTGAGAACCAACCCCGCCCCCACCCCGCGGGGGGAGAAGGGGGAGAGGGGTGCTGCGAGGGAGGAGCCAAGGCAACTGCGCTTCGAGCCAAAGAGAGCGCGTTCACCGACGCCCACGCGATCGAAGAGCGGTGTAGAGCAGCTTGCAGAAACATTAGAGAGGATGGCGAGACCACGATTGCGGCATGTTGATTTGCCGACCTTCAGCGGTGTAGCCAATGAGTGGCTACCATTCAAGGCCGCGATGCGGGACAGCACGCGTATGTATGACGTGTCGCCGGCTGAGAACATACAACGGTTGAGAAGCTGCCTTCGCGGTGAAGCGAGAGACGCCGTAGCCGCTTTACTACACACGGCTACGAACCCGAACACAATTATGAAGACACTGGAGCAATGCTTTGGACGACCGGAGGTCATTATTGATAAAGCATTAGATGACCTCAAGAAGCTTCCAAAACCTGGCGCTTCATCGGCGGACTTTAACAACTTCGCGATCAAGGTGCAGAACATCATTTACGTGCTCAGAAGTATCGACCGACGCGGATACCTCTACAATCCGCTACTTTCAAGAGAGGTGCTAGATAAACTGAGCCCGCATCTACGATCAAGATGGTGCGACTACGCCAGCGAAAACGACGGATCATCAGAACCGGAAATAGTTATGCTTTCTCGCTTCCTTATGCGAGAGGCGGACCGGGCGTTGCGCTACACTTACGCATCGCCTACCAGCAGTACACCAGTGGCAGCAATCAAGAAAGAAACCAGGCCTGCTGCAGTACAACCTCCGAGACGAAGACCACCACCTGTCTACACCGTCGTAGCCGAGCCAGCGAAGGAAGAAATAGATACTTGCCCCAGCTGCGAACAAGCCCACCCGCTGACACAGTGCTCAGCCTATAAGGCACTGTCAGTGGACCAGCGGTGGGATTTTGTACGAGAGAAGCGGCTGTGCTTCAAATGTGTGCAGCGAAGACACCGATACACCGGCTGCAAGGCGAAGAGCTGCGGAATCGGTCAGTGTCACCGCCCACATCACGCGACACTGCACCATGAAGAGAGAGCAACGACGAGCCAGCAGTCACCGAGTACGCCACCTACCAACAACGCGACGGCGCTATCGGTGGCGTCCCCAACCAACACCACCAGCCAACGATCGGTCCTACTCAAGATGTGTCCGGTCATTGTGGTTGGGCCGCGAGGCGAAGCACACACTTTCGCGCTGCTGGACGAGGGAGCTACTATCACTCTCATCGACGAAGACTTGGCGCGAGACATCGGCGCAGAGGGGCCGACGCAACCACTTCATCTTCACGGCGTCAACATGAAGCAAGAAGAGAAGAGAAGCAAGCTCGTCAACATCAAGGTGCGGGGCCGACACGAAAGCGCGATATACGATTTGCGCGCCCGCACTATGAAAAACCTTCGCCTACACCAACAGGCAGTACCAGAGGCGGTCATGAGGCAAGACCACCTTCGAGACCTAGACAAGGACGCGGTGTGCTATGGACTAGCACGCCCAGGCCTCCTAGTGGGCTCTGACCACTGGGAGCACATAGTCTGCAGGGAGCTTCGAGTCGGCGGCCCGAATCAACCGGCCGCATCAAGGACGCAGCTCGGCTGGGTGATACATGGCACCGTACCACGCAGCTTCATCTACCAGCGAGAGAACGTGCTACATATCTACGAGCCCGATCGGCGCGTAGTTGACAAGACACAGCACGACCAGCGACTTCACGAACTGGTGGAGCATCACTTCAAGATTGAGGCGCTCGGCGTCGCGCGAGAACCGCGCGTGAGTGACGCAGATCGACGAGCGACTGACATTGCAGAAAAATCAATCAAGAAAATCGCTACTGGATATGAAGTTGGCCTGCCGTGGAGAGATGATCACCCATCCATGCCGCCGAGCTACAACGCAGCACTACGACGACTAAGAAAAATTGAACAGAAGATGGACGCGGCCCCAGACTTTGCCGCACAATACACCCGCGCAGATAGAAAATCTGCTGACGAAGGGGTATGCCGTGCCATGCGACGGGACAGAAAAATCGAGCCCCGTCTGCTGGTACCTACCTCACTTTGCCGTGCAGAACCCGAACAAGCCCGACAAACAGAGACTGGTTTTTGACGCAGCAGCGAGAAGCCATGGCGTCTGTCTCAACGACTACCTGCTGGAGGGACCCGACCTACTGCTATCTCTCCCGGGCATTGTGTATCGCTTCAGAGAAAAACCCATCGCCGTCACTTGCTGACATCCAAGAAATGTTCCTGAGGGTCAAAATCCGACTTGATGACCAGCCAGCGCAGCAATTCTTATGGCGGGGCGCAGACAGAGACAATCCTCCGCGACACTACAAGATGGCCAGCATGATATTCGGGGCGGCGAGCTCGCCCTTCCTGGCTCACTTTGTGCGCGACTACAACGCGCGCGCACACGCCGACGAACATCCGCGAGCACTAGAAGCCATCACTCGAAGCCACTATATGGACGACCTGGTGGCCAGCTACGAGGATGAAGAGGAAGCCCAGACCGCCATTGAAGAAATAAGAAGAGTGCACGTTGCGGCCGGCTTTACACTGCGTGGGTGGAGCGCGAACAATAAGAAAATTCTCAACGACGTGCCGACCGAGTTGCACGCGACGACGCCCGCAACACTGGGGGGAGACGGGCCCGAAAACAAGATCCTCGGACTCGTCTGGAATGCAGAGGAAGACCAGCTGGGGTTCAACACTTCTATGAACCGAGTACCGCCCGAAGTTCGCGCACAAGAACGCGCGCCGACGAAAAGAGAAGCGCTCAGTGCAGGTCATGTCCATCTATGACCCGCTGGGGCTACTCAGCCAGTACACGATTCGGGCGAAGATTGTGTTGCAGAGCCTATGGAGACTACAAATACCCTGGGACAACCCTATTCCAGCAGAAGAGCAAGAACTTTTCGCGGAGTGGCTATCTCACCTACCAGAGATAGCGCGCCTCCGCTTACCGAGATGCTACGCACCGAGAGGCTACGAGCGCGTACAATTACACGTGCTATGCGACGCGAGCGAGCAGGCCTACTCAGCAGTGGCTTACTGGCGGATTGAAGACAAAGATGGAAAAATCAACGTCGCGCTAGCAGCTGCCAAATCAAAGGTGGCGCCGCGACGCGTCCAGACCATTCCCCGCCTCGAGTTGCAAGCCGCTGTCATCGGAGCCCGACTCGCCGACGCGTTGAAAAAAGAACATAGCATCGAGGTCAAGACAACAAGATACTGGACTGACTCTTCGACGGTGGTGCATTGGGTGCGCAACGATAAGAAGAGGTACACACCGTTCGTCGCACACAGACTGGGCGAGATAGCGGAGCTCACACATCGAGATGAGTGGGGATGGCTGCCCACCGACGATAATGTGGCCGACGACGCAACGAGATTCGCACGCACAAGCATCACCGCGAGCGACCGCTGGTTCCTCGGGCCCAAATTCCTCTATCTATCCGAGGAAATGTGGCCTAGGGAGCACCAACCCGCCGCAGACGACGACGAACACGAAGTTCTGCATACATATGACGGCGGGGACCGACGCGACGCGGAATGGCTGCCTGATCCGTCACGCTTCTCCAAGTACGAGACGCTAGTACGAGCAACGGCGCGTGTGCTGGCATTCATTGACATTTGCCGGCGCCGAGCGAAGCGCCTCGAACACCGACACATCGAGCGAGCGGAGCGCGCCCTTATACAGCGCGCTCAGCAAGACGACTTCGAAGAAGAAATGAAGAAACTGCAGTCATCGCGCCCGATTACGCGGTCTAGTAAGCTATATAAGCTAGACCCCGTGATTGAGGACGGCGCCCTGCGAGTGAGAGGCCGCATCGGTGCAGCGACCGCGCCAATCGACACGAAGAGGCCCCTCATCCTGGATGGCAGACACCCGCTGACACGGCTCATCGTGCTGCGCGAACACTGCGCGGCGGGACACGCGAACCGTGAACGTGTCACCAACGACCTGCGGCAGCGGTATTGGGTCATTCATCTGCGACCCACAGTACGCGCCGTCGAACGCGCCTGCGCACTATGCAGAGTGCGGAGGGCGCGACCACGAACACCGACGACGGGGGACCTACCGCGAGCGCGCCTCGACCCCTTCCACCGCCCGTTCACCAACTGCGGCGTGGACTACTTTGGCCCGATTATGGTCAAAATTGGGCGCCGCCGCGAGAAGAGATGGGGGGGCCCTATACACCTGCCTGACAACGCGCGCCGTGCACTTGGAGTTGGTGGCCTCACTATCCACCGACTCTGCAATCATGGCGCTGAGACGAATGGCAGCGAGACGTGGATGGCCGCGACTCATGTACTCGGACAACGCGACAAACTTCAGAGGAGCGGACCACGAGCTGCGAGCTGCCTACGCCGAGTGGGCGCCCGCCCTACAAGACGAAGCCCTGACGCGTCGGATGGAGTGGCGCTTCATTCCCCCTGGCGCGCCCAATCAAGGAGGCGCCTGGGAGCGACTCGTGCGGTCAGTGAAAACCGCTCTCGCTGCGACACTACGAGAGAGAGCGCCGAGCGACGAAGTACTACGCACGCTGCTCACCGAAGCGGAGTTCTCAATAAACTCCCGCCCACTTACGCACGTTAGCGTGAGCCCGAACGACCCGGAAGCACTGACACCGAATCACTTCCTGCTGGGGGTCATCGACCGGCCTGCCTACCACCGGGCCCTGCGACGAAGCCGACCGCCGAACTTGGCGTGCTGCCCAAGCGCTCGCCGACCACTTCTGGCGTCGCTGGCTGCGCGAGTACTTACCCACCTTAGTACCGCGCGGCGAGCCCACTAACAATAAGCAGGCGGTCAAAATCGGAGACGTCGTGGCTGTCGTGGACAGCACTCTGCCTCGCAACGTGTGGCCTATGGGTCGCATAGAGAAGACATACCAAGGACCAGACGGCGGCATACGAGTTGCCGACGTGAAAACGAAGACTGGCCTATTTAAGCGACCAGTCAGCAAACTCGTCGTCCTGGTGGAAGAGGCTACGCAAGCTACGCCGGGGGGAGAACTGTTACGGACGCCGGTGCTAGCCCGTTGATTTGTGACGTAAAGTGATTTTAGTGACTATTAATTTGTGATTAGATATAAGTAAATTGTAATAATTATAAGTTAGTATAAGGAAAATTGTATTAGAATAAGTTTTTTAGAAATAAATAGTTGATTATTGGCGTTTGATTGTTATCCCGTAGGTTAAGTCTGATGTACTGGTAGGAAATAGGTAGAATAGGTCTAAGTGTACGCTAAAAATAGGGTTAGCCTACACTTAGAATAGATAGGAATGAGAGACAAGGACGAACGACGCGACAATACATGCGTCCTTGTCTCTCAGACAAAATTGATAGCTCCCTTACATAGCGGCTAGTTCCGCTATAGAAATGGGAATATCAATAGGGTCGGTTGCCATAGAAAACACCGACGACACATGACACGACACAGTTTAGTTTTAACCGACAACCTAAAAGAACCCTCCTCAAGACGCCAGTACACGGACGGGCCTAGGGGTATCAAGCGCCTGCGACACTACATAAAAAAACGGGTTTCTTATCAACGCCCCGCGCCCCGCACCCCGCTCCCCGCCCGACGACGCCTCGCCATATCGGTGCGTGGACGCCGACACCGACGCGATATAAAGAAAAAAAAAAAAAAAACCCAACATACAGTCCACGACATCTGCTGGTCCTTCGAGGGTCGGATCGATTGGAAGATATCAGCGCTAATTGGACGCCGCTGCGCCGCCGTTACCAATGGTGGTAACCAGGAGCCAAGGCGACGCAGAGGAACAACGACGCGCGCTTGAAGAACAACGCATCGAAATGGAGAGGCAGCGACGATTATCGCTGGATCCTCCGACCTCACCGGAGCGACGACATAGAAGGAGGGAAGAATTACTGATGGCAGCGCAACCGGAGCGTGCCATACCACCGACGGTCGACGCAGGCGAAGAAAAATTGCTGGTAGCAGACAAAGTGCAACTAGCTCCTGACAAGACACAACAGAGGCCTACTTCACCGGCATTATCGGTGCGCTCGCAGCGATCCAACGCCAGCGTAGCGCTTCGAACCCAACTCGCAGAACTAGAAGCAGCTGAGAAACTCACCGAACTTAGAAGACAACAACTTCAACTGGAAGCGGAATTAATTCGAAAAAGGCTTGCTGTCGAAGTAACTGCATTGCAAGAAGAGGCTCAAGACGTCGTAGCGGGACAAGGAGTTGAAGATCTGAGAGTCGACAACTGGCTGAGAACCAACCCCGCCCCCACCCCGCGGGGGGAGAAGGGGGAGAGGGGTGCTGCGAGGGAGGAGCCAAGGCAACTGCGCTTCGAGCCAAAGAGAGCGCGTTCACCGACGCCCACGCGATCGAAGAGCGGTGTAGAGCAGCTTGCAGAAACATTAGAGAGGATGGCGAGACCACGATTGCGGCATGTTGATTTGCCGACCTTCAGCGGTGTAGCCAATGAGTGGCTACCATTCAAGGCCGCGATGCGGGACAGCACGCGTATGTATGACGTGTCGCCGGCTGAGAACATACAACGGTTGAGAAGCTGCCTTCGCGGTGAAGCGAGAGACGCCGTAGCCGCTTTACTACACACGGCTACGAACCCGAACACAATTATGAAGACACTGGAGCAATGCTTTGGACGACCGGAGGTCATTATTGATAAAGCATTAGATGACCTCAAGAAGCTTCCAAAACCTGGCGCTTCATCGGCGGACTTTAACAACTTCGCGATCAAGGTGCAGAACATCATTTACGTGCTCAGAAGTATCGACCGACGCGGATACCTCTACAATCCGCTACTTTCAAGAGAGGTGCTAGATAAACTGAGCCCGCATCTACGATCAAGATGGTGCGACTACGCCAGCGAAAACGACGGATCATCAGAACCGGAAATAGTTATGCTTTCTCGCTTCCTTATGCGAGAGGCGGACCGGGCGTTGCGCTACACTTACGCATCGCCTACCAGCAGTACACCAGTGGCAGCAATCAAGAAAGAAACCAGGCCTGCTGCAGTACAACCTCCGAGACGAAGACCACCACCTGTCTACACCGTCGTAGCCGAGCCAGCGAAGGAAGAAATAGATACTTGCCCCAGCTGCGAACAAGCCCACCCGCTGACACAGTGCTCAGCCTATAAGGCACTGTCAGTGGACCAGCGGTGGGATTTTGTACGAGAGAAGCGGCTGTGCTTCAAATGTGTGCAGCGAAGACACCGATACACCGGCTGCAAGGCGAAGAGCTGCGGAATCGGTCAGTGTCACCGCCCACATCACGCGACACTGCACCATGAAGAGAGAGCAACGACGAGCCAGCAGTCACCGAGTACGCCACCTACCAACAACGCGACGGCGCTATCGGTGGCGTCCCCAACCAACACCACCAGCCAACGATCGGTCCTACTCAAGATGTGTCCGGTCATTGTGGTTGGGCCGCGAGGCGAAGCACACACTTTCGCGCTGCTGGACGAGGGAGCTACTATCACTCTCATCGACGAAGACTTGGCGCGAGACATCGGCGCAGAGGGGCCGACGCAACCACTTCATCTTCACGGCGTCAACATGAAGCAAGAAGAGAAGAGAAGCAAGCTCGTCAACATCAAGGTGCGGGGCCGACACGAAAGCGCGATATACGATTTGCGCGCCCGCACTATGAAAAACCTTCGCCTACACCAACAGGCAGTACCAGAGGCGGTCATGAGGCAAGACCACCTTCGAGACCTAGACAAGGACGCGGTGTGCTATGGACTAGCACGCCCAGGCCTCCTAGTGGGCTCTGACCACTGGGAGCACATAGTCTGCAGGGAGCTTCGAGTCGGCGGCCCGAATCAACCGGCCGCATCAAGGACGCAGCTCGGCTGGGTGATACATGGCACCGTACCACGCAGCTTCATCTACCAGCGAGAGAACGTGCTACATATCTACGAGCCCGATCGGCGCGTAGTTGACAAGACACAGCACGACCAGCGACTTCACGAACTGGTGGAGCATCACTTCAAGATTGAGGCGCTCGGCGTCGCGCGAGAACCGCGCGTGAGTGACGCAGATCGACGAGCGACTGACATTGCAGAAAAATCAATCAAGAAAATCGCTACTGGATATGAAGTTGGCCTGCCGTGGAGAGATGATCACCCATCCATGCCGCCGAGCTACAACGCAGCACTACGACGACTAAGAAAAATTGAACAGAAGATGGACGCGGCCCCAGACTTTGCCGCACAATACACCGCGCAGATAGAAAATCTGCTGACGAAGGGGTATGCCGTGCCATGCGACGGGACAGAAAAATCGAGCCCCGTCTGCTGGTACCTACCTCACTTTGCCGTGCAGAACCCGAACAAGCCCGACAAACAGAGACTGGTTTTTGACGCAGCAGCGAGAAGCCATGGCGTCTGTCTCAACGACTACCTGCTGGAGGGACCCGACCTACTGCTATCTCTCCCGGGCATTGTGTATCGCTTCAGAGAAAAACCCATCGCCGTCTTTGCTGACATCCAAGAAATGTTCCTGAGGGTCAAAATCCGACTTGATGACCAGCCAGCGCAGCAATTCTTATGGCGGGGCGCAGACAGAGACAATCCTCCGCGACACTACAAGATGGCCAGCATGATATTCGGGGCGGCGAGCTCGCCCTTCCTGGCTCACTTTGTGCGCGACTACAACGCGCGCGCACACGCCGACGAACATCCGCGAGCACTAGAAGCCATCACTCGAAGCCACTATATGGACGACCTGGTGGCCAGCTACGAGGATGAAGAGGAAGCCCAGACCGCCATTGAAGAAATAAGAAGAGTGCACGTTGCGGCCGGCTTTACACTGCGTGGGTGGAGCGCGAACAATAAGAAAATTCTCAACGACGTGCCGACCGAGTTGCACGCGACGACGCCCGCAACACTGGGGGGAGACGGGCCCGAAAACAAGATCCTCGGACTCGTCTGGAATGCAGAGGAAGACCAGCTGGGGTTCAACACTTCTATGAACCGAGTACCGCCCGAAGTTCGCGCACAAGAACGCGCGCCGACGAAAAGAGAAGCGCTCAGTGCAGTCATGTCCATCTATGACCCGCTGGGGCTACTCAGCCAGTACACGATTCGGGCGAAGATTGTGTTGCAGAGCCTATGGAGACTACAAATACCCTGGGACAACCCTATTCCGGCAGAAGAGCAAGAACTTTTCGCGGAGTGGCTATCTCACCTACCAGAGATAGCGCGCCTCCGCTTACCGAGATGCTACGCACCGAGAGGCTACGAGCGCGTACAATTACACGTGCTATGCGACGCGAGCGAGCAGGCCTACTCAGCAGTGGCTTACTGGCGGATTGAAGACAAAGATGGAAAAATCAACGTCGCGCTAGCAGCTGCCAAATCAAAGGTGGCGCCGCGACGCGTCCAGACCATTCCCCGCCTCGAGTTGCAAGCCGCTGTCATCGGAGCCCGACTCGCCGACGCGTTGAAAAAAGAACATAGCATCGAGGTCAAGACAACAAGATACTGGACTGACTCTTCGACGGTGGTGCATTGGGTGCGCAACGATAAGAAGAGGTACACACCGTTCGTCGCACACAGACTGGGCGAGATAGCGGAGCTCACACATCGAGATGAGTGGGGATGGCTGCCCACCGACGATAATGTGGCCGACGACGCAACGAGATTCGCACGCACAAGCATCACCGCGAGCGACCGCTGGTTCCTCGGGCCCAAATTCCTCTATCTATCCGAGGAAATGTGGCCTAGGGAGCACCAACCCGCCGCAGACGACGACGAACACGAAGTTCTGCATACATATGACGGCGGGGACCGACGCGACGCGGAATGGCTGCCTGATCCGTCACGCTTCTCCAAGTACGAGACGCTAGTACGAGCAACGGCGCGTGTGCTGGCATTCATTGACATTTGCCGGCGCCGAGCGAAGCGCCTCGAACACCGACACATCGAGCGAGCGGAGCGCGCCCTTATACAGCGCGCTCAGCAAGACGACTTCGAAGAAGAAATGAAGAAACTGCAGTCATCGCGCCCGATTACGCGGTCTAGTAAGCTATATAAGCTAGACCCCGTGATTGAGGACGGCGCCCTGCGAGTGAGAGGCCGCATCGGTGCAGCGACCGCGCCAATCGACACGAAGAGGCCCCTCATCCTGGATGGCAGACACCCGCTGACACGGCTCATCGTGCTGCGCGAACACTGCGCGGCGGGACACGCGAACCGTGAACGTGTCACCAACGACCTGCGGCAGCGGTATTGGGTCATTCATCTGCGACCCACAGTACGCGCCGTCGAACGCGCCTGCGCACTATGCAGAGTGCGGAGGGCGCGACCACGAACACCGACGACGGGGGACCTACCGCGAGCGCGCCTCGACCCCTTCCACCGCCCGTTCACCAACTGCGGCGTGGACTACTTTGGCCCGATTATGGTCAAAATTGGGCGCCGCCGCGAGAAGAGATGGGGGGCCCTATACACCTGCCTGACAACGCGCGCCGTGCACTTGGAGTTGGTGGCCTCACTATCCACCGACTCTGCAATCATGGCGCTGAGACGAATGGCAGCGAGACGTGGATGGCCGCGACTCATGTACTCGGACAACGCGACAAACTTCAGAGGAGCGGACCACGAGCTGCGAGCTGCCTACGCCGAGTGGGCGCCCGCCCTACAAGACGAAGCCCTGACGCGTCGGATGGAGTGGCGCTTCATTCCCCCTGGCGCGCCCAATCAAGGAGGCGCCTGGGAGCGACTCGTGCGGTCAGTGAAAACCGCTCTCGCTGCGACACTACGAGAGAGAGCGCCGAGCGACGAAGTACTACGCACGCTGCTCACCGAAGCGGAGTTTTTAATAAACTCCCGCCCACTTACGCACGTTAGCGTGAGCCCGAACGACCCGGAAGCACTGACACCGAATCACTTCCTGCTGGGGTCATCGACCGGCCTGCCTACCACCGGGCCCTGCGACGAAGCCGACCGCCGAACTTGGCGTGCTGCCCAAGCGCTCGCCGACCACTTCTGGCGTCGCTGGCTGCGCGAGTACTTACCCACCTTAGTACCGCGCGGCGAGCCCACTAACAATAAGCAGGCGGTCAAAATCGGAGACGTCGTGGCTGTCGTGGACAGCACTCTGCCTCGCAACGTGTGGCCTATGGGTCGCATAGAGAAGACATACCAAGGACCAGACGGCGGCATACGAGTTGCCGACGTGAAAACGAAGACTGGCCTATTTAAGCGACCAGTCAGCAAACTCGTCGTCCTGGTGGAAGAGGCTACGCAAGCTACGCCGGGGGGAGAACTGTTACGGACGCCGGTGCTAGCCCGTTGATTTGTGACGTAAAGTGATTTATTGACTATTAATTTGTGATTAGATATAAGTAAATTGTAATAATTATAAGTTAGTATAAGGAAAATTGTATTAGAATAAGTTTTTTAGAAATAAATAGTTGATTATTGGCGTTTGATTGATATCCCGTAGGTTAAGTCTGATGTACTAGTAGGAAATAGGTAGAATAGGTCTAAGTGTACGCTAAAAATAGGGTTAGCCTACACTTAGAATAGATAGGAATGAGAGACAAGGACGAACGACGCGACAATACATGCGTCCTTGTCTCTCAGACAAAATTGATAGCTCCCTTACATAGCGGCTAGTTCCGCTATAGAAATGGGAATATCAATAGGGTCGGTTGCCATAGAAAACACCGACGACACATGACACGACACAGTTTAGTTTTAACCGACAACCTAAAAGAACCCTCCTCAAGACGCCAGTACACGGACGGGCCTAGGGGTATCAAGCGCCTGCGACACTACATAAAAAAACGGGTTTCTTATCAACGCCCCGCGCCCCGCACCCCGCTCCCCGCCCGACGACGCCTCGCCATATCGGTGCGTGGACGCCGACACCGACGCGATATAAAGAAAAAAAAAAAAAAACCCAACATACAGTCCACGACAGGCCTATTCTCCGTGCCTTCTATTTGCTCTTTTGATAATGGTACATACAATGCATTCTATGTCTTCTATTTTGTCTTATATGTGATAGGTGGCAGAAGAGCAGACGGATCGCCTGATGGTAAGCGATTGCCGCCGCTCTTGGATACCTGTGACAAATGTGGGCAATCATTACACCCCCCTTCTTTCAGATTGGGCCTCCGGTACCCTCACTACCGAAACACAGCACAGTGCTGCACGCTGGTTTTCTGTAAGGCCGTGGTATCACTTCGGTCGAGCCGGCACAAGCCAAAGCGTATCTCTCCCACGGTCAACCCCGTCTATTGTTTCTTTATTTCAACACTTGCTTTTGCCCGCGACTTTGCTCGCGTGCAAAGAGACAAAAAGTAAAAATCACGTCAAAACGTCGCAGGCTGAACCGTGAAAGACTGACAAACCGACAGACAGACGGACACACACACTTTCGCATTTATAATGTTTGTATGGACGTTCAAATTATCATAGTATTAATTCGGAGGTGAAAACGGAGGAGGCCGTAACGCCCTGTTGGTCTACTGTTTTAAGTACCGGGCCGGGACCTCGGGGTTTGATTCCCGGGTCGAGCAAATTTTTCGAAGATTGGTAATTCATTCGTAGGAATGAGTATTAAAATATTTAATAAGTTACCACAAAAGCTTATTGATTTACCAATGCCCAAATTTAAAACACATGTTAAAAATTATTTAATGGCAAAAGCCTATTAATGATTACTTAAATGACAAGAATTTGTGGAAATGATAAACTGTTCGCCTACACCCATGATACTGTACTTAAAAAAAATTGGTGATTAAAAAGAGTAACTGGCGAGTTTCTTGCCGGATCTTCTCGTCAGTATCAACTTTCCGATTCCGGTGGTAGAATCACATTATATTTATTCATTTCTTAGTATATTTTTTGTATCGACATATATGTTTAATTACATGTATAAAATACATAGCTATAATTTATATTTTTCATGTATGACGATTTGTAAGAGCTGTACTTTAGAATAAAGTACTTTTGAATTTGAAATTTGAATTTGAACATAGTTCGGGTTTGTGATCACTAATCTGCATTTGGCAAGCGTGGTGATTAAGCCTGATCACATCATAGTTGCATTGACTTGATTTCTATGATGGCGGCCTTTGCCCTGCAGTGAGATCGTTTATAGGCTGATACTTTAATTCAGAGGTAAACGGTTTGCAGCGCGCTTTTAACTCCACTGGTGTTGCGGCTGTGCATTGAAATAAAAATAAAATATACAAACAACCCTTAAAAACGGGGTATTAAATACGACGTCAGATCATCCTGACAAATAAAAACTCAAGTACACCTCTGCAACGACTCCATAGCGAACCGAATCTCCCTCATAATGTTGTGCTGTATATGTGTTTGTGTGTTTGTATACGTTTTATTATTTTGTTTTAGGTGGTGTAACCCTCAATCAAAAAATAAAAATCAGAATGAGTAAAATATCCTTACACCGGTCAATTTCTCATTAAAACGTCTCTTTAATCGCTCGACATTGGCAGAGTTATATAAGTGTTCGCCGTGGGCCCCACAGTAGCAGCCATAATTAAAAAAAAAAGACTCCATAGCGTATTTTATCAATGTTAGAGGCGACAAACGGGCAAGTGAGTTACCTGGATGGCAAGTAATCAACGTCTACGAGATCAGATAGATAAAAAAAAATCCTCCAACCGATTTCGGCCAAGGCGGCCAGTCTCAACGATCAGCCACTTACGCAGGGTATATTAAAGTGCTCAAGTGTGTGCGCAAACACAAGTGCACTCTCTATTCCCTTGCCCTTATATTCCGATAGGACACCAGTGTGACACGACCGCAGGACCAACGGCTTAACATAGTTTCAATATTTTTATTTATTTTCTTTATTGTAAGGACCGCAGAAGGGATACAAGACCGCCAACTTTCACACTCCGGGCTGACACTAAGAGTTTCTTAACAGAAAAACTCAGGTACGAATTTTGGACTCGACCCGGGGATCGAACCCGGACCCCAAGCGCAGCCGTCGCTCTTAAGGCGACAGCTGCTAGCTAACTAGCGACACCATGCGTTTTTAATAGTTAGCTACTAAACCGGATCTATTTCAAACAATTTCGGGGTTACAACCTCTCGGCAAACACTTATACTATTTATTAATTAACCATGCACAAATGTTGGTTCCGTTTTTGTGCGCGAAAAATTGATTACCGCCAAAAGCGGCCACTTTTAGCGTGAATCATTTTTTCGCGTATGCGTTGGACCCAACATTTTTGCATGGTTATCTAATAAATAGTATAAGTATTTGCCGAGAGGTTTTAACCTCGAAATGGTTTAAAATAGATCCGGTTTAGTAGCTAAAAATTAAAATCGACTGGCGTCGCTAGTGTGCCCTTCCCGTCACCTTAAGTGCGACGCGCTACTCACTGCGCCAAAGAGGCTGTCAGATAGAGTACTGATGCGTTGGCGGCTTTTTAGAATGGAGTGGAAAACAGAAGTAGAATATTTTTTTTATAGTAGGGTTGTCATTTTATGTCAAAATCTTCAAAAGTTTTCTCCCAAACACAAACCTCTTAAACTTAGATATTCACAAACCCATTTCCTCTAAGAAACTAATCTTCCCCCCTGAAGTAGCATTCAGAGCAACAACACACGTCGACAACCAATTCGAAAGTAAACCGACGCGTGCCAATTCAACTTGTCAACACTACATCCAAATTTGTTTGCGAATCCACCCAAAACCCACCTTAAGCCGAACGAATTAAGGTAACCATTCCAGCAGCGCGAATTAAACGTTTCAAGATACTTCGAAAACCCCAAAGTTGTCGAACTAATACTCTCATCGTATATAAAATGGCTAAAGTACTTAGTGTACTACTTCAGGGGAATGTAAACACTGTTAACTTAAACTTAAGGTGCAGATTTGTCTGAGTGGTTTCGTACACAGGGCTGCCATGAAGCGGCGAAGTCGGTTAGTATGCAGTTTTTTAAGTAATAGATACTCTTACCTGTTGCGGACGAAGATTTTTGCGTACAAAATTATTTGAGGTTGAAGGACTTCGTGATTTATTACTGGAGGTGTCATTGTGAGGTTTTTATCGGGGAATTTGATTTTCTGAGGAAGAAAGTTTGATTGACTTGCGAGCGATGGTAGCTCAGTGGATAAAAACTGAAGAATCCGAGCATGCACCACTGGATTTTACATATTTGCTGCGTGAGTGAGGGTACCGTAGGCCCAAGCCGAAAAGGTGGTTTAAAGGTTGGCAGCGTACTTGTGACTCCAATGGTGTAACGGGTGTTCATGGGCGGCAGCAATCGCTTGCCATCAGGTGATCAGTCTGATAAAAAAATAATTCATGTTCATATTTTTACCATCATATCTTCCATCATAAAAGTTATTGTAGCGCAGTGGATAAGAAAGCACCTTGCATACGGGATTCGAAGCCGAGCATGCACCCCTGGATTTTTCAATTAAAATAGTTAATAGGTTTCGACACCACATTCCAAAAAGAAGAAAAAAAAATGTTTTGACACTTCATGTCACGGTGAAAAATAAAGTCCCGTAACGAAGTGAGGACGGGCCACTATATTTTTTATGTGATAGGTGGCAAACGAGTAGACGGATCACTTGATGGTAAGCGTTTGGATTGGGCCTCCGGTACCCTCACTCACGCAGCGAAACACAGCACAGTGCTGCTACACGCCGGATTTCTGTAAGGCCGTGAAATACACTATTCATATAAAATACACTGTATTTTCGTACGTATTCATACGTGTCGACTCGATCGAGAATCGGTACGTAAATACAATCGTACTAGTACAAACTACCCCGCAAAGTGCGTACCTATATCAATGCCACTCAAATGAGAACAATACGTGGAAACAAGCACAATCACTACCACGTACTTAAGAAACCATTTAGCGGGAACCGCTGAGTCAGCGCTTCCAGCGAAGGCAGCGCTAAGTAAGCGACGGCAAACTTTGCAAGGTTTGGCTAGTGTGTTCTAGCAGGGTTGGCATTAAGATAGATAGATTATATTAGATTTCCATCATTGTTTATTGTTTTTTGTTTATTCGGTAAATAAGGGCACATTACATTAAAACTTAATAAATTAGAATACCATGGTTATTCATTGCCTAAACTAGGTTAATACCTGTGTTTCAGGCTATACAAATAAAGGTAGAATTTTACTAATTACTACAATTAATTAATAATTTTAAACTTCTTATGAGCAAAACTAATACATTTTTACTAACCCCCGACGCAAAAACGACGGGGTGTTATAAGTTTGACGTGTCTGTGTGTGTGTCTGTCTATGGCATCGTAGCTCCCGAACAAATGAACCGATTATGTTTTTGATATTTTTGTTTGAAAGATGAATAAGGAGGGAAGTGTTCTTAGCTATGTTGGATAAAATATCGATCCAAGATGGCCGCCGTCACAAAGATTTGGATTTTATATTTTAATACAACTCCCACAATATGGGTATCATATAAAGGGCAAGGCCTTGAGTAGCAGAATATATTAATTGTGAAAAATTTCAAATCCAAGATGGAATGACGAATAACCTATTTGTTGTTCCAACTGCCTCAACATAGGTATCAAATGAAAGAGCTTTAGTTGTGTCGGAGGTTTTTAAATTTTCAATTTATGAAGTAAAAACTAAACTTTTATTTACAAACTACAAGTAAATGTTCAGTATCGTCGTACGATAATGTTCTTAAGAATTTATTTATTACTAATCTACACTTATGCATATTTAGGTTATTAAATCTCTAGTTCTTTATTTATTTTGTTAGCTCGTTGGTGAAGAAAAACATCGTGAGGAAACCTGCACGTTTCGGATTGTTTCTAAAACGTGCCAAGTTTCTTTGTAGGCTCTCTGGACCTTAGCCAAGGCTCTTGAGAATAAAAATTAGTTGAGCTATAGTAAAATAAAAAGTAATATGAATATCAAATCAAGAACTTAATCTACTTTTTGCATTTTCCAAGTATTTTGGAGCTGCGCTTTCATAATTGCTTTGTAATTTCGTTTTATTGCTCTCACTATAATAATATCAAGGATTGCCTTGAATAAATAAATGTAATTTGAGCTGTTGTGATATGTTTTAAATATTTTAGTATCTAGTGTTGTTTATATAAGTAATTTATGATGCAATTAATGTTATGATCTGACTCTTTTAACTGATTCATGAGCGTGGGTCATCAAGATAACGCTATGCAATCAGTATACAAAACATGTCGATAGTAAAATATTTACTTGTTATTAGCTTTAAAGCTAAATCCGTGAAGCTTTTTTTTATGTTATAGATGGCAGACGAGCAGACGGATCACCTGATGGTAAGCGATTGCCGCCGCCCATGGACACCCGTGACACCATTGGAGTCACAAGTGCGCTGCCAACCTTTAACGATGATGATGATGAATAGTTTAGGCCCTGCGTGGATACATCAGTCAGTCAGTCAGCTTTGGCTTGTTTAGATTTAGATAACATGATCATATCCCTTTTTTTTTTCTTCTCGCTGGGGAATGCCGCCGGCCCGTAGTGCAATGGCCGACGTCGCCGCCTAGTGGCGGCGCCTTATGCATACCCTCCTGCTGGGGAGCAGGAGGGTTATGTCGGGCTCTCCTCTGGCGGGGGCTTCTCCTAACGAGAAGCCGGCTAGAGGCATACCGACTCAACCCCAGCGGTTTTCCCTCATCGCCCTTAAATGGGAAGGCGTCGTGGGCTGTAGGACGAACCTATTAGGTAGTAGGGAGTAGCTGTAGGGATCATATCCCTTATTTAAAAGCCGCAACGCATTTATTATGGCTATGGTATGTGTTCCATGGTTGGGAGTTATCACCTACCATAATATAATAAAAAACCGCAAGCAATCCCAACAAAAGTATTCAAATTATCATAACACTTTGCCCAAATAAAAACTCCCATCAACAAAATTGTGCCCACACAAATTTTCCTAACCATTAGATTGATACAACCAAAAATGCCTCGAGATAAATTCGTTGGGCCAAAAAAGTTGCCCGCCCAAGGGCCGATGGCAACTTTGCTCATTAAAAGGGAGGATTAAATGTACCCACTTTAAATTGCTATACTTGTCCTTGTGTGAGTACATGCGGGATTACCTCTATAAATATAAACAGGGACTTGTTGTTTCTTGGTGTACCTTTTTTAGGAGACGGGGAACCCAGTTGTAACAACAATTGTTGTAACAAGTTGAAACATGTGATAGGAATCTGCTAGAGTTGTCTAGTTATACCATTTATAAGACAGCGGCAGCGCTTATAGGTATTCCGAAAACACAAAACGCTTGCGCGATGTAATCGACACCTAGCGCCATCTTTGGTATGAAATGGAACTAATGTACCGAAACGAAGTGAGGGCGGGCCACTAGTTAGTAATTACGAAGCCATGGCTTCTTCTGGCAAATGTGAGAAACATTATAAAAATCCCTTCATTTTTAAAACCATTGTAGGTTTTTTCTTTTTATTATTTTTATGGTTTTTTTTACTGTACTCGAAAAAAACTGATAAAACAAGGTTTTAAAATAGATTTCATTGTTGTAACTAACTACTCAAAAGAACAGAAAAATGTACATTTTTTGTAGCTAAGCACACTAGCGAAGCGACGCCAATCGATTTTATTTTTTAGCTACTAAACCGGATCATTTTAAACAATTTCGGGGCTACAACCTCTCGCGCAAACACTTATACTATTTATTTAATAACCATGCACAAATGTTGGGTTTTTTACTCGAATAATTGATTCACGCCAAAAGTGGCCGCTTATGGCGTGAAATATTTTTTCGCGTGCGCGTTGTAGGCAACATTTTTGCATGGATTTTTTTATAAATAGTATAAGTGTTTGCCGAGAGGTTGTAACCCCGATATTGTTTAAAATAGATCCCGTTTAGTAGCTAAAAATTAAAATCGATTGGCCTACCCGTCACCTTAACAACGGATTAGTGACTGTGACAATTAACTAGCCACTTGAACAAATATTTCACTTTTGATTAAATTTGCAAAGTTATCTTAACAGAAGAGGGTAAAGCCATGTTATAAAAATAGACAAGTACGATTTCACATTTATAGATCCCCAGCTGGTAGTCCCACAACAACAGGTCTTAAGACACAATTAGGTCACCAGCGACAATTCTATAAGTAACATTATCGATTTTGTGTCTTTCCCACTGCAGCCTCTTCTGGACAAAATGTTGTTGGCATTTTAATGTGTTGTGGTATTTCTAGTTACAATTTATTAGACAAATTAAAGACGTTGCTATTTCAAGCTATACGTACGTGTGCAGAATAGTGTATTATATAATAGGTAGGTACCTCTAAGTTAACTTAGAGGTACCAGCATGCTTTTCCAGATCTTTTTATGTGATAAGGGGCAGACGAGCAGACGGATCTCCTTCATCGTCGTCAGCCCATTCAAGTCCCCATTGCTGGGGCACGGGCCTCCCTCAATCACATGAGGGGTAATTGCCATACTCACCACGCTTGGCAGACGGGTTGGCGAGGGTTTTGATATAAATGCAGAGTTTTCCTTCTCTGGGTACTGATGATCATGCCAGCAGCTTTACCTTAGTCGCCTTTTACGACACCTCGGTAAGAGTGAGGGTGGCCTATTCTACTCTGCTGGGGACCACACGGCGGATCTCCTTATGGTAAGAGATTGCCGGCGCCCAAGAACACCCGCGACACCAGTCGAGTCACAAGTGCACTGCCAACCTTTGAACCCCCCTTCCCCCGGATTGGGCCTCTGATACCCTCACTCAACACAGCACAAAACTGCTTCACGCCGGTTTTCTATGAGGCCGCGGTATCACTCCGGTGTAGCCGGCCCATTCGTGACGAAGCGTGGCTCTACCCCGATCATAAAACCTATGTCATCCAATCCAATCCAATCCAGGTCATAATTTTACAAAACGATTTGTGCATATTTCTGCCAATAGCTCGGTGGATAGGAAAAGATCGTGTGGAAACCTGCACGTTGGTATCAGAAACTGTGGAGGCCCACAATCGTTGAGACAGTGATTCTGAACGTGTAATAATGATCCAACTGGTCATGTAGTAGTTGCTTTTTTTAATGAGATAGGGGGCAGACGAGCAGATGGTTCACCTGATGGTAAGCTATCACCGCCGCCCATGGACACCTGCAACACCAGACGAAGTCACAAGTGCGCTGCCGGCCTTTTAAAAAGAAATCCGCTCTTTTCTTGAATGTTTGCGCTTTGTGCTAATACCAGACTTTCCAGGATCCAGGATCTAAAGCGTCAGTTTTGACATGATGCGTTGATGATGAGTGGGTACAGTACAGCTGTACCACGTCTATAAGATAATCGGCAAAATTCGTCTACGCAGAAGAGCAAGTTAAATCCGATTGCGAAAACAATTGAAATACAGACTTTATTGCGCTTCGTTAAGATTAAATACAATAAATACAGAGAAAAAGCTATCTCTCTCTTAACCGCACTCGCACCGAACATGGCGCTGACGCATCAACCAATAAAAAATTGTAATTTTAGGCGCGCGTAAATTGTGCTTTGTGATTGGTTAAGATTTTACCGCAGTTTTCGAGAATAAGAGTTCTACGCAGGTACATTGGAGTAACTTATAAAATTGGTAAAACTGTACCCTCGATGCCCGAATCTGACTAGCAATGAAACGGTTTTTTAAAGAATTCCAAACCGATTGCAACTTAACCGATTGAAAATGGTTTCCAAAAACCATGTTTCCCGCGAGATTTACCGCGTGTATAATCGGTCTGGCGAAGTGCCCAATGCGCTTAGTGCTGATATATCGTGACGTGACGTCATACGCTGATGATTTACGTCAAAAATTAATCAGGATAATGTAGCTGGCTGTACGTTTTCATGATAAACCTCAGCATTTTGCAGCTGCAGAGCTACGTGGCCAGAATTTTGCTTAAATTCGTGCGAAAATGTTTTTAAGCCTTTTTATGGCTCTTGCACTTGCAAAAACATGTCTTTTTTTCTTATTTATTTTTCTGTACTATATATGGATGTTAAACAGCGAAATACTTGTTAACAGCGCCATCTGTATCACGCCGCCATAATTAATTAATGATTTGTAATCGATTGAGCGCCATCTGTCTAAGATAAATAAAAACCTTTTTTATATAGATCATCTTGTAATGTACGCATCAAGAGCTAGGTCGTCCTTTAACTAATAAATCTAATTTGTAAAACAAAGGAAGTTAATTATTATTGATACCTGGGCATACATCACCTAATCATCAATGGATAATCTCTACTTGTAAAAGTATTTATGCTAATCCAAAGTAGAACTTAGTTTTCAATGTAGTTATAGTCAACTGCCGCAGTCATTCAAAGTCACAGACACTTGCCAAAACGCTGGTGTTTAACGTTGGATGCAGTGACAATTTGCGTAAAATGACTGACGAAAGCCCAAGTTTGATCAAATAAGCGATCATTTTAAGAGGCATATGTCATGCTGTAGACTGCCACAAGCTGCGAGTACGCTCTTCTCTTGAAGGTAAGGCGTAGCCATCGGGCAATACTCCTGCAGCCAAACCGTTTCACAGCAAATCTGAGCTACGTGGTAGAAAGTTCCGCGAGAAACGCTCAGTACAAGACCGCCATCTATGGAGATGATGAGGATGGCATGACAATTGCTTGCGTGTGGTTCGATGAATTTTCAATTCAGCTGCAAATCAAACAGTTCGTCAGAGCATTCCCTAAATCTTATCTGCCAAATCGAGCAAACTTTCAGTTTAGTTAAAAAAGAGACTTTTCGAATCTGAGAGTTATAAATTGTAGCTTTCCGGATTCAGCATTTACAACCAGCTTCCGCAAATCACCCTACCTCAATGCCTTAAAATCTTTTAAAATCCAACGAAACGTTTCATTCCCACGATATCGCGACAGAGACGGAGTACGACAAAGTCGGGGGTCGAGCTAGTCTCGGCGCGACTACGACGGGACACGAATGATTCGCGCCTTCGACAGTTTTGTCTTTGTGATGTTGATGTGCTTGGCGCGTAGGAAGAGCGAGGCGATGAAATGAGATCTTGTAATTTTTTAATATCAAACAAAGTCACTTACATAAGGTTTGACTGCAGGAGTATGTACCGACGGCAACGACTTATGGACCTTCAAGAGAAGAACGTAGTCTTCAAGCGATCTCTCTGATTTCGCGGATGTTCCTGGGCGGCGTTGATTACTTTCCATCAGCGGTTCCACTTGCTCGTTTATCAACTCTACCATAAAAAAAACATAATACCAAAGCAATCTAGATTTAAGAAAAAGACGACCTGTACTTTTACATTCAACATTTTATCATTGTTTTAAATTTTGATTTAGTGCAAACAAATCACTCGGTGGGATTGGCCGTTTCATTGACTCAGCCCTTTTCTTATTGTCAAAACACGACATGTCCTAGCATGTCCTTATACTTATCAACAGCATAAAATTGTCAAACTTATCACAGTAGCGCGCGCTACATTTTGGTCCTTCGAGCTGGATTTGAACCAGCTACTCATTGAAATACAGTAAAATAATCTTCTTCATCTTAGCTTGAACTACATTTCAAGGTTGCATCCGAAGCTGTCGCTTGAAGCCTAGAGTGCGCTTGGACCATGATTCAGGATTTGAGGAGTCTGGTAATTACAAAAAAGCGACTGCTGTCTGACCTTCGCAACCCTTTAAGAGGGGAACCAGACCAACTGAATCATGGTTACATGTTTTAGAAACAATCGGATACGTGCAGGTTTCCTCACGATGATTTTCTCTTACTATAATGGTAGAAATATGCATATATAAACTTAAATTTCAAAAATCCAGAGTTGTATGCATGGATTTAAACCACGACCCCCGCATGGAAGCCGCGATCTTATTCATTGAGGTACCACCGCCATGCTATACAGTCAAATAATGTTGCACGTTAAAGCCGGATTCCACCAATCTTTATTCGTGGATAAATCTATTATATAACGTCAGATTTGTATAGAATGACAGCACTATACCTTAGATTTTATATCGGAATAAGTTTAGTCGAATCGTCGGCTCTAAGTCAATAAAGGTGGAACGGTGAATGTTTGTGACGTCAGATCTCAAAATCGAAAGCATAAAGTTGATGAAAAAATGAATGACCACTCAACATATTATGATAATCAGTGTGTATATGTATTTTTATTTATCAACGTATATTGATATATACGATACGAAATAAAAGAAATACGATTCGTATTAGTTTAATTTAATAATATCTAAGCTTTTGATGTTTTCTGTGTTTATATATTATAAGCACTGCTAATTTCATGTTATAGATGTAATATAATTAAATATTTGCTTCCCATGTTGTGTACACATACTGGTGGAGTTGCAGCCTAAAAATTGTATTATACTTTATATTAAGTCTTACCCTGTTAAACATGTATTTGCTGTAAATCTGTTCTGTGTACCTTATAAAAAAAACAATTACACTACGGTTATGGATTGCCTCTCTGGCTTGAAGCGCCCGATGCCTTTTAGCATCGCTTCGCTTTCCCAGTGCACAGTCCCAGATCTTGTCTGTGATTGTAAGATGACTCGGCCGCTTGCATCGAAGTTCGGTGGCGATGTCGGAGTTTGCGCCGAACAATACTTGCTGGAGATAAATGTTTCTGTTAGTTTTGCTATTGCGGCTGGAATGGGTTTAAAGTTGACTGTTTGTGGATTGTGAATAGTTTACTGCTCATCCATTTAATTAATTACTAACATTGACACTAACATGAAATCTACATTATGAGAGACGGAGCAACGTAAAGAATGATCTAAATAATTTAATACGTGTATTTTTTTTTATATGAGAGGTGGCAGACGAGCAGACGGTTCACCTGATGGTAAGCAATTTCGCCGCCCATGATAAATAAATTAATAAAAACACCTAAGCATGTGACTTAGGGCCGATTGGACCAATCTTAATCCGATACTAAATCTATGGTATGTCGCTGTCGTTCTAAAAAATCTGACGTTATTCCATACATTTATTTATCCACGGATTAAGTTTGGTCGATTCGGCCTTTTTTATGCTAGAGGCGACAAACGAGCAAGCGAGTCACCTGATCTTCGCCGCCCATAAACATCCACGAAATCAAAGAGATGGCAAATTTTTTGCCGGCCTAACATTTTAAAATGTTTGGGAATACGTCTTGATTGGGGAAAAAAATCTTTAATTATGTGCTATATTAAAATAAAACTACAAAAGTTTTCTTTATACGTAACTAGTGGCTCGCCCTCACTTAGTTTCAAAATATTAGTTCCACTTTAAAGCAATAGATGGCGCTAGGTGTCGATTGCATCGCGCAAGCGTTTGGTGTTTTCGGATTACCTATGAGCGTTGCCGCTGTCTGTAAGATTAACCCTTTCATAAGTAGTGCAGATATATAGATTATTTGAACACAAGAAACATTAATGAACTTGAGAATTTTAATTAAGAAACCTATTCTATAAAACAACTTAATACACCTACCCTAATTGCACCGGTAATTTCGACTAAGACAAGAATCTACTTAATTACTTGGAAAATAGAGTCGGAACTCGCTTGAATTCAGTATAAATAGAGGCTATCTAACCTAGTGTTGCGGAACTATCGATAGTTGGCCTTGAAAATCATTTAGACTTTCGATTGTACTATCGATAGTATTGCTATTTGTCAAAACTTTCGGTACTATCAAATCTAAAATTTGATCAAAACTATTGACTATTGATTTCCTTTTGTTTTATTTTTATGTATTTTTGATTGTTTTCTGTTTGTACCAAATTGTGTTCTGTTTATAATTGCTATATGTTCTGTGTTGTGATGTCTATAATAATAAATATTTTCTTTCTTTCTTTCTGATAACGCTCATACTGTTTAAATGTGTCCGATACTATCGATAGTATCTGACAGTAGATAATCGATAGTACCGATAGTATTAGAGCAATCAATAGTATTTCAAGGTTGGTAGCGCACTTGTTACTCCAGTGGTGTGGCGAGTGTCCATGGGTGGCGACAATCGCTTACCATCAGGTGACCCGTCTGCTCGTCTGCCACATAAAAAAAAGACTCGATACTATTGAATTCACTTTTACTATCGATAAGTCTCTTGATAGACTATCGATAGTGGACTGTCGATAAGCAACACTAATCTAACCATATAATAGGTGCCCGCGTCTTCGCTTGTAAAGGCGAACCTTGACCTTTCGCTTGTAAAGATACGGGTCAAATGGTCTCTATGGAAGATAGAAAGCACCTTATCTCAGATATTTCGCTTCTACACGCTTCAGTAGCCATTGCTACTAAAGAAACTGCTTCAATGGCACGGATAAGAGCAGTCTCGCTTTATCTTGAGGTCCTGCATTAGAATCCTTGGAAATGAAATGTGGCCACAGTATGAAAAGTACTAGTACCTAAAAGCATCTGTCGCAGTTAGATAGATGAAGCCGTGATATAGTTATATCCCTAGGGATATAATTATGTACTGTAACATAGTTATACAAAAGCGATTCATTACTATTATTCCGAACCGGTACGACATTGAGATCTTCAAGAAACGAGCCTATACGTTCCAAAAAGGCCGGCAACGCATCACCTCTCCCTCTGGTGTGGCAGATGTCCATGGGCTGCGGTGATCGCTTACCATCAGGTGACTCGCTTGCTCGTTTGCCTCCCTTTCTCATAAAAAAATGGTCCAAGTTTAGTAATGTACTTATATTACATCCTGTGCGGATAAAGAATGGGATCAGAAATGGCGGCGCATCTATTCACTTCTCGCTATACGAGTGCCCCACGAGTGCGAGTATAGACGCAAATAGTGTGCGAGCGAGAAGTGAAAAGATGCGCCGCCATTTCTGATCCCATTCTTTATCCGCACAGGTTGTACTAGATTAAGTTTTTTTTAAATGACTCCGAGATATGTAGCTCAAGCACCTGTGTTACGGATATCAGAATCAAAAATATCAGAAAAAGTTCAGTGAAATAGCTTTGTAGTAATTAAATCTACCATGTATCATTTAATAAAACAAAGTTTTATTAGTTTTATCTTTATTCATTAATCAACTTTATGTATCCTGCAGTTAGTTACAATACTTAGTGACATGAACACGTGTTATTTATTTATTTAAAACATTGCACAAAAAGGTTATACAATAGGCGAACTTATACCACTCAACTTTTGGGTTATACAGAAAAGATAATGATGCGGCGAAAGATCATGTCATCTTCATCATCATCATCAGCCTATCGCAGTCCACTGCTGCACGTTGGCCTCTCCAATTTTTCGCCACTGTGATCTATCCAAGGCTTCTCGCATCCAGCTCTTGCCAGCCATCCTGCGCAGATCGTCCCCCCACCTAGCCAGAGGGCGCCCTATATTACGTTTGCCAAGACGCGGTCTCCACTCTAGAACTCGTTTACCCCATCGGTTGTCGGTTCTGCGGCTAATATGGCCAGCCCACTGCCACTTAAGCTTGCTAATTCGGTGAGCAATGTCGATGACTTTGGTTCTCTGCCGGATCACCTCATTTTATTCGATCTCGGAGAGAGACGCCGAGCATTGCTCGGTCCATAGCCCGCTGAGCAACCTTTAACTTGTGGACCAGCCGTACCGTAAAAAGAAAGAAAGATCATGTAATCTACGTGAACGTGGAGAACGTATTGAAGTATGCTATTTTTTAAACGATCATTTTTTTTTGTATTTAAACATTAATAATACAATTAAAACTAATCATTAGTTTTGACATAACTTTATTAAATACTTAAGTATATCCTATATTATTAAATTAAGTATTAAATTATTATAAAATTAAGTATATCCTAACATCACATACTTTGATCTGAGTCCGAGATGGGTAGCTGAAGCACCTGTGTTACAGATATCAGAACCAACAGCAAAATTGGATCGTTTGGATCAGTGGTAATGAACGCTGCCTCTAGTGCAAGGGTTGCGGTTTCGATCCCCGCACAGTACAAACATTTGTGTGCATGAACATGTCTTTTTGTATTGGTCTGGTTTTCTTTGTATTATAAGTATGTATTTACAAAAAAAAAACAAATGTATATATGTAATTCTGCTGTTGATTCTGATATCCGTAACACTGGTGCTTGAGCTACCTATCTCCGAGTCAGATGAATGTATATGATTTTGTGAAATATTTATTATTATTATTCCTATTTGTTTATAAATCTTAGGCTTCAAATCTGTCTGAATCTTCACGCTTTCTATTGAAACAAAATCATTAGCTACAACAATATTCTTCGCAACTGGGTCGCAACGGACCCGGAAACCTTCAAAAACTAAATCCTTGCCTGTCCTGCGCCAGGGCTTCCCGGTGATCCGCACTTTGCATTTATGAATAACGCGCCGCTTGTGTAGTGATGTGTCAAGCATGAACTTGAAAACGCACGTTTTAAATATTGCGAATAATAAGGCAGACGAGCATGCGGCCCATCTGATGGTAAATGGTAACCGCCGCTCATAGACATCAACAATGCCGGAGCATCTACCGTGAAAGAAGAATTCTTTTCAAACCTCGTTTGAAAATAGACATGTCGTAGCTATCAGAGAACACCGCGGCTGGAAGCTCATCCCAGGGTTTGCACGAGCGCGGAGCGTGGGAAAGATAAGCCATTTTCAAAAAAAATAAACGTCACAGAGTTTGAAATATATCCAATAGGCCCTGACGCAGATCATACCCGGGTGCGGTACAGAAAGAATATCCCTCAACACGCCAAACCAGTAGTAACGGCTACGCACAGTTTTTCAAGTATGGCTTTCTATGAAAAGGCATAGTCTGGTTTACGTGCAAGTCTATGGTGTCAAGTAAATTCTTTTTTTTTTTATAACATTGGTCCACGGGTAATCTTGATCCTTGCGTTTGTGTTTTTTTTTATTATTATATTATAAATTATTCCTATATTGCTTTTGTTCTTGTTAATATGTAATGTAATGTTGTCTGTAATGCTGTTGTATAATAATTTCTGATTAATTATTTATGATTTTTAACTCTTGTTTTTCAGCGACTAGCTAACCGCCAATATCATAAAGTTAACATGCGTGCCGATAAATTTACTACTACGGATGCAGTAGAAAAGTGGACCAGTGAGGGTCTAATTTAAAGCAGACGTTGCGACCGAATCGGAGTTTCTCTCACTTTCACACGTGCTGTGTGTCTCCTTTGTTTGGGTGCGACAGGTATATTCTCGTTCGTTACGGGACGGCTATAAATTACGCCACCTGGCTCCGAAGCAATAGCTTGGGACGCAACCGGTAAAAACGCTAATATGATGATCGAGGTATCCGCCAACATCAAGTGTGAAATTGAAAAAATCATAGTTATGTGTTTATTGTTACATGGATTGTTAAAAAATAAACTTCAATGTTGATACTGAAACCAAAAGGGATGGTAATTTTTGAGTGTCCTCTCTTTTACTTTGACAACACCAACTCGAGTTACGTGGTTACTTGAATCGCTAACTATCACATCTCTACTTCTCCGTCGATTTTTGGCATAATATTTAAATCTGTGGCGGATCTCGGAAACGGTTGCGCACATCCGTGTATTATGTCGGGCATGAATAATGGCCGCCGAGGTGGGATTTTAATGAAGAGATAAATAAACATGAAGAACAATATTAGAGTTGCGTTTAATATAACCGCTGAGCAAGGTAGCTCAGAGAGCGATGGTAGCTCAGCCGATAAGAATTCTGGATTTTTCAATATCCGCAGCAGAACTATGGTCGCAGACATAGCCCAAAGGATTGCATCCTCAACTGGCAATGGGCAGGGCACATAGCGAGGAGAACAGACGGCTATTGGGGTGGAAAGGTCCTCGAGTGGAGGCCACGTACAGGAAGTCGCAGGCGTGGCAGGCCCCACAAGGTGGACCGACGATCTAGTTCAGGTCGCGGGAATCAAATGTGACAGGAGAACATTGGGGGAGTCCTATGATCAGCAGTGGACGTGTTTGGCTATTGGCTGAAATGATGCTTTCGACGGTAACGGGAAATTATCGTGAGGAAACCGGCACGTTTCGGATAACTTCTGAAACGTGTAACTGTGATTTAGCCGTGTGGTCCCGGCAGAGTAGAATAGGCCACCCTCACTCTTACCGAGGTGTCGTAAAAGGCGACTAAGGTAAAGCTGCTGCTGGCATGATCATCAGCACCCAGAGAAGGAAAACTCTGCATTTATATCATAACACTCGCCAACCCGTCTGCCAAGCGTGGTGAGTATGGCAATTACCCCTTATGTGATTGAGGGAGGCCCGTGCCCCAGCAGTGGGGACTTAAATGGGCTGACGATGATGACGATGAACTGTGATTTAGTTGGTCTGGTTCACAATACAATGAGACGGAAGCCGTCTCATTGTAATTACCAGACTCCTAAGGGCTGAGTTCACCAACTTTAAAACAACGGTATTCAATCAATCAATCAATCAATCAAATAATTCTTTATTTGCATAGGCTTGTATACAGCACTTACAAATCGTCATACATTTTAATGACTTAAAACTATTTATAAGTACTTATGTATAATTTACATGTTAATACATATATATGTTGATACATAAAATATACTAAAGAAATAAATAAACATAATGCGATTCTACCACCGGCTCGGAAAGTTGTTTCTGGTCGAGAAGATCCGGCAAGAAACTCGCCAGTTACTCTTTTTAATCGCCAAACTTTCATACAATGTTGTGTCATCATCATACCAAGCCATACAGTTTAATTGTTACACAAAGTAAAATAAAGGAAATAATAATAAAATAAATATTATGAGGTAAACCGAAGCAGACCAGTCCCCAAAGGTGGCACCTGTTCACAAGTATGACGTACGTGTCAGCCATCATTTCACTCAACCATATTAGAGGGAATGTAATGACCCGCCACATAGCGCCACCACCTCAGAGACATTTGAGTGAGCATGACTACTTAGGTTCCCCTCATAAGTCACAAAGAGTAGTAGTTACTTAATCCAGACTAATAAACTGCAGGACGAGGTGTACAATAGTAGGTGGTTAGCATCTTGTCAATTATTGAATAATCAATATAAATCAATTTTTATACATTCAAAATCAAAAATGTCTTTATTCAATAAAGAACATTTATGAATGTCAAATATTATGGTAATTACAATTTTCATTCTTATACAAATTATGATTACAGTGACAGTATGATATACAATGCTTATAATCAATATCGTTTAGATAAATTGTCAATGAAAAATTATGAAATGAATTATACATTAGAGGACAGGCGAAGAGATCAACATGTCCAGGAATCCTTATCATTCAAATAATCCTCTACTTTATAGTAGCCTTTCTGCATTAGGCAGTTTTTTACATGCAACTTAAACTTATGTACCGGTAAATCAATAATATTTTGAGGTAACTTATTAAACATTCTAATGCTCAATCCTACAAATGAACTTCCAATTTTATGAAGTCTTAGATTTGGGACAGCAAGCCTATGTTTATTTCGCGTGTTAAAGCTATGAAAATCAGATTTTTGCGAGTAAAGGTGCAAGTTCTTGCGTACAAACATAATACAATCAAAAATGTATTGAGATGATACGGTTAAAATATTGATTTCCTTGAATACTTCTCTAAGTGAGTCACGTGATCTAAGACCGTAGATGGCACGGATGGCCCTCTTCTGCAAAATGAAGATGGCTTGTAAGTCAGCACCGGATCCCCACAGTAGTAGACCATATAACATCAGACTATGAAAATAGCTAAAATAAACCAGTCTCGCTGTCTCGATATCAGTCAGATTCCTTATCTTTCTAACTGCATATGCAGCTGAACTAAGTCTTCCTGCCAAGACAGCAATATGAGGGCTCCATTGCAATTTTGTATCCAGAGTGATACCTAGAAAAACTGTGGAGTTTATGACTTCGATAGGTTCGTTATTCATGACAATATTCATTTTGACCTGCCTTACATTAGGCATTGTGAACTTAACACATTTTGTTTTCTTTGAATTAAGAACCAAGTTATTATAAGTAAACCACTGTAGTACTTGAGAGAGTGTGTTATTTACTTCGTCAACATTTTTCTTTTGCCTATCAACCTCAAAAATCAAGGATGTATCGTCAGCAAATAACACTATCTCACATAGATCATTGGTATAGTAAGGAAGGTCATTTATATAGATTAAAAAGAGCAAGGGCCCCAATATAGAGCCCTGGGGCACACCCATGGTTAGAGGGGCGCCAGAAGAGTTAGTTCCATTGACATTGACCTTCTGAATCCTATCTGATAAGTAAGATTTGATTAGACTTAGTGAGGTGTCTATGACACCGTAATGCTGTAACTTCATTAGCAATGTTTCATGATTGACGCAATCGAATGCTTTAGACAAATCACAGAATATTCCAATAGCATCTCGCTTTTTCTCCCACGCATCAAATACATGTTTGATAAGCGCCACTCCAGCATCAGTAGTAGATTTCCCTTTTGTGAATCCAAATTGCTTACTGTGCAATATTTTATTCAGGTTTAAATGAGACAATAACTGAGTAAATATTACTTTTTCAAAAATTTTGCTGAGAGCAGGCAGTATAGAAATAGGTCTGAAGTTAGACGGGTCACTTTTCTCACCCGACTTGAATAACGGTATTATTTTACTGTATTTCATCATATCGGGAAATTGACCGTCGTCAACACATTTATTAAATATTATTGCTAAGTGGGGTGCGATAGAATGTATTATATTTTTGATTATATCTACCGAGATGCCCCATAAATCCTCAGTCGGTTTCATATTTAATTCTTTGAATGTTTTTAAAATTATATTAGAATTGACATGATTGAATCTAAAAGGCGTGTTGCACTTATCAACATGAGACCTGAGGAGAGAAGCAGCGAGATGTGGACTGGAATTCAATTGATTGGTTGTTGTGACTGGTATATTAGAAAAGAAAGACTGAAATGTTTCTGCTACTTCAGAGTCAGAAACAAGTGATTTGCCATCAATTTTAAGAGAGAGCTTGTTGTCTTTTGTTTTATTTTTACAAGTCTCTTTATTTATTATCTTCCATGAGATTTTACTTTTATTAGGGGCTTTTATTATTTTGTCTTTAAAATAATTTGATTTTGCCATTGCACATACTTTTTTGAATAATTTTGAGTATGTTCTGACATATTCAATTAAATTAGCGTTTTCAGAATTGGCTTTGATATCATATAATTCAAACAGCCTCTTTCTGCTTTTATAGATGCCTGTAGTGGCCCAGTCACTGAATTTAGTTTTAGAACTATCTAATTTAATTATTTTTTTAGTGAAAATCTGATTATATTCTTTTTCAACCACATTAAAAAGCATATTATAAAGCTGATTTGCATTTCCATCGTGACATGATAATGCAGGTACCTTTCTAGAAATATTTTCTTTAAATTTTTCTTTACGGTTTACAGTTATTGGCCTGCACACAAAGCTACATGAAGAGGGTGCATGACTGTATTCAATCATTACTAGTTGTCCACTATGATCTGAGTTTATGAAGTTTATTATGGACTTGTCTAATACATCACAGTTACAAAATATGTTATCTAAGCAAGTAGCTGTGGTGGGGGTTACTCGTGTGGGTTCGTTAAAAAGATGATATAAATTGAATGATCTGAAAAGATTCAGAAACCGCACTGAGTTCTGAGAATTATCTAAAATATTGATGTTAAAATCCCCGCACACAACCACTTTTTTATTAGATGAACATATTTTTCTTAATACTTCTTCCATAATGGATTCAAATAAAGTAAAATTCCCAGATGGAGGCCTGTACACACAAACAATGACATGTCGTTCAAGCTCCGCACATGCTAGCTCAATAGTTCGCTCAAGTGAAAGTGAAACGACATCTTTGCGTTCTTTATATTTAATGGAATTATTTAATAAAATTAGTGACCCGCCTCTGATTGCAGACTTTCTCGTGAACGAACTACCGACGCTATAGTTGTCAATATTAATAATTAATTCATACTGTCTTAACCAGTGTTCCGTAATACATAATACATGGACATTCATTTTATTTAAAAATAATTCCAATTCAAGTAATTTGCCAGACAAACCCTGTATATTCTGATGAATAAGGTTTAGATTTTTAGGGTTTCTTTTTGTCATTGGTTTGCAAGAGGATTCCTCTATTGTCTCACATTGTAATTTAAATCATTTGGAATAAAATTATTTTGGGTAATCAAATTATTAATATTAAATGCTAACAGAGTAGCTATTTCTTTTTTAATTTTATCAGGCAAATAAAAAGTTTTGCCAGTCAACAAATACTTATTATCTATAAATTTATTTGTGTCAAAAAACACAAATTTGTCACTATGACTAAAGGTCAGGTTGTATAATAATGTATTCAATAAATGAATACTGTTATTTTGGCTAGGTGTGTAGTACCTAGAAAAAGGGAAGGCACACAAAAATATTTTTTTTACCTGAAGCTCACAAAGGGTTGAGAATCTCTGAAGAAAATCTCTTTTTTTTATTTCTAAGGAATTCCCAATCATTAGTATGATTATTGAATTCTTACTAAATGTACACTTACTCATCTTGTCAATAATTTGCTCTAATGAAGCGTTAGGCATACAATAATTTGTTACCATACATTTACATTTCTCATTTAGAAGAGGTCCACAACCAACTCCAATCCTGTCAGAAAAAATTGTAACATTATTATTAGTATTGTTCATTACTGATGACAATAAGTTATTATATATTCACACTTTAACCGTGCTTGCTATTGGTGCTTGCACGGTTAATGCGTGATTACCGTTGTATGAAAAGTTGTTGAACTCGGGTCCTCAATCATGGTCTAAGCGTACCCTGGGCTTCAAATCGACAGCTGTGGATGCAACCGGGAATTTCACGTTACTTGGGCCTATCTCGGAGTCATATGATGTTGTAAATGTTGAGTATGTAATGTTGTGAATATTTAATTGAATTAATTTAATCAGGCAATCGCTTACTATCAGGTGATCCGTCTGCTTGTCTGCATCACATAAAAAATATTAAATACTAAGCATACGCTAAGATGGAGATGCTAACCACTTCTAAGTTAGTTCATAAATCTTTTTAGATGATGAATAACCACAATATGATTGCCACAGAGCAAGGATTGCTAGTAGCCTGTATAAAGACACATATCAACACAGTATAAGCACCTATATTCAGCAATTTTTAGTCAAAATACGAAATTTGGCCGTCAAATACGATTTTTAAAAACTTTGTTATTATTATCCATACTATTTTTGTGGCACATGTTCCGCATACGTGTGCGATCAAATACTAAATAAAAATGCTTTATATATGTTTTCAATTGCTAAACATGCGATAATCTAGAAAATTGAATTTCTCGCTCCACCCACGCCTATGTCAAAACATGACAATTTCTGCCTAGGTATTTTCATATCATGACTATATGAAAATTTTGCACCAAAGTTAATGTGGTTGAAAAGTGCTGTTCACTGTCTGGAACCTTGTCACAGCATAATAATGATATACAGTATAAGAAATCATATTGAAGCTTTTTACGCGAATGGTAAATAAAGTCTACTGATGAGATGAGAGATCCCACTTACTGTGGGATGAATGGGCCGACTCGACCGAAATGGCCTCACAGAAAATCGACGTGAAGCAGCACTGTGATGTTTTCGCTACGTGACTGAGGGTGCCGGAGGTAGTGCAGGGGGAAAGGGAGGATTAAAGCGCACTTGTGACTCCACTGGCGTCGCGGGTGTCCATGGGTAGCGGCAATCGCTTACCATCAGGTGATTCGTCTGCTCGTCGGCCACCTATTCACATAAAAAAAACTGATGATCAGTAATCACCGCCTGTACTACTTCCAGTACTTGGTCATATCGTTGGTTGGTTGATGGTATCGTTCGACTACATTCAGAACCTACTGTAAGTGTTTTTGATCGCTCTATTGCTCATTCTATTTACTGCTAAACATTCGCTCTCGTAAAACAATATCTTTCGAGGCCAGGGCTATATAGTTTGCAGTTAAATTAACAGTTCGTGTACTTTTATTTTTCATTCTGATCTACAAGATGTCTCGCTTGTTTGTCTTCACTGTCGTTTTCCGTACTGCGCTTCAGGTGAGCAGATTCCATCGCTCGCTCCACTCATATTATCAGAATATTCGCTCGCGTAAAACAATCTCATTCGAGCCAATGGCTGTCTCGCTCTTGGCTTACTTCAATTTATTTTCAATAACACCTCTGCTACTTTAGTGCGGGCCTTGCCTAAGTGATTTTGTCACTAATATTTTGAGACTTATATTGTTTATTTTATTTTGAAAATTACATAGGTATTTGAACTAACTATTTAATATAAAGATTCTTAATCGCATCACTAAAAATAACTTGTAAGAAGTCTTTATTATTTTACGTACTAAAAATATGATAAATTTTTGTATCAAGCAACTCTCTTATTTACCTTCCCTCTCATATAAACAGTAAAGACGTTGAAATTCTGTTATCATTGAGCAGTTGATTCTCATTTTGTTATGCATTAGAAAATAATTCATTTGTCTGAATATAAATCATTGACATTTTATCTCTAGTGGAATACCATTTATCTAGCAAAACCTTTCCCTTCTTTCTTTGAGATGCAATCACAATGCATCACATTCACCAGACAAAGAAAATAAAAATTGAGAGAAATGACCTTTGTATTCCACAATTCTCTAAAAATGCTCTCGTCACTCGATATATCCCTCGGAAAATATCGAATGACAAAACGTCCACCCTTCTAAAGTCTAGCCAGGAATTCTCTATTATGTGTAAATCCGAGAATTTATGACATTTGCTTCTAGGTGGCGCTAACAGATGGCGCTCGGTAGACAGACTTTATTCCTATCGAGGGCTATTCGATTATTCGTCTATACGTCTTTGTTTGGCGGAGTATTGTGCGGTGTTTGGGGAAATTGAATGCACATCTTAAAGCGTCTTGGAGCATTTAATATTGAATGGAAAATGCAGTGTGTGTACAGGACAACTATGGTATTTTAGCGGGTAAGAATGTTCATCTTTCGACCGAAGCTGTTCGTTCAAATCCGGACACGAACCACTATAGTTTTTTTACTGTACTTTTTTTTTTAACACCTAGCCCGGCAGTGAGGACATAAACATGTAAAGAATCCTGCACCTTTCGGTTAGTTTCTTAAACTCTATACACAGTTTAAGACCATTCTCTAGTTAGTTTGGTCCCTATCGACGGGTCACAAAAGTCAGACGACGATGTAATTATCAGATTATTTCATTTCTGGATCCATAGTCCGTTTGCTTCCTATATAAAAAATAATAATACAACACTGATGTATGAACATCAAAAGAACGAAAGAAAAAAAACGTCGTAGACGTTCATCAAAACATCACTAAGCCTCGTGTCAAGTTAACAAAGCTTTTTAATAATTTCAACATTTCCCGTTGGCGCGCACTTTTTTAATATCGACAATTATTACCCCTCCTTGCGGTGTGGGGGTATTTATTAAAAAATAACTGTGACGTTAAGGTGTGCGAGATCCGGGCGTTGTTTAGACGGGAAATATCAAGTGACGCGCGATGAGCGATTTTTTTAGTAGTAGAACGTCACTTTTTTATGACATTTTATACGAGTACTATTTAAAAAATATGGAACGTGGTATACGAACTGTTTAAAATTATAACTTTTGGATTCTACTTTTTTCTATAGCAATACTAATATTTATTTTTTTAAACTTTTATGGTCTGGTACATATGTAAACAGATGCTGCCATACCGACAGCTAGTTTGTAATACATGTCACTGGATGGCGCCACTGCGCCAGCCAATTATAGCGCATGCTGTTTCTGATTCTCTCTCTTCTCCTGCTGCCTTTCTGCGTGCCTGTTGTTGTTTTTATACAATAAATATTTTATACTTCATTTTTACGAGTTTACTATTCTACAACGGACCCTCTGGACCCTTTTCAGGTCACTATTATTAGAATAGTTATTTATGAAATTCCTACTACCTTATCATATTTACAGGTGGTAACGCTTCAATCAAGACTGAGTATTTACTTTAATTTCGCAGTGGCTAATGAAGGTGTGGATATTCAACGCGTCAGGACTTGTAAGTTCGAGCCTCAGTCGGATCAATCAATTCGGGTTTCCCAGTTTTAAGTGACACAATGTGTGCTTACCTCGAAAATCCTATCACAGAGTTAATATTCCAATGAAATGTATACATTATTTCGTTTTAGGAACTGTTGTGTACTGTTTTAATATTTATTTATCTCTTGACACCATATTATTGCCTAATCTTACGAAACATCTCCACGAAACGAAACCATGGCAAGTGCATGTACCTACTCGTAAATATTTTATAATAATTATTTTTTATTCGAAATAAACATAGCTCGGGTTTGTGATCACCAATCTGCATTTGGCAAGCGTGGTGATTAAGCCTAATCCCATCATAGTAGCGATGACTTTATCTCTCCCTTTGCCCTGCAGATGGGACAGTTATAAGGCTGATACTTTACTTTCATCATCATCATCATCATCAGCAACCCACACTCGTTCACTGCTGGACATTGGTCTCCCCTAATGCATGCTACTGCTCCCGATTTTCGGCCACTCTCATCCAGCCCACACCAGCCAGCCTTCGAATGTCATCATCCCATCTTGTCGCAGGGCGTCCTACACTACGCTTACCGAGTCGCGGTCTCCACTCAAGGACTTTACGGCTCCAACGGCTGTTAGTTCTGCGGCTAATATGACTAGCCCACTGCCACTTCAGTTTGCTAATTCGGTGGGCTATGTCGGTAACTCTGGTTCTCTGTCGGATTACATCATTTCTACTTTACTTTACTTTTTTACTTTTTGTTTTTTATTCGTAATAGAAATCGAGTATGTTATTAATGTTGCATGCCAAATGCTGGCGAAATGTGTCAAACTTAACTAAACTGTAAGATCTTTTTATTGTACCACATTTAAGCAAATAAATAATTCCAATTTCAAAAAAACAGGGAATATTATCTCTAATATTCCCTGTTTGTACCCAACAGTAACCTTTATCCGTTTACATTGTACCACGCATGCTAAAATACAAAATCCGAGCTATTCAAAACCCGCCTCAAAGAGATTTTTACGGGCGTTCCACTCCAGGTATTAAAATATGCGCTTTCCAGCATTTTTAGGGTCCCGTACCACCGTCAGGATACCACGGCCTAACAGAAACCGGGCGTAAAGAATGCGCTGAGTTGAAGTGAGTGAGAGGCCGGAGGCTTAATGGGGGATGGGAAGTTTAAAGGTTGGCAGTCACTTGTGACACGACAAAATACATGCAAACGTCCTGACAGATCTTCTGCCGGGTGTGTCCGATGATTGCATTTGGTTAGCAATTAATTTTAATGTAGGTGTTAGCTTTCCGACACGTTCGAAACGCGACCTGAAGAACCAAAAATCTCACTAAGTGAGGTTGTGGCAAATGAAAAGTCAACATCAAAGTATAAATAAATTCGATGAATGAAAGATTCTCAATTGAAACTCTTAACATCATCAATATTGAAGAGTAGCTATTGAGTTTCTTGCTGGTGTCTTCTCAGTGGAAATCGACATTCCGAACCAGCGGTAGGATGTGATAATATGTGTACCTATTTTGAAATTCATAAGTGTTCTATATGGACCTAAATTGAATAAAGATTTTATTTTTATTATTTTTATATTTTAAAGTGTTTTTTACGTACTAATTTGGTACGGAACATAACGCTTGAGTTCGACTCGATATCGACCGGATTATTTTAATCAAAACTTCGTAATTTTGGCCTGCCTTCATAAAAAATCTATTGACGATAAAAATATCCAGGTTGCCTAGAGTTTCGGGCATGATTTTGTATGTGAATACTTTGAATTGCTGCTTTTTAATAAATAAGTTTCAAACTTTGTAATCTATATTACCAAGTTTCAAGTAGATTGTATAAAGTAATAAATTGCTGTGAAGCCAACTGTATAGTTATTTATGTTTCTCGAATACAAGCTATTAGTATATTAAAAAAAAGTAAAGTATCAGCCTATAAACTGTCCCACTGCAGGGCAAAGGCCTCCATCATAGAATTCAAGTTATCGCTACTATGATGGGATTAGGCTTAATCACCACGTTTGCCAAATGCGGATTGGTGATCACAAACCCATGATTAGTATAATATTTATTATTAATATCTACCATTATCTACGCGGTGACCTGCGCGTTTCGGATAATGATAATAATTTATTTCACAAAAAACAGAGTGCAAGAGATGGTATTGTAGCAATATATCCGTCTATTTAACCACTTAGTGATATGTGAAATTTTATGTAATAAATGGCATGCATTTTATTTGTATGTACATACGTTATAAATAATAATAAATATTTCACAACGTCACATACATTGATCTGACTCCGAGATAGGTAGCTCAAGCACCTGTGTTACGGATATCAGAATCAACAGTGGGATTACAAATATATACATATAATACTTTTTTTTTGTAAATACATACTTATAATACATAGAAAACACCCAGACCAATACAAACAGACATGTTCATGCACACAAATGTTTGTACTGTGCGGGGACCGAACCCGCAACCCTTGGACTAAAGGCAGCGTTCACTACCACTCTTTCAAACGGATCGTCGAACAAACACGTTATAGAACCAAATTTTAATTATACATTACTAATCTGTTAAAATTGAAATTATTATTATTAAATTAAATGTTAAATGTATATGGAAAAAGTCAAGTCGAATAGTTTCTGAGACGTATAACTATGATTCAGTTGGTCTGATTCCCCTGTTAAAGGATTGCAAAGGTCAGACGGCAATCGCTTACCAGACTCCTTAAATATTGAATCATGGTATAAGAGTTGGTACGCTCTGGACGTAATTGGAAATTACACGCTGACTAGTGGTATGAATCCTGCACTATCATAAATATGTACACACCCAATACAATCTAATCTCCGTACGCTTCGCACTTTCATAACGCGGTAAGAAAATCCTTTCTGCGTAAATTTTCACTTCGCCTCACTAAATATAATATCAGCTAAATCCAATGCTAGTCGATCTACTGTGTCGTAACAAGATTCTTACTCCCCCTACACCAGGAGTTCTCAAAGTTTTTTAAAAGATATGAGGCAGACGGGCAAATTGAAAGAAAGATAGAAAATACATTTATTGACCATCACAATACACAGGAAACAAACATATAACAGTTGGTACACGGTTTAAAAAAACATAAATTTTACACAGAAGAGGGACAAAGAGATGTGGATAGAGGGTGGATCTCTTGGTACCAATTTTAACGATCAATGGGGTTAATTTTTTTCTGTAATGTTTACAAGTGCGTTACAACAAAATTACTTCCCCTTAAAGCACCATGTAAAAAAAAAAATGTAATTTATGGAAAAGTGAACCCTGTATTAAAAAAAAATGCTTATTTAATGCTGATTCAAATGAGGTACAACAATTTACTGTTTAACCTTTATTTTGGTGTTATGGTCGTTATTTCATATCAAGTGCAATTGTGTATTTTTTTCAATTTAATCAACAAACATTTTTATTGAGAATTGTAAAAAAAGCATTGTATTTTTATTGAAAATCAAAAATATTCATAACTTTTTTGTGCATGTAAGTTGATGCCATGCTCGGGAAGATTTTTATGTTTGTAAATTACCTCTTTAATCTCCTTGTTTCGTTTGTCCACTGACTTTGGACCACCCTGTATAGACCAAAAATTAAAATCGATTTAGCATCGATAATATCGACAATACAATTTATTATTAGATTATTTGGGCCCCATTTGCATAATCGATTAATAATCGACGTACAATCGATTATCCGGCAATACCAGCTCGTAAGTGACGTCCAAACTGTACGCATTACTGCTGCAGCTACAGTCCGATCACAGTTATTTGGCACGTGGCAAAAGTAACGCTGATCTCTTTACAAGTCGTGTTAGTGTTTTGTCATTTTCCTATAGAAAAAATATTGTACAGCGCCCCCATGTCAGTCTCACTGAAGTGCCTTCTGATCTTGGTCGGTCTGTACACGGCAAACATTTGTGAACCAGTTAGTTCACACTATGTAACCAGTCTGAGACACGGAGTACCCCAGTTTGGGAATCACCGACCTGCATTATGGTAATATCTATCTACCTATACATTACCTATCGGTGGTAATGTATCACTATTTTCCACACTCTTTCTCGGCAAATAAGATTTCCCCATAGTGCCTTATTTGCAGGTAGATGGCGCTTCAATCGTGTTATTCGCTAGCGTGTGACAATTGCCAGTCTTGGGAATAAAGTACGAGTGCATTAATAGCTTTTGCTGCTATTTTGTCTAAAACATTCGGCATTAAGCAATGTAAATGAGGTTATTTATTTCAAGCCCCCAATATTTGAGTGATTTGTTATCGGTTTTTTGATAGGAGGAGGGGCCCAGGATTGGTACGTTTAAACGGAACACGTTTCCAACCAACTGTTTTAATTTTACATAAGTATAAAGAAAGGTACAAATATCAAAAACCATAAATAATGTTAGGAGGTTAGTTGCTGGTCGCCAACAGTACCTACGCTTGAACCATAATCCAGGTTTCGGGAAGTCTGGTAATTACAATGAAGTCATTGCCGTGTGACTTTTGTAACCCTTAGGAAACCATACCAAGTTAATCGTCGTCAGCCCATTTAAGTCCCCACTGCTGGGGCACGGGACCTCCCTCAATCACATGAAGGGGTAATTGCCGGATGAGCTGAGCCGTCCCCAACGAGCGGTGGAGGTGCCAATGGCAGTACCGGCACAGGGACCCCCGTCCCTGTGGACGGCTGGCCACCTCCACGGAGAGGACGAAGAGTTCTCCGCCGAACTCGTCCTCTCCTTGCTCAAAGCGGGCCTGCGAGGGGGTTAGACTCGTGCTCCCGCTCCGCCGCCTCCTTCTGCGCCACCACTTCCTCGCAGAAGTGGGCGAAGGCCGGCCAGGCCCTCTCACTATCCAGCATAGCTAGACTTTTGTAACTCTTAGGAAACCATACCAAGTTAATCATGGTTTGTGTAACCAGACACACACACAGTCATAATATATCTCAATCGTGGGTATTTATAGTTTGAAAAACTATCCTAATCGTGAAAGTTTCCTCTTTTTTTATGTCAAAGGACGCAGACTAGCAGACGGATCACCGCCAACACCAGTGAGGTCACAAGTGCGCTGTCAACCTTTAAACTCCCCTTTCACTCCGAATTAGGCCTCCGGTAGGTACCCAATTCACGCAGCGAAACATAGCACAGTGCTTCACGCGATTCCTCACGATGTTCTCTATTTAGAAGTGGTTGTACAATCCATGCTCGGAATCGAACCTTGCGAGCTCTTGGTCGGAAGGCGCGCTTTTTTATATATGTACTGAGCTCCTATTGCATTACAAAAAGGTATTCACATGAAATGGAAAGATGATTGAAGTTGGCAAAATCTATGATTCTGAATTTCTAGCGAAAAACATTAAAACCAAACCACAAAATTATGCTCGGAAACTCCTTGCGTGATCGTATCAGCAATGATGAGATCCGCAGGAGAACCAAGGTCAAAGACATAGCCCAAATAATTGCATGCCTCAAGTGGCAATGGACAGGGCACATTGCGAGGAGATCAGACGGCCGATGGGGCAGAAGGTCCTCGAGTGGAGGCCGCGTATAGGAGGTCGAAGCCGTGGCAGGCCCCCCAAAAGGTGGACCGACGATCTGGTGAAGGTCGCAGGAATCCCTAGGATGCGGGCGGCACAGGATCGATTGGTGGAGGCCCTTGTACAGCAGTGGACGTCTATTTGCTGAAATGATGATGACGACGACAAAATTTTTATAACTGTTTCATCACAGGACTGAACCTACGGCACCTCGCGTGATTAGCGCCTAGAAGTCACCCGAGCCAATGCCACAACTCGACCTCAGTCTGAAAAACTCGACCCCTTTCTAAAAGCAGTATTTATGGAAATAATCTCGTCTGGCCGCCTCTGGCCCCAGGTGGAAGCGCGTTCCCTATTAATATTTAAGCGCCCCCGTTCCCCTGGATGGGATACTTACGACTTTGCGGCTTATGCTCTGTCCAGTCAACTATTAAATGCGGATTAATCCGTGAGCATGCGTAACTTTGATGTGACCCTATATGATAATCTCGTGTGTACTTTGGCTAATCTTGGTATACAACGTGTGTAAATACATAAGTATGTCAAAGAGGGTAACTTTATACCTTATCCATCTTTTCTATCGAAATAAATCAAACTTTTAATATTAAACCGTGCACGTTCAATAAACTGAGTTTATCCTTGGACTTATTTTGGGACTCCAAGGGAGCCTTTAAGTAGGGCACACTAGCGACGCCAATTGATTTTAATTGTTAGCTACCATAACAAATACATTTTAAATAATTACGGGGCTTTAGTCTCTCGGCAAACACTTAAACTAATTATTTAATAACCATGCCCAAATGTTGGGTCTGTTTTTGTACTAAATAATGGATTCACATTTCAAAGTGGCCGCTTTTGGTGGTAACTCAAAAATTTGAGTGCAAAACTAGATCAAATATCTAACTATAACAATTAAATAAATGCTATAGGTGTTTACCGAGAGACTGAAGCCCCCAAGTTGTTCAAAATAGATCTGATTTAGTAGCTGACAATTAAAAACAATTTGGCGTCGCTACCGGGGTATACCCTTCACTTTAAGAAGAAAGTCTTTGATAATCTTTTTTGATGGAGCATTTGATTAGATTGATTGTTGATACAACACGCACACACACCCACAGACACACCCGCGCACACGCACACGCACACGCACACGCACACGCACACGCACACGCACACGCACACGCACACGCACACGCACACGCACGCAAGGATAACATGCAAAACAATAGACTGATCACTACGGATGCTAAAGACTATGTAAATTGATGGAGGTATATATTTCGCAACGATCTGCCATTTAATTCGACGCGTAGGGCGTTCGTTAAACGCCGGCATCCAGTTGGATGCGTAGGCCGATAGTTGTTAGAACTAAAATCACTCAACGTTCAACTGAATGGCGTATTGAAAGTTAGCCCATTCGAAATGACTAATCAAGCCTCAACCAAGTGATTCTTAGTTCCGCTTTTCTCCTCTGCAGCGCTAGTAATCATCAAAACAAATATGGCGTCAGCAGCGAAAACAGCTGTGAATGTTATGATTCAATTATTTGTCGTTGTGAAAGTCAATTATATGTATGTAAAATTGAAGTGTAATTACCAAATAATTGTACGTCGTCTGCAAGTTTTTTGAGTAGACTGATTTTAGTCAAACAACTTTTGGCCTTGGCGTTCAATTGGATGACAGTGGCGACAAACAGTTCAGCCATCTGATTAACACTTGTCTCCAATAGTGTCACGGGTGTCCATGGGCGGCGGCAATCGGCTTACCATCCGATCCGTCTGCTCGTCTGCCACCTATGACATAAAAAAAAGGAGCTTTGAAGACATTGCTTTGGACGCAGTCGAGAATAACACGCTACTATGATAATTATTATGATTTTATATTCTAGATTTCATCATCATCAGCCCATTTAAGTCCCCACTGCTGGGGCACGGGCCTCCCTCATCACATCATCCCTCGTACATTGTTCAGGCGATATCAGAAAACTATTAACCGCGTCTAGATTTACTAGACCCTAATTACTGTATAGAGTTATCAGAGTGCGTTTAACGGGTTTATTACAACACAACAATTAAATGACAAACAACTTAATTAAACTTTATGGTCCATTTCCCAACAATCGAGCAAATCGATTGCCAATCCGATAATAAAAGGAATTGAAGCCAAAACATGCGATATAAGCCGTTAAACTGATGGCAGGTGCACAATAAATTTAGTTGACGGTAAACCATGTCTTCGATGATACCTAAATATTCATTTTGGTGTGCTAGGGAAAACAATCATGGACGTCACTTTATCTTAAAACAGTATAGAATTCTAACCCTGATTAAAACCAAAACCTCAAAATCCATACGACCGTGTAAGAACCACGATTTGACATGAATGGGCCCGCTTTACCGGAGTGATACCACAACCTCAACAGAAAACCAGCGTGTAGCAACGACTGTGCTGTATTTCACCGAGTGAGTGAGTACCAAAGGCCTAATCTGGGGAAAATAGGGCTTTAAGGTTAGCGGCGTACTTGTGACTCAACTCTGTTGCAATCCATGGGCAGCGGAAATTGCTTACCACCAGGTGATCTGTCTGCTCGTCTGCCACCTATCACATGAAAAATACCCGTGGGATATGTATTGCAATCGTATTTGACTACGATTGCGATGAGATGCATACGGTCTTAGTCACAGCTGTGGGGTATCTCAAATAAATTAAAACGTATCACTAGTCGCGCTTGACCTATCCTCTAACTATAGTTGGCTCACGATGAAGCAAGTACTTACCAAAATTTGTCAAGTTACTTAAGTTCGCAGTTGGTCGGAGCAATTGACTTAGAGCCTTTCCATCAAGTGGCCCGCTTGCTCGTTTGCAGCTTTTACCATGAACGTTGTAGTTGAATTACTTTCTTATACTGTGCCCGAACTGGATATTTCGGATTTATTCACGTACATTGTTCAGGCGATATCAGAAAACTATTAACCGCGTCTAGATTTACTAGACCCTAATTACTGTATAGAGTTATCAGAGTGCGTTTAACGGGTTTATTACAAAACAACAATTAAATGACAAACAACTTAATTAAACTTTATGGTCCATTCCCAACAATCGAGCAAATCGATTGCCAATCCGATAATAAAAGGAATTGAAGCCAAAACATGCGATATAAGCCGTTAAACTGATGGCAGGTGCACAATAAATTTAGTTGACGGTAAACCATGTCTTCGATGATACCTAAATATTCATTTTGGTGTGCTAGGAAAAAACAATCATGGCCGTCATTTACTTCAAATAGTATTAGAATTCTAAACCCGATCTAAAACCAAAACTCAAAAATCCATACGACCGTGTAAGAACCACGATTGGACATGAATGGGCCCGCTTTACCGGAGTGATAAACCTAGCGTGTAGCAACGTTGTATTCACGAGGTTGAGAAAATTGGGAAAATAGGCATTGTATCGCGTACTGTGACTCTAGCTTTGAATCCAGGGCGCGAAATTTACCCAGGTATGTGTCGTCTGCACTATCACATGAAAAATCTATGGGATATGTATTGCAATCGTATTTGACTACGATTGCGATGAGATGCATACGGTCTTAGTAACAGCTGTGGGGTATCTCAAATAATTAAAAAACGTATCCACTAGCGCGCTTGAACCTATCCGCCTAACTATAGTTGGTCTCACTGAGAAAGCAACTACTTACCAAAATTTGTCAAGTTACTTAAGTTCGCAGTTGGTCGGAGCAATTGACTTAGAGCCTTTCCATCAAGTGGCCCGCTTGCTCGTTTGCAGCTTTTACCGTGAACGCGTTGTAGTTGAATTACTTTCTTATACTGTGCCCGAACTGGATATTTCGGATTTATTCACGTACATTGTTCAGGCGATATCAGAAAACTATTAACCGCGTCGGATCACATCAAACATTTATACCTTGCTATCAAACCGTGAGTGAACGGACTCATGATCCCAATACAGACTTTTTCAAGACTTTTTGAGGTACCGTAGCCAATGAAATGGAATCCTGATAAATTTATTGATTACTTATCATTAAAATTTAATAGTTAACAAGTGTTCCTCGGTCTATTACAGAATTCATTTTCTAGATTCCACTACTACAAACGAAAACTTATATAACTAGGACTTGAGTTTGTAAAATTATATAACTAGAACGTGAGAAAAAGTCATCGGGTTAAGTATTTATTTTTTATCGCACAAGAAAAGTACAATTTTATGGACGGACTTGATGCTATACAGTTTTGTTTACCAGTAAACCATTAGGCAGACTTACAGACATTCCTTAAACCTGTAATTACTTTATTCTCTGTTTTGGGTCGGAGGTTGACAAATAAAGTTACCTGATAAATATGAAAAGTCAGTAGTATCAAATGAGCATGTAAATATTGGGGCTGTAATGGAGTTTGCCGGTTTGTCACGGCGCAGCAATCTATTATGGGGCAAAAACAAGAGCGTGGTCCTAGATCGCATAAAATATTTATGAGGTATCCGCTTCCGCTTGTCTATGGCACGAGCTTCAGCGGGTTTTAACCGTTTGTATTTTTCTATATCATAGTTTCAATATTCGATCATTATCTTATTGAATAGTCTCATACTCTATTATTGAAGGCCGTGCTCATCTTTAAATGTCGCTTTGGTTAAGTGGCATTTACATTGGTTCGTTAGCTCAAATGCTGATCTCCTCGATTCACACGTACAGGTCTTTGGTGTGGGTTAAACCCAGGCCACACGCTGGTATAAATGCGCCTTATAATAAGCCCCAGCATTGTTCGTACGAAATCAGACCAGTAGTGTTTTGCTGACTGTCTCGTGGTCTTCCAACAAGACTATTATTATTTGAAAGAAATGGGGTGAGCATTGCGTCTTGCGAGCCACTGCGACCAGTAGAAGATCTATTTTGGCAGCCCCAGAACTTATTACAGCACCTCATGTAGCTCCAGTTCCAGGATTATCTTCTACCTGTCTTGTGCGCAAGAGGTCCCGAGTTCGATCCCTGGGTCGGGACAAAATTTGTACCTAAATTTTCAGTAAGAAATTCTTTGTGTCAGCACGGAGTCTGACAGATGGCGGTCTTGTACCCTCGTGCCTCGGAAAACACGTTAAGCCGTTGGTCCTGCGCACGATCCCTCTCCGGTTGTGTCACACTGGTGTTCAATTGGAATATGAGGGTGAGGAAATAGAGAGCGCACTTGTGTTTTCACACACACTTGAGCACTATAATATATCCTGTGTACGTGCCGTAGCCGTAATCGGGTTAAGGATATTATTACCTGTTTTCGAGCTATTCATCATCATCATTTCAGCCATAAAACGCCCACTGCTGAACATTGGAGGTAGGATGCGGTCTGCATCCAGAAAATTTTAGAAACAGATGTTAGATTTTCTTACTTTAGTCTCATAGCTTGCACCAGGTCCCGGCAAGAGGCTATGGTTAAGCCTCGTCTACATCCGACGCGCGAGCATCCAGCGGAGTTTCCGCTCCCACGCGCGTGCTTGCAGATTTGCGGAGCATTGTTTTTGGCTTTGTGCTTGCGACCTTTAGGGGCTATAAGATTTCTTATGATAGGTGCCAGATAAGAAGACGGATCACCTGATTGTAACCCTTAATATCAGTGAAGTCACACAAGCGCTGCTAACTTTTTAACTTTGTGTGGTGTTTACGAAATTTATGTGCTCTATGAAGATGAAAATTACTATAAATTAAAAAGAAAACTATCATCATGATTTACTATCTATCTATCACTATCAATAGAACGACTATTTTTCTTTAGATTTTCATTTGCTGAGAGAGCCTGCTTCGGCATAAATGGGCCAGCTCGACTGGTGTGATACCAAGGTCTTACAGAAGACTGGCGTGATGCAACACTTTGTTTCGTCGAGTGAGTGGGGAGTGCTGGAAGCCTACTGGGAGGGGATGGGAGTTAAAAGGTTGGCTATGCACTTGTGACTCCACTCATGTTGCGGGTGTCCAAGGGCGGCGGTAAAAGCTTACCATCAGGTGAGCCATCTGCTCGTCTCGCTCCTATCATAAAATAAATTTGTGACGTTTCTGACTCTTAGTTAATTGTATTGTTTTATATTGCAAGTTACTAATAACAATGTTTTCTTGTTACAGGTAAGAATCTTCATCAATATCTACGAATCGAAACTCATGTAAGTAATGCGAAACGAAGACATCGACAACCATATTTCAATTTATCAAACATCCTACGCAACCCTTCGCCATAGTAAATTAAAACCGTACGTTCAATTTCACACAGACGTAGACATTACCCATCTGCGGTCAACGTTCCATTCCACGCAATGTCGCATGGAGGTTCATTTTAACCGACATTGTTCACTGACATCGACACTGGTCGGAGACCGAAGGGGCGACCGGGTCTTGGAGACCACATGTCACTCAACTAGGGATGTGCATAGTTCACTATTTTCGGAGAAACATTATATTATGGAATTTCAGAGATGTAGCAATCAATCGTGACTCAGTGCATAAAAACATACGCCATCTTAACAAGAAGTCGTGGATTCAAGTCCGTGCTCCAATTTGAATCAACTGGATTTTTTAAATCTATGTGCGTATTTCTACCAATCGCTAGAAGGTTAGGGACGTTGCTTATTTTGGCAAGCATCTGTGCTGTGTTTTAAAATATAAAGAACCAGTGGCGCACCTTCACTTCGTTCCGACACTTCATTTTGCTCAGTGATTTTTTCATCTTTTTGGAATATGGACCATACTATAACCCCTTAGGGGATGAATTCATAAAAATCCTTTCTTAGTGCTTCCTTACGCTCTAAATGAACCCCCGTGGAAATTTCTAGTTTCTAACTCTTATACGTATGGCATTGCGTTGATAGATCAGTCAGTCAACTTTCGCTTTTAGATTTAAAAGGAGATTATCTCGCTTGTTGATAAAAAATTGTTCAATTATAAATTCCAATTTGTAAATAAAAAAAAAAACTTTGAATTTGCACCCTGAACACAAAAATGGTTACGTTAGTCTTTGAATAGGACTTACGAATGCTTGGCTACAATGGCGCTTGATGAAATTCTCAAAATTACTCTTTGAATGGAGATTTCCTGGAGAAAATTCCAGTAAGATTTTATAACGAGTTGACTCTAGTCGCGACATTGTGATGAACCCTGCGAACGCAGTCGGGTCGCTACGACCGATAATTTGGTGCCGACATATTGGTCGGGAGACATGAAGGTTTAAAATTGATTTTAAACTGGATGGTGATCACTTTCTCGTACAGAGCTTGTGTCATCTATGTGTGTAGCTTAGTAGCCTGTGTCAATTAAGTAACCATGACCTAGTCGTGTACCTCTCTCTTAAGAGCTGTGAAGATCTATTGTACTAACTATTCTTATCAAATTCTAGATCATGGTCTAAGCGTACCCTGGGCTCAGAAATCTGAATTCAATGAGAAATGACATGATATTTGTGTATTGAGTCTTTTTTTTACCTAGCCTATATTGTCCTACTGTTGCGCATAGGCTTCCCCCAAGTTTCTCCATTGTTCTCTATATAATCTTGAGCGAAGTTATTCAGGTCGTCGCATTATCTTTTTTTGGGCCTACCCCGTTGTGGGTGCCAGACGCCATTTCCACAGGGTGGAAATTCTGGTCCATCTTTCTGGGTTCATTCGACAAATGTGACCCGCCCATTCCTACATTGATTGCAGTTTTACTGTCGTAGTGGGTCTATTATTTTATATCTATATAAAAAGCAGAGGCTGATGCGGCAGAAAATCTTAAAGTACAGCTATCTAAGCAGTATTTAGCACTTTTAGGCTTTCGGAGTTGAAATACTTGAGATTTTAGTAAAATTTTAAAAATTAATTAATAGGACTGTTTTATAATTTTAAGACCGAAAATGAAAAAAAAAAAATCTCCTATTAATATTTTGAACCTACTTCATTGTCCATCGTCACACATGGAGCCGGTTGCCATGGCGACCGTGTCGTAATTGAGTGGTCCTTGTACCCACCAGGGAGCCTAGTTGATTGGCGCTCGCGTCGCCGTGTGTGCACTGCAATATGCGTAGGGTTGCTTGACAGTGGCGATATGTCGATCCTACTAGTTAAACACGGATCATGGTCCAATGACTACAACTTCAAAATGAGTTACAACCAATGAGTGAATAGGCTGCCTCATCTCTTAACTCTAGGGTGTAATGTGAAATCAAAGCAAGCAATATTCTTCTTCTCCTTGATCTTGCGAGTAATTCTCAGTTGCGTCCAAAGCTGTCGCTGCATAGATCACGCTTCAGGATTTGGGGAATCTGACATTGAGCCTACTTACGTCTGACTTTCGCAACCCTTTACAGGGGAGCCAGACCAACTGAATCATGTTTACACGTTTCAGACACTTTCCTCGCGATGTTTTCCCTCACCGTCCAACTAATGGTAAAAAATAAAATGGTAAGAACAAAGCAAGCTAATCATTAAAAAAAAAACCGACCCCAATAGCAACGGCGTTGTGCTGTAGGGCTGACTGTGCAAAAATGGATCCTGATCCAAACGTACCCCGTATGGGATCGGGGGGAAGAAGAATCGGAGAAATACGTGAAAAGTATTGCTTTTTTAAAAATAAATAATAATAATAATTCATTTATTTTAGGCAACAAAATACATTAAAAATATTTCATTGGGCCATATAATAAATGCATTGTAGTCTAACATACATACATAATAAAATTCTCATTTTTTTACACTAGTTCTACGTGCGGCGCATAGAGTCAGCTGGTAACCGTCCTCGAAACTTCCGAAAGACCCCTCCCCTCCTCTCCCTGAGGCCTGAAATCCTCCTTAATAAAAAGTCGCCAGGGAGTCGGTTGGTACTTTCACCACAAATGAGCTGAACTTCACTTTGTGGCGAGATTCCAACGAGATTCCAACCGTTCAAACCACAGGGTCCAGTTGGACTTCTTTCGCACGTAATCTACGACTCCCTCGACTTTCATTGACCAGTGTAGGCGGGACATGCACAGCTGCGTAGTGCGAGTCTCTGACTGTAACGAGCTTTCCGTTCCTATCTGTGCAGTGCCTGGGTAGTTACTGACCGTTCTTCTTCTTCTTCTCGAAATTACTATCAGATGTCTAAATTATAAAGATCAAGCACAATACGCTCGGCATGAATGAGCGGACTCCACCGGAGTGATACCATGATTGGATGTCCTTACAGATCGCTTACTATATCAGGTGCTCCTTCGTCTCGTCCGCCACCACGCCACGACATAAAATAAGATATTAATTAGGCGGTCAGACGGCAGTTGGTTCATTGTTGTAATTACCAGGCCTCTGAATTCTATGTTTCATCATAGAATTGAGAGGCCTGGTAATATTGCCCATTGGTATAAAACGCAATCTAAGGAAAGTTCTAGCCCCTTTTAACATTGCGTGTTAAAACAGGATGGCATGAGCTTTATTACAGATATACTTAAAAAAAACGACACCGTTTAAACACAAAATAACATGTGGTTTAAATGTATGAAACGAAATTACTTATTATTTTCCTGATAGTCACCTTCCCATTATTAAATTTTAAGTATCGCAATTCATCTTACGTGTATTTTTTCACCGCCAGTAGATGAATCGTTTCCCCCAAAAATGCGCGTTTGGCAACCCTTAATATACAGGATGATTAATGGCAGTAATTTTGCGTTGCTTTGTGGAATTAATTTGCCGGTATATTAAAGATTTCGTTACGTAATAAGTTATGTTATGTCACGAGGTAGTACATTTTCTTCTCCAGTTAAAAAACCCATCATAATTATGACAAGCGTATAGATTTATAAAGGAACAAATTGACTATATTTAATTGAGATATACAGATGTTGTTGTTAATAATAATGGCTTGCCTGGTGCGCAAAAGTCACAACAGATTTTACAGAAAAATGTATACCATTAAGTCCACCAATTGTACTTTATTTTCTTGTGCAATGCCATTTTGTTCGGTCCTGTGTCGTTCCGCCTTAACGTACACGTTTAGCGCCTCGGGGCATTGGCGACTTAGTCTCTCCAGCGATATCTCGGACGACCGTTGGTTGTCCCAGATAAGATCTTTTGGCTGCTCGATTCTCTGTTTTCTTTCCATGTATCTCAGCCAGCTTCAGTTTTCGTCCTCATCTTGGCAAGTTATTTTTCAATTGCATTCAAAGCTGTCGCTTTGGAGCCCAGGGTAACCTCAAACCATTATTCAGGATTTTGGGCCGTCTCACCTTTACAACCCCGTAACAGGGGAACCAGACCAACTGAATCATGGTTATAAACTATCCGAAACGTGCAGGTTTCTCTACGATATTTTCCCTCACCGCCGAGCTGATGGTAGAAATATTTGAAAAATCAAGAGGTGCATGCTCGGATTCGAACCACGACCCACGTTTGGAAGGCGCGTCATATCCATTTAGCTTCTGCCAGCGTCAGTTCTATACGGTTGTAATTTCCTTGGTGGTCCCTGGTGGTAAATCAGCGTCATGATCTTTTTAGGGCCATGACATAGGCTGAGTGAGAGCAATTTATGTTGGAGATCACAACACACAATATATACGCGCTGCCTGGTTATTTGTACCCTTGTCATTTTGTTTTCCCTTACCTTTGTTTTTTTTGTATTATTTTTTTATTTGTTCTTTTGAAACTGATGTTGTACTCGTATATAGTGTTGTGATGTCCTAAATAATAAATTATTATTTCTTTCTTTCTTCTTTCTGGTGATTTTTATATACAAAAATGTACATTGCTGTTTTTCGTTTGAATAATTGACAAAACGATAGCATCTATCCAGACGTTCCAATACATTGGTGTCTCATATATATTACTTGCTAGACATTTACATTGAAAGCCTTTTACAAACGTAACATGTAGTCTACTCCGTATGAGGGAGCACGATCGTGCCGCAAAATAATACCGTACGGCCAACAAAAAAGTCTCTAAGCTAAAAGATATTTGCATCCCATAATCTAGAGCGACAGACTGTTGAATTTGCGGAGTGTTAAGAAAACAATTACAGCCCAATGGCTGGTGTTAAACTTAATATTGAGTGTGAGGGGGAATTGAATAGACGCGTGTAACGGAACGTGGTTATGGAGACAAAGGCTGTGTTTACAAGGCGGATAAATGTGTTGCTAAAAATTCTTCAAGTTTTATACTTGACGAAAATAGACATGAAGTTTGCTTATATTTGAAGTTAGTTAAGCTGATCTACTGGAATAACTTAGTGTGTAATTGCCGGTTGTGTTGCCCAGTGCAGGGTACGCTTGGAGCATGATTCAGGATTTGGGGAGTCTAGTGATTACAATGATGCGACTGCCGTCTGATCTTCGCAACCTTTTAACAGGGGCACCAGACCAACTGAATCATGGTTATACGTTTCAGAAACTATCCAAAACGTGCAGATTCCTCACGATGTTTTCCCTCGCCGTCGAACTAATGGTAGAAATATTCACATAGATTTGAAAAATCTAGAGGTGCATTCTCGGGTTCGAACCACAACCCCCTGCATAGAAGGCGCGTTACTATCCACTAAGCTACTATCGCTAACTGATGATGAATATTTCTGTCAAAAGCGAGAGTCAAAGGCCGTTACACACACTGATGGAAAATAAATGAACTTGAAACTAACACACGTAAACTTTGCGTCCATTGATAAATCGTCTGCTCTGGTTGCCATCTTGGGCTGAAGTTATTGGAGTTTCTTTTAATAATTACGTTTGACCCATTAAGTTTAAATTTAAAGAAATTGACCATGTGATCGAAAAATACCACCAGAGAGACCCATAGCGTTTGGAGAAAGACATAACAAGATGTCGGGAAAAATAAGGATCCAGAAAGTACAAGAAGAAGGTGGATTAAAGAAGGGCTACGCCCAAAGGGTCAAAACAGTCTAAAAGAAAGAAAATGAATTATTAGAAACTTCATGAGAAAATTATTTCGAAAAATATATTTTTTAAAAAGGGCGATTCCATGTACACAAACCCTTAGAGGTTTTAAAACAAAGATACGTTTCGCATTTCATGCCACGTTTCTTTCAGAATTAATACCGGCTTCCCTTTATTTGATTGACGTTATTCGCCCTGAATTTTTATTATCGTCATTTGAAATTTTTTGCTAGAAATGCTTAAATGGTTTATGGAAATGTTTAAATGGTTCGTATATTTTTAACATAACATCTTTTACGATTGACTTATCTTTTATAGCATCATCATCATCATCATCATCACATAATCTTAGCGTTTTGTCCCGGTTGCTGTAAACTGTCGCTTTGGAGCCCAGGGTCCGCTTTCCTACTTCGCACGGTCTTGTATGCACAAGTGGTCAGTTTATTACCTCGCATGTCATCGTTTGCGATGTCAAGCCACACCTTGGGTCTACCCCTTCTGCCGGCTTCTAATTCGATTTTAGGCTTTGATATAAACTTAAATCGAGAGTAGATATTTTTTATAGCAATATTTTGCAATTTATTCTTAAGTAAATAACACACTTAAAAATTGGACAGCTCATGTCGAATCAAGCACTTACAAATTTTGTCGGCTTGGTAACGCGTTCAGTGGTCTAATTGGTAGGACATTCATCCCAGATTGTGGAAGGTGGTTCGAGTCCCGCCTGAACACGGGATGAAATTTTTAAGTGTGTTATTTACTTAAATCGAGAGGATTTATAATTTTGAAGTCTGAATGTTTTTAGTCTATGATATCATTTGTTGGAAAAGTAGTACTCTTATTCGAAGTTCGTCGTCCTTGGTGGTAAGTAGGAGGTTCGCCCCCCGCTCAGGTCTCAAATCCTGGAATTATAATAAAAATGGCTAATCTTAACTTTAATTAAAAAATATGTAACCATTTTTTCTAAACTGTAAATACCCACAATATTAAGAATTTAATTTTAAACGTGCAACCATCGTGAGATTCAGTTATTCATGTGTACTATCACTTCAAATGTAATAAATAGACCGTAGACTAATTTTAGTCAATGCTTATCAAACTCTGGCTAATGGTCATAGCGTATCTAAAGTATAATGATATTTTTATTAACTTTTTCGAAATTAATTGCTAAGAGAAAGAATTCCAATTTCATTTCTTAGTTAGCTTCATCTACATATTATCTGTGACACCAAATATCCACTACTGGCTCCTGTGGTACTAAAATCTTGGTTAGATATTAAAATTTATACAAACTACTCGCTCGTTTCCCTATCTCTGCTGACCGTCCAAATTTATTCAATGACGTCATCGGACTTACAACGTCTCATTTGCGTTCCACCACAAAGAATTGCTGCAAATCTGATGCAACTTCCCAATGGAACTTGGACCTTAGTGTACAAGATGTAAAGTCTAATTTGACTCTGAAGAAATAAGCAAGAATTTCGTATTTTAGTATCCATCTTGGTCCTGATAAGACGTACGCTGTTTCCTCGTCATATTTAATGTTTTAGAGTAATTTTTTACCGAGAATGATGGTTGTATGTTTTTAAAAGAAAAAGTTACAGGAAAATCTTCTTTGTTGACATGAAAAATACGCAATTTAACTTTAGGAGACGCTCAAACATCAAGCTGTCTTTTTTGTCCATATCGAGACATAATGAGAAAACATTAAGGCAGTGTTCAAAAAATATATATATGTGATAGGTGGCAGACGAGCAGACGGATCGCCTGATGGTAAGCGATTGCCGCCGCCCATAGACATCTGCGACACCAATGGAGTCATAAATGCGCTGTCAACCGTTAAACCCCCCTGATTATTGAGTTATTGTTATGTGAACTGTAACAACTAAACAACTTCATCATCATCATCAGCCCATTTAAGTCCCCACTGCTGGGGCACGGGCCTCCCTCAATCACATGAGGGGTAATTGCCATACTCACCACGCTTGGCAGACGGGTTGGCGAGAGTTTTGATATAAATGCAGAGTTTTCCTTCTCTGGGTGCTGATGATCATGCCAGCAGCTTTACCTTAGTCGCCTTTTACGACACCTCGGTAAGAGTGAGGGTGGCCTATTCTACTCTGCGGGGGAACACACCGCAACTAAACAACTTGTGTAACTCAAATTATTTTTCAAAATTAATTCGTTTGCCAAGATATATGTAAGCTTTACAAAAATACCTCAAAAACCTCAAGTAATCAAACTACAGGTCAATCTATACCTGTACTTTGATTACTTGTTAACATTTTTTGCAAGTACTTGCAAACTTAGGCGCTATTCACATTTTTCAGAACGTCTCCCAGGACTAAAAAATTGCGACCTGTTCGAAATTTGGGTTTATTTATTTATATTTTATTTATCGTTATTACTTGCATGAATTAGTTCAACCAATACCAGTGCCAATTACAAGTAGAGGTGGTGAACCGCAAAAAAAATTGAAGAATGTAGTTTGAAAACTAAAAAAGGACGTGTACATGATTTAGTCCAAGAAGTTAGTAAGACCGACTGAATAAGACTCTGACTCTTTCACAAACCCTTGCGCTTTACTTTGAATTAGATTTGTCCAAGAGAAAATATAATATTTTAAGGTGAGTGGTAAATTCGTTGCACAAAGACTGTTTTCCGAGTTTTTATAAATTAAAACAGTACAGGGATAAAATTCTACCAGAAAGCAGAACAATGCTGATATTGTTCTGCTTTCTGATATTGTAAGTCAACTTCCATGGTCATTTCTGAAAATGACTATGGAAGTTGACTTACAATCATTGTTAAATAAAACTGCTCAAAGCGCTATAGACATATTAATAAAAGAAAAAGGCGAATTTATGGAAGACAGCATGTTTACTTTAATTTGCAAGTGGGGGTTCGATGGAAGCGGTCATAGTACGTATAATCAAAAGTTTGAGGACGTGACTAATACTGATAGCTTTATATTCACTACCTCTTTAGTCAAATCATCAAAGGGTGATGAATATATCCCAGCATATTTACAGAGCTCCGAATCATTAGAATCTTCATTACGTTTGACATTGGGCATACCGACTCACTTCGAGCTAGGCTCAGATTCTGAAGATTCAGATTATTAGTTTAAGTGCATTTTTTCATATTATAATTTTAAATAATGGCAATAATAAAAATGAAATATGTAAAGTTTTTTTTATTTATAATAATGATATAATCCTATTTTATATCAATAATTCAATAGGTTTAATATATTAAAAGGTAAAACAAAAAATAATAATGAGCCTAGGATTATAATTTAGAAGTTATGAGTTTTGCCGTTTTTCCCATACATTCGTCCCACTGTGCGTCGTCGCTCCTTCTTTGAAAAAAGCTCCCTTATGCATTGAACTCCTTGCAGCGGTCGGTTTTCCGAACCACTACAATCTGAAAATCTTTAAGGCCAGAGTGAACGGGCATCTTTTAGGAAAAAGCTTTTAAATTCTAGTCCTCATTGTCATTTTCCATTAAGTGAGTGTGTGGTCATGCTCAAGCGTTGGCTTATAGTTTAAAAAAAAAACAAAGTCACAATAGAATTCAAACGCAGTTTGTCTAATCGATATAATCCAGAAACATACTAAAATCGTTTTGCCGCGTACAGGTAAATTTGCACAGGGTGCTACAAAAGGAGCAAACACAAAAAACCACTGTCTCTTTAATAGGAGATTTCAATTTAACACTTCAACGGCGGGCCTTAAAGAGCGACACTATACAGGATCCGCAGACAACAGTCATGGGCCTACATCGAACATCGTTTTCGTAACAACGACAGCGATTACGAACAGAGGGACCGTTGACCGTAGGAGAGCCACGCTTCGGCATGAATGGGCCGGCTCGACCGGAGTGATACCACGGCTACTGATAACTGGCGTGAAGCAGCACTGTGCTCTGTTTCAAATATTAAAAAATCTCACAATATGATCGCCACAATCAATATAAATATATTGGCGGCGCTATTTTCACCGATGTGCTGTGTTTCGCTGCGTAAGTGAGGGTAGACACAGTCCCTCCACCAGCCCATGGTCCTTCCTACCGTCTCGGCATACGGACCGAATCTTGGGAGACGCTCACCAGGTACTTGCTAAGGGCTCTTTCCCCGGTGCGTTTCTTCACTCCCTACAAAGTCTGTGTCTGTGTCCGTAAGTGAGGGTACCGGCGGAGGCCTCTTCCGCGGAAAAAGGGGATTTAAAGGTTGGCAGCGCACTTGTGACTCCACTGGTTTCTCGGGTGTCTATGGGTGGCGGCAATCGCTTACCATCAGGGGATCCGTCTGCTCATCTGCCACCTACACATAAAAAGCTCAGCAGCGGGTAATGTAATGTGGACTCCCTTTTCCGCATTTAGACTCTCTTTCGGTCCATTGTACATGATTAGATTCAGCAGCGGGTATTAACTCAAACAACTCCTCAACAAACTCAAGATTCGGTGCCGTTTGTCGCGGACTGCGTCGTTACTTTCGTAAACAGAGCACTTAGTTTGGGGCTTGATCTGGTCTGTCCACTGCATTTCGAACAGATCTCTCTCTTGAGTCGGTCCCTCAAGTCTAAGGATCGTGGTCAGCATCATGTCTGCATCTGGAGCGGATGATCTGGCTCCACCGGTCTCCGTCTGGCGTATCTCTTACAACTTCGCAGGATTTGGAGGACGACGAGTCTTTACATTGATCGGTCCGGTCCACCTTGTCGGTGAACGACCGCGCGATCTCCTGCCTTCAGTTTTCCATCCACAATCAGTTTTCTAGATTTCCTCCTCGCATTGTGGGACCGAAATATGTAAGTTTGCGTTTTTGGCATATCGTGGACAGTGTAGTTCTGTAACAGATAAGACCTGCCAATCTTCAAGAAAAGGGCTTTTTCCTGCTGTAAGAGCTGGCAAAGCATTTGTGATGACTTACGTGTTGCAGATGTCCAGGGGTGGCGGTAAAATAACGTGTACTTCTCACCAGGGGCGTAACTATTCCATCTGATGCCCGAGGCCTTAATTTTGGGTGGGTTTCTCCCGCATAGGCACATTTTTTTGAGCAGACGGCTGACTGATGCCATCATCTGTCAGTCATTAGAGATACCAGCCTTTAAAAAAAATACGCTCTTTTCTTGAAGGTTTCCTGGTCGTATCCGGAAACAGCGCAGGCGATAGTTCATTCCATTTTTTTTATGATTTGCTGTTACGCGTATGAAAAAATTTTGCCAATGTCAAATGATTAAACAGACACGTTCCTTCGTTTCACGGACCGAGGCCCTCTGGGGTCGTGGGCACTTTTCCGTGACAAAGTAACGAGCTTATTTCTTTATGAATCACTTTACTTATACAGATGCGGCGCGTGAAAGGGACGGGATAAAGATTTGTACGAATTGAGTTTCACTGTTGGTCCTCAGGTTACATCAGACGCGCGATCAACCCTCAGCTGCGTAATGCGACCATCTGCATAATGTACCCTTTCACTGATAGCGTTGGGTACAGATGTACCTGTATGAGTTTGAGGCTTGGGTGTATTTGCATTCAATGTGTAAATTTTTCGTTTATTATTTTTTTAAATTCATATGGTGTGCCCCACCATCCGGTATTCTATTTTTGAACAGTTACTGATGATCTATACTTACTGGATTTTTTTACTGGCTGCCTTAAGGCGACAGGTCAGCCCTAACTAGCGACACCAATCGATTTAAATTGTTAGCTACTAAACCGGATCTATTTTTAATTTTAATTCTATTTTAAATCAATTTCGGAAGCGGGAGTCTCTAAGCAAACATTTATACTATTTATTTAATAACTGTGCATTTTTGCAATTGTACTTTTTGATCTGTTTTCTACTGGAAATTTGGATTAACGCCATAAGTGGCCCTTTTTGGCAATATTTCAAATTTGGAGTAAAAAAACAGACCCAAAAGTTAAGTAGGTATAAGTATTCAAAAAGGCTGCTTCAAAATGGTTAAACAGATATTCGGTTAATTGCTAACCATTTAAATGCTAGTTTTCCCTACCCGTACTAAATTTTTTTTCATGTAATAGGTAGGCAGACGAACAGACGGATCACCTTGATGGTAAGCAATTGCCGCCGCCCATGGACACCCGCGACACCAGTGGAGTCACAAGTGCGCTGCCAACCTTTAAACCCCCCCTATACCCCGGATTGGGCCTCCGGTACCCTCACTCACGCAGCGAAACACAGCACATCGGTGAAAATAGCTCCTGCCAATATATTTATATTGACTGTGGCGATCATATTGTTAGATTTTTTAATATTTGAAGGAAAGTATTAACAGTCTTTAGAGACAAACTTGTATAATGATTTTTATTCTACAAATAACAATAATCTTCATAGTTACTAAAAGTGTCAACTTTTGCCATTGTTACTTGTCGCGTGTAAAAAATATTGCTATGCACCTCAAAAAGTATCATTCTTTCATTTAAGTCTTTGAAGATGTCCTTTTTTAAATCTCTCATAAACGTCACAATTATTATATTTTTTTGTCAATGTCAATGTAGGACCTTAATAAGTATTTGAAAAAAAAATCCAACATACGTAACGTCGGGCTATACAACGTATTAATACTTACAACCTGTGCGGATAAAGAATGGGATCAGAAATGGGATCATATATAATATATGAAAGTAGACCTCTACTTTCTTATAGGTAAGTATTGTGACAAGGTCCTAAAGTGTATACATATTTTTGGAGTTGACTGTACCTTATTTTTTAGTTTCCGATATTTCGGACTATTTATTACCTGGTGAAAATTCCGTAAATAACTATTCTAAAGCTTAATGGTTCAAAATGAAGTGAATTAATTTTTGTTGTGTCATTATTGCTTTACCAATATCCTTATAAATTAATCAAATGTAATATCCTAAAACAATTATACAACAACAATTTAGTTTATTACGTTGTTATTAGAATAGGGGTGAAATGTCAGGCACGCGTGGCCCGGATAATGTTGCTTGGGCATTTCTGAACTACCGTTAAAATTATAAGGGTCAAGTTAGTGACTGGAGCTTCACTATAAGCGGAAAATTTACAAACCGTAGCTAAGGGCTCGACCACAAAGTATTTCAGCAGGCTATGGGACTATGCGTGGCATTTTGCAGGATCTTTTTTTATGCTATATGCCAACGCTTGAACACACTCTCACCTGATGGAAAGTGACGATGAGGTCTAGGATGTAATTCGCCTAGAAGATGACTGTTCACTCTTGCCTAAAATATGTTCAGATTGTAGTGCTCCGGATAACAGACCTTGGCAAGGAATTCAAAACGAGGTGATTCGACAGAAAATAATGGTCTAAGGTCTTCGATAATAGCTCAGGTTGCTAGCTGAAGTAGAAGTGGGCTAGGCATTCAGCTGTAGAACCGACTACCTTTGGGGTATACAATTTGAGAGAGAGAGGCCTATGTCTAGCTGAGGACTTCATCAGCCTAATGACGATGATGTAGTTAAGCAGTCAGCTATGTATCGACTCTGAATTACTGTTAGGACATTTTGAACTGTCATTGTAAATACTAGGATTAAACTTGTAGACGGGGTTACACTGTGAGCGGTAACCTTAGAACAGTAGGTTAGCAAACCTATCCTTTTATTTATCCTTATGTCACTACATACGTTTTCGAATTTGACAACACACAAAACGTGTGTGTGTGTGTGAAGGATAAATTTAATTGTAGGAAATTATCACATTCGCTTTGTCCCAGTGTCCACGGAGTTTTTACGCCTAGTGGTTGATTTTGCCAATGCCCGCCCTAGGTCAGAACACCAAATATTCATCTATGAAACTATGCTCCGTGGAATTACACGCACCCACTGCACCGCTTACAGTAAAGCCACGTCTAAAATACTCTGTATAGGCATAATCGCGCTTGCCAAAGGCCCATATATCGGAGGTCGGTCTTAGAAATGTGGACTACCCGAATATTAATATACTGGCTTTTCCTTTATATGAATTGGTATAAGCTAGGATTTTGCCTGTTAGGTCCAAGTATACCCTGGGCTGCAAAATGACGGTTGGATGCAACCGGGAACTACACGGTAACATAAGGAAGAAAATATAATGTTATTTAAAAAGTTAGTTGGTTACACAATTAATGACTGACACAGTTTTGGCTCGAATAGAAGAATAACTAAGTAATCAAATATCGAAATAAGACAGTAATTAAATTGATGACAGAAAAAAGTTTCCTGAGAGCGACAAGTAAAAAAAAATTTTCTGCGAAAAAAACCGCCTTCAAATACCACGAACTAAAAAGTGTCAAATAATATTTTTATCACTTTATACACTTCAAATATTTTTTTATAACAGTACACTCGAGAAAAGGTGTTACCGAAGTCGGCGCCCAATACTTTGTAATTTAATACAACAATAAATTATTAAACAGAGATTAGGCGCCGACTTCGGTAAAACCATTTTTGGAGTGTACTGTTATAATAAGTTTTTTGAAGTGTATAAAGTGATAAAAATATTATTTGACACTTTTTAGTTTGTGTACATATGTGGTATTTGAAGGCGGTTTTTTTTTCGCAGAAAATTTTTTATTAAGCTTTTTAGTGTCTCATTTTTTAAAAGACCTTTTTAAAATTTGAGGGTTCTCATTTTTTTTAGCAATCCAATTTAGAGATAACCTAAACTGGCTAATTCCTCAGATATGTTTCCTCCCAGGATCACGCATGTCTTTACACATCGCAGTTTGACTAATAGCTCCTGAGCGCTGGATTTATGGTGAGACGTGTCTTGGATAATCATGATTTATGTACTGAAATTAAGAGTGTTTTTACGGGTATGTGGCAGACGCTTCATCTGATGGTAAGCGATTGCTGCCACCAATAGACATTATCAACACGAGTGGTATGACAAGTGCGCTACAATGCTTTTCACCTTCTGATATTGGGCGTCGGATATCCTCACACAATCGGCTGGCACACAACGCAAGCGCTGTTGTCTGTCTGCTTGGCTACACGTATTCAGCCTTCTTGCATTGGCCAGCCATCCTGCGCAAATAGTCCCTCCACCTGGCACCACTAGACCTGACCACGCCTCCAGAACTCGTTTACCCCTAGGGCTACAGCTGATACAGCCAGCCCACTTGCCATTCCAGCTCCACAAATGAGATACAGACAGCCACACGTCTGGTTGCCACAATATGTTAAAATTCCTCAATTGATAAAAGTCATACATGTGTGACATTTAGGTGAAAATGGACTGAATAAATTTGACAGTTTTCTATACTTTGATGTGTGGCTGTACGTACATAATTACTTACAGGTGTTATATATACAAATTAATGTTATGATGTTCACACATTCACCAAGGGGCAGGGCTTGTGATCGGTGAACTATGTCGATGACTTTTCAAGGCCACATAGTATACAAAGGTATCAAAAATGCAAATATTAAAATGCAATTTAATAGTCAATGTCATGACTTTCCTCCACGTAGGATGATTCACCAGACTTGCTGGATTCATCGCTCAAACGGACTATGTAATCGTAGAAGAAATGATCGCCACGCGCAGCGTCGTCTGCGCATCTGTGGTCATGTATTTTGACGAACACTGTAAAAAAATTTAAAACAGTCAAACAACGACATTAAAATTTAAGAAAGTTTACATCTCTTCTCATTCCTTGTTTCTTGTCACTGTTGTCATGATTTCTTCTCATGCCTCTGGCGCAATGGTTGCGGGTCCGATCCCCGCACAGTAGTAATTTTTGTGTGTATGAATATGTCTGTTTGTATTGGTCTGGGTGTTTTCTTTGTATTATAAGTATGTATTTACAAAAGAACATTACATTACACAGAGTATTACATGTGTATATTTGTATTTCTGCTATTGATTCTGTTATCCGTAACACAGTTGCTTGAGCTACCTATCTCGGAGTCAGAATGTATGTGATGTTGCGAAATATTTATTTACTTATTTATCTTCTTAAAAGCCAGACATTGGTTTCGTACGTAGATGTCCGGTTTTCGTAGGACATGATCGTACTAACGTAGGCTCTCTAGCCAAAATCTCTGAAATTTACTTTTATTTCTAAAACCATATCTTAAATTAGTGACTGGTTTTACCAAAACCGCTTTTATCTCTCCGTCTAAAATTATTTGACGAAAACAAAATATTACTTAAATTCAATTAGGCTTATTTTTCTAAAAAATTTAATGAGCTTTATAAATCACACTTGTTCTATGACTCTCATTTTTCCGACCCCAAAATCGAGGGTCGCCCTTAAATTTTCTTTAACAACTTCCTTATTTCAATCCCGGGAGATACTAAAATTGTTAATTATTTATTATGATTGTGATAACAAGATTAATTAGTCGTTGACAATGTTTTTCGCCTGGTAAATAACAAATTTTAATATTTGTGAAGGAAAAATGTTTTTTCGCTCGCAGATGAGTGTCCATTTTTTGCTCATTAAAAGTGGCCCTCACTTATATATAATACAGGATGTATCTGTGAACATTTACATCCCTTTACCACGTGTTCTATCAATCATTCTGAACAACATTTTGTTCAACGACTTTTCGAAATTCATTGAAAATTTTTTCGACACCCCATACAAAATGACGAAGTCACGTGACCGACTTTGTATGAAAAGTTGATTTTTTTCCATGCGAATTTCCAAAAGTGTTAGAACAAATGTAGTTCATAATGGTTAGTAGAACACTGGTTAAAGGGATTAAAATGTTCACAGATAGACCCTTGTATACATTAAAAGTCGCCCTCACTTATATACTCATATATAATATAAGCTACAGACCCAAAAACCTTTTTTTCGCGATAGGTGGCAGACATATCACGATCAACGATTGGCGTTCTCCATAGACGCCCGCAACATCAATGGGTGGATCGATTAGAATGGACTGGACACACTTTCATTCGGATTGGGCCTCTAGTACCCTCAGTCATGCGGCGAAACACTGCGCAGGCATTGCTTCGGTTTTCTTTGAGCCGTGTCTAACAACAGCCTTCCCTTACACATGGGTCTTCCACATTAATCCATTCAGTGCAAAAACACTTACTCCCCAGCAGACAAGCTGCTGGAGTCTCCTACGTTAGTACGGTTTGTCATGCAAGAACCGGACAGCTGTACAGGGTGTATCTGTGAACAGTTTACATCCCTTTAACCACGTATTCTACCAAACATTCTGAACAACATTTGTCCTATGACTTTTCGAAATTCGTCGAAAATTTTTTCGACTTCCCATACAAAAAGACCAAGTCACGTGACCGACTTTGTATGAAATAGTCGAAATTATTTAGTGCGAATTTCCGAAAGTCGTAGAACAAATGTTGTTCAGAAAAGTTGGCTAGAACACGTGGTTGGAGGGATGTAAATGTTCTACAGATACATCCTGTATAAGAAACAAATGTTTGGCCATGGCACCACCGCTGGATTCCAGCTGAAGGGGTAGACCTAGAATGTGGCCTAGAACGCACTAACAGTAAGGCTGTGATGCAGCGTTCTGCACATCAGCTCCAAAACAATCGGAGCGTTTAAAGATAAAGATAAAAGATAAGATAAAGATAAAAAAATCTTTATTCAATTTAGATCCACACAGAACACTTATGAATGTCAAAATAGGTACATAATATCTACCGGCTGGTTCGGAATGTCGATTTCTACTGAGAATACACCAGCAAGAAACTCAGTAGTTACTCTTTTCAAATATTGATGATGTTACAGAGTTTCAATTGAGAAGAGAAAGTTAATAGACTACTATGAATAACAACTCAAAAGATTAATCAATTAACATGACCAAGAATCCTTTAAATAGTCTTGTACACTATAGTAACCTTTCTTCTTTAGGCAGAAAGGATTTAATATGAAACTTAAACTTATCCAGTGATAGGTTAATGACATTTTGTGGTATCTTATTAAATATCTTAATACTTAAGCCAACAAACGAATTACCGATTTTATGAAGTCTGAGGACCAGGACGGCAAGCCTATGTTTATTTCTGGTGTTAAGACTATGATTATCGGACTTTTTTGGAAAAGTGTGCAAGTTCTTACGTACATACATAATGCAGTCGAGGATAAATTGGGAAGCCACGGTTAAAATATTAATTTCTTTAAATATTTATCTAAGTGAAGTCACGTGATCTAAGGCTGTATATAGAGCGGCGTTTGACGGCTGGCCGCAAATGAGTGCGTTGTTATTAAGTGGTTTCATGTAAACATTAATGTGCGGCCTGCTGCAACGGCATGCCGTATCGCGGCCTACCGCTAGTGCGTTCTAGGCCTTAAAAGATGTGTCTTGATATCGTAAAGGATGACCTGCGTGCTAATAAACTCACCACTAGGGATGCACCAGAGCGTGTGAAGTGGAGAAGTCAAAGTAGGAAAGCGAACCCCGGACTCCGAAGCGACAGCTTGGGACGCAACAATACGCTAAGATGATGAAAACAAAGGCTCTTACTAGTTCCATCCTGGCAATTCCTGTACCGCATCATACAGGGACTCTTGAAAGACCTCCGGGCATTTTGGTAGGCCCCACAAATCCAGTTAATGCTGGGGTCTCGCCACTTCATCTCCATATCTTCAGGGCATGTGACGCATTTGCGGTGCCATTTTCTCCTGTAGAATATAATAATAAGGTTCAAATTTAAATCGCAGGATCACGTGCAGATACGACGTTTTCTACACGACGAGAACAGATTTTCCTTTCATAATAATTGAAACAAGGTCACATACGTCCTAGTCCCAAAATTAGGTTTTATTTCAAGAATTTAGGACTGACATTTTAAATACAAGCTCTAATTTAGACGCAACACATTTTAAGTAACGGTTGTCTTCTGTTGCACTAATGGTAAAAAGATAAATGTACATTTTAGTACCTTGTCACAATAAAACTTCCCTGTAAGAAAGTAGAAGTTAGATAGCTAGTGTATTATGACAAGGTCCGTATTTTAGACTTGTAGGTTTCCTCAAGATGTTTTGTCATCTGCCAAACTGAACGCATATAGATTTGAATAAACCAAGCATGCTCGGATTTAAACCTACAACTTCCCGCTTGGAACTGTTCGCTTAGACTCTCTGGCCCTGCGGAGAGAAGTCACTTCTCTATGTATCTTTTATCGCCTTTACCTACCTACGTGATTAAATCTTTTTCCTGCCAATATACTTCACTTCAAAATTGTGACATTTTTTTTTAATAAAGCAAATTGTATCACTTACGTACTTACTACGCTGGCTCAGCGATCCGAAGTGGGTCTTGGCCTCCGACGTCAAAGTTCGACATTTTTTCATTATTTTTATTTATCTCGGGTTACAGTTAAAGTTTATTTATTTTTATTATAATTGCGTTTCATGAATGATAGAAGATGAATTAAAATTTGGTACAATATCGGTGATTGAAGCCTGCCTATATGAACAATATGCTCAGGTACTTGCAGCGTCTTTGTTTTAAAAATGCATTGTGCATAAATTCTGAGTATGTAATCCTTGCCATACTAATAGCATAACTTATGCGCCGCCGTCTCGAGACTGACATAGTTGTTCAGTCTTGTGTGCTTAATTCAGATTGTTTGCTAAAATTTCCTGAACACCAAGCCGAAACTCCTTCTTCATTGTGAGGCCAAAGTTATTAGACAAATAAATAAGACATATCAATATAGTTACATCCAGATTCGAAGTGAATGATTTATGGGAATCTAGAAGTATCTTACCATCCCGGTCTATCTGCACTGGACTCAGGAGAGTATTTATCTTTCTTCTTTTTAGGTTGACCTATTTCATCAGAAGTAGAAGATTCATCAGATAAGCCGAGACTCTCAGTACGGTCGTCTTTTTCTGCAATATTTTTTTTGTTATTTAAAAAAAGTTAATTATCAGCCGAAATACTCTCCCACTGCTGTAGGGAAAAGGCCTCCATCATAGAAATCAAGTCATCGCTACTATGATGGGATTAGGCTTAATCACCACGCTTGCCAAATTAGGGTTGGTAATTACAAACCCGAGCTATGTTCGAATTATTCGAAACATTCATTTTGCTCGACCCGGGACGATTCCCAGGTCGATTCGAATCCGGATCGAAGGCAATCCTTAATCTTATAAATCAAATTCTACTGGCAAAGACTCGCAGCACACGGTCAAATGCCGAAACTTGCTTGCACTTGCTCGATTGCTTTATACACTGACCATATTTTTTGTCAAGCGATACCTTAAAAATGTGAAGTAGACCCATCTTGCTGGCAGTAGCAGTCTGCTGAGCGAGCCGAGTGGAGGACTTACGTGAATACTAAAGTAGGAAACTATGAGGTACAACGGCTCTCTGACCTTGATTCTAAGCAAGATGAGTTAAAAGCCCGATCACCCGCGGCTATATATATAAAAATGTAAATGTAAAGTGGACTCCTTTTTCCGCACTTAGACTCTCATTAGGTCCATTGTGCATGTTGGGCTGGCTATTCTAGCCAGGCTAACTCCAGAACGCAGAAGGTTCTTGGGAGCTTCACAGGCTTCGCGGAGTGACCCCCATCGATCCGAGGATTTCTTCGCGTTGTCTGGTCACCGCATCGCATCGGTAGCGCCTAGGGTGTAAATGTGTTTGTTTAGGGGACAATGTCCCGTGATTGTCCGTACGATTATTCTGAGGTTCTTCCTACTGAGGTTTAGAAGTCGTTTTGTGAGCCGCAGGTTTAATTTGGGTAGTGCGATTTCCTACAGTCTGTTGTTTCCATTCATCGTTTGTTCTGTAGGTCAGTAGATGACTGGCGGATCCATGTTCGAATCAGCGAAAATGGAAGCGGTACAAGTGGAGGTGGGCGAACTAGTCCGCGGTGTCATTACCCAGTGATCCGCTGTGCCCCTTTATCCATTGCTGCACCCGCGGCTTTAACATACAACTATGTCGGCGGTCTCCCCACATGCCTACGAAGCAGTGTGTGAGGATCTTGGCGAAAATTATAGGCTACATGAGCCATATACGAGCACACCAACGACAGCTAGGAGTTGAAGCAATCGGCGTTCCCGGCTGTCCCTATCGCCAACCCCCACCCACCAGCTTGACTAGGAGAGGCAGCACCGGGGCCCGTAGCGTAAGTGGGCCCTCAGGTCTGGAGGGACGTGAAGTAAGTTTCTCCAACCCGTACTCATGTCCCCTTCCCACTCTGGAGATGAGCGCCACCACAGGAGAGTTCGACATAACCCGCCTGCCCTCCGGTAGGTGGGTATGCTATGTAGGCATTCCCCAGCTTCAAAAAAAGGAGTTCAAGCGGTCGCCATGATCAAAATTACCCTGAATCCATCATCATATTTTTAGTTATTTTACCATCTAGAATTTCTCCTGAAGATGAAGACGTTTCTCTGGGTCTCTTTCCTTTATTTCTTCTAGTTTCAACATTAAGTTTGGTTTCATTGGCTTCCAGTTTATTATCCACATTTATTGTTCCATTGACAACTTTACCTAAGGCTAAATCTAAGGCTGAAAAAAAAAGTTTCTTATTCTTAGGTATATACTTGCGTATTATGTTACCACAATTTGTCAAATTTCCTTAAGGCGACGGGTAGGAAACGGATCAACACGAACACTTGTACTATTTATTAATTAACATGTACAAATGTTGAGTTCGTTTTTGTACGCGAAAAATTGATTACCGCCAAAAGCGGCTACTTTTAGCGTGAATCAATTTTTTGCGTACAAAAACGGCCTCAACATTTTTGCATGGTTATTTAATAAAAAGTATAAGTGTTTGCCGAGAGGTTGCAACCCCGAAATAGTTTAAAATAGATCCGGTTTAGTAGCTAAAATTTAAAATCGATAGGCGTTGCTTGTGTGCCCTAGCCGTCACCTTAATGGAACCAAATATGAACGTTTGACACAAAGGTGATAATCAGGTGAAAAAGTCAGATCAGATTTGTATACATTCAGCTGTAATATTGTATACATTGCATACTGTCAAGTGGCATTATGTTTTTAATGGTTAAAATTTTGCTAAATTTGAAACTTAGTTCAAAATGAGGATAAGAGATGGCGCTGCCAGTGCTTTTAATCGCTTACGGGATTAAAATGTTTCACTAGAATTCGAACTGGTAGACAACGAAAACAACAACCTATTAAATTGCCATACACGTACCAATGACAAGAAAAACGGCAACGTTAAGACTGCGTATACGCACCATGTCTAAACAGATTCGTTTTACCGATAGCTAATGAAACTGCGAGTAAAAATATCGATAGATCGAATTGAAACTCGTTGGAAAATCATAAATCTCTGACGGTATGCAAGTTATTTATATTTTTTTTATTTAACAATTTTTACGATTTGCCAAACTATGTATTGTGATTTTTACGTTTTTATTTATTTGCCATTGTTGTATCGCAATCGTAGCCAGCTCACTATATTTTCAGCGTACTGATTCTTCAAGCTAATATCAAATACTCCTTTTGACTTATTTCCTCGTTCCCTATTCAATCCCTAAGGATATACCGAGCATGGCCGTCTCCAAAGCCCGAGTGACTTCAAATTTTCATTACCGTATCGTTCCAAAAGAAATGTATTTACGTTCCGTGTTTTCAAGTCATATAAATTCCATTATGTTCCGCAATATCCACACCAGAACATATTCAACTCAAACCAACATCAATATACGGGAAATTTGATTAATTTGCTTCAAACCCCTTGATTTTCGCAAACCCCATAATACGGTATATGACTATTTTTTTATTTATTTTTGCAATCAAAAGACCTCTCGATGGTAGAAACATCGTTGAAAGAATCACTTGATTCTCATTTAAACTACCTGAGATATCACAACTTTAAAATCACATTATTTTGGGTAAACCCAAAACGCTCCATACCACCTGAGTATTTTGTATGCATTTCATTTGAATTTTGTATGGTAGCTATATCATATGTTTCGTTTATATCAATGGTTCTATTATAATAATTGGTGCAAATTGTATAATTTTTTAAAAATAATTTCATAGTTTTAAAATGGACTTGCCCATGAATCTTTGAATGACCATTAAACCGGCTAGACGTTATATTTTTAATTGAGAATTTTTGCCATTGGCACATATTGACCTATATTTTGATGAAATATTTATATTTTGTAAAATCTTGAGCTTAGTCATGTACCCAATTCATATCCTTCTCATTACCCTCCGCTATTTAAGTCGGATTATCCTCATTACCTGCTAATTACAGTCAAGGTCAGGAGTTTCTCAGATTCTCATTGGTATTCCTGCATCGTCGTAAGCAATTTACTGCGGTTCTTTTGGCGATGTTTTATTTAGGGGAATGCTTTGGATGAACATCAGGTGTAGAGGGTTACTTCCAGGGTAATGCTATTTTGGGAATTGTAATTAGCTTGATGAGGTTAGAATGGCTTAAGTTTTGTAAGTGGAGAAGTGTAGGTGGATAAACCTCGAAAGCTTTTGCGCTCAAGAGTGGTGACGGGTTCGATATCTGGGCGGGTCATTTAAGATTTTTGTTTCTTAATTGCCTGGTCTGGGTATGTTGAGCATTGTTTTCAAATACAGACGTTCTACTGCTGTACGATTTTTATATTTTATAATATAAACCTACACCCTTAATAACTAGTACTCTGTGAGTGATCTAGAATATGTATAATAGCACTTTTCATAGAATTTAGTGACCAGTAATAGTATAGAATATTTATGTGATAAGTTGCAGACGAGTAGACGGCTCACCAGATGGTAAGAAACGAAGTGACCCATGGATGGGTGTCCAACACCACTCATACCCAACAAGTACGATTTTAGTAAAAATTATTTTCAACCTTTCCACTAGTGTAACTGATGTTACTTAATGATGGATGATGTTAACTGATGTTGTTAGTGGGACGTGAAGAAAAAGGTGGCAATGATGATTATGGATGGGTTTTATTGAAAAAATTGACAAGTATCGGGCCGAAATTAGTTTGGCCATTGTCGAGAAAACGGCAAGTGGGTAGTCTAGAGCCTCCTTTTTTATGTAAATAGGTAGGCAGACGAACAGGCGGATCACCTGATAGTGAGCAATTGCCGCCGCCCATAGACACCCGCGGAGTCACAAGTGCGCTGCCAACCTTTAAACGCCCCCTATCCCCCGGATTGGGCCTCCGATACCCTCACTCACGCAGCGAAACACAGCACAGTGCTGCTTCACGTCGGTTTTCTGTGAGACTGTGGTATCACTCTGGTGACTCCGGTCGAGCCGGCCCATTCATGCCGAAGCTTGGCTCTCCCAGGGTAAATGGTCCCTCCTAGTTACGGGGAGAGCAAACCAAGCTGAATGGACTGCGCTAGAGCTAGGGTACCTCGAATCGCCCTACAAAAGTTTACTGGGACTCTTATAGGTACGGAAAATCGAAACACTGGTGCGAATTAATGTACTCCCAGCGACATCTATTGGAGTATGTAGTAGGATGTGAAGGGAGTCACACAGGGTTCGATATTGGTTCGACGTTATATAAGTTAAATGGTTTTTACCCTAGTAAATTATTTAGTACATACTTACTGCTAAACTTAAACCTTCATTCTCACGTAATTTTATTACTCCAAAGGTCAAAAGTCAAGGCTGCCTCACTCATTATTATTCCTCTCAAGTCTTCAAGCAAAATTTTACTTGTTTCAGCTAAATAATGTTTCATTAACGAAATTGTTTTTAGATTTGGCATTGAGTTAAAGGTATCTTATTTTAAAAAAGGGGGAAAGGTTGGCAGTGCACTTATTACTCCACCGATGATGACACCCATGCTCACGTATCCATGGGCAGGTGGCAATTGCTTACTATCAGGTCATCCACTGGCTCGTCTGCCATCAGTAGTAGTAAAAGCATCAGCCTATAAACTCTCCCACTGCAGGGCAAAGGCCTCCATTATAGAAATCAAGTTATTGCTACTATGATGGGATTAATTTTAATCACCACGCTTGCCTATTTTAATGTGATAGGTGACAGACGAGCAGACGGATCACCTGATGATGAGCGATTGCCGCCGCCCATGGATACCTGCGACATCAATGAAGTCACAAGTGCGGGGCCAACCCTCTCTCACGCAGCGAAACACAGTGCTGTTTCATGCCGGTATTCTTTGAGGCCGTGGTATCACTGCGGTCCAGCCGGCTCATTAAAGATATATCCGGAAAATTCGAAACATACTTTTGTCAGCCAACAATCACATAAAAATGGTTCTCGGGGATTTGAAATGAAAGTTACACTTCTGCCTAGATTTATTTAATATTAAAATCAATTTTTATGCTACGTTCTGTAAACATAGAACCAGTGTTTTCCGTGTTCGGAACTGTTTTGGCAGCGGTGGTCGTATAACTTCACGAAAACTGAAAAATTGAAAGTAATTACATATTTTTTTATTGCTTAAAATAGGCAAACGAGCTTTTTTTTTATAAGAGAGGTGGCAGACGAGCAGACGGATCACTTGATAGTAAGCAACTCCGCCGCCCATGGACACCCGCAACACCAGTGGAGTCACAAGTGCGCTGCCAACCTTTCCCCCTTCCCCCCATAGCGCCTCCGGTAACCTCACTCACACGGCGAAACACAGCACAGGCGCAGCTTCAAGCCGGTCTTCTGTGAGGCAGTGGTATCACTCCGGTCGAGCCGGCCCATTCATGCCTAAGCGTGGCTCTCCCACATTTATTTCTTAGCTTGCAGCCCATCTAATGGTAAACGGTAACCGCCGCTCATAGACATCAACAATGCTGGAACACAGTCACGCCGCTGCCTACGGTGAAAGAAGATAGGATATGTCTTAGCGATCAGGGAACGCTGCGGCTGGAAGCTCATTCCAGAGTTTCATTAGCTACATCACAAGTCAACTACTGAACATAGGTCTCCCCCATGTCAGTGCGTAACAATGACTCCATTAAGAGGAAGCTAGCGGTCATGTACCCCAGTGCATGTTAAGCTCTTGGTCTTGCTTCTGATCCCTCTTCCGTCGTGTCAAACTGGTGTCCCATAAAAATATAATATAAGGGAGTAGAGACTTGCGAAAACACTTGCGTACTATTAATATGTCCTAGGTCGATGGCTGATCACTGAGCTGGCCGCCGCCTATGGATACCTGCGACACCAGTGGAGTGACAAGTGCGCTGCCCACCTTTAAACACCCCTTTCCCCCGGAGTGCGCCTGCGGTACCCTCACTCACGCAGCGAAACACAGCACATTGCTGCTTCACGCCGGTTTTCTGTGAGACCTTGGTATTATTCCGGTCGAGCCGGCCCATTTATGCCGAAGCGTGGCTCTCCCACGGTCAATAGTAAAATAGATTGTACTTGACCTTACTGACGGTCACCAAGTCAATAGACGGATCAGGTGAAGAAAGCTGTTATCAGGTGAAAAACCTTGCACAAGTGCTCCAGAGTGTCAAGTAACCGGGACAAAAGGTTGGACATAGTGGGACATGCTACATCAGCCAAACCAGAAAATTGTAGAACGTGTTAACCACTTTGGCAAGATTGTTAAAACTGACAAAAGGGAAAGTCTAGAAGTAATTTCAGAGACACTGGTCGCAAGTATCCCATCTCCTTACCTTAGCGTATTTTTTCGGCTCCTTTTTCGGAGCTCAGTGTACGCTTAAACCATGATTCAGGGGTACGGGGGTCTGGTAATTACCTTAGTATCGCTTTAACAGGGAAACCATATCAAGTGAATCATGGTTTCACGTTTCAAAAACTACCCAAAAACCTACATTTTCATTACGATGTTTTTCTTCACCGCCAAGCTAATGTTAGAAATACGCACATAGATTTGGAAAATCCAGGTGTAGGAACGAATTTGAACCACGATCTTCGCATGGAAGACACGTTCTTATCCACTGAAATTCCATCTCTCTTAAGCTGCTCACAAGTATCCATATTCTTATGAAATCTTGAACCATAGATTATTTAATGACATTATCATCATAATTTTAGCCAATAGATGCCCCTCCACAGATGCTTAGCCAATAGGGCCTCCCCCAATGTTCTCCACACAGATCAGTCCAGTGCTGCCTGCGTCCAATGGATTCTTGCGACCTTCACCAGAACGGTGTTCCACCTTGTGGGGCCTGCCACCGCTGCGACTTCCTGTACGTGGCCTCCATCCGAGATTCAATTTAATGACAAAACAAAAGTAAATAATGAACCAAATTTGTATCCTCGAAAGCAATCTTTTCAAGCAGAATATATTCAAAACCGAAAACAATTGTCTGCGGTTCAAAACAAATATTTACATTATTTTCTATACAGGGTGCTCGCAACTTTGACGAGTCGAAGGGATCTCGGTGATTAAACTTCGATGGAACAAAGTTTGCCAGCTTTTTCAACTTTGCTTGTAAATAAGATTCAATTGGGGTTGGGAGAAAGTTGTCATTTTTCCCCGGGCCCGTCCCGACATGATAAACAGAATTTGTGAGGCAATTTAACTGGACTCGTGTAACATCTTTGTGATTTGAAAATTTTCGGCATGGGTCAAAAGGAATTTTATTTCTAGAAACTACGATAAAGTTTTTTGTATTTTCCAATATTTTTTGCAATAACTTGAATTGGTTATAAAAATGTCTTCTGGCTGAATCGGCTACGACTGCCGATATTAACAATTTGTAACAAGTGCAGAGTGCTTTTCCAGGAGGAGTTTGATATAATATCCTCCAACCGATTACAGCTAACACGGCCAATCTCAACGATCAGCCACGTACTCTTTATATATTTTAGTGCTCAAGTGTGTGCGCAAACACAAGTGCACTCTCTATTCCCTTACCCTTATATTCCGATGGGACACTAGCGTAATACGACCGGAGAGGGATTGGGCGCAGGACCAACGGCTTAACGTGCTTTCCGAGGCACGGGGGTACAAGACCGCCAACTTCCAGACTCCGGGCTTGTCGGGATTTTTGGCCCAACCTGGGGATTGAACCCGGGACCTCTTGCGCAGGCGTCGCTTTAAGTTCTACCCACTAACCACTACGCCACCGATGCAGTTGGTTTGATATAATGAGAGAGGGATCGGACGCTGGACGTTTTTTCCAAAGCATGGGGCCCAAAATTGTCTTCTTCCAAACTCTGGACCAACTTTTTTATGTTTTTTTTTAAATAAAAACAACTCAAGTTCTTATTCTACACCGAACAGCCAATCGAATCCATCGTAAAATATCAGAGTATTAAAGTAGAGGATGCACTTATGCCTACGCAAACACTTGTGCAATATGCCCTGCGTTCTTGACTGATCTGAGAAGTATCAGTAAGAGGACGCTTACTTACGAGAAACGATTCCAATTACTTACGAGTTCCATCCTGACAGTTCCTGTACCGCATCATACACTCGCTCTTGAAAGTCCTGCGGGCCCTCTGGTACCCCCCACAGATCCACTTGATCCCAATATTCCTCCAGCTTTTCAGCATGTCATGAGGGCAGGCAGTGCAGACCCGGTTGGTTTGGCCGCTAGATTAAAGATATTATGCATAATTGTATGGGGGCTGAGGAGGACCTGGTACAATTGTTCAAAAAAATTGCTAGTATAACTACAACAAATTGTCTATGTCCAATCCCTTTATAATAGCTTCCTTTTCTGGTGCAAAAACAAAAGTCAACCATCATGGCGGGAATGACATTTCGATGATGACGTTTGTCAACTGTCAGGTTTCACAATACAAACATATCAATGACATCTGACAGTGATTACCATGTCGGTTTTGCTGTGACGCCATATTGTATCCTTGATTGGGAGCCAAAATAGTAAATTGTTTACCACATCATCATTGTATGATGATTTTCTTCGTACGAGTATTTCTCCCGGAATCAGTACATTTCTTGCTTTTATTGTTTTTTTGAAATCCTATTGTAAATTGTCCTGGGCAGTTACTGAACATGTCTTTAGTGGATTAATCACTTTGTTAAAAGAAAAAATCTCAATGATTTTATTAATAATTATTGATCCGCCCTCAGTCGTTGTATTAGTTCTAAATTGTACCATTAATTGGCGTTGGATGTCTATTGCATCACACAATTGTTTGGTTTTTTTTGCCTACCTATAGTCTTGTCGTTGTTGTTAGAATTAACCTCTTTATACTACAAGTATAGTATATGTATTTAAGATCTAATCTAGTCAGTTCAATAATGTTTATATCGCCAAAAAGGCAAAATAGATTTTTATGATATCAGACTTGCTAGATAAATTGGAACGAAGTTCGCTAATAATGAATGTAAAAAATATTCTTACGATTTTCTTCTTTCATTGGTTTCTACGGACGATGCTTGTGACGAGGATTCCGCTGTAATTGATGACGTGGATATTGAACTGAAATAGATAGATAAAATAGATAATATACATTATAATCTTAGACAGCCATTAGGGTTAGCTACATTAAAAAGTCATCATCACAAAGCGTATTAGTTCCGATGGCATCTAAGGCAATTGGCTTTTCTGCTTTGTTCATAACTTTTTAGTAGATTTCGCAGTCAAGAAATTATCCTTCTACCAGGCTTTCTCCTGCTCTGGATCTTGTATAAAAAGTTTTAGGAGGTCATACTTGTTATTTCTCATGAGGTGTCCGATATATTAAGTCTTAAACTGTTTAGTAAAATTTAAATATCAATTAACTTGTTTTGATGAAGTTAGTCCACTTTACACTCCCATTTGGTTTAAAACAGAAGCCAATTTCCCATATTAAAATCGATACAGGCAAATAATGTTTGACTCAGCTCGTTACTAATTAACAGGCATTACATATGACCTAATTAGGATTAGCTGGGAATTGAACTTAGTGAACAATGTTAATTAATATGAAACTGGGACCATCTTTGTTTTATTTTAAACTTTCAGGGTCATTTTTTGAGTTTTCTATATTTCGGCACAGTTGCAAGCGCCGTATTTGTCTGCCAGTAACAACTTGCCCGCTTCAGTTACTCTGTGACCATGGAGCTTGCCACGGTGCCGAAATATCGGAAACTCAAAAATAAGGTACATGCTAGAAATCTCGTAAATAACTATTTTAATTTTTAATGTGGAATTATTGCGAAAGTATGCTTTGGCCCACTGGTTCAACAAAGGTGGAATATAGTCGCATTTCATCTGATCTGCAAATTTTCTTGATAGTGTATGGACCTTGTCTATCTATATGAATCTATACTATTTATAAATAAAGAGGTATTGTTTTCGAGGACGTACGGAAGATGTAACTTTGCTAATATGGTTTGTCGTATATATCTCAAGTCGGTACAAAAATGTTGCATCGCGATGTAGAATCGTATGAGAAATTCGTTTTTGTATGGAAGTGTCAGATTAGCTGTTGCTGGAGGGTACATTTGTATATATTTATGTGAAGATGTGAGGATGTGAAAATATTTTTTAGTCTTTCCCAAATCAACGCACAGCTGAAACTACTGGACCGAAATTCATGAAATTTGGAACATAGACAGTATTTATTATGTAGGTGCGCACTAAAAAGGGATTTTTAAAAATTCAACCCCTAAATGGGTCTAAAGGGTCATTAATACTCGTATGAAAGTCGTTAAGTTTCGATGTTAAAGATTTGAAAATTGGGATTATGTTTATTTACTAAAAATAAAAATTTACCTATTTCAGTTTTTTTTTAATTCAACCCATAAAGGCGTCAAAATGGGTAAAAACGTGAAAATTTTTATTATTAATTGTATTTGGATTTTTATACAAATTTAATTTAAACACACTTTTACTGTGTTTCAATAGATGAATATTATGTAGTTTTTTTGAACACCTGCTGATACCAGGTTTTGAAAAATTATATCCCTTAACGAAGTAAGGGCGAGCCACTAGTTAGAGATAATACGAGGGTAGTTCAGTAGTTCGGAATGCGACTTCCATACGGGGTGTCGCGATTTAAATCCGATCATGTATCTCAGCATTTTTCAAATCTATGTGCGTATTTCTACCATTAGCTTGGTCGTGAGGGAAAACATGGTGAACCTAGACGTTTAGGATAGGTTTTGAAACGTGTAACCATGATTCAGTAGGTCTGGTGCCCCTGTAAAAGAGTTGCGATGATCAGACGGCTATCGCTTCATTGTAATTACCATTCTTCCCAAATCCTAAATCATGGCTCATGCGTTCACTCAGGCTCAAGAGCGACAGCTATTGATGTTACCGGGAATCAGGCTAAGATGAGGTCTATTAAAGATAGGATAACTCCACTTACAGGATACTATGGCCGTAACAATATTATTACCTCTCTTCCTCAAGTTCGCTATCTATATCGCTTGACTTCCCACCTTCTCCGCTGGAGTCTGGGTTGTCGTACCACTGGCGGCCTCGGTCTTGGCCGTCCCCCCATTCGGCAACGCGGTCAAAATCGTGCACATATCTTAGATTCTGTGTGGTGAGAACCTCTTCATAAGACCAACTGTGGACTGATGAAAAAAATTAGTATCATCAATATCATGGTCATTATCAATATCATCATTGTTGTTGTCATCATGAATCTAAGTACGTCTACTGCTAAACATAGGCTTTATTGATTTGAATGGCCGGTCGCAGGCGGCCTGCATACAGCGAGATCCTGTGTCTCTAATCTGGTGACGTCCATCTCTTGAGAGAGCGCCATACGCTTTGCTTAGTAATATGTTCTCTACTCCAGAACTTTGCCCTTATCAGGCAACGATTCTTAGTGTTTTTTGCCAATACGCAGTACTCCTTTTAATAGTTTGGTACAGAATTCAAGTTTTGATCACTAAGCCCCAGTGGATTGTATATTATACACGTTATTCTCCTTTACCAAAGGTCACGAAGACATATCTATTCAAAGAGTAAACAAAATATCATGGACAAAGGTAGACTTTGAATAAAACTCAACAAAAGACGGTGTCTGAAATGAAATCCCAAAATTCCCTTCATCCTGCCGTCTCGGGTTCCAGGAACGAGTTATAAATTACAAATGCAAATTAGACGACAGCAGCCGTCATAGTCGTTGGTTTTGAGATCATGTTGCAGATCTGGGGAGCTAGGCGAACAATGACATTTTATGTGTTGTGAAATATTTAAGATGTTCAATGTAACTGTAAAATTGTATTTGGTTAAACACCCAACACTATCGCAATGCAGTATACACCCAGCGCCATCTATTGGTAGAGCTTAAAACTAAAATCCCTAACATTGTCTGTCTATTTGTTTGCACTAATCTTGGAAACTACTGAACGGATTCGAATGAAACTTTTTTACTTGCAATTTCCAAAAATCGTAGAAAAATCCTTGTTCAGAATAGTTGAGAGATATCGTGGCTTAAGGAATGCAAATGCCTACATATAGATAGATAAATCATTTCTTTGTAACAGCATTGCATGTATGTGTCTATACATACATGCAATGGCTTAAAAATAAAAAAAAATAAAGAAAGTAAAGGAAAAAAACACATTTGTTTACACATACACAAATTCGCTTGTTCGGTGATATATCCTGTATATAACAAACATCATGTTAATTTTGTTACATTGATGGTATATTCATATTTTTGGCATTCAAAGCTTAGATTAAATTAATTTAATCTAAGATTTAAAGGCACCAGTTACGTCCAAACAAATGTGACGAGAAACCATGAATAATTAAACCCTGATCATAGTATGTTTGAATATACGTCATTTTCAATGTCATTTCTCGGGCTCGTGACATTTATCATCATACGACATATATCACTAAAACATACGTTTTTTTGTTTGGATTTCATGTGACATCCGCCATGTTTTCAAAATATCACGAGCACGAGAATTGGACTCCTGTTTTTACTTCAACCACTTCTTTATATCACTTGCAAGGAAATGTTTTACTTTACTCATACAACTGAAATCAACTAAAGTTTATACCGATTCTTGAATCTCTTGCATAGTATATTTCTTATGAATAAATGATCAGAATCCTACATAGGAGGAAGTTCCCGAGTTTTACTGTCAGGGGAAGTTTTAATGAGGACGTTTGGAGACACTTAATCACTCGATGATCGGAACTAGAACAGGCTAGGGATGTGAAGTTGTGAATAAAGAATCGATAATTTAAAAATTACTTGAATATTCGATGAATATACCACAATTTTGCCATTTTGTACCGGAACAGTTATTTTGAATGACAAAGTAACTTTTTGAGGGCTACTAATAAAAACAAATATTATTGTCTTATGAATATAGAGTTTATTTATATATTTATAATGTCATCATATTTGTAAGGAGTAATATCGAACAATTTAAACCCACGGAGGAAAAATGTTTCTTTTCATTAGTATATAATAACGTCAATTATGAATGAATGAATATTGTTTCGAACAATAATTGCCGTGTGGTCCCCGGCAGAGTAGAATAGGCCACCCTCACTCTTACCGAGGTGTCGTAAAAGGCGACTAAGGTAAAGCTGCTGGCATGATCATCAGCACCCAGAGAAGGAAAACTCTGGATTTATATCAAAACCCTCGCCAACCCGTCTGCCAAGCGTGGTGAGTATGGCAATTACCCCTCATGTGATTGAGGGAGGCCCGTGCCCCAGCAGTGGGGACTTAAATGGGCTGACGATGATGATGATGATGAATATTGTTTTGCCAAAATACGGTACAAAGTAGGTCTTATGGTGTTAAAGACAGATCAACATACTTAACCATAAAATGGAATGCAAATTTACACACGTCTCTGTTTAAATTGACAATTAGATTAAATTTATAAATAGATAGATTAAATTAAACAATAATACAACAAATTAAATTCTATACAACATTATTTTAGTCACAGTATCTCGGGTATTAAAAAAATCACAGTGTATTCCTTTTTTTGTACCAAATTGTTGAACCGACAATAGTTGAATCAATTGTGTTGGTGTTGCTGTGTGTATTGGTTAAACAAGCGTTATTAGGATCTCCTGCTGCTTGTTGATGTGATGAAAGGACATCAGGACTAAGTCAATAACTGGATAAAGGATTCTCCATGTGTCCGCCACTCTTATCGGCTTTTCTATATATAATAGCCACGAGTATACATCACCCAAATTAAACTTAAAGCATTAATTCTCTCTTTGGTCCATTCCCTCAATGCTGATGAACGTGACTCCTTCCGATTTTGTCGACCAGCTGTCGCCATCGGCTGCGCTCCGCCGCTCGGTGCAGGGCAGTGCTTATCGGGATCACGAGCTGTTTAGCTATCTGGTCTGATCATCGCTAGGGACTACAGCACATCTCGTCCAAAGCAATAATTAAGACGTATATTTTACTAAAAAGTCTAAAAAGAATTTGGTTCCTTGTTTATATTTCAAAATATGATGCAAAGTGGTTAGATTCTTCACAGAAGAAATTAATTGGTGGAACTTAAAAATTGGTACTTTTTAAAGTAATCGATTGTTTTTCCTCGTCACTAGAACAAGTATAAAATCGGTTTCCATAGTTCCTGGATGAAATACGAATAAAACTGTTACTTGATTGCGATGAATCTGATTACGAGTTTCTTTGGCTGTTTTTGCTGCGTCCACCTTTCGTGACTTTCGTTCTTAAATTAGAGCACCATTAGAGCACCTTTTATAATAAAATATTCAGACTATCTGTATAGGTAGTTATATCAATTCGTCTGCCACCTTTCACATTTAAAAATATTTAAAGAATAACTACTGAGTTTCTGGCTAGTTCTTCTCGACAAAATCGACATTCCGAATCAGTGGTAAATTGTATATTATGTGGTCTGTATGTTTTGTTTACTATAAATCGTATAATGTAGTCTAACGCTTGGCTACAATCTCGCCTGATCTAGAATTACGTTACAATGATCTCTCTCTTGTCATAAACTGGCGCTAGATTAATGCACTTATCTTTATCATCGTCATCACATCAGCTGATGACTTTCAGTTCAACCAATGAGACGGAACGGATGGACGTCCATCCATAAGATAGGTAAATGACCTCTTTCAGGGTATTTTACTTACTCTGCGACCTTTATCAGGTGATCTGTCTACCAAAGCATTTTGGCAGCTGATTACTTAATATTTTGTAGAATTTATCGTGAATGTTTTAATTTAATAACCTCGTCCTGTACAGACAGCAGACACAATGGAATTTTGTTTTTGGTTTTAAAAAGGACAAACTTAAAATATATACCTATTTCCTTACCATCGATCACAAACAACGCAAGCCACCAAACTAACATTATTCGAAGTTTTATTTTTCACCCAATAAAGTCACATTTTCTCGTTTCGTGTGAAATATGAATAGAAAGTAATAACAACGAGCAGTATATCTTTTACTGCTTTATGTTATTGCAAAAACTGCGGTAACATTTTTTTCATTTACTTAAAGCGAGTTGAATTCACTTGTGTATTATTTTTTACCAGCATCCAAGCGTATGGGACCCAGTTGTGTCAAATGCTGTCGCTTTTAAGCCCGGGGTACGTTTGGGACATGATCTAGGATTAGAGAATAAAAAAAAGGATTTGAGAAGTCTGTTATTACAATGAAGCGACTGCCGTCTGATTTTCGCAACCCGTAGAACCCGACCATATCTATATCATGGTTCCTCTTTCAGAATAATTTCCGACACTTGTGTAATATATAGGAGTATCTAATAAAACAAATTAGAGAATTTTACTTTTGTTTTTTCTTGGTATTGATAAATTTTGTAATCAGCATTGCACATTAAATACGTAAGCCAAGCATTTTATTAAAATAATACCACATTTTTATTTTGTCCTCTTATGATGCGTAATCCATTTTTTTAATATATCACATTCGCATTTCTCTTAATGATAAGAAAAACTGGTCCACAAATTACTTTTGAGCGTTTGTGTTATTTTGTATGACTAAAGTTTTGAATAGAAAACTTTAGTCATACAAAATAAAATAACACTTTGTCTTTAAACAAACTATATTTATTCATGAAAATGTTATATATTCTTACTCTAGTCTTTGCTATAATATGTATAATGCAATGATGGTAAAGGATTTTTAAATAAAACAACGGAATATAGATGCCTTTTTATTTCTCTTGAATATTTTAGCATCATTTGCTTATCACACGATTACTGTATAAATAATTATTAGTCCATTATGTTTGCTAAAGTCGTTGTTGATTCAGTCCATTTTTATTTCTTTTATTCTGTTCCTTTACTCTGCTTCATCATAATCGGCCTTGTTTTCGTCATCCGGGTCAGCTGTAAAGGCAAAATTAAATAAGATTTTATTTAAGTACATCTTTAGCATGATATGTGTTATAAGTTTTTCTATATTTATAATATATAACTTGAAAGAGAATAATTGGTCATTAAGTGTACTTTCTATATAAAAATATAGGATAGATGATTTAGCCTCCACTTCACCAAATGAAAAACCTAACATTGCTGTTTTTGTAACAAAATCCTCATTTCTCGAAATCTTACATTTTAGAATTCCTTATCTATTATTAAAACTTGCTGTAGTTCTTTTTATTAGTCTTTGTAGTATTCCAGATCTTTTATGTGATATTGGTAGCCAACCAAGCAGACGGATCACCTAATGGAAGTGATTGCCGCTGCAACTCCTATTTCCCAAGATTAGGCATCTGGTACCTGCCCTCGCTCACGCGGCCTTTTATGTTATTTTTTAAACATGTTTTTTATATAGTGGTACAGTACATTAGGCCACAATATTCGGATGGATTTCACTTGCGTGCAACAATGACAAAAAGAAAACAGATATATTTTTAATGAGATTGGGGGCAGACGAGCAGACGGATCACCTGATGGTAAGTGAATACCGCCGCTCATGGACACCTGCAATACCAGAGGAGAGGAGGAGGCGGAGAAAGTTCGTGTATAAAGAAGACATAGAATCTAGGAGATAATAATTTTGAGCTTGTATATTTATGTTTAGCGAAGTCGAAAGCGGTGTTTAACTAGAGAAACTTGTCAACAAGCGCTGTTAGATAGCTGCGGATACAGCAAGATATAAAAGAGACAAAGTTTGAACAGAAACAATAACAAGTGATGAAATCTAAATCACCTCTAGAAGTTTTGTACAAGGAATAAATAATAGATGAAGACATTTCAATAGATTTGAACCAAGGTCTGGTAAAAATATATGACAATGACCATAAAGTAAAGCCATTTTGATAGATTCGAACCAAGGTGTGGTAAAGATAGCTGACAAGATAGATAGCTAACAGTCTTAGATATTTAGATATACTTCAATCAAGGTCTGGTAATGATAGCTGACAGTGATCATAAAATAGTTGAAGACATTTGGGTAGATAGATTGCAACCAAGGTTTGGTGAAGATAGCTGACAGTGAACATAAAGTAGTCAAAGACAATTAAGATAGATTTGAACCAAGGTCTGGTAAAAAATAGCTGACAGTGATCATAAAATAGTTAAAGACATTTGGGTAGACAGATTCAAACCAAGGTCTGGTAAAAATAGCCGACAGTAGATCATAAAATAGTCGAAGACATTTAGATAGATTTGAACCAAGGTCTGGTAAAGATTATTGTCAGTAATCATGTAACTGTTTACCTAGTCGATTCAATTGATTTATGGGCAGGGTTCACCCATGCAAACTGTGTAGAAAGTCCCATCATCGTTGCTGTGGCAGATGCAAGCTTGGCAGGACTGATGGTACATGTCGCCATCATATTTGCATTGGCCTGGCTCTGGAGTTGGTCCTGATCAAAGATTCAGTTTCAATGTAATATTGTTTTTAGTAAAATTTTGATGTAAGAGCATTTTTATACTAAATACAAACAACCCACTGCTGGTAAGTAATCACCGCAGCCCATGAGCATCTACCAGATCAGATGAGTCGCTGATGCATTGCCAGCCTCTTATAAAAGAGGAGGAGGAGAAGGACGCTTGTCTCTTTAAAGTCCCTAAGTTATAACCGTCAGGATATAGGCAGCTAAATAATTTTACCATACTGAGGTACAGGGTAAAATGTTCCTTGAGAAACGTTCAGTTCTGGACCACCACCCATCCTAGATGATGAGGATAAAACGACAAAAGCTTTCATTCAATTCAAATGCTTCTTTATTTTATTTTTTCTACTTTTACCTAAAGTCGTATATTTTCACCAAAGATTTCTAAAAAGAGGTACTAAGGTGGGGTATTTTATTATGTACCTTTTCCTTTCAGTTTCTTATTTGGTTAGGCTTCTTGTTACTTGAAAATTCTAATTTATGTTCTTATGTAATCCTCATTTGACCTCATGGCTTATATTTTAATCGACGATCGATAGTAATTTAGTATATCAAAATAGTTCAAATATTTTTTAAGTAAAAGATACAACATGTCGCGTCTAATATTATAATTTGTGCTGAAATTAATTCATGAATTTGTACGTGTTCGTACAGCTAATTATACTAACCCTTATTTCCAACTGTTATAAACATGTCCCCGTTAAAATATAAATGCGGCAAGAATCCTTAAGATCCTTTAAGCTAATATTTACCATTCCCCGATGAAAGAGCGAACTTTAAACTACTTATCTTGTTACTGAAAATGTTCCCCAGCAAAATTTCTCAAGACGTTTGTGTACAAGGAAAAAACCAATAAGTAGTAGCGAGGGTATGGAAGTTTGATTAAACGGATTTGCATGAGACCCCGTACGCCATCTGCCCTTGTAATATATTTTTAATTTATGTCCCAAAAGTTCTTAGAGCCCATCAGGGATTACCGGGTTGTTAAAAATTGTACGCAACTTTGGATAAATAATTTCCTTTGTGGCTTGCGGTATTTCCAGCGGGAGTGGATGTGAGTGGGGGCTCGACTGACCTGATTTTATAGCTGAGGTGGCTTGTGCGTTGGAACCTGTGGGGATAAAAAGAATTTTTAGTCGTGTAATCGTCTTTTTACATATATTGGTGTTTTTGGTTATTTGAGGGTCTTTGTAGATTTCGACTAAAAATCGTCAATTTACTCTTACTTTAATTTAGCAATTCAAGATATGTTAACTAATTCTATTTTTTTTAGAGGCGACAAACAAGTCAGGTACTTGATGGTAAGTAAACCAATGAACATCTGCGAGACAAAGTTATGCGCCGATGCGTTGCCGGCATTTTAGGAAGGAGTACGCTAACATTTTAATTTAATGTATATGATTATAATAAATGCTTCAAAAAATTTTAATTACTTAATTTTCTAAGTATAAAAATAATTAACTTACTTGATATGGTCACAGCATGACCAGAAGCATGGCCGTGTCCTCCTTCTCCTGAAAATCTTCCTGTGGTATGTCCTCCAAAAGTGAGAGGATAGGCATTGTTCTTCGCATACGCCAACGCTTTGGCCTCCGCCTCAGCCAATGTTTGGCTGGATGCTGGTAGACTCCCAAAAGCTTGATTATCATTCAGGTTTTGACCAAATCCATTATTTAAAGATCCTTGGTAGCTGTAACCATGGGAACTGGCATCACCTGTTGCAGAACTTGATGAAGGGCTATAGCCAGGGTAAAATCCTGGCTGGAAATGATAGCTCGTGGCTCCAGGACTGCCTAATAAATTCGGCTCTGTTGGCTGCACAGCGGCGTTTCCAGGATTATATTGCTGGTAGGCACTGCTTCCACTGCTAGCAAGTGCAGATGCGTCATGCAGAAGCCGTGGATCCACTACTTCTATAGTAACCATGTGGATAGCCCTGCTGGTATTTATTGTAACCACTATTTGCTATGGCACTTGCATCAGCACTGGCCGATGCTCCTGCATTTCCTTTTGGATGGAATGGTCCATAACTTGGTTGAGTAAATCCGCCGTTGGCAACTGCACTTGCATCAGCACTGGCTGATGATCCTCCCGCTCCTTGAGGGTAGTATGGCCCATAGCCTGGTTGACTATATCCACCGTTAGCAACCGCACTTGCATCAGCACTGGCCGATGCTCCTCCCGCTCCTTGTGGATTGTATGGTACATAACCTGGTAGACCACTGTTAGCATTTGCGCTTGCGTCAGCTATCGCGGAAGCACCTCCATAACTTGCAAGACCTTCTCCCGCGATTGCAACTGCTTCTGCAGCAGCGGATGATCTGTTTGGCAATTCTGTAGTGGTATAACTTGGGTATCCTTGTGTGATTCTTGGTAACCCTGCCTGATACTGACCGTACCCATTCGCTGAAGCGCTTGCATCGGCCTTAGCTGATGCTCCGCTAGGTCTCAGTGGGTAGTTTTGGAAATAACTGGGTTGGTAACTAGAATATCCAGGGTAGCCAGGGTGTAGATTGTATCCCGTCTGATAGCTGGGCTGGTAACCGATACTTGGCTGACTATATCCACCGTTCACAATAGAATTGGCACCGGCAAATGCAGAGGCACTTCCATAGCTCCCAGCACTTCCTGAATTTCCGATTACTGCAAGAGCATTGGAATCAACGCTTGAAGTCTCTCCTGGGCTTGGGGGGGCGTATATAGGGCCGAGGCCAACAATTGGTTTTCCTGACGATAAAGCTGATCCACTTGAGTATGCATTTGGAGAGAAGGTCAGGGTTGGATCTATGGAAAAGAATAGGTACATAAATAAAATTATTTATTGAATAAATTCACATGTCTTATATTGCACATGTGTTAAGGATATGCGACAACAAGATATTGAATTTGGTTATTCACAGACAGATATGATTGTATCAAAATTGCATCGATTTATCAATGCAAAAATTTTACAAAAAACTATTTATTTTAAGAGTGTCCATTCACTAGGCTACAAATAAGTAAAATAATGAACCATTTTGTTTCATATAAACGTTTCAAAAGACGTACAATGGATGACGACCCAAGAAAAAACTACGGGCAAAACCGTAACCACAATTCCACTAAAATTAAATACCCTATCAATGCCTCAATAACGTGCGTCTTCGGGAGAAATACCCCAATTGTTAATCTAAAAGCTAGCCGTAAAATGAAAGTAGACACCATTTTATGTTTCCAATAAAACTGAAGTGTCTTTCAGCTGATAACGGGTACCTGAATCGCCACAACAATGAAAAACAACAAAGTGCGTCATTACAAGGATAGCCTTACAAATTAGAGTCGAAGGAAATATATGGAGATATTTCTTTTTAGGTTATGGCTGCTATTCGTCGGTGAAGGCCATAGATTTAAGATACCGGTCAGTACATTCTGATTCTTAAGTGAAGTCGCAGACAAATTCTACCAATGTCAAGTGGATAAAGAGACACGTACGGTAATGATGAAAACGAAATTGACGGGTGAATGTAGTATCTTCTACTTAGTTTGTGTGGTAAACTTAGCATTGATATTGAGTTCATTGACATAAAAAAATATATTTCATCTAACGTTTATTTTTGAAATCTGACAGAATTCTGATGAGAAATCTAAAATTGGCCATGTATTCCTGTTTTCTTGGAAAGTTTGAACTGACAACCGTTGGAGTAAACGAGTTCTGAAGTGAAGACCGTGTCTCGGTGAATGTAGTGCTCAGACCAGGTGGAGTGACGATTTGCTCAACACTGAGAGCTGGATGCGAATAGTGGAGGCTCAATCAAAATGATTTGGAGAGGTTCAAGTCCAGCAGTGGACTGCGGCTGGTTATTTATGATGAAAACGAATTCACATAATGAATGAACGTTTTGCAAATCTCTGTTTAGACTATTTTGATACAATAAGCATTTTTGAAAACCATAATCTGCCCCATCACCACCTATGGATGTGAGACATAGTCATTGACAGTTAAGGAAATCCAGAGCTAGCTGTGTTGTTTGTGCCTCTCAGAAACGAAAACGGTGAATACCGTATTCGGATGAATCATTTGATGGAGGCACTTATGAGCCATGAAACGATCGTCAGATTCTTCAAGTCGCATCATCTTAGATGGGCAGGTCATGTTGAGAGAATGGACAAAAACAGAGCACCAAAAATAATTACCGACTGGATGCCGCCACAGAAGAGACCACGGGGAAGGTCTAAGAAGAGATGGTGCGGTTGTATCGAAGACGATATTAAGGCGATGAAAAAGTTTTCGAATTGGAGACGGACAGCCAGGGGTCGTCGCGCTTGCAAGTAAATAGTAGAAGAGGCCAAGACCCACAAAGGGTTGTAGCGCTTGAAGAAAGTAAGTAAGTAAGCATTTTTTGAACAAGATATTTAAAAGTATTACAGCACTATTAAGCAAATCATAAGTAGCTTTTTAGATTTTTCGCGTTGCATTTCAACTATAATTAATTAAGACGTGGATTAATAAGTCCGCTTGCGACCCGAAATCTCAAGCAAAATAATTATGTGAGTACTAATTAATTATTATTGTTTAAATTATAAGTGGCCCTAAGAATTGAAGATAATTGTTTTTTTTTAATAACGTTGAGTTGACTTTGTGGCACCCCACAATCCATTTAGACGGTTACAATTTCCAGCCAAGTTCCCAAAATGCTGATAGAGAAACGTAACCTCGATATTGAGCGCAATACACTTAGGCCGCGGTCAATCATGGCGGCCTCTGATTGTTGCGTTGATTGTTCATTGATCGCCCCCGAGATATCCCCTAGGCCGGTTGCTTCACTGGGATGCTAGTAATGTTTGGCGTTTATTCGGACTCTAATTTCATTTCCTTTATCAAGAATCTTCAATTTTGCATTCCCTACCTCCTATTTTATTAATAATAATAGGTTCTTAAATCTAAACGAGCACCTACATATATCTGTTCTATTTATAAAGAGGTAAATTATAAAAGTAACGATAAGGAAAAGACGAAAATTGTACTTGAAAATAATTATAAGCGACACTCTGAGCCATTTATTATTAAATAATTAAAGAGCTGTTAAGGGAACGTATTTAAAGATTTACATTAAAGCTGTAAATACACGAAATAATAAAATTTGTATTTCGGTTCGATTTACAGTTAAATATTTAACTTGAACTTACACCCCGCCACAGCTGTCTACGTGAGGCGTATTCAATCGTTTCTGTCGCATCGCACCGTTGGTCCAGATCGCCCTTTAGGGCTAGTGGTTTAAGTACCAGGCCGTGATTTCGGGGTCCTGGGTTCAATTCCCGAATTCAATTTCGAATTTTTTGAACATGATGATGATGATGCGCATTGCCTATGAATGGAACATCCTGTTGTGTTCCCTAGTTAATACAACCTCAATATTTTGAAAGGGTACTTCTTGATAAACTCGCTCCATCATAGGTTTTTTTTCAACTCTAAGTTTAAGTGTGAAGCAAGCAAATCCATCATCAATAAAAAAATCGAAAACATTTCGCACCAAAATCTTCCAATTATAACGCTTTCATAGCGTCTCAGTAACACAAAGCCTCATCCCATTCACAAGCCCTTAGGTACAATTGGACAGTTGAATTCGTGTTGTAACGGCCCCTGAGTGGATGGCGGTTTTTATGCCAATTCTGACGTACATGTCTCCTCGTAAAATTTTACTTTATTCGCCCGCTTTTAGCGCTCAGGTGGCGACGATAAAGGTTTTTATTTTTTTCGGGGTCGAAGTTTTTGGATGGTTCGTGTTTGTTTATTACTAGGTCAGGTTAGGTTAGGCGATGGGGTTTTGGGCTGATAAATTACGAGATGTATTTTGAAATTCAAATGAGCTTCTGCAATTAGAGTACCAGCTTGTGGGATTAAAGGTTTCAATTTTAAATCTCGGTCGATCTTGCCATACCAATACCAATACCAATCACACTATACTGTGACACGATAGGCGACCTTCTTAAATTCTGCTCCAGGAATGTAATTGATGTGAGTAAGTAATTTTAAAGTGTATACACACCACGTACTTATAATAGCAGTGAAGAATTACATCATTCAACAACTTTTATATGAAAAATAAACTCGTACAAAATATCTAATTTAACTTTTATACAGCGAGATTGAATGAGATTTCAACTTAATTTGTATCCCAGAGAATATTAACCAATGCAAATATCCCCGACCCGATATTAATATCGGCAAACTTCTTTAGCTTTTAAAATGGGCAGACAATTTGCAATCACTATCAATTTTGGTATGCTAAAATATTGTATTGAGTTTTTGAACTTATTATTGTGTTGCGATGAAATATTTGGAGCGATAATAGCTCAGTGACTTAAAGCAATGCCCCTAGTAAGCACGGGGTGGGTAGTTTGAATTTAATAATATTTACGGAACTAATTCAGGAATTCTATTTCTGAGTTGTTGCTGAGACAGTTGGCCATATTTAAATTTTTTGTGTCCGTCATTCTATTTGATAAAGGGACATTCGTTTTTTGCTTTTCATAAAAAATGTGTCACTTACTACCAGTGATATTCAAATACTAGTAATCAAATATCAAAATTTTGATTTCGGCCTTGTTTTACTTTTGATTTCCAAAAAGTGTGACTTTGTTGTTCCACTGAAAAAGATAAAAAAGACAATTTCAAGAATAAAAATTTTGATTTCCAGTAGTCGGTACCCCAGAACATGCCGTTGAAGTTATTATCCAATAAGAGATAGCTACAAACTTCGTACCAGCGTTGGATCCTGAATATCGGAATGAGGCAGTTTGCATTCAAGGCAGTAATGATATAAACACGCTTGCATATGGTTTTAGATGCAGCCCTGTATATCTTGTACCCAGTTTATACCGGGATGTTATATTGAATTTGGTAATGCATATTCGGTTTTAAAATTATACCGGTATAGTTCCTGCAGATAACGAGATAGTAGATTTTTATTTGTCTTAAGCTTTACATGTATACAAATGTAATGCAAATGTGTTCGGTGTCGTGTCATTTGTAAAAAACTTAAACCAATTATTTGCTCATAAGTCTTATAACATACTAAAACTTACTTAGAGCTTTGTTGAATTATGAAATTATAACGTCCTCCCTACCCGATTTCGGCTATAGCGGTCAATTTCAACGTACGCATAGACGCCGAATAATAATGTCCTACAAACCGATATTTCGGTCATGGCGGCCAATCTCAGCGATAGACGCAGGACGTTGCGAGCGTTTTTAAAGTGGAGCGACGACGCATCCCAAGCGAATCCGTTGCGCATCCGCGGCTAGAACGCTGCGCAGCCTGCGACGTGGTTGCTGCGTCATCGCTTCCGCTTTGAAAACGCTCGCATTCCGCTAGTGTGGCTGACTGCCTTACATGCGAGGCACTGGAGTACAAAATCGCGAAAAACTTTAGACATCAAAATGGATATATCGAAATTTTAAATTGATGCTCTAAAAAGTGCTTCTCTACACCAGTGAACAGCGGTATATAAATAACTCTTACTATGGATAGTTAATACCAAAGGATTGCATGCCTCAAGTGGCAATGGGCAGGGCACATAGCGAGGAGAACAGACGGCCGTTGGGACGGAAAGGTCCTCGAGTGGAGGCCACGGAAGTCGCAGCTGTGACAGGCCCTCATAAGGTGGACCGATGATCTGGTGAAGATCGTGGGAATGCCTTCGATGCGGGCGACACATGACCGATCTGTGTGGAAAACATTAGGGGAAGCCTTTGTCCAACAGTGGACGTCTATTGGCTGAAATGATGATGATGATGATAGATAGATGAAAAGAAAATTGTTTATTCAATTTAGGTCCATACAGAACACTTGTGAATGTCAACATGTTTACCACTGGTTCGGAATGTAGTTTTCTGCCAAGAAGACACCAGCAAGAAACTCAGCAGTTACTCTTTTAAAAAAAAATGTTTTACAAAATGTCACCATTAACTTAAAAATATAGTACAGTTTTTGTGTTACTTATATGTCCCTAAATTATTTTCATTCAAAAAAACGTCTATTTTATAATAGCATTTCTTCATTAAACAGTTTTTTTATATACAATTTAAACTTATGTGTGGGCAAGTCAATAATAATCTGAGGTAACTTATTAAATATTTTTATTGCTCAATCCTATAAATGAACTGCCAACCTTATGAAACTATTATTATATTTATTATGCTTCATTATAATAATATTCAAAGGTTTCAATACATTCGCGAACTCTCATGCTTACCTACTCATAGAAGTTTCTCACCTTCTCATAGTTTGCAACTAAAATATTTCGCCATAATTTCTCTAAAGCATTCACCCGTCGAACTCCTAAAACTACACAACGATTTCCTATTACCTCAATTTGAATTTTGATTGAAACTCAAACATTTTCATAAAATACTATTTCATATTCAGTGCAGTGCGGCATACGAGCGGTATGTTAATTTAACTCGGAATATTGAAAATGTTCACGTTGATACACGTATTTATAGAGTTTTCAATAGATATGGGAATTGTGGATACGCCCCCGGCTTCAAGCTATCTCGCCTCTCAATTTGAGATGGGAGAAAATTGAACTTGGCGACATCTACTGACGCTTTATAACTTTGCTGTGGAATTAAGTTCCCGGAATTTGTTAAGAGATGGCGCTGATCAAATTGATTAAAAGTTTAAATGGTTTGGAGTTTTTGATTTGCTTGATGAGTTTCAGAATGTATAATATTGAACTTAAACTTAATATAAAGAAAAATCCATTTCTAATTATAAGTAAATAATGATGTAACTAATTTACTTACGAACAGTGTCAATTGGCATTTCAATACCTGAAACAGAAGATAAAATGCATCTTTTATAATTTATTCGACAGTCCAGCAACACTTTAGCGATTTCTCTGGTTTCGCAATGTTCATGGGCGGCGTTGATTACTTACTTTCCATCACTCGTTTGCTCATTTGTCCGCCTCTTGCAAAAAAGTCCTCTTAAAATGTAGGGCGATGGTAGCCCAGTGTATATAAGAACGTGCGCGTTTAAATAGGAGGTAGTAGGTTCGAATCCCAGTATGCACTTGTAAGAACACACTTGTTTGCGTATTTTTACTATTCGCTAAACGGCAAAGGAAAATATCGTGAGGAATCCTGCGCGTTTCGTAAAGTTTCTCAAATGTTTACATAATTATTCTGAACGTAAAATAATCATGATCCAGTTGGTCTGGTTACCCTGTATAAGAGTTGCGAAGGAACAGCAGTCACTTCATTGTAATTACCAGACTTCCCAAATCCTGAATAATGACCTACATAACATTTATTCGTCTGGCTTTGAAGCAATGGCTTTAGATGCAACTAGAAATAATGCGCTGAGATAAGGTGAGATGAGACTATCCTATATACAAAGCCTCTCTCTCTTTCTCGTGTCTATAACGTTTGAGAGAAAATAATAAAATGGTACTAACAGCAGGACTGCTTGGTGTAACAGTTGACTTCAACTAAGGTGGTTTTGCCGTGGACAGCTTCACTGCAGATGCATACTTGACATTCATCCCACGGGTGGTCGAAAGCCTTATTGGGGGTGAAGGGGCGACAGGATTCATCTGTAAAATGAATAAGAACAACAGTCCCGAACCTCAGACTCTATTAATAATCTACACTAACTTGTTTGTGGGTGTAAGGTACGATGTGGGCCATGATAAAGGAAAAAACAAAATTAACCAGCTCATATAAACATGAAAATATTAGTCTTAAACTAGCAGATAACAGTTATATAACTTGCCCTACTCAAATAGCCAATAAGTTCAACACCCATTACACACAAATCACTGCCCAAAACGTGATCAGTCCGCCGACGCGGCACACAAACCCCAATTCTTTCTACTTAGATAATGTTACGGAACAGGATGTTAGGAAGGCAGTCTTGGGGCTGAAACGGACTAAAACTTGTGGGCATGACGGGATTCCTTCCATTCTCTTAGTGCATTGTATAGATGAATTGGTCTCTCCTTTGACGTACTTGGTTGACCAATCCTACAGAACGGGCCAATTCCCGGACAGTTTGAAGCTAGCTATCATAAAACCAATTTATAAAAAAGGTGATAAGAAGGACTTATCCAATTACCGTCCTATCTCTCTTTTACCAGTCATCTCTAAGATCTTCGAAAAGATTATATGCCAAAGAATGTATTCTTTCTACGAAAAATATCATTTGCTATATAAAAACCAACATGGTTTTCGTAAGGATCATTCGACCACCTCGGCAGTGTTCGAATGTATATTTGACATATTAAATACACTTAATAATAATAAATGTATGGTAGCGTTGTGTATAGATATGTCCAAGGCATATGATCGTGTTGTACATAACGTATTGCTAAACATATTAGATTCGCAAGGCGTACGTGGGCCAGCATATGCGTGGCTAACATCCTATTTATCAAACAGAAAGCAATTTGTTCAAATAGCACATCTGGATCAAACACATCGTAAACTTGAAGTCTACAACTCGTCGGTCAAGGAAATTATAGGCTCCATACCGCAGGGAAGTGTATTAGGATGCCTGTTATTTCTAGCTTATATCAATAACCTCCCATCTGCGGTATCCCAGAAAATGGTGCTCTTTGCAGACGATGCGACCCTACTGATTCCATGTGGCTACGATGAGTTAGACCGACTGAATAGCATGATTGGGGAATCCCTTACGGCAGTAACTAATTATCTAGCAAGTATAGGCCTTATGCTGAATCTAGAAAAGACTAAACTCATACAGTTTGGACCGTACCAAAGACCCAGAACACCCTTAAGTGTAACTCATGAAGGACAGGAAATTAGTGAAGTAGATGCTTTTAAAATACTAGGTATTACAGTAGACTCCACTTTATCGTGGAAAGCACATATACAGGGCGTGGTATCTAAACTTAGCCAATTTTCTTATGCACTACGTGAGCTAAGGAAGAGCACAAATGAAGAGTGTGCGCTCACTGCGTACCACTGCCATGCTGCTGCATGGATAAGGTACGGGATTGTTCTCTGGGGTAATGCAACAGACGTACATGATGTTTTCATCCTACAGAAGCGTTGCCTCAGAATAATTACATTGACGCCCACGAGAACATCTTGTAGACCACTTTTCATAAGGCACAGGATTTTAACACTTACTTGTATGTATATCCTTGAATTGTGTCGACTTGTAAGGAAACGCATAGAATACTTCCAAAGAGTTGGAGATAAACCTAGACGCCACATTTCACGTCGCGTAAACGATATAATTCTACCAACTCCGCATCTAGAGTTGTTCAAAAAAGGCGCATACTACATGGCTATTAGAGCTTACAATCACCTACCAAATAAATTAAAATCCCTCCAAGGTAGTGAATTTGAGAGTAAGCTAAAAAAAGAACTTTTGCTCAAAAGTTATTATGACATGAAGGAATTTTTTGACGATAAATTTTAGTTGATGTTTATTTTATTTTTATTGACATAAATGAATTTATTTAATGTATATGAATGTAATCTTTAATGCTATTTTATCTATTTCAATCAATGTAATGTAATGTAATGTAATTGAACCTTTTTCACGTGTGCCTTGAAAAGGTAATTTGTAGCATGGCTCTGTCATCTGCCTTTTTTACTATACTTATTGTATTATGTACAGTGATGTTATGAATTTTATGTGAATAAATGAATATGAATATGAATATGAGTAAGCAACCAAATATATTCATTAAATAGGCTAAATCATGGCAAAATAATAAACAGACTGGAAGGTAGGAACCAAATGTTAGGTTATTATCACTCTTTACAAGACCACAACATAATCCTATTTCTGAACTCTACATACAACTCACGCGCTATTTGTACATAATAATATTTATACATTCACCTATACAAAGTTACAGGGGAATATATTATATTAAACTTACGTGGTGATGGCCCAGGTAACGGTGACGGTACTCTGGGTTTATCCAAAGGCACTAAAATATAAAAAATATTTACATTTTGTAATAATATTAAAAATTGTATTAGAGATAAAATTTCTAACCGATTTTTTTTGTTCCAGGTAAGAAATTTTATGCCCATCTCAGAATCTGGATCCGTATTTAGTAAGTGTTCTTAGTATTTAAGCACAATATACCTAAAACGAGACAAATCGCGCTTCGACGTATGACCCTCAGGTGACCTTGTAAACGAGAACTTAAGAGTTCCCAAAACAGTGTTTAGTACTTTTGACAACGTCTGCGTTGCTAACAAGTATATTGAAAAAGTGTATATGTAATCCGTCCCCCTCCCGATCCTTAGGATGCAGGCACAAAACAATTAATACAAGGACAGATCAACAGCGCGTCGGGATACTAAAAAGACTGAAAATTCGTCTACAAATATTTGACATTACGTTGAGCATTGTTTGAAAAAAATCTAAATGTGCTGTCCATTGTACTTACATATTGCATTTGGATCTCCTGGTTTGATTGGTCTTCCTGGTATTGGAACCGGAAGTGTTGTTGGTGGAGGCGTCTCTGTGGAATATGTACAATCATTACCATCCTCTGTGCAGGGGTAAATTTATAAATATATTAGTAAATAAATTTGTAAACATTCATTTGAGATTGAGACCATGTACAGTAGTAGTAACTAAAAGTCTCCTAACCAAAACTTCATTTAAAAACAAGCTTTACTGCAATGGTAATAAAGTTGATATTCTAACATATCAACTTTATTACTCCAAGCAAAAGACTACTCTAGAGTTCCCAAAATAAATCATCAGGGATATGATGAACTTTTACAATATGCAAGTCGGCAGCTGGCGTACAAGCGCCCAAACGGCATTAAGGTTCGCCACAAAAAATCGTTTGCGGGGCCATTGCTGCTAATAATGCAGAGAAAATTTACCTTTGACTTACCTATATCTGGTACATGTGATTCAGAAGCCAGTATACCTTGCGCAAGAGCTTGAGTTTCTGCCAAGGACAAGCCAGAAAGATTGTCTACTATTTCTGGCAGAGATGAAAATGGTTCTGACACAGGTAGGATTGAAACTGGTAATTGGGGCTGTCTTAGCGGCAGAGGGGTTAATGGACCTGGCTGAATCAGCTGTGGTAGTGGCAGAGATGTCGGAATAGGTAAAAGAAGTGCCAGAAGAGGTAAAAGATGTGCTGGTAGATTGGGTAGAGGTGGTAGAGGTGGCGCAGGCGGTGGCGGTGGTGGTAACGGAGGCAAATGTGCAATAAGTTCTGGATCAATATACGATTGGTTGTCTGAGTGGTCATCATTAACATCAAAATCATCTGTCTGAGCAGACAGTAACTCTGGCTGAAGGAGTTGTGGCAATGGCAGAGGTTCAGTTGGAGATGTTAATGGTAATGACTGAGTTGGGAATGTTTCTGGTACAGGAGACAGTGGTTCTGCTAGAGGTGCCAGTGGTAATGACTGAGTTGGGAATGTTTCTGGTACATGTGATAGAGATTCTGCCAGAGGGGGCTGAGGTACTGAAAGATGCGATAGTGGTTCTGACAGAGGCATCGGTGGTAGTGACAGAGGGGGTTGAGGTGCTAAAAGAGGAGATAGTGTCTCTGACAGAGGAAGCTGTTGAAGTGACAGGGGGGGTTGAGGTATTGAAAGAAGAGATAGTGTTTCTGACAGAGGAAGCTGTGGTATTGACAGAGAAGGTTGAGGTGTCGAAAGAGGAGCTAGTGTTTCTGATTCTGACGGAGGAAGCTGTGGATGTGACAGTGGGGATGAAGGTGCAGAAATAGGGGGAAGAGGTGCCGTAAGAGGAGGTAGTGTTTCTGACGGAAGAAGCTGTGGCAGTGACAGAGAGGGTTGAGATGCCGAAAGAGGAGATAGTGGTACTGACAGAGGAGGTTGTGTTAGTGACAGAGGGGGTTGAGTCTGCGATGATGATGCTGGCGGTGACAATGGCCCTGCCTGCTGAGGAGGTTTTGGTAGTGGATGAGAAGATAATGGATCAGATGTAGGGAGCTGTGGTAGTGTCAGAGTGGACAGTGATTGTGGTTGTGGTGGTAATGGCAGAAGTGACAGTGGTTCCGCCAAAGGGGGTTGAGGTACCGATAGAGAAGATAGTGGTTCTGACAGAGGAGGCAATGGTTGTGCCTGCGGTGGTAGTAATGGCAGAGGTGACATTGGTTCTAACTGTTGAGGTTTAGGAAGTAGATAAGGAGACGATGGATCTGTTATAGGAAGCTGGGAAGCTGTTAGAGGAGACTGTGGATCTGCTAGAGACTGTAGTGGTATTGGCAGAAGTGGTAGAGCTGGTGACTGCGGTGACAGTGGTTTTGGTAGAGAATGTTGTGATTGTAGTATATGAGACATTGGAGCTGTCAGATTAGACAATGGCTCTGGCAGTAGTTGGAGAGTTAATGGCAGTAGTGGAAGTGGAAGATCAGTCAGTGATGCTGGCAAAAACGTCAATGGTTCTGTCCGAGATGGTAGTGGTATTGGCAGCGGACTCTGTGGTAGTGATAGATCAGGTATTAGGTCTGGTAAAGGAGTCAGTGGTTCTAGAGTTGACGGTGATTCTTGCAAAGGAAGCTGTGGTTGTGAAAAAGGGGTTAGTGGTCCTAGTTGCGGGGGTGGTAGAGAAGAAAATGGATTTAGCGTGAAAACTTGTGTTGATGGTGTTGGACTATGTGGTAGTGTTACAGCAGGTAGGTTTGGCAGAGAAGACAGTGGCTCTAGAGGTGAGAGTGGTTCTAGAAGGGGAGGCTGTGGTAATGGAAGAGTGGTTAAAGGTTCTAACTGTGGCAGTTGTGGTAGTAGTAGAGAAGATGGATCTGGCACGGGAACTTGTATTGATGGTAATGGTAGGGGACGCTGTGATAATGGTGGGTCAGGAAGAGAAGTCAGTGGTTCTAGCGAAGGCAGTGATTCTTGCAGAGGTAGGAGTGATTCTCCAAGAGAAGACTGTGTTATAAGATCGCTTAGTGGTTCTAGCTGTGGTTCCGGTAGAGTAGAAAGTAGGTCTGGCACGAAAGTTTGTGCTAATGAATGAGGATGTGGTTTTGTCAGATTAGACAGTGAAGTTGGTAAAAGTGGTAATAGTTGTGGTAAAGGTGAATATGCTAATGGTAGTGAAGGTAAGTTTTTAGACAGAGGTAGCTGTGTCGGTGCCAGCAAAACCTCTCGTTCTGAAATATTTGGATATGACATAGGCAGAATAGATACTTGTACTGGTAGAGGCGACAGTAACTGTGGCTGAATTGGCAATGGCATTCGAAGAGGACGCTGTAGCAGTGGCAAAGTGGATTGTGGATTTGAAAGAGGATACATTGATTCTGGTAGAAGAGACGTAGGTTGTAACTGAGGTGGCTGTAATAGAGGCTCAGATGTCGGGATAAGTGTAAAAGGTGTCAGTATAAGTAAAAGTTGTGCTCTTGGATAAGGCAGAGGTGGTACAGGTGGCGCTGGAGGTGGCGGTGGCGGCAGCGGAGCCAATAGTGTAACGAAGTCCGGATAAATATCTAACTTGTTAGCATTGTGGTCATAATCAATATCATATGCACTTTCATCTGTGGGATGAAAAGAAAAGGCTCTATTGTTTTTACGAACTGCCTGCACCAGCTTTGTTATTTTGTACCACTGAGGTGGCAAACCAGTTTACACCCACCTAGTAGAAAGAAGTGGCCTTTGGACGCTTGTAACACCAGAGGCTTAAATCTTGTATTGTCACCCTAAGAGACGAAGTCGTCAATTTTCGACCAATTTCGAAAATTAATAGAACAAATGTTCAGAATGGTTGGTAGAACACATGGTTAAAGGGATGTAAATGTACCCAGATACGCCCTGTAAAACATAAATTATTACTTTGGACCAATCCGCATTTGGTAAGCGTGGTGATTAAGCCCCCATCATAGTAGCGATAACTTGATTTCTATGATGGAGGCCTTTGCCCTGCAGTGGGACAGTTTATAGGCTGATAGGACTTTAACATTTACAACAACTTTAACTTTAACATTTTACGGGACTTTTTGTAACTATTTTTTTATATCGCATTTTGCACCTAAGATTATATTCGGACGTACTTAAGTGGTACAATTTTTCATTTTTTTTGAAAATTATTAGTCTTAGGCATTATATGGTTGTTTTAAAAAGTCTTACGTTAAATTTAGACACGAAGATCTTGAGTGGTTTTGGTGTTTAATTGTACAAACAGCCACACGTCGGGCCACTACAATCTATCAAATTTCCGCAATTGATATATATATTGAATGTGTTTGATATTAACATGAGAGTCGACTGAAGTAGTCTGGTATATTTTGATACTTCAGCGTGTGACTGTCTGTTTTTTTAAATATGTAAAGGGTCAACATTTAATTTAATTACCACAAGCAGGGCTTGGGAAGCAGACCAGCTCTTTCGAAGCTCCAGGAGCATTCGGAGCTGGTGGTAGCAAGCATTTGCACACTTTGCATGCTTCATTTGGATGTGGGAAGACCACATCTAGTGGAAACTGCTCGCATAAACGTACTGGAATCAGAACTTAATTTATAAAATTTTGGGGTTCAAAATTGAAATTTTTACTTAAGTCAATTATGTAACGTAAGAAATTTAGGTTTTGATTTAACTGGACATTTTTAATAAATATCATAAAAGATTTACCTTTGAACCTGAAAATTGTTTTGTTTTAGTAATTGACATACTCAGAGAAATAGTATACCGATATTTTACTTACATGGAATTGGTACTGGTTCAGGAAATGGCGCTAGAAGATAAAACGTAACTTTTCATCTGACTATTATGATGACTACCATGACTTTAACGGGTCTTTCTAAATTTTAACTTCAGGGAATATACATTGAACAACAACATCTCTTAGTTACGGCAACGTTAAGGAGCCTCTGGTATAACAAGACAAGTGAACATGGTAACTGTTTTCGTCGCAAACTTGTGGGACTTCGTACGGTTTATTCACAAAGATATGTGACACCTTCGCCCATAAGTTTTTGGCTCGAGTGGTCACGCTCTATGGTTCACCTCAGTGGTTGAAAATAAATCAGCAGGTGCTTATAAAATCACATTTTATTAAATATTTCACATAAAGTACGTATTTTTTACGAAACTTACGTATTGTTGTAGTATCTGGTGGTAAGACTAGAAAAGAAACAATTTACATTTTATTAGTGTATAAATCACGACTGAAATACTTACTCATAGATTTATGACATAAACTTTTTTATTCTAAGAGCCATTTTCCATCAAAGCGAGAAGCTGAAGTAAGACAATTTAATGTAATATTGTGCTGCAAAATAAAAAAAAGATCATTAATGATTTTTGTGCTAATCTCAGCTCTGCGTTGGTAAGATCGGCTCTAATTAACAAGAATGCATACCACATTGCTGGTTTTCCTGACACTCTATTACAACATCTGGTTTTCCTGAAATGTCCACTGTTTCCTGACAGACACACTGCTTGGCAAGGATTCAATGGGTTCTGGAATGGCTGATTAACTGGCAGTGGGCTGCAATGTACTGGAAGAAGAACGATTAAGGTTTTTTACATAATAAGTGCCGTTTAAAAAACTGGCAAGCTTAGTAACCCTCCATAAGTGAAATAGGTACATCTATGACGCCCAATTGCGAAAACCACCCATACGGAAGAAGAAGTAATATGAAACGGAATACTTAAGGTGTCTTAGTTAAAAGTATGAAGATTTTTGTAGGTACTACAAGCGTTCATAAAGCTACCTTCTATCTTATCTTCTAACTGTCCGATCATACAAAGAAATATCACTCCATCAAAAATCAAAAGGATTGCACCACCCTCCCCTCTTCTATCTAATGTCCTTTACTAGAAGGTTGTCTGTTAGAGATCGCTCCCAGCGATAAGACCGCCTAAATTGTACATTGTATCTCTATATACCTAGCTTTTAAGTTTTGTATGTTGTGCAACAAAGAGTACCTATCAATCTATAAGACGTAAACTATTGGAGTGACTTAAGATAATTTTTTCGAAGATAGTATAAATGTTTGTTTGAGGGCATCTCAGCAATATAAGCAACAACATTAAAGTAACTACTCTAAATATTCGTCATCGCAGCGATATTATTACTAACTGGTGGCCCTCACTTCGTTTCAGGAGTTGACTTTGCACGTTTACCGCTGCTGAATACACAAGTTTTAAATTGTACCAATAGATTGCGCTAGGTGTTCATTACATCGGTATCGCATTTTCGGTTTGCCCTATAAGCCTTGTGGGTGCTATAAAATTAACATTTATATAAAGAGTATAGCATCTTTCGTATAGAAGCTTTCAGAACACTTACCCCCTGAATGCTGGCTTGGATCTGACGGCTGTGGTAGGAAGGAATCTGGCGGAGGTAGAGGTAGAGGTGACGGAGGAAATGAAGGTGCTGAAGGGGAAGACGGAGATAATGGAGAAGATGGCGACTAACGGGCCAGGCAAGGGGTATCCGGGTTCTGGTGGATATACAGACCCAGGCTGTAAAGGCGAAGGTGAAGGGAAAGGCGATGGTACCAGGGGTGACGGTACTAGTGAAGATGGAACTAATGGCGATTGAGGGCCAGGTGGGAATGGCACTGGCTCGCCTTGCCGACATCCTCCACATCTGGCGCAGACCATACTCAGTTCTTCCAAGCAGAAGCATATGAGACAGTCCACGTCAATCCCCCATATGTAGTGCAGTTCTGCTGGTTTGCTACAAGTGACTGCAAAGCCTGCAAATGGTTTTAACATGTCAACCATGTTTTCTATCCAATTGGGTTTAAACGAATATATTTATACCTTAAGATGGCTTTGGTTGTGTCAAACGTAACAGTGTAATTTGAACATTTCAAAATATAATCAATCCCTTCGTTTGTTGTCCCCAAAAACTTGTAAAACAAAATAGTAAATATTTCATACCTGGTATTGGGTGAGGATTCACATACTCGTTGGGCGGGACTACTCTCGAAAAAACTAAAAAATAAAATAACATGAAAATATTTTAAGCACTAAGATAACATATCGCATAAAATGTTGTAAGATTATTAAATTACCTGTGTGTGTGTAGATATTTTATTTCTGAAATAGAACTGAGCTAAGCCTTACATTCGCTACCTCTTTTTAAAACTCAACTTTAATTACTTAATTGAGTAGTGAATATTAAATTTACATATGTTTGTCTATAAAAGTGTGTGACTTTTCTTGTAATGAAGTTTTTAAACATTTTTTTATTTACCCTTTATCGAATAGAACCAGAGCTTGTCTAACTAAATTTTAATTTCTTTGAATCTACTTCATAGACTTAAAACCTACCTAACTACGGTTTTTCGCTCCCGATTAAGTCTTAGCCTGTATTGCTAATTAAAGAGTTCAAATTGAAACAAATGTTTAAACTGAAAAGTTTATTGCACAGAAAACACAAAAAGATTACATGGGATCTAGATCAATCACTTACGTGCTTGAGCTTGAGCCTGGGCTAAGGCGTTTGCGATGGCCGAACCACCTAAAATACCACCCGCATTAGCCGCAGCCTGGGCTTCCGCTTGAGCAGAGCTTATTCCCCAAGGCCATACACCACCGATCCCCTGGGCTGCGGCCTGTGCTTGAGCGGCGGCCTGTGCCTGAGCGGCGGCCTGTGCCTGAGCGGCGGCCTGTGCCTGAGCGGCGGCCTGTGCCTGAGCGGCGGCCTGTGCCTGAGCGGCGGCCTGTGCCTGAGCGGCGGCCTGTGCCTGAGCAGCAGCCTGAGCCTGAGCTGAGGCTTGTGCTTGGGCTATGGCTTGGGCAATTGCCTCAGCCTGAGCTTGTGCTTGAGCCTGAGCCTGTGCTTGAGCCTGAGCCTGAGCTTGCGCTTGTGCTATCGCCTGAGCTGCTTGTGCTTGTGCGGCTGCCTGTGCTTGAGCTTGAGCTTGTGCTGCTGCCTGTGCTTGTGCTATAGCCTGTGCTGCAGCCTGTGCCTGTGCCTGAGCTTGAGCCTGTGCTTGAGCTTGAGCTGCTGCTTGAGCCTGAGCTTGTGCTTGTGCGGCTGCTTGTGCTTGAGCTTGTGCTTGTGCAGCTGCTTGTGCTTGTGCTATAGCCTGTGCTGCAGCCTGTGCCTGAGCTTGAGACTGTGCTTGAGCCTGTGCTTGGGCTTTAGCAATTGCCTGGGCAATAGCCTGAGCCTGTGCCTGTGCTTGAGCTTGGGCCTGTGCTTGTGCCTGAGCTGCTGCTTGAGCTTGAGCCTGTGCTTGTGCTGCTATTGCCTGTGCTTGAGCCTGCGCTTGTGCCTGAGCTTGAGCCTGTGCTTGAGCTTCAGCTATTGCTTGAGCAATAGCCCCGGCCTGTGCTTGTGCTTGAGCCTGAGCCTGAGCTGCCGCCTGTGCCTGAGCTTGTGCTTGGGCAGCTGCCTGAGCTATAGCCTGTGCCTGAGCCTGAGCCTGGGCCTGTGCCTGTGCTTGAGCCTGTGCTTGCGCTTCAGCTATTGCTTGAGCAATAGCTCCGGCCTGTGCTTGTGCTTGAGCTTGTGCCTGAGCCTGGGCTTGAGCCTGGGCCTGTGCCTGAGCTTGTGCTGCAGCTATGGCCTTAGCAACAGCCTGAGCCTGAGCCTGTGCCTGAGCTTGAGCTTGAGCGGCTGCTTGTGCTTGAGCCTGTGCTTGCGCTACAGATTGAGCTATTGCCTGTGCTTGAGCCTGGGCCTGTGCCTGTGCCTGAGCTTGAGCCTGTGCTTGAGCTTGTGCTTGAGCCTGAGCTGCTGCTTGTGCTTGTGCTGCTGCTTGAGCGATTGCCTGTGCTTGAGCCTGAGCCTGTGCCTGAGCTTGAGCCTGTGCCTGAGCCTGAGCTTGAGCTATTGCCTGAGCTATAGCTTGTGCTTGCGCTTGTGCCTGAGCTTGAGTCTGAGCTGATGCTTGTGCTTGGGCTTGAGCTTGTGCTACAGCCTGAGCTGCTAGTGCTTGGGCTGCTGCATGTGCTTGAGCTTGTGCTTGAGCTGCTGCTTGTGCTTGAGCTTGAGCTTGTGCTGCGGCTTGCGCAGCTGCCTGTGCTTGAACATGTGCTGCTGCTGCAGCTTGCGCTTGTGCTTGTGCTTGTGCTACAGCCTGTGCTGCGGCCTGTGCATGAGCTTGTGCCTGTGCTGCGGCCTGTGCCTGAGCTTGCGCTTGAGCTTGCGCCTGAGCTTGTGCCTGAGCTGCGGCTTGAGCTTGCGCCTGTGCCTGAGCGGCAGCTTGTGCCTGAGCCTGGGCCTGTGCTTGTGCCTCTGCTATTGCTGTTGCTGCGGCCTGAGCCTGAGCTTGTGCTTGGGCTTGTGCTTGTGCCTGCGCCTGCGCTTGTGCGGCTGCTTGTGCTTGAGCTTGTGCTTGTGCGACAGCTTGGGCCGCGGCTTGAGCCTGAGCTTGAGCTTGTGCTGCTGCCTGTGCTTGAGCTTGGGCTTGTGCTATAGCCTGAGCATGTGCCTGAGCTGCTGCTTGTGCTTGGGCTTGTGCTTGTGCTACAGCTTGTGCTGCGGCTTGTGCCTGAGCTTGAACTAATGCTGCTGCTTGTGCTTGAGCTTGTGCTTGAGCTTGCGCTTGAGCTTTAGCCTGGGCGATTGCTTGTGCCTGAGCTTGTGCCTGAGCTGCTGCTTGAGCGATAGCTTGTGCTTGAGCCTGGGCCTGTGCCTGAGCTTGAGCTTGAGCTTGGGCTAAAGCTTGTGCCTGGGCTTGGGCTTGTGCAATGGCTTGTGCTGCGGCCTGTGCTTGAGCTTGTGCCTGTGCCTGTGCCTGGGCTTGTGCTTGAGCTGCTGCTTGAGCCTGAGCTTGTGCTTGCGCTTGTGCTATTGCTTGTGCTGCTGCTTGTGCTTGAGCTTGAGCTTGTGCTTGAGATTGGGCTTGTGCTTGAGCTTGTGCTATCGCCTGAGCTGCTGCCTGTGCTTGAGCTTGTGCTTGTGCTGCGGCCTGTGCTTGAGCTATAGCCTGAGCTGCAGCTTGTGCCTGAGCTTGTGCTTGAGCGGCTGCGGACGCTTGCGCTGCAGCTTGAGCCTGAGCGGCTGCCTGGGCCTGAGCGGCGGCCTGAGCGGCTGCTCCACTGAAGGGATAGCTCGACGAACCGCTGCTTTGCGCTATAGCGCTGGCAATGGCTGACGCTGACGCTGAGCGGGCTTCAGGGTCCTCATCGTCAACACTGGCTGACGCATATTCCGATGCATATTCTTGAGTATCGGCTGAGCGGAGATGACGCGAATATTTTGCAATGGCGAGAGCTGAAAGCAAAGAAATTATGTTGTGTGATTTCTGTGTGTGATGAAAAAAAAATGTTGAAAGAAAGTTTTGTAATGTTTAAGGGTGATACAATTTAAGAAAATGTTGACACAAAATAAAAACTTTGATCTTATATTAATTAACGTCAAGAAAATCGTGACAGTAAGGAGAACTAGCGAGTTTCCCATACCATGCCACACTGATAAGATTTCCATCTACTATGACAAGTGAAACAGTAGCACCATTTTTACTAGCTAAAATACATAACAACACCAACAAGTGAAAAGGAGCAGTAAATTGTCAAATTAAAACTAAGTTAGGTATGCTGTTGGTCATGTCTGTAATCAACAATTAATGTGTGGTTTAATATTAAATATATGTTCTCGTTTATAGTTGATAAATCTACAAAGTGAGATGATTGTTCAAAGAAGTGCTAAGAAAACTAAAGATAGTAAGCACAGAGATTCTTTGGTTAACCTTAAAATATATATTGTAATACTAAATATTATTAATTTTTAAATTCAATTGGAATTTTTGTTTTTAAATAAAAAGAGATTAGCCAGATAAAAAAATATCTAGGGGTCTATCTTTAGGAGTCAGCTTGCGATTTTTCTAAGTTCAAGTAAGTTTAGAAAAAAATGTATTGAAAAGTTAATACTGTGTTAAGGTTAACAAAAGTTCCCTATACATTAGAAAAAGAGCATAAAAAAATTAAACGTACCTTATTAAATCTAAATCGGGGGAATTTTAACGCGCTTTAGAATTTTTAATTTTCCTTTTAAGTAAATTTATTTTATTTGATTGAACTTACCAGTGTTGCTGCTCGCTTTGAGATCTTGATTTTCAGCTAAACTTCCCGAGATTAGCAAGGCCAGGAAGAGGAGCCCCTTCAAGGGGAAGGCCTTAAGCATCTTCAGATTTGTTGTTTTTGCTTTTGGTGTTCAAACAATGGATCTGAAGAGCTGATCTTAATGCATCTTTTGATTTCTGCTCGGCTATTTAAACACCTTCTAACCGACCATAACAATCCTTTTTTTGATTTACTACTTTAAGCTTGTCAAGAGATTTTGAAACAGCCATGCGTAGAAATTAGTTCGGCTGCAGAAATTCTCATTTGTATTTGATAAATTGAAAAGTTATCGCTGTTAGGAAAATTGGCATTTAATGGGTGTCACTTATATCTTGATAGGTGAATTATTCGTATGGATTAGTTGATCTTAAGTTGCCTTCACTTGGTGGCTTACTTTTAATGTGCTAAAGTTGTAGAAATCGATGAACGCCTGCACAAAAAACTTTCACGAGTTTTGTGTTCTCGTTTGCATTCGGTGTGCGGCCTAAGCATCCAGATTGTGATAAGAGTATGACATGACATTTTTCTTTGATGTTTTCTGACAACATCATCACGTAAAATAATTGTCTGGAATTGACAGACAACCAATTTAAAGAAATATTTGACTTACTTGTATGTAGTTTTAATATGCTCTTTAAATTAAAAAAAAAAAAAATATCCGTTTGATTTACGTTGCAGTGTCTGAAATGTTTAATTTATTGTTTCAGGTGAAACCTTAGGACTAAAACTAGGACTGTATAATGTAACAATATGCAAAAATTTAATCTTTTACTAAAAAGTTAAAAGTACAAATTATGTTAGTAGCTCCATCTAGTTCAAAACTGAACTACTAACACCTTGTGTATTGATTTCTTGACACTTCATATGTAAGTTCACCTGATTGTAATAGATGTCTCTGTATTAAGGCGACACCGCGATCTCACTAGCGCCGCCTATCGATTTGTATTAATTGTGACGAATATAGGATATTGTTGCAAAAAATGGGCAATGCGATTCTAAAATAACGGATTTGTGATTTTTCAAGACATATCTGGCACAAATTATCCCTCTACAAATAAAATAGGCGGCGCTAGTGAGATCGCAGTGTCGCCTTAATATGTCAAATATTGGCAAGCAAGGCGATCTATATTCCAAAGCCTTTAAATAAGTAGCAATTTGTTGTAATTTATCTATGCATTGGAAGTAAATGCATGTGGTTCAGCCTATATAAACTAGATGGCGTTGGTTGCATCTGATAATTTAAGGACAATTTGTAATTTGTCTGTCACTTCTACACTGAGCATTATCTCTTTTCGTTCTCCTTTATTAGCAATTATAGAAATTAAGAAATCTAAATAAATTCTAAATATCTGTTTACTGTCACGTTTACATTAACAGTTCTTAAATTGTCATTTCACTCTATGTAGCTTTTATTATCACAAGCTCATTTCGATTTTTTTTTATCCAGTTAGGTTACATCCTAAGCTTAGATAATCAAATTGCATTCAACATTCTTCGTTTGTTACGTCTTTCAGTCTTTATTAAAATTATATTAAACTCGATACAATAATAAAATATATTTTTTCAGAAGTAAATTCAGAAAGAGGGTGTTCTGGTAATTAACAATATTTTTTTTTATAAATTCATACAGTAAAAGCAGGGTTATTACTTTTCACTGCTGGTTTTACATCAAAAGTGTTAGTAGTCCGCCCTCACTACGTTTCAGGATATTAGTTCCACTTTTTACCAATCGATGGCGCTAGGTGTCGATTAAATCTCGCTAGCGTTTCATGTTTTCAGATTACCTATTAAGCGTTGCCGCTGTCTTTAGGATTAAACCTCTTTATAAATAGTATAGATTGGAATTTTTTTATGTTCGTTTTATCACTGTTGGTCGCCCCGTTGGTCTAGTGATTTAAATACCAGGCCGTGATCTCGGGGTCATGGGTTCGATTCCCGGGTCGAGCAAAGGCATGTTTCGAATTTTTCGAACATAGCTCGGGATTGTGATCACCATTCCAATTAGGCAAGCGTGGTGATTAAGCCTAATCCCATCATAGTTGCGATGACTTGATTTCTATGGGACAGTTATAGGCTGATACTATTACTTCTTAATTAGGCAATGAAAAATAAAACGCTTTTCATCCCACTCGTTTTTTTTAATATATAAAAGTGTAAAGCTAGCTTATCTGTCTTTTTCGATGCTCATCTTAAAACTTAATATCGAATCCATTTTCTTGCGTTTCGATTAGGAGATCATTTTGCTGATGGTCATGTTTATCTGAAAAAAAAAAACAAATGAGCAATATAAGTAACATCTATTCTAATCTGTCTATTCTATTTATAAAGAGGTAAATCATACAAACAGCGGCAACGCTTATAGGTAAACGCAATTCAACCGACACCTAGCGCCATCTATTGGTATAAAATGGAACTAATGTTCCGTAACTAAGTTATGGCGAGACACTACTTTTATATAAACAACCACAAGGTACGAGTATGTATAAGACATGACCCAAAAATAAAACATTACTTATCCTTAAAATATCCTAATGTTCGATTAAAGATCGTTATTCTAATAAAATCCTGAATAAAATACTGTAAAGATTGAGACTGTGTTTAGCATATGAATGAATCTCAATAAAAAAACTTTTTATTTTCTATTAACATTACGTTTCGCAAATAGAAAACTACCAGAAGTGATCTCCTGTGAAACATTAAAGTAAAAACAAAAGCAGTTCGAACTTTCGCAACACAACCTTCACTTTATTATTCTGGGTGAAAAAAACCATAAAAGTAATCAAATTTGATACTCACAAGTATTTATTCGCCTTGTGGTTCCTGCTGCTGCTTGGGAAAGAAGATTACCCGCGGATTCTGGCGATAAATCAGCACGCTTCTCTTGGCTCTGGGTTCTTCTGAATCATCCTCTGTTTCCGCCTTTTTGAAGGAGAAACCTTCAGATGCAGCCTGGGCTTGGGCCAAAGCATCGGCCGCTTCTAAGGCATTCGCTCCTCCCAGGGCCTGAGCATTAGCTTGGGCTTTTGCTGATGCACTTGCTCCACCATAACCTCCATACCCACCTGCTGCACCTTGGGCTTGAGCCTGAGCAAGAGCCTGAGCTTGAGCGGCAGCCTGGGCTGCGGCCTGAGCTGCAGCACTGGCGCTGCCATAACCTCCATATCCACCTGCTCCGCCTTGGGCTTGAGCGGCAGCCTGGGCTGCGGCCTGAGCAGCGGCCTGAGCTGCTGCCTGAGCAGCGGCCTGAGCTGCGGCATTTGCGCTTCCATACCCTCCAGCTCCTCCAAGGGCTTGAGCTTGAGCTGCAGCTTGCGCTGCTGCATTAGCTGAATCGTATCCACCAGAGCTTCCATATGCTTGGGCTTGAGCTAATGCGTTAGCTAAGGTACTGCCATATCCACCTGACCCTCCTTGGGCTTGGGCCTGAGCTAAGGCATTAGCTAAAGCACTGCCATATCTGCTCGATCTTCCTTGTGCCTGTGATTGGGCTAAGGCATTAGCTAAAACACTGCCATATCCACCTGGCAATCCTTGGGCTTGCGCTTGAGCTAAGGCCTCGGCCAATGCATCACTACTGCCTCCTTGGGCTTGAGCCTGAGCTAAGGCATTGGCTAAGGCACTGCCATATCCACTTGAACCTCCTTGTGATTGAGCTTGAGCTAAGGTATCGGCGAAAGCTGCACCACTGCCACCTTGGGCTTGAGCCTGAGCTAAGGCATTGGCTAAGGCACTGCCATATCCACTTGAACCTCCTTGTGATTGAGCTTGAGCTAAGGTATCGGCGAAAGCTGCACCACTGCCACCTTGGGCTTGAGCCTGAGCTAAGGCATTGGCTAAGGCATTGCCATATCCACTTGAACCTCCTTGTGATTGAGCTTGAGCTAAGGCATCGGCGAAAGCTGCACCACTGCCACCTTGGGCTTGAGCCTGAGCTAAGGCATTGGCAAAGGCACTGCCATATCCACTTGAACCTCCCTGTGATTGAGCTTGAGCTAGGGCATCGGCGAATGCTGCACCACTGCCACCTTGGGCTTGAGCCTGAGCTAAGGCATTGGCTAATGCACTGCCATATCCACCTGACCCTCCTTGGGCCTGAGCTTGAGCTAAGGCCTCGGCTAATGCTGCACCACTACCTCCTTGGGCCTGGGCCTGAGCTAAGGCATTGGCTAACGCACTGCCATATCCACCTGACCCTCCTTGGGCCTGAGCTTGAGCTAAGGCCTCAGCTAATGCTCCACCACTGCCTCCTTGAGCTTGGGCCTGACCTAAGGCATTGGCTACGGCACTACCGTAAACTCCTACGCCTCCTTGAGTATCAGCTTCAACGACAGCACTTGCCGATGATTCTCCATCAGTTGGGGCTGAAAAGTTTAACAATTATTAAACCGAACACTTTCAATATATCATTGCTCTAGTGATTTATTTCCTTTTTAAATTTAGCTCAGGGGGAAAAGTATGTAAGTGTTCAATGAAGAAAAACGGTATATGTACACGTGGATCTGTTTCTATGTTCTCCACTCAGTGTTTAGGTTACTAATTTGCCAAGTATGCAGAACATGTATCATCATGATACAACAATGGTATGTAATAAATCACCAGTGCACTCTATTTTATACATACGGCAGGCTGGGTGATGAGACGCTTCGAGGTATACGTAGTTATATTTGAGCTTGCAGATAAATCGTCGGCAGGGATGATGTGGGAGAGTGAAGTAGGTGAGTGGCCTCTTTCCTCTGCAGAGGGGATCTGAAAATATGACGTCAAATATACAACTATCACTTGAAGCATGCAATCCTTTGGCCTATGTCTGTGACCTTAGTTCTCCTGTGGATCTCATCATTTCTGATACGATCACGCAGGGAGACTCCGAGCATAGCCCTCTCCATGGCTCTCTGGGTGACTTTGAGCCTCCTTAATCGGCTAATTGTATGCGGCCACCTAACCTAACCCTACATCATGGTCTTAGCGTTACCTGGGCTCTAAAGCGCCAGCTGTGGACGCAACAAACAATTATAGGGAGGAGGATGACTAAGATTCTCATCTTATTCAAGGAGTGATACTTCTCGGGGCGGGGTATTATTTTTATTATACTTACTGACGTAGATAACTACTGGTACCGGGTATAGTGTGGTTTCTGAAAAATAATAAACAAAAAAGGTTATTATTTTTTTATGTCATTGGTGACAGAAGAGCAGACGGATCGCCTAATGGTAAGCAATTGCCGCCGCCCATAGATACCCGCAACACCAGTGGAGTCACAAGTGCGCTGCCAACCGTTAAACCCCCCATTCCCCCGGATTGGGCCTCCGGGACCCTAACTCACGCTGCAAAATAATTTAAGTCTATTGATTACATTACACATAAAAAAAAATCTGGGAAAAAATAACCGCCTTCAAAAATATATTTCTAACACATTATACACTTCAAATAACATTTTATAACACTACACTCGAGAAAAGGTGTAACTAAAGTCGGCGCCCTATCTTGTAATTTAATGCAACATTAAATATTCAACAGGATTTTTATTCTCAGAATTTTTTTTTTCAAACTTTTCAGTGTCTCATTTTTTGGCTCATCTGGTAAATTCAAAAAACTTTTCTTAAAATCTACCATCTACTCACGGCTGTATGGCACTGGGACTGGAACTAACATTTCCTTTCCCCGGCACCGTCACATACTTGGTCACAGGGTACGGTACCGCAACAGGCGGCTGCAGAACCGGGTACGGGACTGGTACCTTCTTCTCTGGTCCGGGTACCCTCTCATAAACCGGCACGGGTACTGGTACGTACTTAGGTGGTGACGGGACGGGGTACGGACGGTTGACAGGATAGGGTACTGGGACCTTTTCTGGGACCGGTACTGGTACCGGCACGCTGGGACCCTGGATGTAGATCTTTTGGGGTGGTGATGGAACTGGTACGGGGTATGGTACTAGAACACGTTTGCCTGGGACTGGAACGGGTACTGGGTAAGGTCTGAGTGGGCCAGGGAGGAAAACTGGTGGTGGACCTGTAAAAAGTATATCATAAAGTAAGAATTAGATTTCTGTATAGTCATCCACATTTGCTTTATTGGTTTTGGAATGATTTTTGATATTACCGATGCAGTTAGTAATTTTCATAGGTACCTAGAATGCTTCCGTCGAAAGCTCGTTAGCAAATCTAGAGTTGAGACTTCTGATTCTTTCTAAATAACCAAAAAAATAAAGTTTAAAAACTAAAATTCGACTACCAAACAACACGCTCTAAAAGTACGAAACCAGAAAATTGTCTCTTTTGAAATTGTTATGCCGTATTGCCGTGGTCGTATGACACATTAATCGGTTTAGCTGCAGAGAAGACAATCAAGACGCTTCTAACGACACCTCATTTGTTCCCATATGATAACTAGTTGAGAAGTTATGAGGGAACAGATGAACAACCATACATTCATACATACAGCTTAAAATCATAACCCTTCTTGCTTCGCCATAATCGGGTAAAAATGATCACAATAACTAAAAGAATACTAACTATTATGAAAAACCTTTCGTTGAGGAGATCCCTTCATAAATATATTTACAGATCATAAAATTAACCACACCATAATACTTACAATCTGGTGATACGTGCACTGGCACGTCTGGGTTAACTGGGACTGGTCCGGGAACTGGCCCCGGTACTGGTCCCGGTACTGGTCCCGGTACTGGACCCGGTAAAGGTCTCGGGAAGGGCCCAGGCGGGAACGGGTAAGGCACTACGTCTGGTACAGGGAAAGGTGGCAAAGGTGGCACTGGACCTGTAAAATAGATTAAATAATATAAATATTGTTTATAATAATAAAAATAATTATTAGTTTTAAGACTCATGATATGTACAATTAAATGAATATATATTCAAATTCAACCAGTTTTTATTTCAAAAATAAGTTCGTAGAATAAACATTGGATGCTTAAGTCTATCCAATCCAAGTTCGCAATCCCTGACCCATTCATGCCAAATTCAAAATATCACATGTTAATATTTTGAATTTGGCATGAATGGTCGACCGGAGTAATACCACGGACTCACAGAAAACAGCTTGCGCTGGGTTTCGTCATGTAATTAACTCTAAGTATCAAGGCCCAATCTGGGGGAAGGGGGAAAGGTTGGCAGTGACTTGTCTTCTAATTCTCACATATTTCTTTAATTTTTAAAGAGATAATCTATTTACCTGGATCTGGGCCGGGTGGGACTGGGTACGGAACTAAAAGGGAAAAATAGTCAATAAATATTCCAGTTTACTTGCAATATCATACGAGTGTATTAAAAGTCAAAGTAAAAATTCAAATCTTTGTATCAAAGACAACTTTTTTTTCTTCTAAATTTGCCTCATGCTTCATCTTCATCTTAGCGTTTTGTCTCGGTTGCATCCCAAGCTGTCGCTTCGGGTCCACTTCCTACTTCGACTTCTCCACTTCGCACGGTCTTGTGCATTCCTAGCGGTTAGTTCATTAGCACGCATGTTATCCTTTACGATGTTAAGCCGAACCTTTTTAACTATATACCCCTTCTGTCGGGACCCGGCGGTGATGGCATGGCTAGACTTTAATAAAAATATATTTTTTTATTAAATTTACGCGTAAGTCCATTGAGAATATGTATACTTGACTTTTGACGACCCGTTTGGAACAGTGGTAGTGAATGCTGCCTTTGGTCCAAGGGTTACGGGTAAACAGACATGTTCATGCACACAAATGTTTGTACTATGCGGGTTCGATCTCCGCATAGTACAAACATTTGTGTGCATGAACATGTCTGTTTGTATTGGTCTGGGTGCTCCCTATATATTATAAGTATGTACTTACAAAAATAAAGTATTATACGTATATATTTGTAATCCCATTGTTGATTCTGATATCCACATCTGACAGCACACAGGTGCTTGAGCTACCTATCTCGGAGTCAGATGAATGTATGTGATGTTGTGAAATATATATTTTAAGTTTATAAATTAATTTGATTTGATTTGTTTTAACGTACCTGGCGGATATGGTGGTAGTGGTCCATCTGAATTGAATTACAAGAATATACATATATATTAATATTTTACAATATATTACTATTGTAATTGTTCAATGGAGGTTTTTATGTAGCAGTGAAGATTATTCAGAAGAGTTTCGAAAGGAAAAAACGTATGTTTTGTTTGATTCAAAGATACTTACATCCGCAGTTGCAAGAATAGCATTTGCTGTACAGTTCGCCACCGGCGGAGAAGCATGCGCAGACGTGGCATGCGCCGGCGCTGTCGCGGTACGAGTACATGTGTCCTTGCTTTGTACATTGTGCTAGAACAAAACATAGATGTTAGTTAGGTGTGATTCGTGATCATAACGATCTTTAAACCTTCAAGAAAAAAACGTATCCCCCTTTTAAAGTCATGGTTTGACGAGACGAGCAGATTAAACTAACTGTTGTTCATCAGTTCACGTTTACCCATTGGCATATAGACGAGGATTCCACAGACCATATATTTTTAGCTGTCTAAAATATCTTACGTCCTTATACGATGTATTACCCCTCAAAATGTCCGCCCCCCTATTAACTTTCAATATTTATTAACTTTACATTTTCTCATTTTTTTATGTAAATATTTATACTCGTATATATAAATATCGTATTTATACTTTGACTGCAATGCCTAATAATCACGACATTTTTATCCTGTCACTGCCCTGCATCCCATTCGGATTTTTTTGTTGCATCTTCCCATCCATAATCGGGGGAATCTGGGAACAAAATACTTACCCCGAAAACAATTTATTTATAGATCAATTTTAAGAACTGAAATCACACTACTTGTCTAATGATATTAATAAGAAAAACTTGAGTTAACAATATTTTGCATGTCTGATCAGACAGAAAAATAGAGGATTTTTTTGTAGTGAAGTAGCAAGAAGAAAATCAAAACGTCGACTTGTACCACTTTTCACAGGACGCATATAATTATTCCTATCTATAAATGATTCATGGTACTCACGATCAGAAAAAGGATTCACCATTCGGGCCTCAGCTTCTGGTTCATTATCTCCTGGTAAAGTACAAACAAAATACAAAATATCTTCATTAATTACTCCAGACTTTAAGATATTTCAGTTGTCGGAGCTTCCTTTTTAACCAACTTTAAAAAAAGGAGCTAGCTAAGCTTCTTAATTCGACTCGTATATTTTAAGCATTACATTTCTGTGCCAGGAGATAACTATTTGCATAAATATTACTAAAATTTGAAGTAGCACTACGTAACCTACATAATTATTAATTAGTTGTTTTTTTATGTGATAGGTGGCAGACGAGCAGACGGATCACTTGATGGTAAGCGATTGCCGCCGCCCATTGACACCCGCGACACCAGCAGAGTCCACAAGTGCGTTGCCAATCCTTAATCCCCTCTTTCCCCCCGGATTTGGCTTCCTGGTACCCTCACTCGCACAGCACAACGCTGCTTCACGCTGGTTTTCTGTGAGGCCGTGGTATCACTTCGTTCGAGCCGTCCCATTCATGCAGGTTAGAATTATATAAAATAGAGTGAAAAAACTGGAACCCGACTACGCAAGATTGAATGTCCATTAAAAGATAAATAAAAAAGATACACCAAGGGGAAGCTAATGAAACAAACTCACCCTCAGCGAAGACCTGAAAGGCCAACACAGCCAGAACCCACAGACCCACAACCGTCCTCATGTTGAAGTCTCGACCCACCAGTGGATGCTGCCACCCACCGAAGATCCCTCCCATCATCACGACAGGGTATTTAATCCAAATCTCTTTTAACGCGTTAAGAGGGCCAGCGAATCGATTAGGTTATTGAAAAATAATTTCGCCACGGTTTTTAACGGTATTCAATATATTCCAATGAGCCGGAACGTAATGAAAATTTAATTTACCATACGAGTTCATATTTCCTATTTACGTAGTTATCTTTACTGATGGTGTTTGAATATTTAATGACTATCGGTCGAGCCAGACCATACATGCTGAAGCGTGGCTCTCCCACGGTGTGGTTGATCATACAAAACACAATAAAATAACTGTATTAAAGATAGTACTCACGATCGGAGTAAGGGTACCTGTATCAGGTTTAAGTCAACTATAGTGGAACTTCCTATTCAAGTAAGTTCGTTTGATCATACAAATGAAATTCTCAATTCTTGTGGATTTTGTTAAAGTAAAAACAACATTTTTAATATTAAAGTTGAAACACCTTTTACATAACGTGATTTATAGTTTTGATTGATTTATGTATGTATACTCTTTAAGGTTTATAATAATGTAGTAAAGTTTATTTTTTTCGTTAATCTACTATCGGATGGACGTCTTTTCAGAGAAATAATTGAAATAAAAGGTCCACTCAATAAAAATGTACAGACGGCGTCAGATAAAGTTTTTTTTTTTGAATTTATTTATTAATTACACAATCAATAAACATTGGGTAAGATAGTAATTAAAAAACCACCAAGGTTTACTCTTAACTATCGAGTTTACAATATTATCTACTATTTTATAGTGTTATACATGGTATATTTATCTATAACAGAAATACAATCTATAAAAGGCTTAAAAAGTATTGCTTAAGTTTATTTTTAATATTTTTATACCTAGATATTCTTTATTGCACAAAAACATAATACAAGCATGATACAACAGCAACAGACAGTACAATAAGGCGGTCTTATCGCTTGTAGCGATTTCTTCCAGACAACCTTTGGGTAGAGGAAATAAATATCGTATTCGTAATAAGGGAAGGCAGTGCAAAGTAGTTTAACAAATGAAATTGAGAATGGCAGAAATGTACATTATTTTATATATTAATATTATTACATTACATAAATAATAATAAACAATACATACATAGAAAAAATATAAAAATAAATAATTTATAACAAAAATTCAATAAAAATATTTCTTATAGATAGGTATAAATGACCAGAGAGCAGACCACATAAAAAAGGAAGAAGAGACAAGGAAAAAACAGTGTACCTATTTATAGAGATAGGAAGTGAGTTTTGACACGGGACTTGAATATAGGAAGGGATTGTGATTTCCTGATTGGAAGGGTTATATATTTTATGTGTTAAACATGTCTAACTAATTCAGGTGGAAGGTTATTGACAGTGCGCAGGATTAGGTAGTTAGTCATGCGCTCGCCGTACACATTGTTTGCGCCCCTGTAGTTCAAAAATAGCACTTATGTCTCAGAAATAAGGACGGTACAAAGTTCAATAAGGGTAACTCCATGTGATGGAAAAGTAGAATTAGAGCGATGGTAGCTCAGTGGTTTAGAAAGCATTTTCCATACAGGGAGTTGTAATTCGAATCCGAGTACGTATATCTGGATTTTACAAATCTATGTGCGTATTATTATTAAATCTTTTTTTTAATATTATAGGTAGACGAGCAACACCAGTGATGTCACAATTGCGCTATTTTGTCACAATCATCATCAGTATCATCAGTAAGAATCATCACCTGACCAGGATCATGAAAATCTTTCATTATTGAAAAACCCTACAAATGTTGCTTGACCCGAAGCTCATACAAAAAGGCGACTTAGTCACACAAATCACATATGAAAACAAAATTCGCAAAACCATTCCACAACCCGCACGTCCGCTAGGTGGCGCGTCGTTAGTGGGTCGCGCTTCCGGTTCCGCCCCCTCCCCCACTTCCGGTGCGCACGTTTCATTGTGAAGCTATTGATGTATTTGTTTGTTTTAATTTGACATTTCTGTTTTAATATTGCTAATAAAATGAAGATTTAATTAGATATAAATTGAGGAAACATGTGTAGGAGAGCCATGCTTTCGGCATGAATGGGCCGGCTCGACCGAAGTGATACCCACAGCCTCACAGAAAACACTGCGCTGTGTTTCGCTGCGTGAGTGAGGGTACTGAGGCCCAATCCAGGGGAAAGGGGGGGTTTAAAGGTTGCCAGCACACTTGTGACTCCACTGGTTTCGCGTGTGTGTATGAGCGGCGAGAATCGCGTCAGGCGTCCGTCCGTCCGTTTGCTAGTCAGCCGCCTAAAAAAAACATCACTAAGTCAACAAACCGTGCAACCGGTAAATTTAATTTAATAAACGAATCCTCATCTAAGCGTGCCGTATTACCAGTTGCGTCGAAAACTGTCGCTTCGGAGCCTGGGGTACGCCTGGTCCAGAATTCAAAATTCGTAAAGTTGGGTAATTTACAGTGAAGCAACTTTCAGTCTGAACTTCGCAACCTTTCGACAAGAGAACTAAAGCAACTGGATCACGGTTACACGTATACAATCATAATTTTAAATGTAAACTGTTGTACGCAGCATATTTCTGAAGGATAAATTGAGGAGTTTAGAAGAGAATCAGATTATTGAGAAGGTTGAACATCCTAAGTCATTTGTGAGTAATCTTGTAATAATAGAAAAAAGTGATGGTAATTTAAGAATATGTCTTGATCCTCAGGAGTTGAATAAGGTCTTAATTAGAGAATATCACTTAATTCCCAATATAAGATAATACATATTTTCGGTCCATCTACCGCAGTGTCTCAAGACGAAAGTCTTCAATGCATGTGTGTTGCCAGTGATGACATACGGAACCGAAACGTGGCCGCTTACAATGTGCCGATTAAGGAGGCTCAAAGTCACCCTGAGAGCAATGGAGAGGGCTATGCTCGGACTCTCCCTGCGTGATCGTATCAAAAATGATGAGATCCGCAGGAGAACTAAGGTCACAGACATAGCCCAAAGGATTGCATGCTTCAAGTGGCAATGGGCAGGGCACATAGCGAGGAGAATAGACGGCCGTTGGGGCGGAAAGGTCCTCGAATGGAGGCCACGTACAGGAAGTCGCAGCCGTGGCAGACCCTCCAAGGTGGACCGATGATCTGGTGAAGATCGCGGGAATCTATTGGATGCGGGGGGCTCAGGACCGATCTGTGTGGAGAACATTGGGGGAGGCCTATGTCCAGCAGTGGGCGTCTATTGGCTGTAATGATGACATGCAGGTTTCCTCACGATGCTTTTCCTCACCGCCGAGCTAATAGTAGAAATTAATATGAGCTTTTGCCGTGGGAGAGCCACGCTTCGGCCAGAATGGGCCCGGAGTGATACCATGGCCTCACAGAAAACCGGCGTGAAGCAGTACTGTGCTGTGTTTCGCTGCGTGAGTTAGGGTTAGGTTGCGCTGAGACCCAATCCGCAGGAAGTTAAAGGTTGGCAGCGCACTTGTTACTCTACGGGTGTCGCGGGTGTCCAAGGGGGGCGGCAATCGCTTACCATCAGGTGATACGTATGGTCGTCTGCCACCTATCACATAAAAAAACATAGATTTAAAAATTTAGAGGTTCATGCTCGGATTGAAACCATAACTCCCTTAAGGCCTTCCTTAAGGGGGTTATGGTTTCATTCTTACTGAACTTCCATCGCAATTATGAATATGAAAATAAAAGAAAACTATTCCCTTAAAAGAAAAGACGTTATTCCAATTTATCCCGAAGAAAGTCTGTCACGATACCCGTATATCCTGACATCAATACCTTTTATTCGATTTCCGATTCCCGTAACCAGAAATAGGATAGTTATTTGGACGTATAACTGTCAGCTGTCTGTCAGGCGCCATATTGAGTTTGATCGATGCCTTTGTTTGATGTGATGCGGGGGATTCTGTGGGTATTTGTAGCAGTGTATTCGTGGGAGAGCCACGCTTCGGCATGAATGGACTGGCTCGACTGCTCTGTCGTAGTGATACCAAGGCTTCACAGAAGACCAATCCGGTATTTCCTATTTCCAATCCGGTGAAAAAATGTTTTTTTTTTCACTGTAGATAGGTAAGCGTTTGACCATATTTCACCTGATGGTAAGTGATAATATGGTCTAAGATGTAGCACGATTACCTAGAAGATACCTATTCACTCGCGCTTTGAAAACCCCCAAATTGTAGCCTCTAGGGAACACCTCCTCAGGCAGCTGATTCCACTGTTTGAAGGTGGACAGCGCACTTGTGACTCCAATGGGGTTGGAGTTCATACTGTCCAGTTCTCCGACGTTTCATGAAATGTAACGTCCCAGATACTGTAGCCAGTAACAGTAGCCAGTAACAGTAGACATATAGATAAGGATAAACTATCTGTACTATTTATAAACAGATAAATCCTACAGACTGCGGCAACGTTTATATGAAATCCGAAAACACGCAACGCTTACGCGACGTAATCGACACCTAGCGTCATCTATTGGTTTAAAGTGGAACTGTTCTGAAACGAAATGAGGGCGGGGCACTAGTGGTGTAATATTTAACAGTTGTTTCACTGTCCACCCGGGGTGGACAAGCAGAGGGTGGACAGCGGGAATAAACCGAGTCACCTTACGCTTTTATCTACAAGAATAATTTGAATAATATTTTATATTAGACATGCACGTAACTAATTTTATTTAAATATATAAATTATATTAAACTTGCACTGTATGTATGTTAATCTATAATATTATGCTGTATTCTTATCTTATAATATTTGCACGTTTTTGTAAATACTATTTAACATCTTTCTTGTTACTTATAACTATTTAAGCTTATCGTCTAAATATTCCATACAGGGTGAGTGAAACTCACAGGCTAGCTCACTCGTCCTCGCACACAGAGGCTGAAACAAAAGTGCTATCATAAATAATGTAGATTTATGTCTGTTTAAACTGCTCTTAGTTTTCTTAGGGTTGCCATAGCTTTTTGTCTTAGTATATTAATGACCGTGGGAGAGCCACGCTTTGGCATGAAAGGGCCAGCTCGGATTGATACCACGGCCTCACAGAAAACCGGCATGAAGCAGCACTGTGCTGTGTTGCGCTGCGTGAAAGCTACAATTTAGTTAAATCGGGCCTTAGAATAATAATATATTTCTGGTGTATAGGAGACTACCCTATTACTGCTATACTAGCTAAAAATCTTGCTGCTAAATATATAAAAGCGCTCTTTGTAGAGCTTTTGATAGCCCTATCGTTGAGCAAAGTAGAGCATTTGTTGAGGCTCTGGGAGAGAACAGTCAACAAAAGTAGCTAGAAATATATGTTTCAGTTTGTGACTCCTATTCTGAGAGACATAAGAGTCAACAGCTAAATTCGTGCATCATATTTTGCTGTTGACTGTACCTGCCGTGAGAATAGGGCACAAACTTTTGTTTTCGCTAATGTTCAATTATGGCTATTTCAGTGTGTTCAATGTATAGTTTAAAAGCTGTTTTAAATGTGTGTAACGAATAGCACAATGGCAGTACAATGTATAAGAACCTACAATCTTAAATAATAATAATTCTCACAACATCTCATACGTCGACCTGATTCCGTATTAAGTAGCTTAAGCACTTGTGTTACAGATATCAGACAACAGAGGAACACAAATATATACTTAAATTCATATATTACACCCAGACACTGAACAAACACAAGTGTTCATCGCACGAATGTTTGCCCAGGGTGGGGATCGAACCCACGACCTTTGGCGTAAGAGGCAGGTTCACTACCAATGGCGCCATCCGATCAGTCAAATATATATCCTCCAACCTATTTCGGCTAAGGCGGCCAATCGCAACGATCAGCTACTTACGCAGGATATTTATAGTGCTCAAGTGTGTGCGCAAACACAAGTGCACTCTCTATTCCCTTACCCTCATAATCCAATGAGACACCAGTGTGTCGGGCGCAGGACCAACGGCTTAACGTGCTTTCCCAGGCACGGGGGTACAAGACCTACAAGATTATCTTGTAAATCTATTTATCTACGAGTATGAACCATTTGAAAAGCGCAGGTCTGAACTTATAGAACAGGTCGACCTCGGCCACATCATCACTTACCATCAGGTGAGATTGTGGTCAAATGTCTGGCTATTCTAATAAAAAAAAATAGGTACTTATGCACTGAGCCACCATCGCTAAAGTCTTGCTACGAAGGTTCTTTTTTATAGTGGCACATTATATTGGTTTGCTTTAGCCTGATGGTAAGCAAGAGGAAAGCCATCGATGCAGTTACAAACGCGATGGCGTGTCATCACTGGTATACTGGCCTGCGAGATGCTTCTTTACGCTTCGTTTGAAGGAATCCATATTGCAGGAAGGAGGAAATACATGCGCCAGTGATGACGTCTATTTATATGGTACGGCAGATATTGGGGCTGTCAAACTTTTTAATCCTTAATGAAATGTTATTGGATGACGAACCGTTTGGAACAGTGGTAGTGAACGTTGCCTTTAGTCCAGGGGTTGCGGGTTCGATCCCCGCCAGTACAAACATTTGTGTGCATAAACATGTTTGTTTGTATGGGTCTGGGTGTTTCCTATGTATTATAAGTATGTATTTACAAAAGAAAAGTATTATATGTCTATATTTGTAATCCCGTGTAGCCGTGTGGTCCCGGCAGAGTAGAATAGGCTACCCTCACTCTTACCGAGGTGTCGTAAAAGGCGACTAAGGTAAAGCTGCTGGCATGATCATCAGTACCCAGAGAAGGAAAACTCTGCATTTATATCAAAACCCTCGCCAACCCGTCTGCCAAGCGTGGTGAGTATGGCAATTACCCCTCATGTGATTGAGGGAGGTCCGTGCCCCAGCAGTGGGGACTTAAATGGGCTGATGATGATTTGTAATCCCACTGTTGATTCTGATATCCGGAACACAGGTGCTTGAGCTACCTATCTCGGAGTTAGATCAATGTATGCGATGTTGTGTAATATTTATTAATTATTTATTTTCCACGGTAAAGCGGTGACAGAGTTGAAAGCACGTGTAGTCCTGTGACGGAAAAGGAGGGGTGGGATGAGGGAGAATAGCTCTTCGGAGCACTCACCGGGTCTATGCATAGACGAGATTCTAATATCAACCATCAGCTTCTGTTAGCATTTTCGCTCTATAATGTCGAAACTTTGCTCTTTAGAGTTGGGTAAAATTATAAAGGCGGTATAAAACTTTGCGTTAACAGAGTCGGTTCATACCGAGTTATAACTATGAATAGTTCAGTGCAGTGTCTAGTTTGGGTTTTATGGCGTTAATGTTTTTGTCATTTTACTTTTAAAATTAATAAATAGAGTTCTATTTCGGCTTTTAGGGGAGACTTTTGCCCAGCAGTGGAACGACGCAAGCTAAATAAATAGAAAAATGTTGCCATCTGATATTTTAGGCTACGACGCTAATACCCACAAGTAAAATACTGAGGACTTCTGAAAAATTAAATAGATGTTTTTTTTTTTAATTTTAACATATATTTTTTTTGTTTGTTACAGGTAAGTGAATTACTGAACCATCAAAACATTACTCCATCATCGAAGAATTAGAGAAGAAGAAAAAATTAGTGAGTTATTTTAAATCTGAAAAAAAAACCGTTTAGCGTAATGGACGGCGGTGATCACTTACCATTAGGTGACCCTCTTGTTTGCTTGCTTCCGTTACTTATGAAAAATTTACATTGATAAACTCAACAAAAATCTTTTGTAAATATTTTTTTTTGATTTTTGATTAATTTCAGACCCAAGGTGAATCTAATAAATCAAAAGATCATTAAAATCTGTCCAACCCCTTTTTATGTTTGTTGGCAGACGAGCAGACGGATCACCTGATGGTAAGCGATTGCCGACGCCCACGGACACCCGCGACACCATTAGAGTCACAAGTGCACTGCCAACCTTTAAACCCCCATTTTATTTATTTATTTATTTAAAACTTTATTGCACAAAAAGTTTATACAATAGGCGAACTTAATGCCAAGAGGCATTCTCTACCAGTCAACCTTTGGGTCATACAGAAAGGATAATGATGCGGCGAAAGAAGATTACGTGAACGTGGAGAACAAAACAAAAAAAAAACTATATATTTATATACAAATACATAGCAGTACGTATATTATACATAATAAACATATACACAGCAAATACATATATATTATAAATATGAAATAAATAGAAAGAATACATATTTATAACGATAAGCAATTTAGTCATTATAATTAAATGGGATTCTGAATAGAGGAAAAATGTTCTAAGACCCTCTTTTTAAAAGTGTGTTTAGTAAGAGAAGTTTTTATAGATAAAGGCAAAAGGTTCCAAAGCCGTATAGCCTGCACGGTGAAAGAGTTGGTGACGAACGAGGTGCGGTGTCGCGGGATGTAGAGACGAAGGTTGTCTGAAGAACGGAGAGAGCGGTCATGAGATAAACACTGAAGGCGGAACTGATCTTTGAGATAAGACGGAGAAAGCGGGTTGTGGAGGATATTAAATAAAAAACAAAGGATTCGACAATTCCTACGCTGACGTATAGGAAGCCATTTCAGGCGATTCCGGTAAGCAGAGATGTGATCGTATTTACGAAGTCCGAAGACGAATCTAATACAGTTGTTAAGGAGACGATCAAGTTTGTTGGTGAGGGCCTCAGTGAGATCGGGATAACATACGTCAGCGTAGTCAATTATTGGGATTATAAGAGAGTAAACCAGCATGAGCTTGGTAGAAAAAGGGAGGAAGAATTTAAACCGATACAAACTTCTCAGGCATGCTACTACCCTACGACTAACCTCATCTAAATGTACAGTCCAGCTGAGTGTTGAATCTATATAAAGACCCAAGTTACGCACCGACTGACAGTAAGGTATAGGTGTACCATCAAACAGAATAGGGGGCAGATAACTTATATCCAGTTTAGCGAGCCTTCCTCTGCTTCCTATTATAATAGCTTGGCATTTTGTTGGATTGACTGGGATACCAAAATCGCGAGACCAGCAGTATATCCGATCTAGATTTGCATTCAGTGAGTTAATGGTAGCAGGAAGGTCATCTGGTCTGGCACTCGCATAAAGCTGCAAGTCATCCGCATACAAATGATACGAGCAGTTCAGGGTAGCAGTGATTGAATTGATAAAAACTGAGAATAGTAAGGGAGACAGAATACCACCCTGAGGGACGCCGGTGTTCAGATTATGCCAGTCTGAGCTGGAGGAATGAGATATAACGGACTGACGTCGATCAGATAGGTATGAGGATATCCATTCAAGGACGCATGGGGAAACATTAAGAGACGACATAACCGCGATGAGGAGATCGTGATCGACCATGTTGAAAGCGTTGGAGAAATCAATCAGGACGAGTACTGTAAGCAAACCATCCTCCATTGCCTCTCTAAAGGTCATCAGTGATTTTGACAAGGGCTGTGGTGGTACTATGCGCAGGCCTAAATCCGGACTGAAACATATTTAATAATTTATGTTCATTCAAATATGCGGAGAGTTGTTTCAGTACACAGGATTCAGTGACCTTAGAGAGGAACGGCAAGATGGATATAGGCCGGAAGTGAGAGGGCAAAGTGGGGTTCGATACCTTGGGAAGTGGATGGACAAGAGCTTTGCGCCAAAAATCCGGAAAACTGCCGGAGTCAAGGGAGAAGTTGATCAAATGTGTGACGACGGGTAAGAGTTGATCGAGCAGAAGTGTTATCATTTGACGGCTTACTCCATCGACACCCGTAGCCGTAGAGGTTATAGAAAGAATTTGTTTTTTGATCTCGTCCTGTGAAGCAGGGAAAAAAGTAAAAGGACTGGAATCAGGCAGAGGAATGGTGGCAATATACGCCAAAGATTTGGCTTTAGTTTGCGAATCAAGAAGGGGCAAGTTGGTAAAATGTGTGTTAATGTCATTAAGACTTAAAGAAATTGGCGGATCGTTAGGCTTGGTTTTGCCAAAGCCTAGAGACTTAAGAAACTTTCCAAACATTTGTAGCGGTTGACTGTGAGATGTGATTATGAATAAATCGACGTTTAGCTGCCCGTATCATTTGATTGCAGCGATTGCGAGCCTTCTTGTACAGGAGCCAATTTTCTTCAGATCTGTCTCTTTTAAAAAGTCGGAACGCTTTGTTTCGCCGAGTCATTGCCATTCGTATACCTCGAGTCAGCCAAGGAGCTGGTGGTCGCCTGACACGAACCGAGTGTGTCGGCGCGTGGATGTCATATAGACGCAAGATCTCCCTATTGAAGATATCCACCATTCGATTAATGTCACTCGCCGCAATTAAATTTGCCCAGTCCACTTGCAGAACATCACGTCTAAGACTATCTAAGTTTATCCGATTGTAACTCCTTAGCTGGACTATTTGGGACTTCCTTTTTGGCGCTTTCAAGGAGTATGACAGGTAGATAAGGTCATGCCTAGAGAAGCCCGGCGCTAGGAACTGGCCATGATCGGAGACCATGTGATTGGAGGAGGTAAGAATATGGTCGATCCATGTGTCGTCAGTATCAATATTATGATGAGTTGGAAGAAGTTGAAGATGATGGAGACCGGTTGACCTGAGGAGAGATAGCAGTTTCAGCGAACGGGGTTGTGCTTTGGCAAGATCTGTATTCAGATCACCCAATGTGATTACATGCGGATAATCGGAGCATATTGCTTCTAAGACGGGTTCTAAAGTGGGAAAGTAGTCAACGCCGGGGGGACAATATAGGACCCCGAGAGCAGCCCTGCTACCACCGACGGAGATCTCTAAAAAGAGGTATTCCGGTGAAGCGGAATAGTTGGACGGTGACGAAGCAATGATTTTATACGGGATGTCCGCCCGGAGGTAAATAGCCACACCACCCCCGCCTTTACCAGTACGATCATTACGAATAAGGACAAAACCAGGCAGGCTATAGGCAGCAGACGGAAGACAAGGCTTGAGCCATGACTCAGATACAAGTACAGCACTAATGCAGTCGGATGTGAAACTATCTAATAAGTCACTGTAATGCCTTGGAATACTCTGTGCATTAATATGACAGAGATTTAAGTTCCTTCTATTTTTGAGGAAGCAAGAGTGAACTTGATGACCCAAAGTTTCAGCAACCGAGTCCTCCGACGTGTCGTGACAAGAGTAAAAGGTAGAAGAGGAATTGTCAACAGAGGTAAAGGAATCATTATCTGACATAATTGCTTAAAAATATATATAAATACAAAATATTATTATATTAAATACTAATAAATGATTTAGAAAAATAAAACGTGTTACTATTAGGTACTGATACTAGAACACCTATGCACAACCCGCCAGCTGTCTAGTGTACAACTATAAAAAAAAACAGAATTCAATAAAAAAACAGCACAAGAAAATAATGGTCACACTAAAAGGAAGATCAAGAAAAAAAAAATTTAACATATTAAATCATAGTGAATGCCATAATTGCTCTCCCGGGTCATCCAGTGCTTAAAAAAATAAAAAAAATTATGAGCATTTTACTTCGAATTTTATAAGTTTTTACGGGTAACGAAACGTTACAAAGCTGTCTCAAAGAACTGAATCCAATGCCAAGCACTGGATTAAAAAAAAAAAAAAAACTGACAGACATTTGATTGGACTTTTCTAGTTGACGTTTGACGTTTTGTCGAAGTAAGCTTTGTGATGTAAACAAATAAACTACCTTAAAAATTAAAATAAAGTTATAAAATAATGAAAAGGAGGGTCAAATCGTAGCTGTTTACTGACACACGTGTGTAGCTCGTAATTAAGATTTTCAAAAGAAATTGCAGTGAATCTTATCTTTAATCGAGTTTATGTGTTGTGAATGTTGGTAAAGGGTTGCACGTAAGTATTTAAAACTAACTTTGTGTTATAAATTTATTTATTTACTATATACATAACCTAGAATCTAATCCCTCGAGTGTCATACATCGAGAATAATGAATATTCCACCTAAACCCCCGGACCCACCGGATGATAGTCTATCCCCATTAGTATTCTCTAATGAGAATGGACTGCATTTCGGAATCCCGTCCGAGACATCTTCTTCTACTTCCTCTAGTAGGAAGCAGAAGCGCCCCGCGGATAACATTGACAGGAGTGTAAACAATACTGAAAAACGGACTCGCAACAATAAAGATGTTGAAACATCCGTGTCTCAACAGACTATTTACACACATCCAAGCTTCAGTGAGTCATATACGTACAGTGAACAGGACTCCGGTCCTTTCATTGTCCATGTTTCTCGTGCTGAACCCGACCCTGCCGCGGGTACCACTATGAAAACCCTCAAATTCGCTCATTTCCTACACAGCAAAAAGATCAAAGGCATTGCCAAGGAAGGTATTAAAAGTGTTGGACGGAATAGGATCTCTGTTGAATTTAATTACGCTAATGATGCAAATGATTTCGCAAAAGCCCAATGTCTGTCGGATAACAAATACAAGGCTTTCATTCCGACTTACAATGTAACTCGGATGGGGCTTATACGTGATATCCCAGTAGATTGGTCAATGGACCACCTTGTGGAATCCCTAGAATTACCAGAAAATTGTGGCATTGTACTAAAGGCTCGTAGAATGAATAGGAAGACTACCACCAATGGGAATACTACGTGGCTCCCCACCCAGACAGTAGTACTAACTTTTTCAGGGCAAAGACTACCAGAAAAAGTCTACTCTTTCCATGCTTCACTCCGAGTAGAAACATACCAGTTGCCTACAATACAATGTTTTAATTGTTGTCGTTACGGACATGTTAAAAATCAATGCCGCTCCCAACCAAGGTGCTACCGCTGTGCACAAAATCATCCTGGAGACTCATGCGAAGTCTTGGAAGTCGCCTCCACCTGTCTCTTGTGCTCCGGTAGCCACTTTGCTGTTAGCAAAAACTGCCCTGAGCAAACCAGACAAAGAGGCATTAAGGTTATTATGTCCCAAGAGTCAATTTCATACTTGGAAGCCTCTGCTCGAGTCCCAACGGTTAGGCGCCCTTATAATGAGGTGGCGAAGGACGCATCCCCTTCACTATCACAACTGTCCCTTTCCAACTATTCACGTCTTATTCCCTCCACGTCCCAATCCTACAAGAAGACATTCACCACCAGTCCTCGTCCTAGGTTACCTCCATCTTTTAGAGGCTATGATAAACAGGCTCATCAAGCCATCATATCCACCCCCTCCTCCACCATGCCTAACGGCTGTGCCCTCCAAGACCCATCCCCTATTCCTGAGGATAGACTGATAGAAACAACGGTAGCGTTGCTTACTATCATTTTATCCAAGTTTAACGATGCTCTACCGTCCAACGTCGCCTCTCAACTTACAAATCTATTTCAAAATATGCCTGTAGAGATTAGGCAAGGCAACACACACAAACTCGATGAGTCCAATGGCGGACTCCTGCCAGTTCCTTCAATGGAACAGTAAGAGTATCCGCCGCAAAAAAAGCGACTTAATATATCTATTCAACAAGTTCTCTGTGGCAGTTGCTGCCATCTCTGAGACATGGCTGGTGCCTGATTCCCTTTTTAGGGTTTCTGGCTATGCTTGTCTCAGGGATGACAGGGACGACGGCTACGGAGGCTGTTGTCTTTTAATAAAAAGATCATTTTCTTACACCCAACTTCCAATCCCCCCTCACAGCACATCACTTAATGTGGTGGCTGCGAGAATAATGAATATTTCTTTCATATCTATTTATATCCCCCACCCCTCCCCATCCCTTATCCCCGACCTCCTCAACATCTTTTCATCTATTCCCTCACCTATCTTCATTCTAGGGGATTTCAATGTCCATCACACAGCATGGGGCTCTCACTTCTGCGACACATTTTCGACCCAACTGTTGGATCTTTTTGAAGATATGAACCTAGTAGTATTGAACGACGGTTCAGCGACTCGCCGAGTGTCGCCCGCTCAAAACCCCCGCTCTGCGGTGGATCTTTCCGTATGTTCAGCACCACTCTCTTCTCTATGTTCTTGGAAAGTCCTTACACAATCCTACGGCAGTGATCACTTCCCTATCGTCATATCCAAACCCCTTTCTGTCATCCCCGCCGTCTCACCTCCTCCTTTACTCAAATACAAAATTAAGCAGGCTGATTGGTCCATATTTAGACAGGAAGTAGAGTCATATTTGAGTAGACATCTCTACGACCCGCCTCCTGACATTGAAACTAAATTGTCCATACTCATGGAAGCATTGATATGTGCTGCAGATGCTGGCATCCCTCAGAAGAAATTTAACCGCAAAAAATTAGCTCCCCCTCCTTGGTGGGACTCGGAATGCACGGATGCGGTTAAACGTCGAAAGGAGGCTGAGGTAGAGTTCAATATGTCCATGAGTATAGAAAATTATGTCAAATACAAACAAATTGCCGGTCAAACAAGAAGATTGTTGTCTAAAAAAAAGAAGAATGGTTGGGTCAATTTTTGCGAATCCCTTTCACCTAGATCGCCTACCTCCGTGGTTTGGAGAAACATAAGAAGGTTTCGCGGATCCTTGGTTGGAGCTTCCCCATCCTCTAATGACCCCTCTTCCTGGCTAAATGAGTTTGCTTGTAAACTATCCCCTCCCTTCGTTCCCCCGGAAAATTGTTTCCCATCCAGTTGCCTTTCACTCCAAAGTAGTCACAGGTTCGACCAACCATTCTCCTTAGAAGAGTTGAGCTGTGCTTTGCGCGGCTTAAAAGATTCCGCTCCAGGAGAAGACGGCATTCCTTATTCCTTCCTCTCCCACCTGGGATCTACAGGGGAACGATACTTTCTGGACCTACTTAACTCCATCTTTATGACTGGAAATATTCCAACGATGTGGAAGTCCCAAATTGTCATTCCCCTGTTGAAACCAGGTAAAGACCCTTCAAACGCCTCCTCATACCGTCCCATTGCTCTCTCCTCTACACTCTCCAAAATCCTAGAACACCTTATTAAAAATCGCCTTGAGTGGATTGTTGAGTCTCAGAACATCTTAGCAAGTAGTCAATTCGGTTTCAGAAAATCTAGAGGCACCACAGACAGCTTAGCTATTTTAACCACGGACATCAGAACCGCCTTCTCTAAAAATGAACACTTGGTAGGTGTATTTCTGGACATTGCAGCTGCGTATGATAACGTACAACTTCCGGTGCTCAGACAGAAGATGCTTCGCATGAGTCTTCCAGTGAGGTTAGTCCACTGCGCAATAAACCTGCTAATGGGTAGGACAATTAAAATTCGATCTTTCGACAACATCCTCCCCCCCAGAAATCTCTGGCAGGGCTTACCCCAAGGTTCCGTTCTGAGTCCTATCCTGTACAACATTTATACATACGACCTTGAGCAATGCGTTTCTTGTTTCAGTAATGTTTTACAGTATGCAGATGACCTTTGTTTATATGTCGCAGATAAATCGATCGATAACATTAGTCGCCGTTTAAACAGCGCCCTTTACTATCTAAATGAATGGCTTCAAGAACACAATTTGTCCCTTTCAATCTCCAAAAGTAAGACCGTGGTATTTTCAAGAAAGAGATCCACCCCGTTAATTGACATTAATTGTAATGGTCAATCTGTGCCGTCCGCTGACCAAACAAAATTCCTCGGTGTCATCCTTGATTCGAGATTGACAGGTGTCCCCCATTTCAATCAAGTGGCCCAAAAATGCGAAAAAGGAATTAATATGCTTAGATCCCTCTCAGGTGTCTGGTGGGGGTCTCACCCTTATTGCCAAAAACTGCTCTACAACGCTGTCGTCCGCAGCCATTTGGACTATGCTTCTTTCCTTCTCGAACCCTGTAATAAAGAAGCATTGAACAGGTTAGAGAAACTCCAAATGAAGGCCTTAAGAGTTGTGCTAGGAGCAATGAAGTCTTCCCCAAAAATTGCCCTGCAGGTAGAAGCAGTCGACCCCCCACTAGACCTTCGTCGTCAATACCTCTCGGATAGGTTCATATTTAAAACAAACCAATCTAGTGACCATCCCCTCATCACCCGTCTTCAAAACTTATCCGAGTTGATTTCCCAGCCTTCTTGCAAATATTGGGCCCATAAAAACCCTCCCTTAACAATTACTAGCTTCAGAAAACTCTCTACCCTCACATACTCAATGGTGCAATTTCCTATAAACCCTCTTTTCCAAATTCCATATGATGCCATAATATTCGAACCCCGGATCGTCCTGGACTTTGGAATCCAGAAAAATGATCCCACTGCAGAATATACCTTCAACACATACCTAGAAAAAGATTGGCACCAGTGGCTCCCAATATACACTGACGCCTCAAAGTCATCTGTTGAAGGAACCGTAGGAAGTGCTGTATGGATTCCTAAGTTCCAGATCATATTAAATTTTAAATCCCCCAAAGAATCCTCTGTGTTCACAGGAGAATCCCTTGCAGTATTAGAAGCTCTATTATATGTTCACTCCCACAAATTAAATAAATCAGTAATTTTAACCGACTCTAAAAGCTGTTTAGTTGCACTTCTAGGAAATATGTTTAGGAAAAAAGGTATCTCACCTATAATACTTAAAATCAAGCACTGTTTATTCCAATGTCATCAGGACAATATAGAGGTCGCTTTAGTTTGGATACCAGGTCATAGTGGTATCCGTGGTAACGAGCAAGTCGACACTTGGGCCAGGGAGGCCATCCAGCTTGGCACCACTCTGCAGCATAACTATGCCCTCGACATCTTGCCATCTGCAACAAAAACGTTAAAAGACGATTGGCAAAATAGATATAACGAGCTCTCTAAAATCAAGGGTCGCCATTACGCAGGCATCCAACCTCTGATCCCCCGGAGGCCTTGGTTTTCCAAACAGAAAGCCTTGGACAAATTTATTGTCTCCACCATATGTCGCCTGCGCCTTGGCCACGCCTGCACTCCGGTTTTCCTTAACAAAATTCACATTAAAGACTCTTCGATCTGTGAGTGCGGTTTAGAAGAAGGTACGACAGAACATATTTTCTTTAACTGTCAAAAATATCAAGTCTCGCTGTATGACATTCTACCCCCAAAAATCCCCCGCCCTTTTAACATTCCTTTTCTTCTGTCTTTATCCTTTTCCTCTGTTATAAAATATTTATGTATATATATTAATAAATATAATATAAGACTCTAAATGAATCTCCCTCTTCACATGTTATATATTTTGTTCATACGTTTACATTTTTACGTTGTCTGTCTGTTTTGTCCATGTGTATGTTTGTTTTGTTTTAGATGATGTCAAAACCGATTAAAATAGATTCCACTCGTCACACCGGTCAATCTATTAATTAACGTGTCTCTCTAATCACTCGACATTGGCAGAATTATAGATGTGTCAAGAGACACAGTAGCAGCCATTATATTAAAAAAAAAAAAAAAAAAAATGAAAAGGAGTGAGGTACATAGTGATAACTATTTAAAATTGAACTAAGTACACCCTTCAAAGCACTTTGAAAATGACTCGGGGAGACAACACTACATGGAGACGAACAAAACTACTTGTGTTTGGCCGTCTGCTTCCTAGTTTCGGGCTTCCGAGCAGCTTGCGACGAAACGGAGGGTTTCTGGACCGGCGTAATCACGTTGGACTGTCGTGAAGGTGCCACTTCTGGCTGTGATCCGGCAACTTCATTGGGGGACACTTTGATGAGTTCATCAAGCTCGTTCTTTGTCGTGATCCGGCGTTTTGTTCCATCGGATAGTTTAATTACAATTACACCTTCCTGGGTCCAACAACCTTTCATCCCATAGTGTGACCGGGCCGCCATGAAGATACTCTGTCGGCTTTTTGTTAAAAACTCACTCACTGAATAAGATGTACCTTTCAAGAGAGTCTTCTTTCTCCACACTGATGACCTGTGGTCGAGGCTAGTAAAGCGAATAAGGACAGGCCTAGGACGGGAAGATACCTTGTCGCCCAGCCGGTGACACTGCTCCAATTGTAATGCAGCCTCGGGTAGTAACAGTCTATCCCGGATAACCCCTTGAACCACACCAGATAGCTCCTCAGTGGACTCCGGAATACCTGAGACAAGCAAGCACTTCCTCCGATGCCGCATTTCCAATGCATCGACCGTATGGATGCACTCAGCAATTTGTTTACGCAGGTGTCGAACAATCTCCCAGACGATGTCACGGAAGCTATGAAATTCAGCAGTTAGCCTGGTGAGGTCAGATGTTGCTGGAGAGGCTTGTTTGTTGAGCTGAGACTCGAAATCTGCCATCCTCTTCATAAGGCGATCCTCAATGTCAGCCTGAGATGCCTGAAGTTGAGCTGCCATGTGGGCCATCTTCCTGGTCGGTGTTGGTGCAGTGTATTGTACTATTATTTACTGGATAACGGTAGTGTGTAAAGTGCTGGCAGGTATATGCTAGGTAGGTACTATTTCATGTAAAAAAAACGTTGAGAACTATTTTTAAAGAAATTATTAAAGAGAGCCAAAATTTTAGATGTTACTTTTTCAACTCCTACCGCCGAGAAAAAAAAAAGAAAAAAAAAGGTTTTTCCCCCACAATTGGGCCTCCGGTACCCTCACTCACGCAGCGAAACACAGCACAATGCTGCTTCACGTTGGTTTTCAGTGAGGCCGAATTATCACTCCGGTCGAGCCCATTCATGCCGAAGCGTGGCTCTCCCATGGTCAGAATATATTTATAGATTAATTACACGCCCCATATGTTTTGTAGCCCCAAGGGCAACAGAACTGTCCTCCAACTGGTATCTGCGAGTTTTGCCCCGCGGGCCTGCGATCAAATCTACATGCAATCTAACTTAGACCCAGCACTGCAAATGTTTACATGTGCCTTAATTGAGGGGAGACCTGGTTTTGTATGTTTCACGGTAACATAACAAAAATCGTTACATTCATCATCATCATCATCATCATCGTCTTAGCGTTTTGCCCCGGTGTCCTGCTTCGACTCCTCCACATTGCGCGGTCTTGTTCTTCCATATGGTAGTCAATGTTTGGCGACCCGTTTGGATCAGTGGTAGTGAATACTGCCTCTGGTGCAAAATTTGCGGGTTCGATCCCCGCACAGTACAAACATTTGTGTGCTTGAACATGTCTGTTTGTATTGGTCTGGGTGTTATCTATGTATTATAAGTATGTATTTACAAAAGAAAAGTATTATATGTATATATTTGTAATCCCACTGTTGATTCTGATATCGGTAACACAGGTTCTTGAGCTACCCATCTCGGAGTCAGATCAATGTATGTGATGTGGTGAAATATTTATTTATTTATAAGTGTAATTACATGGATATACTTACAAATAAATAGTTTTAATTTTTAATGTATGACGAATTTAAAGTGCTGTATGTATACAAGCCCATGCTATATATATATATATCATCATCATCATCATCATCAGCAACCCACACTCGTCCACTGCTGGACATAGGTCTCCCCTAATGCACGCCACTGCTCCCGATTTTCGGCCACTCTCATCCAGCCCACACCAGCCAGCCTTCGAATGTCATCATCCCATCTTGTCGCAGGGCGTCCTACACTACGCTTACCAAGTCGCGGTCTCCACTTTACGGCTCCAACGGCTGTCAGTTCTGCGGCTAATATGACCAGCCCACTGCCACTTCAGTTTGCTAATTCGGTGGGCTATGTCGATGACTCTGGTTCTCTGTCGGATTACATCATTACTGATGCGGTCCTTCAGAGATACTCCGAGCATAGCCCTTTCCATAGCTCTTCGAGCGACTTTGAACCGGTGGACTAGTCCAGCCGTGAGTGTCCACGTCTCGGCACCGTAAGTCATGACCAACTGACGCACTGATCGAAGACTTTCGACTTAAGACTTTGAGGGATGGGTGACGAGAAGACTTGACGAAGTTTACCAAATGCTGCCCAGCCTAGCTGAATTCTTCTATTGGCTTCTCTCTCGAAGTTGTTTCTGCCTAAATGGAATATATATATATATATATATATATATATATATATATATATATATATATATATATATATATATATATATATATATATAATTTTTTTGGATGGAATTGAATTGAACAACCCATTTTGGAGACGTTCTCGTAGTTACCCTTCTACATCGCTCTGGGAGTGTTAAGAGTATGCTTCTTATATGGTGCTTCCTGTTAACAATGTGCCTAACATGTTGGTTGTGTACAAAATTGGTTCGCCAACTTTATGAGTGCAGTTTTTGAAGCACTTACGGCAACGCGTGCCGCCATCTGACGGCATTATCATGCAAACTGCAGTTTATGCTGCATAGTTGCTGATGTTCCGTACAGTTGATAAAATGAGCGAATGAGGACAAGTTTCCTCATTCGGGGAGGAAATACCATGTTAAGCTGTCGAAATTTCTTCATAAGAATTCAAAATTCAATAGTACTTTATTTCCATATATACAGCTCTTACAAATCTTCATACATGAAAAATGTAAATTATAACTATGTATATTATACATGTAATTACATATATGTCGAGGCCGTGTGGTCCCCGGCAGAGTAGAATAGGCCACCCTCACTCTTACCGAGGTGTCGTAAAAGGCGACTAAGGTAAAGCTGCAGGCATGATCATCAGCACCCAGAGAAGGAAAACACTGCATTTATATCAAAACCCTCGCCAACCCGTCTGCCAAGCGTGGTGAGTATGGCAATTACCCCTCATGTGATTGAGGGAGGCCCGTGCCCCAGCAGTGGGGACTTAAATGGGCTGCTGATGATGATGATGATGATGATGACATATATGTCGACACAAAAAATATACTAAGAAATGAATAAATATAATGTGTTTCTACCATCGGAATCGGAAAGTTGATTCTGACGAGAAGATCCGGCAAGAAACTCGGCAGTTACTCTTTTAAATCGCCAATTTTTTTTTAAGTCCAATATCATGGGTTTAGGCGAACAGTTTATCATTTCCACAAATTATTGTCATTTAAGTAATGATTAACTGTATAATAGGCTTTTGCCATTAAATATTAGTTATGATCGTGGGAAAGCCACGCTTCGATATCTCGACCGGAGTGATCATGACCTCACAGAAAAATGGCGTGAAGCAGCGTCTGTGCTGAGTTTCGCTGCGTAATGAAGGGCACCGGAGGCCCACCAAAAAATCTTTTTATACGAAAATTAGGCCTGAAATAACTTTTTCTTTATACACACTCACTCCTCTTAGCGTGTGATTCCCTGTCGCTCTGGAGCCCGGGGTACGCTTAGACCATCATTCAGGATTTCGTAATTAGAATGAAGCGACTGCCGTCTGATCTTCGCAATTCTTTAGTGGGGGACCAGACCAAAGACAAGACCAGCGCTTAGCTAATGGTAAAATAGGTGTAGAGGTGCATACCTGAATTTCAACTATCTGGAAGGTGTGTTATTATTCACTGACCTATCATTGCTCCTTCTGCTAGACACAGAAATTGCAAAAATAGCTTGGTATAGCTGTACATCTATTTGTCCAACTTTTATTAGGTCTCTTTAATCCATGGCGTAAGTCATAGAGTATGGACGTGGGAGAGCCAGCTTCGGCATAAATGGGCCGGCTCGAACGGAGTGATAACACGGCCTCACAGAAAACCGGCGTGAAGCAGCATAGTACTGTGTTTGGCTGCGTGAGTGAGGGTACCGGAGGCCTAATCCGGGGAAAAGGGTGGTTAAAGGTTATCAGCGCACTTGTGACTCCACTGGTGTCGCGGGTGTCCAAGGGCGGAGGCAATCGCTTACCATAAGGTGATCCGTCTGCTCGTCTGCCACCTATACAAAAAAAAAAGTTATGATACTCTGGTTAGTTAGTAGACCCGCCCAGACCATCATATTGCGTACGAGGCTGATTGTTAAGGTCAGCCAGAAGATTTGTATATTTTGTGAAATAGATTTGTCTATGCCATAGATGCCTCTAACTTTGTAGTCTATTCACTTCTGATAAATGATCGTGCTAACTCTAGTTTCGTTACACGGAACACGACTCATAAGCATAATTTCACGCCTCTGAATTCAGTGAGGTTTCATTTTTAGGGTCATGCATTTAGAAATGTATTGACTGACCGGATGGCGCAATTGGTAGTGACCCTGCCTCTTACGCCAAAGGTCGTGGGTTCGATCCCCACCCTGGACAAACATTTGTGCGATGAACACTTGTGTTTTTTCGGTGTCTGGGTGTAATATATGTATTTAAGTATATATTTGTGTTCCTCTGTTGTCTGATATCTGTAACACAAGTGCTTACGCTACTTAGTACGGAATCAGGTTAACAGGTATGAGATGTTGTGAGAATTATTATTATTATTTCTTCTTCTCAGAGGTTTAGTTTTTATTTATTATATATTTATAATTATAAATTAATAATAAATAAAAATGCAATGAAGATTATTTTATTTTGAGCATTATATTAAAAAACAATATGTTAATTTTGCTTGTGAATTAATTATAGTGTGTTTTTGTATAATTGTATATTTTTCAAATGACGATTTACTACCAAATAGAAAAAGAGATATTCAATTGGATTGATATGATCCGTGCAGAGTTACGTTCTTCGAAATGTCACGAGTAAAGGTGTTACCAAAGTCGGCGCCAAAGGCTATCTAGTATTACATATTACATAACATGTATATTTTTTATCTCATATTATGCATGTCGTGGCAGCCTGTAATTAAGGCGTCACTTTAGCACCTATATAGTACTAGAGTAAGAGTCAAGTTACTTAAGTGATGTTTTGCTGGCTGTCCTTAATAAATAAATAAAATAAATAAATAATACTTGATTCAATAATTCAACATGAATTAGGAGCCGACTTCAATAACATTTTTTCTCGAGTGTACTGTTATAAAATGTTATTTAAAGTGTATGAAGTGTTAAAAATGTTATTTTACACTTTTTAGTTAGTGGTTTTTGAAGGCGGTTTTTTTTTCGTAGAATTTTTTTTCATGTATTTGAGTGTTTCATTTTTCCGTAGCAGAGACACTAAAGAGCAAAAACATACAGTCGAACATAGAACCTCCTCCTTTTTTGAAGTCCCCGGGTTTTCCCGTGTGAAAAATCCGCTAGATTGAGTACTATAGGAGTGAGGTCCATATACAATGTGATTGGTTATTTAAACGAGATCTGTCAAAATGACAATTTGACAAACTAAACAACCAATGCGGTTGATGTTGGACCTCAACAGTACGCCATCTAGCGGATTTTTCACACGCGAAAACCCTCATTGGAACAGACTGTAAAGAATTAGTTTTTGTATACATTGACGTGTCGCCGTCCACATTTGTATGGAACTCTTTCGCTTGTCCAAACTCGCGCTTGCCCATTTTTTATTATTCTCTGCCCCAAATAAACAAGCAGTAAGCAAATGAAGGGACTCGGGGAGAGGGGGGGGGGGGGGTCCTGCCTCCGGTCGGAAGCATCTAACGAGGGTTCGCGTCCACCTTCCTTCATGATTGGAGAATTGTTTGGCTAATGTTTTTGAATCAATTTTGCTAGAAAGTTTAACTTTTGTTGGGTTGTGACTTTTTTTCGTCATTAGTTCGACCACTCGTTAGTACTAGATTTAGAGTTTTTGCGTTTGTTATAAACGAACATTTCTGCTACTAATCAGTCTGTGGAATATTTCGTCATTCAGTCGACACGTATTGTAATCCTGGTATAGGATAGTTTCTCAATTCTTGAGATAGGTAATGAGCCATTTATTTCCTTTTTTTATTATGTTAATAGAAGTTTAAAGTACATTGTGAAAGTATCTAACTTTTTTTTGGATGATTGATTGAATGATTCTGAAATTTTCAGATAGTCTAGTTCTCCTGTCTAAGAGTTGCGAATGCGCGAATGTCTGATGATTGAAATCGCTTAATTGTAAAACCAGATATTTAAGCTTTACTTACCTGACTACTGGGGGAGGGGGGGATAAATATTATCAGAACCTTCTTTATTTTAATACCGTTAAAAAACGAAAACCTGAACGATTAAATGCAGTCATTAAGGAGCGCCCAGACGCGACTGTTTCGGAGGAAGTACCTACCAGAAACTTCCTGGACTCAGCTCCTTGTTAAAACTTGTGCTGTCATTCTGCTACGTAGACGCGGTACCTAACCTTTAACATTTGTAGTTTATTTTTAAGTAGAGGTTTAGGTTTTTAACCGACGTAATAAAAAGTCGGTCAAGTTAGATAAACTCGCAAAATCAGGTTTGTATTTATCTCAGTGGATAAGAACGTACCTTCCATACAAAAAGGTCGTAGTACGAATCCAAACATCCACCTGGATGTTTCAAATCCATGTGCGTATTTCTAAAAGCTAACATCCGCGGCACTCACTCGGCTTGCCCTACTGAAAATCAGCGTCATGATCTTTTTCAGGGTCATGACATAGGCAGAGTGAGGGCCATTTATGTTGGAAGTCCGGTGACTCATATATAATATGCATATAATGTATATTGTGACTGTGCTGCCAGGTTAATTGTACCCTTGTAATTTGGTTTTTTCTTTGGATGTTTTTTCAGTATTCTTTTTTTTATATTTGTGATAGGTGGCAGACGAGCTGACATATCACCTAATGGTAAGCATTCGCCGCCGCCCATGGACACCCGCGACACCAGTGGAGTCACAAGTGCGCTGACAACCTTTTAACCCCCCTTTCCCCCGAATTGGGCCTCCGGTACCCTCACTCACGCAGCGAAACACAGCACAGTGCTGCTTCACGCTGGTTTTCTGTGAGGCCGTGGTATCACTCCGGTCGAGCCGGCCCATTCATGCCGAAGCGTGGCTCTCCCACGGTAAAACTGCTTAGTTATGTAACTGTTGTTGTACTCGTACATAGTGTTGTGATGTCAAAAATAATAAACTTTTCTTTCTTTCTTTCCATTTCTAACGTTCGCAGCAGCGAGGGAAAACATCGTGACGAAACCTACACGTTTCGCGTGGTGGAAATATTAACCATGATTCAATTGGTCTGGTTCCCCTGTTAAAGGGTTGCGAAGGTCAGATGGTGGTCGCTTTATTATATGTATTTACTATTTACTTACTTACTTACTCCACTGCTCAGTCCTCCAAAACAAAAGACCAGTTATTGACCAGGAGCTTCGCGCAGATCAGTCTCAACGACGTCCTTCCAGCGATACCTAGATCGGCCAACTAGGCGTCGGCCATGTATATGTAGTATTTATTTACTAAACTGACCAAATACTGAAACCTGTATCCCGCGCTTCTAAGCAACAGCTTTAGGCACAAAAAGGAATTGCATCTCTGTGCATGCCTGGATTCGAACCTAATAAGACCACCTGCGTGGAAGATGCATTCATATCCAATAAGCTACCGTGGCCGTGTGGTCCCCGGCAGAGTAGAATAGGCCACCCTCACTCTTACCGAAGTGTCGTAAAAGGCGACTAAGGTAAAGCTGCTGGCATGATCATCAGCACCCAGAGAAGGAAAACTCTGCATTTATATCAAAACCCTCGCCAACCCGTCTGCCAAGCGTGGTGAGTATGGCAATTTCCCCTCATGTGATTGAGGGAGGCCCGTGCCCCAGCAGTGGGGACTTAAGTGGGCTGATGATGATGATGATGATGATGAAGCTACCAATGCTCCCATTGTATCCACTGTAGCTCAATAACCTATTTAATATCACAGTATTACAAGAGCTATCCTTAAAAGCTCTTGTTATACTGTGCTTATGAATGTGAAAGTATGTATGTTATTCTGTCTGTTTATCCGTCTTTAACGGCAAAACGGACCGTTGGATGACGTGATTTTTAAAGTGGAGGTAGTTGAAGCAATGAAGAGTAACACAGGCTACATTTTAACACGGGCGAAGCCGCCGGCAAAAACTAGTTTTGAATAAAGAACACCCTATTCTAAAATTAACAAATCCAAACGTATTTTGAACTCTGAAATTTGAATTGTCGCCCGCTAGCTGTCTGCAAACTTACGCCGCCAGGTGGCGCCCAGGTGCGCGACTCACGCAAGGGTGAGTTTTCACCCCGTATTATCATTTTATGTAAAACAAATACCTAGCTGAGCTTTTCGTGCTCGGTGTTATTTAAGAGAAGTATTGGATAAGATTTGTTTAATGGTATAAGGATTTTGAGTTTTGAGAAGAAAAACTAAGGGCTTTATTCATAAAAAATTGTGGGATGAGATAGAATGGATAGAAACATTTATTCACTGAAAATACGACACACCACGTTTTACAGATAAGAAAGGACGCAACAAGTATAATTATATAATATTTAAACAAATACAAACTAAAACAGCAAACAAAACATTACAAATAAGAAAGGAAACAAAAAAAAATAAAAGAGATTAAAAAAAGGAAATAATACGGCTTCTCAAGCCGGGCAATAAGTGTTTGCGTACAGGCGTGTGTGTGTAAGGTATGTCGCGATAGTCAGTGAACAGTAGCTCACTCAGCTTCGGCCATGGCTTTAGGTAGGAGTACCAATACCAATAGCGATAAGACCGCCGAAATTGTACACAATATTTCTGTAATGCCTAGTTCTTAAGTTGTGTATTTTGTGCAATAAAGTATATCAATCTACCTTCAGGCCATGGCGCTGGTGTTACCAATGTGATAAGGGGTTTAATGGTTGGCATCGTGATCCCCCGGCGGGTGTCCATCCATTACCGACCGTGATCCGTCTGCACCACTGCCACTTGTCACTTAAGAAGAAATTCTGCACTCAGTAGAAAACTACATTCTGCAGTAATGTGACCGGTGACAGAGGAGCAGACGGATCACCTGATGGTAAGCGATCGCCAATAGACCACCTGTGAAAACGCAAGCGCGCTGCCAACCTTTCAACTCCCCTTCTCCATGATCGAGCATGTACCTTCAACGGCAGCGAAACATAGCAGAGACGCTTCTTCACGCTGGTTTTCTGTGAGTAGCTCTCCTGAAAATTTTACTGTTTTGCACCAATTTCTTAGTGCTTTAGATTCATTGACAAATCCTCACTTCCACAAACTTATGGTGGTTCATCGAAATACTAATCAAGAGATAAGTCACCCGGGAAAAATAGGCAAAACGGATAGTAGAGTGTTATCGGGTCCCCTCATTTCTCAGCCAATCAGGTAAGTGGGTAGTATTTCACGGGATTTGCGGTGGGGATTCGATTCCCGTTTAAGGGAATTAGGAATACGGGGATATCAACTTTTAGGGATAGCTTTTTAGGTATTGATGGAATAGTATTTTTAAACCGTCTTCAAAAAACGAGAAGAATGTTTTTTTATGTTTATTCACTGAAAAATGAGACACTTAAAAGCATGAAAAAAAATCCGCAGCCTTTGGTAATAGCTTTTCTCAAGTATACTGTTATAAAATGTTATCTGAAGTGTACCTATAGTGTTAAAAATATTATTTTACACTTTTTAGTGCATGGTTTTATAAGGCATTTTTTTGTGATAGGTGGCAGACGAGCAGGCGGATCACCTGATGGTAAGCGATTGCCGCCGCCCATGAACACCCGCAATACCAATAGTTGATATTTTTTAAAGCAATCTTTTGCAATTTATTCTCAAGTAAATAACACACTTAAAACCCCGTCCCGCCTGAACACGAGATGAAATTTTCGAGTGTGTTATTTACTTAAGAATAACCCGCAATACCAGTTTTCTAGTCGCTTGGAAGTGATAGTAGCTCAGTGGCTAAGAACGTTCTTTGCATACGGTCGCGGTTCGAATCCGAGTATGCATCTCTAGATTTTTTAATGTGCGTATTTCTACAGTGAGGTAACACCTCGTGAGGAAACCTTTTCGGATAGTTTCTGGAACGTGTAACGATTCAGTTGGTTTGATTCCCCTGTTGGGGGTTGCAATGATCAGACGAGTAATTAACAGCTTTGTCTGGAAGACAAAGGTAAAATAGCTTCAAAGTAAATTGGTGTACTTAACAGAGCGGGGCGGTATTTCATATGGAATACTGCTCCCATCTCTGGGCTGGTGCACCTCAGCACCAACTTCTTTCGTTTGACCGCGTACAACGTAGGACTGCTCGAATTGGACTTTCTCTACTTCGTCATCACTGCGGCGGAATATAGCCTCCCTCAGCATTCTATACCGCATCTATCATGGAGAGTGCTTTGAGGAACTGTTTGCTCTACTCCCTGCAGCTGAATTCTTACATCTAACCACACGCAAGCGATTTTCATTCCATCCTCATCATCTCGATGGATGGCGGTCGAATACTGTGCGTTTTTCGCGGTAAGTTCCGCGTACCTCAGTTCTGTGGAACAGTTTACCTATGGAAGTATTTCCCGACGGCTACGACTTAGGGACTTCAAGAGAAGAGTGTACTCCTTTTTAAAAAGGCCGGGAACGCATTAGCGATCTCTCTGATTTCGCGGATGTTAATGGGCGGCGATGATTGCTTTCCATCAGGTGACTCCCTTGCTCGTTTGTCGCCTCTAGCATAAAAAAAAAATAATAACAGACCCCCCAAATCCTGAATCATGGTCTAAGCGTAACCTGGGCTACAAAGCCACAGCTTTTGAAGCTAAGATGAGGATAAGTATTTTTTTCTGGTGAAGGTCGCGGGAATCCATTGGATGCGGGCGGCGTAGGACCAATCAGTGTGGAGAACTTTGGGGGAAGCATATGTCCAGCATTGGGCGTCAAATGGCTGAAATGATGATGATGATTTTTTTTGTCCTGCCTCGATGATTCAGTGGCTAGTGTGATCTGCTGCGCTTGACCTTGGGACCCCAAATCTTCTTTTTTCAAAATAAAATCTACTTCAGCCCTACGTTTGTTGCTGTTAACTCTATATACCGCCGTGTGGTCCCCGGCAGAGTCGAATAGGCCACCCTCACTCTTACCGAGGTGTCGAAAAAGGCGACTAAGGTAAAGCTGCTGGCATGATCATCAGCACCCAGAGGAGGAAAACTCTGCATTTATATCAAAACCCTCGCCAACCCGTCTGCCAAGCGTGCTCCAGCAGTGTGCAGTGGGCTGATAATGATGATGAACTCTATATATAGTTCGCCATAGTGTAGCGTTTGTTTTAAAAGGCGGGCGAATCCGGGGCAGTGTACTAGTGTGCTGTGAACTGATACGGTCGGAGTCAAGTGTCGAATATCCTACCTAAGTGGTGCCATAGGGTTACGATAGGGTGGCCATGAGTTATGTATTTTTGTAGGACTTATCCGTTTATTATCATACATCTTTTTTTACTGTAAAACTATTGTTTGATAAGTTTTGGCACGTTAGGTAATAGAATATTATATTTATAGTAAATGATTATTTTTATTGAAATAATTTATTGCATAAAAATTAACTCAGCTTTTGATTAATATAAAAAAGCGGGGATGACAAAGAAAAAACCCAGTGTGATACCACGGCCTTACAGAAAACTGGCATGAAACAGCGCCTGCACTGTGTTTCGCCGAATGAGTGAAAGTACCTGCGGCCCAATCTAGGTGTAAAGGATGCAAGCTCGCGTGTGACTCCACTGGTATTGTGTATTTACAGGCAGCCGGCAATTGCTTACTAACAGGTGATCTGTCTTGTCGTCTGCCACCTATTTCATTAAAAATATTGCATCAAATTCAATTTTTTATGATGCCATCAATAATACTGAAAATGATAAAGAATCTTTTTTTTTATTTTATGCAAAAAATCCTAAAAACCATTGAAACCCTATCCACCCTGTCGACATTGAAGCGTCCATACACCGAAGAGCCCTCGGCCCCAGCTCTGCGTCCGTCTAATAAAATGATAGCTAACAACGTACGGCCGCTCTATGTAGAGAGCCCGCGTGGGATCGCTTCGGAATGTAGCAGCGCTTACATTGTGTTTCGCCGAGTGAGCGGGGGTACGTGAGGTCCAATCGGCTGCGCGCTTGTGACTCCACTGGTATTGTGAGTCTATTCTCCGCCTCCTTAGTCGTTTACTCTTGACAGAGTGTTTGTGGTTGACGACATTGCATTTTCATATACTGATGCGGGTCGCGATATGTGTTTCCACTTTTTGCTGTTTACAGTGTCTCGGGAATTTTGGACAATGGATGTGTGTCTATAGGCACACGAACAGGTGATCTGTCTACTCTCCTGCCAGCTATCACATAAAAAATGATTTCATCAAATTTAACTCAGATTTGTTGATGCCAGGAAACTGAGGACAATAAAGACTTTTTTTATAATTTTTTTGCAAAAAAAATCTAGAAACAACTGAAACCCTGTCCACCCTGTCGACATTGAAGCGTCCATACACCGAAGAGCCCTCGGCCCCAGCTCTACGTCCGTCTAATAAAATGATAGCTAACAACGTACGGCCGCTCTATGTAGAGAGCCCGCGTGGGAACGCTCCGGTGGAAAATGGATCAGCTGTCAACAAAACTGCTCTACTGCTTGGTCTAACTCTGATCATAGAGCTTAGAGAATGTCAAAAGATAAAGATAAAAAAGATAAAAAAAATCTTTATTCAATTTAGGTCCACACAGAACACTTATGAATGTCAAAATAGTACAATTTATCTACCGCTGGTTCGGAATGTCGATTTCTACTGAGAAGACACCAGCAAGAAACTCAGTAGTTACTCTTTGAAATATTGATGATGTTACAGAGTTTCAATTGAGAAGAGAGAAAAAAATACAATTATGAAAGTTAATCGACTACTATGAATAACAACTCAAAAGATTAATCAATTAACATGACAGATGTTCAGTAATTAATGATTAAAATATGTTTTTTTATGTGATGTGTGGCAGACTAGCAGACGGCTTACTTGATGGTAAGCCATTGCTGCCGCCCATGGACACCCGCGACACCAGTGATGTCACATGTGCGCTGCCAACTTTTATTGGGCCTCCGGTACCCTCACTCACGCAGCGAAACACAGCACAATGTTGCTTCACGCCGGTTTTCTGTGATACCGTGGTATCACTCCGGTCGAGCCGACCCATTCATGCCGAAGCTTGGATCTCCCACGGTCGAAGTAGCGGAACTTTGCTTTTATATGTTTTATCCAGACCAATATTATATGTTAATGTGAAAGTGTGTATGTCGGTTGTCTGTTTATCCGGCTTTTAGGGCAAAACGAATTGATATGACTGTTTTAGTGGTGATAATTGAAGGGATTTAGTGTAACTTAGGCTATTTTTTGTCTCTTACTAACACAAACGAATCATTGGGTAAAACCTAGCTATTAAAAAAAATCATTCTATTTATTTTAAGGCCGGCAACGCATCAGTGATCTGTCTGATCTCGCAGATGTTCATGGAAAGCGGTGATATCTTACCTGATGGTAACGTGTGACAAGTTTGCTCGTTTGTCGCCTCTAGCATAAAGAAATATGAGTTCCAGTGGTTTTATTTGTATTAAGCTGTCTTTAGTTAAAAAAACAGAAGCTCCTTAACCACTTTGTTGTTTTCCACGAAACCGTGGAGCAGTTGAATAAAAAAGGCTTGAGCGCGCTTGAATAATAGAGGGCGCCACGTCCGTCAGTCAGGGTCAGCCTCGAGCGAGTGAGTGCTGGTTATTTGATTACAGCTTAACAATACATACACCCTGTATAGAGTTCGCGCTACGAAAGTACTTATACATAAGTACCTATAAATAGTTTTAAGTCATTCAAATGTATGACGATTTGTAAGTGCTGTGTACAAGCCTATGCAAATAAAGAATTATTTGAATTGAATTGAATTGAATTGAAAAGAAGTCCAGCTGTAAAAAACGGAACTTGTAGTTCAGTTAGTTAGTTTTAAATACCTACCGTCTATCTATGAGAATAAAGCTCAAATTTGAATACTGATGGCGACTTTACTGAAAGCCTTGAACACCGACGCAAGGTAGCAAGCTTATCGGTCTTCTATCGGATACATTTTGGAGAGTGCGCCACGGAACTGTACAATGCCATTGGAGCATCTCCGTTCTTCCACTACTCCACCAGGCAGAACCTCAGTCGACACCGGTACATGGTAGAAATACCGAAAGTCCGCACAAAGAGGTTTGAATCCTGTTTCCTTATTCGTACTGCGAAACAGTGGAATCAGTTGCCTGAAGAGATGTTCCCTAATTATCTTCTAGGTAATCGTGCTACATCTTAGACCATATTATCACTTACGATCAGGTGAAATATGGTCAAACGCTTACCTATCTACATTAAAAATAAAAAAAAAAACTTTATTAGTGGCGCAGAAACTAGTAGAGATCCTCTGAGATCTTCTTAGCTGAAATGTTGCGCATTTACGCACACAAGAAAATTTAAATATGGAACATAATTGGTCGTTAAGTTTTCGGTTAGACTCAAACATTGGAGCACGCATCGTTTTTCGAAAGCACCGTCAGCATGTTTACAAAAAACCTCTTAGCCAGGTAATAACGCAGTGGGGTGGGTCATTCAGCTTAGATAATCTATATGACGGTAGTTTAGCTTCATAGAATCGGCCGCTAGCGGTTTAAATGTGTGCGTAGGTGATGGGTGCTGTGTACGTACGTGCTGCCACGCACACTACTGCACAATATACGGGTACACATGGCTGTGATCGTGATCGTTTACAGTTAGTTGTATGTATGTATGAGCGCTCCTTCGCTGTAAAGTGACAACCCTATATTTTTTATGCTAGAGGCGGACAAACGAGCAACCAGTCACCTCATCATCTCCATTTCATCCGATAGACGTCCACTGCTGGACATAGGCCTCCCCCAATGTTCTTCCCACATATCGGTCCTGCGACGCCCGCATCCAATGGATTCCCACAAACTTCACTAGATCCTCGGTTGACATTTTGGGGGGCTTGCCACGACTGCGACTTCTTGTACGTGGCCTCCACTGGAAGACCTTTCCGCCTCAACGGCCGTCTGTTCTCCTCGCTATTTGCCCTGCCCATTGCCACTTGAGACATGCGAACCTTTTGGCTATGTCTGCGTTCTCCTGCGGATCTCATCATCTCTGATCATCATCAGCCCATTTAAGTCCCCACTGCTGGGGCACGGGCCTCCCTCAGTCACGTGAGGAGTAATTGCCATACTCACCACGCTTGGCAGACGGGTTGGCGAGGGTTTTGATATAAATTCAGAGTTTTCCTTCTCTGGGTGCTGATGATCATGCCAGCAGCTTTACCTTAGTCGCCTTTTACGACACCTCGGTAAGAGTGAGGGTGGCCTATTCTACTCTGCCGGGGACCACACGGCTAAATCTCTGATACAATCACGCAAAGAGACTCCGAGCTCTGGGTGACTATGAGCCTCCTTAATCGGTACATTGTAAGCGGCCACGTTTCGGTTCCGTATGTCATCACTGGCAATACACACGCATTAAAGACTTTTGTCTTGAGACACTGCGGTGATGGGCCGAAATTATGACGCGTAGCTTCCCGAACGCTTCCCAGCCGTGTCGGATTCGTCGGTTAACCACTTTCTTGAAGTTGAATCTACCAAGCTGGACTTTTTGTCCGAGGTAGATGTACTCGTCCACAACTTGCAGTGTACAGCTTCCAACCTGTACACGAGTCACCTAATGGAAAGTAATCAACGCCGCCCATGAACATCCGCGAAATCAGAGAGATCGCTAATGTGTTGCCGACCTTTTTAAAAAGAGTACGCTCTTCTCTTGAAGGTCCCTAAGTGGTAGCTGTCGGGAAATACTCCTGCAGCCAAACTGTTCCAGAGAACTGAGGGCTATTTTTTGCATCTCAACGCAAGAGTAGGCGAAAAACTCGCCGAGCGGCTATATTTTATATTGCTTATATTTTTGTAATAAATTAATATGACATGACCCTTCAAAAAGTTACCTTCAAAAATGACAACCACTTATACCAATCCCGTAACAAAATCGATGCCACTCGATACAAATGGAGTCAATTACTAAATCTGACAGTTGCTTACACTCCATCGATTGGTGTCAAAACTATACCTCGTCACTCGTTCGGTTAGGGACGTATCACACTCGTAAAATAAACTTATTGATAAGTGATCTCAGATGGGTTCCGTTTGAAAAAAGGAGAGGTGACTCGAGTGCAATTTTACCTCGAGTAAATTTAAAATGTCAATCAAATTACATGCTTGTAATTTGATTATAATGAAAAGCTGCGATTTCACATAAAATAATATTAGAGCAAAGAGATGATATCAAGTTGCAAGCGGTCGAAATTTTAAAACGGACAAGTTTTTTTTACATAAACGAGCAGACGGCTCGCCTGATGGTAAATAGTTACCGGCGCCTATGGACATCTGCGAAACATGACAAGATACTAAAAAAATATCCAAAAACACCACACCACACCAATCATCACACAACACCCAAAAAAGTGTGGTGTGTTAAAAACTTGAGTGCCTTCGTCAAGGAAAATTAAAGCTTTATCCCCTTGATAATTTAATTCGAAACACGTTGTGGCAGACAAGCAGACAGAGCATCTGATGGTAAGCGATTGCTGTCACCCATGGACACCCGCGACACCAGTGGAGTCGCAAGTCGGATGCCACGTTTAAACAGAAACGTAACATGCAGACGGGCTTAACACGCTAAGAAAGATGAAAAATCAAAATGATGATCAAAATTACAATCAATAATTATTTTTACACAAAAAAGATTCTTTTATACGATCTCACTCAAATAACTCGAGTGAAAGTGCACTCAAGTCCCACCACTAGCCTGGGCGTACGAGCAGTCCCCGGGGCAACGCACGCCCACGTCTAATTTCAAATGCCCAACTTACGAAACATTTGTGAATAACTGATATTTTATTTAGATAAGAAAAATCCCCTACCATAAGTGTGTAACTGGTTTAAGAGTGAGTTGCTATCGAGTTTCTATATAAATAATAAATAAATAAATTGTTTATTCAGTAAGAAAAAGGGCAGATTACATAAAAACTTAATAAAATACTAGACCTGTTTATTATTTGCCTGAATTATGCAATATTAATGACACTATCACCGGCCACAATACTATCACTTTATTTTTTATGCTAGAGGCGACAAACGAGCAAGCGGGTCACCTGATGACAGTTTAAAAGTTCACTAAAAAAATGGATCTTTCCAAAGACTTTTTACGATCTTAAAATAAAATAGAATTTTTGACCCAGAACCTGTTCTGGGTCAAAAATTCTAGGTCTATTGTAACATTAAAGGCCAATAAGTACGTTTTCAATGACTTGACGAATGTGTTAATCTGACTGTTTAGACTTTTTTTAAATTTATAATTGTCTAAAATATTTTCATGCCATATTGTATTGGCCAAACATGAATGTGCTTTTATTACTGTGTAATTATTTGTGACCTTATATAACATGTTTTTAGCAAATAAATTAATTTGAAAAAAAATTGATGGAAAATAATCAAAGCTAATGTGTTGCCGGCCTTCTTAAGGTGACGGTTAGGGCACACTAGCGACGCCAATCGATTTTCATTTTCAGCTACTAAACCGTATCTATTTTGAACAATTTCGGGGTTACAATCTCTCGACCAACACCTATACTATCTATTTAATACTTATAGTTAACTGTTTGGTCTGCTTTTGCACTCGAATTTTTGATTACCGCCAAAAGTGGCCGCTTTTGACGTGAATCAATTTTCGCGTGCAAAAACGGACCCAACATTTGTGCATGGTTATTATAAATAGTATAAGTGTTTGCCTGAAATTGTTTAAAATAGGTCCGGTTTAGTAGCTAAAAATTAAAATCGATTGGCTTCGCTAGTGTGCCCTATCCGTCACCTTAAAAAATAAATACTTGTACCATTTATCATTATACTCTTTCCAACGAAAAAAACAGAATGTTTTCGGCCTCTCCAAGTAATCGGGCAACATTCCTAGTTAGGTATAAAGAATAATGACAATATAATATCCTCCAACTGATTACGGCTACGACAGCCAATCTCAACGATCAGCCACGTACGTAGGATATTTAAAGTGCTCAAGTGTGCAAACACAAGTGCACTCTCTATTCCCTTACCCTCATACCCCTTACCCTCACATCACGCACGTGATGTAGGCAGCCGGCTATCTACATCTTTTCGGTCTAGTCGGAAGGACTGTCGCAGGGCAGACGCGTTTTCGACCGTGGGAGGGCCACACTTTGGCCGGGACGACCGAAGTGATAGCACGGCCTCACAGAAAACCGGCATAAAGCAGCACTGTGATTCGACCGTGGGGGAGCCACGCTTCGATATGAATGGGCCGGCTCGATCGGAGTGATAACAGGGCCTCACAGAAAACCGGCGTGAAGGAGCACTGCTGTGTTTTGCTGCGTGAGTGAGGGTACCGGAGGCCCAATCTGGGGGAAAAGGGGGTTTAAAGTTTGGCAGCGCACTTGTGACTCCACTGGTGTCGCGGGTGTCTATGGCCGGCGGCAATCGCTTACCATCACATAAAAAAAGACGCTCGGTTTCACACTTTAAGTGTAATTTTCAAGGTCACTAGAGTAACACTCATCGAAATGTTCTCTGTCTCACTCCTAGGTATAAAGTGGTTCTAGTTTCCATAGTAGGGCCGAGTGCATCTTCATTGACGAAACTGCACGTGGGCGTACTCTGCCGTTGCTTCGTCTGTTTTAAATACTTGACCTGTTTGTTATCTTCGGCTGACGACTTGTGGACAAACCGAAATCAATGCAGCTGAGCATTGCGGAACCTTATAACTGTTATAGATCTTGAAGAATGGAATTAGAACTGTTATAGATCTAGAACTGTTATAGATCTTGAAGAATGGAATTAGAATTAGAATTTTGCGTACCCGACAGGGTCCATAACATTGTTCCATTACTATTGTAACATCTTATTTTACATTATGGTTTTGCAATAAATGATTGAGTATTGAGTATTGAGTATAGAAATAAATAGAATTGAAAGCAAAAATGTAACTAGCTGAAAAGTAGCAGTCAAACATTATTCTAAAAACTAAGTAACTCTGTACAGTAACTAGACAAATAGAGCTAGAATGAGCATTCTTCCATAAGGTTTTTTTTTAAATTACTTCGGTGGCAAAAGTGGTGGCTCGCCTAATGGTAAGCGATTACCACAGCCTATGGACGTTTGCAACTCCAGTGGACCTGCATACGCGCTGCCGACCCCTTAAAAACCTTAACACTGCTTTTTTAAAGAACCTCATGCTGTATTCCCCCGAGAAAACCTCTAATGACAGCTCATTCCACAGCCGGAGCGTTCGCGGGAGGAAATTCCTCTGGAACCGTACTGTGTGAGACCATTTGGGTTCCAATGTGTGAGGGTGGACGCTCTGACGACGGGGGGTGCGGTGGTAGAATGCGGCTGTTGGCATTAAGTGAAATAGTTCCTCGGAGCACAATCCATTGTATAAGCGGTAAAACACACATAGGGAGGCAAAATCTCTCCTAAAACTTAAGGGTTCAATACCGCACGTGAGTTTGGAATCGTTGACTATTCGCACAGCGCGTCTTTGAACCGAGTCAAAGGGATTCACGCTAGTATGCAGGTGCTCCTGCCCATAGGATGGCAACAGTACTGCCATATGGGGGTGAACTTCGAACGAAGCGAGGTTGTGAAACGAACGATAACCTTTTTAGTCTACGTGTCAGACATGAATGGCGGCTTTCGCGAAAGATCCGCAAGATGGCGTACTTACTATAGGCCTGAGGTCCAGCTACAAAGTCATTGGGTATTTTTAGACGTGATATGTAAAATTGTTAATTGACGAATAAATCAGTCAATGATGTTTAAGATGGACTTCGGTTCACAGGCACGCCACCTAGTGGATATTTCACACGCGATAGCCCCCATTAACTTTAGCAATGTCAAGTAATTAAGGAGACATGTTTCTTTCTTTAAATTGACGGGTGTTTTGAGCTGGTTCTTGGATTTCCATTTTGATGATCAAAACATGGATGCCACTGTGATAGCCCTGCCGACTAGTGTTCACCAAACACGCGAATATGTAAACCATCGCTTCACTCAATCATTCCCTCAGCTTTGACCCATGAGTATACATACCGCGAACTATTGACACAGCCAGTTGAGTCGGTCATCATCATCATCATCTAAGCGCTTCGGAACTCGGGGTCTGCTTTCCTACTTTAACTCCTCCACTTCGCACATTCTTGTGCATCACTAGTGGTCACTTTATTTGCTCGCATGTCATCCTTTACGACGTCAAGCCCCACGTTTTTAGGTCTACCCTGATGCAGGGCCGCCCGCATCCAATGGATTCTCGCGATCTTCACCAGATCGTCGGTCCACCTTGTGGGGGGCCTGCCACGGCTGCGACTTCCTGTGCGTGGCCTCCACTCCAGGACCTTTCTGCCCCAACGGCCGTCTGTTCTCCTCGCCGATCTGTGTGGAGAACATTGGGGGAGGCCTATGTCCAGCAGTGGACGGCTATTGGCTGAAATGATGCTGATGATGCAGGGACCCGTTGGTGTTGGCAATGTTCCGATGAGTAAATATACCTCTGTTATTATTCTGGCACAGCATTTTTTTGCGTACCTTATGTTTTGTTATTTTTTTAAGTTTCTAAAAATATATTTTTATCTTAAAATCATCCTTCGCTATCTCAATCGAATGTCTTGTCTCGCTACGATTCACTAATCATCATTTACAATTCCAAAAAAATAACAACTTATTTTTATTTACATTCAAAAAACATTGAAACCAGAAAAATGCCGCCTTAATGCCATTCAAATGTCAAACAATCGACATCCACCAAAAATGTATTTCATCGAAAAAGCAATTCTTAAAAGGATCGGCATAACGTCTCGCCATTTCCCTTTTGTTTGGGGAAAATATTTTTTCAGTTGAGAGTTTTCCCCCCTCTCCCCCCCATTTCACGAAGGGCCGTGTTTATTGAAGACACGATAAAAATAACGTTTCAAGGAAACGTCAGAACGTGTCAAAATGCCTGTTTGTCACGTTTCTACGTTTCTGGAAGTTTGAAACGTGGATGTCGTAGCATCTCGGATTTTGTCATATTTCCTTTTGAATATATGTTTTTTTATTGCAATAAATAGGCAGATGAGCATGCGGCCCATCAGATGGTAAATGATAACCGCTGCTCATTGACATCGACAATGCCGGGGCGCAATCATGCCGCTGCCTACTGTGAAACAAGAACTCTTTACACACCTCGTTTAAAAAAGGACATATTGTCCTAGCGATCAGGGAACACCGCGGCTGGAAGCTAATTACAGAGTTTTATTGCCTTGGTAGAGTAACGCCCTATTGGCCCTGTGATTTCAGTACCGGGCCGTGATCTCGGGGTCTTGGGTTCGATGCCCAGGTCGAGCAAAAAGTGTGTTTAGAATTTTTCCAACATAGCTCGGGATTGTTAGCATTAACCAAGCGTGGTGATTAAACCTAACCCCATCCTACTAGCCATGTTATAATTGCTATGATGGACGCTTTTGAGAGCACGGAAATATAGAGTACACTTGTGTTTGCGCACACACTTGATCACTATAAATGGTATCTTTCGTACGTAGCTGATCTTTAAGAATGAACGCCGTAGCCGAATTAATATAATATAATTCTCACAACATCTCATACGTTGACCTGATTCCATACTAAGTAGCTTAAGCACTTGTGTTACAGATATCAGACAACAGAGGAACACAAATATATATATATATATATATATATATATATATATATATATATATATTACACCCAGACACTGAACAAACACAAGTGTTCATCGCACGAATGTTTGTCCAGGGTGGGGATGGAACTCACGACCTTTGGCGTAAGAGGCAGGGTCACTACCAATTGCGCCATCCGGTCAGTCAAGTCAAAGAATTGGTTATAACCTGAAGCTGACGGCCCGTTAGTCTAATGGTTTATGTACCGGGCCATGATCTCGAGGTCCTGCGTTCGATTCCCGGGTTGAGCTAAGGTAGATTTCCAATTTTTCAAACATAGCTCGGGTTTGTGATCACCAATCTGCATTTGACAAGCGTGGTGATTAAGCCTAATCCCATCATAGTAGAGATGACTTGATTTCTATGATGGAGGCCTTTGCCCTGCTGTGGGAAAGTTGGTGGGCTGATACTTTACTTTGCTTTATCCTGAAGCTCAATTATTTATCGTAATATAGCGGCGCTTGTTTGTTAAAAAACAGTGATCCATCAAAATTGTTCACAGATCATTTTCTAGTAAAACCCGTTTGGAAACAACTAATCTAGCGATTGTGGATAATAGGTTTCAAAATATATGGTGCAAGTTAAAAGTTACTGATTATTTTAATTGAATGAATGAATGAATGAATAAATCTTTATTTGACACAATAAGTAAAAAGAACATACAGTTAATACAGGTAATAATATAACAAAACAATAACATAAATAGATACTAAATAAAATAATAAAAAAGTGTCAAATAGGTGACCGCTCAGCTTTTGCCGACACTGGCCGAGTATAGCCAGCGCCGACGCTGGTTTTCAGCGGCTAACCTAAAACATTGTTGCACCTCTGTTCCCCTCCGCCTCCATTATACAACCCGTAAGGGTGAAGCCAAATAGGGACAGAGAAAGAACAGAGGCGCAACTTGGGGACTCGATGGGACGGTTCTACATACTATTAGTACAAATAAACATATTCTACACAAACAGACATACACAGTAATTATTTACTTTATAATGAGGTGGCTATTAATTTTTATGTTTCTGGTGAGAAGTGGTTTTCTTCGACTAAGATTAGATATCTGGTATTGAGGTAATAAATTACCGCTAGATAATGGCAGTTTATTCGACTTTTTTTATTTGGTTGTTTTATGACCACTTTTGGATGTCATTTTCATATGATAAGTGGCAGGCGAGCAGACGGATCATCTCATAGTATGCTCCCGACGATATGACACCTGCAAGAACATTAGAGACACAAGAGCGCTGCCAACGTTTAGCCTCCCGTTCCCCCTGGGTTGGTACGGTATTAGACTTTTTTTATATGATAAGTGGCAGACAAGCAGACGGATCGCCTGATGGTAAGCGATTCCCACCGTCCAGAGACACCTGCGACACCAGTGGAGTCCAAAGATTGGGTAAGATTGGACCTGCTCCAGTACCCTCATTCACGTAGTGAAACGCAGTACAGAGCTGCTTCACGCCGGTTTTCCGTGTGATCGTGGTATCACTCTGGTTGAGCCGGCACATTCATGCCGAAGCGTGGCTCTCCCACGGTTATTACACAAAAAACAGTATATACGTGGCTTCACGCTGGTTTTTTGTGAGTCCGCCGTATCACTCTAATCTTGTCAAAACGCGAAAAAAAATTGTTGCTTTATGAAAATGTCTTTTTTTTATTGGATAATTTAACCTTTGCTAGCTCAGTCAGGGTTCTTAATGGGGCGAAATGCGTACACCAGTGAAAAAATCATGGATTCAAGGTTGCAAACTCAATTACTGTCTTATGAATTTTTTTTACATACATGAATATATTGACAATCTTGACAACATAACAATAACAATTTATTAACAGTTTAAACACAATGCTAAAACTAAACAAAGTCCTTATTGGCTATTTTACATAATCATACGTCAGATCTGTCACTTCCTGTACCGGGCGGGCAATCTGATTGGTCGAGGGCGATTCCTAGACTCTGTGTCATTATGACAGGAGTTGGCGGGATCACGATCGACTCGAGCGCTCGTCGGTCTTGCCACCCGCGCTATAATAATTATATACCAAATACTCTGGGTACGTGCCTGTGTTTTCTGGTAGTTACAGAGTTTTTTTTTATTGCTTATAGTAGGTAAACGAGCTCGCGACCCATCTGATGGTGAACGGTAACCGCCGCTCATAGACATCAACAATGCCGGAGCACAGTCATGGCGCTGCCTTTTTTTTAAGTGAAGAACTCTTTTCAAACCTCGTTTAAAAAACGTTTCTTTGCTTGCTTATACTAGTTATATTTCTCTGCGCATAAAAATTACTTTCCTTTATTTCTAACATACATTGACTTATCTGTTTTCTTGCTAACTTAACAATACCGCCATTTTTTAAATGTATATTTATTTAACTCTGCTCTTATGGTTTAAACCAAGCTACCCATAGCAAGTATCTAATTAGATCAAGTCACAAGCCCCGAGTAATTAATTGTCGTTACTTATGCCAATGTTGACAACTTTCCCAATCGGTCGATTACATACATTAATCTTGTACCTGTCATATTAGCCTGCGCCTGATTTGATGTGATGTGAGATAAGAAGCCACTTTGTATTTGTCAAGTTGAGTGAGATTTTACTGGTAAATCTTAGATTATTTTTTATTTTTTTTATGTCATAGGTGGCGTACGAGCTGACGGATCACCTAATGGTAAGCGATTGCCGCCGCTCATGGACACCTGCGACACCAGTGAAGTCACATGTGGGGCTCCGGTACCGAACTAACGCTGCGAAACACAGCACAGTGCTGCTTCACGCCGGTTTTCTGTGAGGCCGTGGTGTCACTCCGGTCGTAATTTGTCCGTCATGCCGAAGCGTGGCTCTCCCATGGTCAAATTAAAATAATAATAACATTTATAAAAATAATGATATCCTCCAACCGATTTCGGCTAAGGCGGCCAATCGAAACGAACAGCCACTTACGCAGGACATAGGTATCATAGTTCACAAGTGTGTGCGCAAACACAAGTGCACTCTCTATTCCCTTGCCCTCATATTCAGATGGGAAACCAGTGTGACACGACCGTACAGGGAACGGGCGTAGGACCAACGGCTTAACATGCTTTCCGAGGCATGGAACACGCGGTCTTGTACCCGCCAACTTCCAGACTCCGGGCTGACACTTAGAATTTCTTAACAGAAAAACTCAGGTGCAAATTTCGGCCCGACCCGGGGATTGAACCCGGGACCTCAAGCGCAACCGTCGCTTTAAAGTGCGAGCGACGTACTATCCACTGCGCCAACGAGGCAGCCTTTTAATTATTTATTTAACTTAGAAATACTAATTATACTTTTTTCATAAGTAGGCTCCTATAACCCGTTTAGCTTCCCGTGTAGATATCTTACGATAAAGGAGAGATCTAAAGGAGATAAGGTTACCCTTACGGCATACAGTGTTGTAGATACGTGGCATAAGGAAGAGGGGATGCCGCCTTGCGAAAGTGGTACGTCCCGAAGGAACAGGGATCTTGTAAACGCGTTGTTTGACTAAGCGGGTGCAATCAGGGAACTCAGAGTGGCTTTGTGAACGTGGATTGCAGCACGCAATACAAACAATTGTCGCAGTCTCAATACCCTGCACTCTTCGTACAGTAGGTCGGTTCTGAAGCGCATTTGTTTGCACGTCATAACCTTCAGGACGATTCGGCGGGTAGGGCTAAAAGAAGCCGCGTGGGCTGATGCAATTCAATGGTTTTATTCAAGTGTCTAGTGGTTTTTAGTGTGCAAGTTTGGTGTTTATTTGTGCAGTGAAGTGCCGCAAAGTGATCCTAATAATAAGAATCGTTGGATTGTATCGTTTTTAACACTGCTATTGTGTGTCGAGTGCGTTGTCTCGTGACAACTTGCTTGGACCTAATAGAGTCTTAAAACCCGCGATTGCTTTTAGAGTGATATCCGCTGAATCCGTAGGTCGATAAAACGCAAAACACCGGCGTTTTATAGAGTGACTGTGACTTTGACTGACTTCGACTGTTGACTACCTACTTGTTCTCAATAAGTTACTTGACATTGGCGAATTATCTTCGGTTTTCCCGCTCAATAATGCCTAAAATCTAAAACATGATAATGGCAGGAGTAATTCTCAGTTGAGCAGTTGATTGCCACAAATAAAATAAGAAGAAGAAGAACCTTCAGGGCCGTTCGTTGGGCTCGTTCCAGTTTCAGGATTGAGGACTTGGCGGCTCCGCCCCATGCCTTGTAAAGACTGACAAAGTGACTTAATTAGTAATTGTACGAAGATAATATTATACAAATACATCTCAAAAATTCTTAATACTTTCCTTTCGATTCCCAGTTGTGTTTTTTTAAAAAAACTCATAATCGCCACAATTAAAACAAATGTACTGGCGGCGATAGTTATGCCAATGCACAATGTGACTTGGTGTAGTCTTTATGTTTTTGTTAGCACCTTTCATTGTTTTATTTTAGATGGCGCGAAAACTCAACTAAAATAAATTCCAGAAAGTAAAATAAATTCTACGATTCCCCCGTACATTTCACAATTTTCAAACAAACCACAAATTACTTCCTCAGTCCCCAAATAAAAATTGAGAGTAACTCCAGTAATTTAGTGACGGAGATGTGAGGAAGGGACAATAGGGCTTTCGGGATTAGCATAACGACGGAGTAACCCGAGAGCTTTACAGTTATTAGCGACGTTCGTCTTCATTGGCTGGAGTGGATAAGGATCTGTGGAGACGCTTTGCTAAAGCGATTAGATTCGCCACCAAAGAAGTCAAGAGAGAAAAAGATCACAATTTCTCCATTCAATTTAGGTCCGTACAGAACCCTTATGAATGTAAAGCTGTGCAGACCGATACATTCATTCTATAATTAAATGTTTGATCTCACAATCAAAAAAAAAAAAAGTCAAAAGAGTTTTCATTTGCATAGGCTCGTACACAGCACTTACAAATCGTCAAATATTAATATCTTTTGAAAATGTGAATAAGTATATTAATTATTTACATATATATGCCGGTATATAAATAAACATAATGTGCCGTCTCAACTTGAAGCCATGTGGTCCCCGGCAGCGTAGAATAGGCCACCCTCGCTTACCGAGGTGTCGTAAAAGGCGACTAAGGTAAAGCTGCTGGCATGATCATCAGCACCCAGAGAAGGAAAACTCTGCATTTATATCAAAACCCTGGCTAACCCGTCTGCCAAGCGTGGTATGTATGGCAATTATCCCTCATGTGATTGAGGGAGGCTGATTATGATTTTATTTTGTTAGCTTGTCTGTCGTAATATAAAAAAGTAAGTTTTACCGTGGGTGACTCACGCTTCGGCATAAACCTTATAGAAATGAGTATGCGTGATTGTGAGTGTATTGGCTAATTGTCTCCAGTACATGTTTAAGATTGCCAGGAGTTAATTTTTATTCTCTAAAAGAGAATATCGGCGGGAGCTACCCACTAACACAAACACCCACACCGCACACCGAGGCAGTCTTCAAGAATACCTATTGTATAACTAACCGACTTCGAAACTCAATTTTTTTAAGGTGTATTTTTGTTTCACGCCAATTATTATACCCGATGACCCGTCGATAATTTGCCCACTACACTTTCACTCATTTGACATTCCCTTCAGTCTTCGCGGAGCAACCCTTCCCATTAATCACTTTATTACAGGCATCTGCAATTTAATCTCCGAATTATACTAAACCCCTTGAAGCATATCTGCTAGCTTATCTAGTATTCATGGGCCACTATCATAACGGTACAGTGGACGCGCCAGCAGTGATGCAAGTATTGACAGTGGGAGAGCCACGCTTCGGCATGAATGGGCCGGCTCGACCGGAGTGATACAAAAAGATAGGCTTCACAGAAAACCGGTGTAATGCAGCATTATGCTGTGTTTCGCAGCTTGAGTGAGGGTACCGGAGGGCCAGTCCGGGGTAGGTTTAGACCATGATTTAGGATTTGGGAAGACTACAAGACTCCCCTGATTGCAGAATTTGCTTTCTAAAAATAGTATGCCATCAAAAAAATATCTTGTAGAAAAGACCAAGTCTCAAGATCCATGTAGATGAGTGTCGGAGAGATGGAGATGATCCAGGAAACCGGCGTGAAGCAGCACTGTGCTATGTTTCGCTGCGTGAGTAAGGGTACCGCACTTGTGATTCCACTGGTGTCGCGGGTGTCCATGGGCGGAGGCAATCGCTTACCATCAGGTGATCCGTCTGCTCGTCTGCCACTTATCACATAATAAAAAAAAGTCCAGTCATATCATTCGATCATCGTCTAGATGCATGGAGGTCTAGTACGCTGCGTTCCTCACGGAACTTTTGATGGTATGCGGTTCTACCACGTTCTTAAGTTTTGTAGAACGGACTGCAACCAGTATTTCCCCTCGGCATTTGAGTGGCATTTGAACCCGACTGTCAAGCTTATGTCTGCAACGTATACTCTCTTATTTCGGCCATATAACGCGAAGACGGGATGATAGGCTGGAAAAACTGGTGATTGTTGGCAACACTGAAGGCAAAAGATCACATCAGCCGATCAGCAACACGATGGTCTGACCAAATAAAAGGAGCTACATCCCTACCAAAGTTCTACGTCGTGGTGAAGGCTACTTCCAATCGGAATTGATGGAGAAAGTTTAATAATAATAATTCTCACAACATCTCATACGTTGACCTGATTCCGTACTAAGTAGCTTAAGCACTTGTGTTACAGATATCAGACAACAGAGGAACACAAATATATACTTAAATACATATATTACACCCAGACACCGAACAAACACAAGTGTTCATCGCACGAATGTTTAGTTTTTTAGTTGATGAGTATCAGTGGCCACTATCCTCAGTATTGAGGGACCGACTAGAGAGAGACAACTTTGGCACCTTTAAGAAAGAGCGAGCGAGAGCGTAATCTCTTTTAAAACTCCGGCAATGCATCAGCGACGTCTCTGATATCGCAGATTTTCATGGGGGGTGGTATATACTTAATATTAGGTAACCTGCTTGCTCATTTATTACTTCTAGCATGAAATAATGTATTGGTCTTCATTAACATCATCATCAATAGCCTATTACAGTCCACTGTAGGACAGGGCGTTACCCTCTCCAAATATCAGCCTATTCGATCGATCTTTTGATACTCGCATCGAACACCTGTCAGCTATTAAATAAATAAATCAATATTTCACAGCATCATATGGACATTGATCTGACTCCGAGATAGGTAGCTAAATCACCTGTGTTACGGATCTATCTGCTATTTTGAGCAGATGTAAGCCAGATTTTGGGAATTTAGTCTGAAATCTTTATTTCATCTATCTATACTATTTATAAAGCGGTAATTTCTACAGACAGCGGCAATACTTATAGGTAATCCGAACACGTAACGCTTGCGCGGATGTAATCGACACCTAGTGCCATCTATTGGTATAAAGTGGAACTAATGTACTAAATAAGAATACATACATACTCGTACAAAGTCATAATGTAAAATTGTAAGTGATCATTTACTTAATTGAAAACAATTTAAATACAGGGTTTCTTGCTGGATTTTAGCGGTTATAACGGTACCATAATAATTTTCCCGTTTACTATTATTATCTAATTTCTAGGTCATTCACATTGCTTATCGTTATAAATATGTATTCCTTCTATTTATTTCAAATTTATTATATATATGTATTATGTATTTCATTAGTCGATTTAGAATAGATAAATTATTTTTACTTTTTTTTCTCTACGTTCACGTAATCTCCATTTCGCCGCATCATTATCCTTTCAATATGACCCAAAGGTTGACTGGTAGAAAATTCCTCTTGGCATTAAGTTCGCCTATTTCATAAACATTTTGTGCTATAAAGTTAAAAAAAAAATTGAACCGCATGTATTTTAGAGTAATTGATATGTAAAATAGAAAATCTTCTTATTTCCGGTCTTTATCTCTACAATGGACTTTACTGTGTGCTTCTTACAGTGTGGCCTCTGGCCTGTGGGCGGTCGTTGATTGGTAGTAGGTATAGTAACAGTGTAACCGGCTCAGCGGGTTTCGGTGTTTCTCAATGATCCTACTTTATGAATGAATGCCCAAGCGCATGCGATAAAACGCTTTGCGTTTGTTTGGCTCCAAGTGGTGACAGAATGGGCCGGCTGGATTGGAGTGTTACCACGGCATTACAGAAAACTGGCGTAGAGCAGTGTCTGCGCTGTGTTTTGACGATTGAGCCCAATTCAGACATGAAGCGGAGTTTTAAGGTTGGCAGCGCCCTTTTGAGTATCCGTGGGTCTTGGAAAATCGTTTATTTTCAGGTGATCCTACTGCTCGTCAGGGACATATCACATAAAAACTGAATATTGGGATATTTAGTCCAATTTAAGGCCTGAGGTTTAAACTTACCCCTCCCAGCGTGGTGATGTTTTTCCGTAGGAATGAGACGTTATCTGTTATCTATTACACATTGTTACACGACATTATTTGTTACATATAACCAGCGCCATGGCCTGAAGGTACTCCTACCTAAAGCCATTGCCGAAGCTGAGTGAGCTACTTTTCACTGACTATCGCGACATACCTTACACATACACACACACACCTGTACGCAACTACTTATTGCCCGGCTTGAGAAGCCGTATTATTACTTTTTTTTTCTCTTTTAATTTTTTTTTGGTCTCGTTTTATTTTTGTAATGTTGTAATGAGATCAGTCATAGTCAAAGTCGTTCAATAGAAGAATGGCGTTTTATCGTCCCAAAATTCGAAGAGTGAGACCACTTTTTACCCGACTACGGCAAAGCAAAAGGAGGGTTATGATTTTGACAGGCTATGTATGTATGTATGTATGTATGTATGTATGTTCATCTGTTTCCACGTAACTTCTTAACTACTTATCAGAATTCGACAAATGACATATCATTATAAGCGTCTTGATCGTCCGCTGGTTATAGGCTATATGAAGTTTCACAAAATCTAATGTGGCGCCCTCTAGCGGACAAAACATACAGAGTAAAAAAATAAAGTTATGATAAATATGCCGTGTTTGGTATCATTTGAAAGCGCTTGACTTGTACATTTTGAATATATATATATATTACTAGCACTTGGACACCATAAACAATATATGATGTACATAATCATGAAAACTAACAACGAAAATTGGTTTGGACTAGATATTGACAACGTGTGACTGCGGATTTCCAAACATGAAATTTTATCTCTACATAGTGAATATTGCATAAATTGACAACGAAGGCTTGTTTTATACTTTTTCAGCGACGTTTTTTGTCGTAGTTGGGTTTTAGTTTTTTTACTTTTATTTTTAATCAATTGGTTTGTGGTTTATTTTGCTAGATTTCGGTTGACATTGGCACAATTACCGTTAACAAATGAAGACAGAATATATTGTTTAAAAAAAAACCCTGTATTATGTCACGAATTATGCCTGCATTTAGCAGGGTACGAGAAGTTGATTGTTTTTTTTAATCATGCAAAATCTTGTACATTGTCATCAATTTAGACGTATTACAAATATAAAGACTCAAATATATGTATAACATTAACCAAACCAAATATGTAACATTATCAAAAATAATTAATAATGACATAATCATGATCACAAATCGCGAGACAGCCACGCTTCGGCATGAATGGGCCGGCTCGACCGGAGTGAGGCCTCACAGAAAACCGGCGTGAAGTAGCACTATGCTGCGTTTCGCTGCGTGAGTGCCAGTACCCTCACTCACGCAGGCCAAATTCTGGGGAAAGGGGGGTTTAAAGGTTGGCAGCGCTTTTGTGAATCTACTGGTGTCGCGAGTGTCCATGGGTGGTGGCAATCGCTTGCCATCAGGTGATCCGTCTGCTCTTCTGCCTCCTATTACATAAAAAAATCACCTATTAATTGACATGTACATTAATTATTTACATGAATGTTTGTCCAGGTTGGGGATTAAGATTAAACCCACTACCAAAAGCGGCACTACTGTGCCTTCAGACCAAATTGAAGATATATTTTTTAGTTACTAACCTAATAGCACACAGGTTGAAATTCTATTCAAATTTGCTTTTCAGCGATTAAAACCTCGCTAGAAGTATAATTCCACATTTTGCTATTATAATCTTCCCCAGAACAGTATGTATCTTAGTTTAAGTCTTGTAACACTATTACGGCGACCACTGTAACAGCATTACTGAAGCTGAAACTATAGCACTTTCGTGCGCTAATGACCTGCTCTGGGATTGCATTGTTTTGAGTTCTGTGCAACCCTAAATTGGTGTTGTTATCAACTTATATCAAATAAAAGAGAATAGTGCAGTAAAAGAACAAAAAAGTTTTGATTAAAAAATTGATAAGACCTAAAAACATTGGTATGGAAAAACGACAGACAGATCAATATAGTATAATAATAATCAATCAATCTCATATTCTAATGCAAATAGCCGCGTGGTCCCCGGCAGAGTAGAATAGGCCACACTCACTCTTACCGAGGTGTCGTAAAAGGCGACTAAGGTAAATCTGCTGGCATGATCATCAGCACCCAGAGAAGGAAAATATGCATCTATATCAAAACCTTCGCCAACCCGCCTGCCAAGCGTGGTGAGTATGGCTATTACCCCTCATGTGATTGAGGGAGGCCCGTGCCCCAATCTCATATTTTGTTTGTACTACTATAACTTGCATGGAGTACTGCTGTCACCTTTGGGATGTATCTGCAAAATACCAACTATTTGCATTAGAATCGATCGAAAACCGAGCTAGAAGGATTGTTGGCGACGCTGAACTTTTTGACCGCAGGTTGTTAAGCTTAAGGTAGCGTGTCTTTCGGTTTTTTATAGTATGCATTTAGGAGAGTTTGAGGAGGAATTACATGATCAAATTCCACCGCCCCCCTTTCATCATCGGGTCACAAGACGGAGAAGGGGTTACCACCCTTATGTCTTAGAAATATCGGCAATTCGTACCAAATGGTTCAAATGTACATTCATGTTGCGTACGGCTAAGGAATGGAACTCTCTGCCGGAAGATGTGTTCCCTGAACTATATGATCTGAACTTATTCTAGGAAACAGTGCATAGGCTGTTACTAGACAGACATGATCCATCCTCGGTCACATCATCACTTACCATCAGGTAAGATTGTAGCCAAATGTGTGGCTATTCTAATATTAAAAACAAATCTGCGAATTTCCTTATCGAATTTCAGTTCAACTTGTTTTACATTAAAGTGAGAATCGATTAAGTGGTATAACCAAACGTGTAGCTGTTCATAGTATCCATAAATAGATTGACATCCTTAACTGGTGTTTATCTTAATCTTAAACGGTGGTTGGGTAACCACTTCAAATCAAATCCACTTCTAGTCATTCCCCGACATTCTTCAAGTCATCGAGTGGTTGCCCCCCGTCATCACACAATAGAATAGTAAAAGTTTTTTCGGTCAAGTGCAAGCAAGCGTTAGTCGGTAGGCCTATTCGGCTGCGCGGGAGTGCGTAAGCGTGTGAAATGTCACGCGCTTGTCAACTGTCAAAACACGTTTATGCAAGCTGTGAACAAATATTTGGATCATTTTCTAAGTAGCATATTCACTGACCTGGAAGATATTTATCATCATACGACATATGTCGCTAAAACATAGTTTTTTTGTATGGATTTCATGTTACATCCGCCATGTCTTCAAAATATCACGAGCACGAGAATTGGGCTCCTGGAGAAACTTAGAAAATATCGTACAATAAGAAAAAATGTAACTATGGGAGAGCCATGACGCCCTGTTACTCTAGTGGTTTAAGTACCGGGCCGTGATCTCGGGGTTCTGGGTCCGATTTCTGGGTCGAGCAAAAAGTATGTTTCGTATTTTTCGAACATAGCTCGGGTTTGTGATCACCAATCCACATTTGGCAAGCGTGGTAATTAAGCCTAATCCCATCATAGTAGCCATGACTTGATTTCTATGATGGAGGCCTTTGCTCTGCAGTGGGACAGTTATAGGCTTATACTTTTATGGGAGAGCCATGCTTCGGCACGAATGAACCGCACCGCGTTTTTTCGCCGAGTGAGTACCGGAAGCCCAATTCGGGAAGGGAATTTGGTATCGCACGTGTGACTTCCACTGTTGTTGCGGGTGTCTATGGGCGATGGCTATCGCATGCCATCAGGTGATTCTTCTGCTCGTCTGCTACCTGTAGAATACAAAAATGATAACGTTAAAGCTCAGACAATCACATGGAGTTTAGGACCTTATAGCGATGAGACGAACCTACTTATTTTAGAATTTTTATTCATTTTTAATGGCTTGCCATTTTATGCCGATCAATGGTTTAAGTAAGTAAATATTAATTGACCACATAAAAGATTTGGCATTAGATAGGACATAACATAAACATAAGGAGATTGCATAGTAATATACAGGAAAAGATAAAAAAGTGAATACATAAACTAGTGACCAAGAAAGAAAACAAAGTGAAGTGGTCAACAAGGTCCAAGCTCAGCATGTGCTGCAGCGGTTTGCCGCCGCTGCCGCGCTGGTTTTCAGTTATCTATTTTGAGCAATGGTATCTCTGTGATTCAGAACGTGCCTTCCGGAAGACCGCGTTGGTATCCGAGCATGCACCTCTAGATTTTACAAATCTATGTGAGTATTTAAGAGATGGAATGCCCTCCCAGCTCATATGTTTCCTCCTTCTTACAATCCGGGGTCTTTTAGGCGGGGCGTGAAACGGCATCTCAGCAGGCCATCAGGGTGAGGATGGCAGACACAGTGGGTACTATGTTAGTTCTATTGTGCCTGTTAGCCTCATATTTGGATTTCACGGCCGCTTACCATCAGGCGGAGTGAGGTCATCCTGATTGGCCTTTCTATAAAAATCTACCATTACTTCGGCGATGAGAGAAAACATCGTGAGTAAACCTGCACGTTTCGGATAGTTTCTGAAACGTGTAACCATTATTCAGTTGGTTGGTTCCCCTGTTAAAGGGTTGCGAAGGTCAGACGGCAGTCGCTTCCATTACCAGGCTCCCTTAATCAAGAATCATGGTCCTAGCGTACCCAGGGCTACAGAGCGACAGCTTTGGACGCAACTGGGAATTACACGCTGACCATTTTATGCCGATCAACGAGACAGTTGACAGTCAATGTAAAATACCTAAACGTCTCTCAACTGTTAAATTGTTAGTAAATGCTTGAATTACCGCAAAATCTATAGCCTATTGGCTTACAACATCTCATTAGCTACTAAATCAATCGCGTATTTATCTTGACAGGTTGATTAGGTCATTATCTTCCTGGATTGGTGGTTGAATGCCAAGAATCCAATATGGTTGTTTCCTTTCAAAACACTACTAGTATTTGCGGTACAGACAGCCGCAATTGTATTGCTACAATCTATTTTTCCTCATATTGATTCAAATGTGTTTGGGATTAAGGCGAAAGTCGATTGATTGATTTTGAATACTTATGCTTGTGGTTATTCGTACAGTAATGCAACAGAAACTGCATCCAAGATGGTTTAGCTTTGAAGTTATAAATAATAATAAAAATATCCTCCAACCGATTACGGCTTCGGCGGCTAATCTCAACGATCAGGCTCGTACGCAGGATATATTATAGTGCTCAAGTGCCGGAGAGGGATTGAGCGCAGGACCAACGGCTTAAGGTGCTTTCCGAGGCACGGTGGTACAAGACCGCCAACTTCCAGACTGATCGGGCTGTCACTAAGAACTTCTTACAGAAAACTTAGGTATAAATTTTTGGCCCGAGCCGGAACTCTTCCGCAGCTCGCTAAGTTATGGGTATGACAATTTATCGGTAACATAAATATCGGCGGAAAAACTATCGGTAGAATAATTATTGGTTGCAAAAGTATCGGTATTGATTCAATCGACAGCAAAACTACCGACAGTAAAGATTCAGTTTTGAAACTATCGGTAACTAACAAAAGGATTAGACATTTTTTTATGTAATAGGTGGAGACGAGCAGACGGATCACCTGATGGTAAGCTATTGCCGCCGCCCATGGACACCCGCGACACCAGTGGAGTCACAAGTACGCTCCCAATCTTTCTACCCACCTTTCCCCCGGATTGGTCCTCTGGTACCCTCACTCAGACTACCTCGATGGCACAGTATTGAGTCGCAATTTAAAGCGACGGCTGCGGAATAGGTCCCGAGTTCGATCCCCAGATCGGGCCAAAAAATTGTAGCTAAGTTTTCGGTAAGAAATTCTTAGTGTCGGGCCGGAGTCTGGAAATGGTCCTACGCCCAATCCCTCTACAGCCGTGTCACGCTGGTGTCCCACCGGAATAAGAGCGTAAGGGTATAGAGAGTGCACTTGTATTAGCGCACACACTTGAGCACTATAATATATCATGCGTACGTGGCTGATCGTTGATATTGGCCGCCGAAGCCGTATATGGTTGGAGGATATTATTATCCTTACTTAGATAGCCAAACATAGCACAGTGCTGCTCCAATCCGGTTTTCTGTGAGGCCGTGGTATCACTTCGGTCGAGCCAGTCCATACTCATTATAACCTATTCATCGAAGCTTGTTGTATTTCTTTGCATCCCTTGCCTTCCAAACAAGGATTCAAAAGCGATCGATCGATATGGCCTACGCGTTGTGATAAGGCCTATAGGCGCCCGTGCACAATCATTGATCTAGCTTAACTCCGGCGTAGTATGTCGCTGGGGGCCTATGTTTACACAGTATTATGGTATGGCTGTGCAGACCGATACATTCACCTTGTAAAGTGTGGGTATTGTTAGGGAGAGCTAGAATTAAATATTTGATTGTGAGATGTCAAAGTCAACGTCAAAAGATTCTTTATTTGCGTAAGCTTGTACACAGCACTTACAAATCGTCATACGTTAACATTTTTTGAAACATTATACAGTAACTATTTTATTGAACATAAACACAAGAAAATTAAGACAATAACTAAGAAATAAAATTAAACTAAAAGTAAATAAAAAGGAAAGTTAAAACAAAGTAGGTCCCCGTGGCAGTGTCCCCAAAATGCTGGCAGCATTACCCCGCTGGATCGCGATGGAAATTCGCTGGGCGAGGTAGGTGCCAGCTCTTTTGAAACTGTTTATTATACTTAATAATAATTTACATGTAGAATTTTTATTTCATGTGATAGGTGTGTAAGGCCTTGGTATCACTCCGGTCAAGACGGCCGAAGCGTTTTGAAAAATAGATAGATAGATACTCTTTATTGCACAACATACAAAATTTAAAAGCTAGGTATGCAGGTAGGGATGAGAGACGGGAAGAGTATAATGGACCTCGAGGACAGTTTCTACTTTTATACGCAAGATAGCGCGTGAAATTTCTTTGAATGCGTTCTATTCTTTGAGAATGAACCTCATAATAAGGATTCCATATATTAGAGGCATATTCGAGTTTTCTGCGAACCAGTGCGTTATAAATTTCCAAATTGTAAGCATAGGTACTACGTGTTTACATTTTTAGCTCGCCACTCTAAACCGGCTTCTGTGCATCGTAACTTTTGCTAGTGTTTTTAAAATGTGTCCTAATGACATTCATTTTAGAGTGCGTATTACTCGAGCGAGATTCTTACCTAGCCGTAACTCAGTCTCGACTAGCACGGTAGGTAAAGATAAGCATTAGTTGATATTTTTATAGCAATCTTTTGCAATTTATTCTTAAGTAAATAACACACTTAAAAATTTCAGGCGAGACTCGAACCCACACCTCACAATCCGTGTGGATGTTCTACCAATTAGACCACTGAACGCGTTACTGAGCCGGCGAAATTTGTATGTGCTTGATTCGACATGAACTGATATCTCATCAATATTGTAGGTTTATTTACAATATACAGTGGAAATATTTTACAAATATTTGACCACCAGATAAAATGAGGCTGCTAATCAATAGTTGATATTTTTATAGCAAACTTTTGCAATTTATTCTTAAGTAATTAACACACTTAAAATTTCATGTCATGTTCAGGCGGGACTCGAACCCACACCTCACAATCCGTGTGGATGTTCTACCAATTAGACCACTGAACGCGTTACTGAGCCGGCAAAATTTGTAAGTTCTTGATTCGACATGAACTGATATCTCATCAATATTGTAGGTATATTTACAATATACAGTGGAAATATTTTACAAATATTTGACCACCAGTTAAGATGAGACTGCTAAATCAATAGTTGATATTTTTTATAGCAATCTTTTGCAATTTATTCTTAAGTAAATAACACACCTATAATTTCATCTCATATTCAGGCGGGACTCGAACCCACACCTTCAAAAAGAAAAGCTCTAAAGATAAGTGTTACTTGTATACCGCCAACTTAAAGTATTTCGTTCTTTCTTTGATGCTACTGGTCGAATTATGTTACTGGATCAGCATAGTATCAAACGTGTTTAGTACAGTGTCTAAAGTAATAAAAATATTGAAACATTTTTACGCACACATAACGTCACTTAAAGTTACCCTTTTTGGACTTTGTAGCATCCTTATGACTGAGACCCAAGTGCTATTTTTGCACTGCTGGGGGTAACTCAACTTGAAGCCATCTTTACATTAATCCTCATTAATTTATAACAATTGTTTATTTTTTTTGTTTCAGGTAATTTTAGACCACCAATGACGCAGAACTATCTCTTAACTTCGATGTTTAAAAATCTTGCTACTAGGTAAGTAGCTTAGTTTTTACACAGGTGTTTCCTTAAATATTTGATTTGATTTGATTGTTGTTAATTTCATTAAAAGCACTGTCAAATATCGAGTTACATGAATCATTCGATTACAATACCACCAGTGGCTTATACATTTTTGATCCCTTAAAGGTTGGCACTTGAGAATAAAGATCAGAGTTCTTAGTTCGCACTATCTATTTGACGACCTCTTTGGAATAGTGGTAGTGAACGCTGCCTCTGGTGCAAGGGTTGCGGGTTCGATCCCCGCACAGTACTAACATTTGTGTGCATGAACATATCTGTTTGTATTGGTCTGGGCGTTATCTATGTATTATAAGTATGTATTTACAAAAGAAAAGTATTATATGTATATATTTGTAATCCCACTGTTGATTCTGATATCCGTAACACAGGTACTTGAGCTACCTATCTCGGAGTCAGATCAATGTATGTGATGTTGTGAAATATTTATCTATCGCAGCAATTCGTATCTGCGGCGAGTAATCGCGGCTTTCAATAAAACTTCCATTGACATCCACTGGTGCTGTACCAGCACCACCTCACTCAAACGGTGTCATTCATCATCATCATCATCATAATTTCAGCCAATAGACGTCCACTGCTGGACATAGGCCTCCCCCAAAGTTCTCCACACAGATCGGTCTTGTGCCGCCAGCATCCAATGGTTTCCCGCGATCTTTACCAGATCGTCGGTCCACCTTGTGGTGGGCCTGCCACGGTGTCATGCCTATGACTTTTTCTATCCCACATAACTTCACACTGGCACACTCATCTTAATGTTGAGTAAAATACTCTCTCTCCCTATTTCTACGTTGCATGCTTATTTTGTTCTTAATAGGACTATATATTGTTTCCTTTTATATGTATATTTAGCTGTTAGTTTTCCAAATAAATAAATAAATAGAGCTGAGGTAAAAAACTGACCAAGAGCGAGTCGGACTCGCCCATGAAGGGTTCCGTAGCAGCAAGTAAGATATATGCAAGGTAAATTGCGGTTTACGGTTTATAACGAATAAAAAAAATCTAATATATAAAATTCTCGTGTCACAGTTTTCGTTGCCATACTCCTCCGAAACGGCTTGACCGATTTTGATGAAATTTTTTGTGCTTATCCGGTATCTATGAGAATCGGGGGGGGGGGGGCCAACATCTATTTTCATCCCCCTAAATGTTAGGGGTAGTCCACCCTAAATTTTTATTTTTATTTTTTAGACAAAATTTTTAATTTCTCTTTTTTATGATACAACATACAAAAATACATACAATCCTCAATTTTCACCCTTCTACGATCAACCCTTTTATTTATATGGCAAAACAACGTTTGCCGGGTCAGCTAGTAGGACTATATATTGTTTCCTTTTATATGTATATTTAGCTGTTAGTTTTCCAAATAAATAAATAAATAGAGCTGAGGTAAAAAACTGACCAAGAGCGAGTCGGACTCGCCCATGAAGGGTTCCGTAGCAGCAAGTAAGATATATGCAAGGTAAATTGCGGTTTACGGTTTATAACGAATAAAAAAAATCTACTTGCTAGGTCTAGTTAAAACAATTTTGTTCTTAGTTTTCATGGTAATGTATATCATATATGTATATTTGCTGGACTGGTAGTTAAATGCTAACAACATTAAGAATTCATCATCATCAGCCCATTTAAGTCCCCACTGCTGCACGGGCCTCCCTCAATCACATGAGGGGTAATTGCCATACTCACCACGCTTGGCAGACGGATTGGCGAGGGTTTTGATATAAATGCAGAGTTCTCCTTCTCTGGGTGCTGATGATCATGCCAGCAGCTTTACCTTAGTCGCCTTTTACGACACCTCGGTAAGAGTGAGGGTGGTCTATTCTACTCTGCCGGGGACCACACGCCTGGGCATTAAGAATTATTATCACACAAATTTAGAAACTATCCGTGCATATAGACGTGCAGGTTTGCTCGCGGCTTTTTCTTTCCCCATCGATCAAATGGTAGAAATCCGCACTTCAATTTGGAAAATCTATATTATATGAATCGAGAGCAATGGTAACTCAGTGGATAAAGACGCCACTTCCAATCTGGGGGTCGTGGTTCGAAGCCGAGCGTGCACCTCTGGATATCTCTAATCTATATGCATATTCTACCATTAGTTCGGCGGTGAGGGAAAACATCGTAAGGAACCTGCACGTATCGGTTAGTTCTTGAAACGTGTAATCATGATTCAGTTGGTCTGGAGCCCAATTCTCGTGGTCGTGACATTTTGAAAACATGGCGGATATTATGTCGTATGAAAATGAATGTCACGAGCCTGAGAATTGGGCTCCTGGTTGACGAAAGGGTTGCGAAGGTCAGATGGTAGTCGTTTTATTACCAGACTTCCCAAATCATTGTTCAAGCGTACCCTGGGCCTCCAAAGTGAGAGCTTTGGACGCAACCGGGAATTACATGCTAAGATGAGGAATTTGGACAGTCTAGAGGTGCAGCATTCTTGGACCTGAATCTTCAGTTCGGAATTCGCACGTTTTTTCCATTGATCTACCTCCACTATTTCGATCGATTACGTTACACAATATTCGAATATTGTTTAACGTACATGGCTTGTATCATACTTGTAATTAATCTTTTGCAAGTCACAAGTTAGATTAAAACAATTCTTCATTAGCCCAAGGAAACCGTGAGTTCACAGAGGCCTACCGCTGAGGCCAGTCAGAATCCGTGACCTTTCTGTCAAGGCCGACTTCATGGTTTGACATAATGTGCGCTTGTCTCTACGCGTTTGGCGTTCCCTAATGCTCAACCAAAAACCATAATAAGAAAGAAAGAAAGAAAACATTTTTTATTATAGACATCACAACAGGATATACAGCAGATGTAAACAAAACACAATTTGGCACAAACAGATAACAATAAAAAATACAAATAAATAAAAACAAAAGGAAAAAAACAAAAATATATCTTTTGAGTTGTTATTCATAGTAGTCTATTAACTTTCATAATTGTATTTTTTTTCTCTTCTCAATGGAAACTCTGTAACATCATCAATATTTGAAAAGAGTAACTACTGAGTTTCTTGCTGGTGTCTTCTCAGTAGAAATCGACATTCCGAACCAGCGGTAGACATTATGTACCTATTTTGACATTCGTAAGTGTGTGGACCTAAATTGAATAAAGATTTTTTTTTATCTTTATCACTCAAAAACGCGCGCTTTAAACAGAGCAATGACGTTATTTCCAAAAGGCACATCCTTTGGAAATAACGTCATTGCAACTTGGGCTCTTCTCTTGCTTACCATCAGTCTGAGGAGAGCCAATATACTGTGCCTCGATAAAAAAGAAGTCACAGAATGTAAAAGAGATCCAATCTCTATACGGGTGCGGTTGAGAAAGAACGTGACCCAACATGTCACATCAATATAGGTCGGTTCACGAAAGATGACCATAAATGGCCAGCGTTTATGCATGTGTGGTCCCCGGCAGAGTAGAATAGGCCACCCTCACTCTTACCGAGGTGTCGTAAAAGGCGACTAAGGTAAATCTGCTGGCATGATCATCAGCACCCAGAGAAGGAAAACTCTGCATTTATATCTAAACCCTCGCCAACCCGTCTGCCAAGCGTGGTGAGTATGGCAATTACCCCTCATATGATTGAGGGAGGCCCGTGCCCCAGCAGTGGGGACTTAAATGGGCTGATGATGATGATGTGATGATGTTAATGCTTGTAATCTCATGAAGTAAAGACTTAAGACAAAAAATAAATAATGTGCGCATGTCTCTACGCGTTTAGTGATCCGTAATGCTGAACCAAAAAAAAATATACGAAAAGAACCGCCTTTAAAAACTATCAAATAAAAAGTGTAAAATAATATTTTTAACACTTCATACAGTCGGCGCCTAATACTGTCTTGTAATACAACATTCAATTATTTAGCAGGGATAAGGCGCCGACTTCAGTAACACCTCGAGTGTACTGTTATAAAATGTTATTTAAAGTGTATGAAGTGTTAAAAATATTATTTTACACTTTTTAGTTCGTAGGTTTTGAAGGCGGTTTTTTTTCGTAGACTTTTTTTTTAGAACACGCGAAGAAATTTTAAGTACGTTATTTAAATGATGATAAGTTATCATTATGAGACATCAAATATTTTCGTGTCTTAAAGTATGCAGAATCGCGTTTTTATAACGCTCTCACGCTTAACTGGCTTTTGTTTGCTTCAACTTTTTGCTCCGATGACTTGAGATGTAAGTACTTGATAGCCGCAATCGACTATAAGATTTAGTCTTTTTCAAGTTTTAACTACTTAAATAACTAAATCGTACTTGAACATAAAGCCGCGCCACGAAAGATATCCCGCGAAAAAACACGGATATAAAAATTTGAGATTCCTTGTGTCGTTAAGCACACAGCTTAAATTTGAATGTCAATGGCGACTCAAGCGTCCCAAAATGTGTACCTGAGTTTTTCTGTTAAGAAATGCTTAGTGTCAGCCCGGAGTCTGGATGTTGGCGGTCTTGCACCCCTGTGCCTCGGAAAGTAGATACGTTAAGCCATTGGTCCTGCGCCCGATCCCTCTCCGGTCGTCTCACATTGGTGTCCCATCTTAGATTAAATCATTTGATTTAATCTTAGTGTCCCATCGGAATATGAGGACAAGGATATAGACAGTGCACTTATGTTTGCGCACACACTTGAGCACTATAATTTATTCTGCGTAAGTGGCTGATCGTTAAGTTTAGCCGCCTTAGCCAAAATCGATTGGAGGATATTATTATACTCCATAGAATGTCAACCAAACAGATTCTAAGGCCCTTCCACACACTCTGTATCTCTTTTTTTGGATGCGACAGGTATATTTTTGTTCGGTACGGTTTCGTTGAAGGCCTTCTAGCCCAGAGCTGTACGCATCCGAGTCACATCAACCAACTTCTTGTATGTGATAGGTATTTTTCTATAAAATGGTAGACGAACCAACCTGGCTTCTTCAAACTTTTACTGTCTCATATCGTCTATTGAACTTATGACATCACTTCATAGGAGGTGAACCTTTAACTAACTGGTAATTGTTAATAATCAGGTGATCTGTTTGGTCGTCTGCCACCTATCACATAAAAAACTTGTATGTCACTTTAATGATCTGAAATCTTTTTCTATAGAAAATATTATCGCCAAAAAAGCAATTTAAGAAAGTTTCTTACTAACAATAAAAAAGATGCATTTTAGATAGTCCATCCAACAGTTTTTATTATGAAATTATAACCCTTAAAACTTAAATTGGTTTGTAAACCGCACGATAATTATCTCTAACAGCATTTTCATGTTGTTAATTAGCGAACAAAGTGGAACATATTATTAAACAACAACCCTTATAATGTTCTCTTATCTTTGATGAAATTATTCATTTTAACATGCATGTGTCGGAAAAAAGTAATTTATAACCGTTTGTAAATAAGGAGAGATAGACTCAGTATTTTAGTAACGTGTTTTACTTTTATTATAAGTCTTACAGCCGCACTCAGAGACGTCATTTAAGCTAATGTTCATTAAATTTAGTATCGGTAGTCTTTATGCGTATCAAAATAAGTGTCAATATTTTTTCTTAAGTAGCCAACTAAGTTAATCAACGACTCTGAGTGAGTGGCAGTTAGTTAAAAAAAGAACGCACAGCTTAAGTGTTTTTTTTATGAAACAAATGAACTACATATTTTACTTTAATTTTTTTATCTTTAATCGTTCTATTTTCAAATTTTACTTTTAAGAGCTGATTTTTCCATCGTCTGATAAAATTTAACAGATGGATAAAGTATTACCCGGCAAAATTAAATGATAGTAGTCTTATTGTTACTTACTTGCTATGAATGTGCACTATTACCTTAAATGGTATTCATTTTATCGATTTGTTATTGAATAAAGATTTTTTTATCTTTTATCTTATTTTATATTTATCTTTTGTTCTATTTTAAAATTTTACTTATAAAGTAATAGTTTCAAAAGTGTTCCATTGTAAAATTCAAAGCATCTCACGAATGTTTTACTAAAGTACATTCAGCGTCATAAAAACGTGAGCATATTGATGAACCAATGTGAAATGGTGAAAGCAGACCTGCCCAATACACTGGGACAGGTATGCCCCGAAACACCTACATCTCAATAAGTGTCACAGTGAAGTTGTGCACCTTACTAGCTGGGCACGTAGGAAGCAGTAAACAAAGTGAGCGCGCCGCGTGTCGATGGAATGTGGCATCAATTGCAACACGGGATCGTGGGCGATGGGCTATTGGGTCCAAAGTTTGGGATCAGAATGTTTGAATAATTAATTGCGATGTACTACAGATGGCGCCGTCTTAGAGAATAGATGCTATCTTCCGGGTTAAGTCCCCTTTCCTGCTTTGTATTTGAGACAAAGGAAATATTTATTAAGATTTAGCAAGTGTTATTAATACATTTTGGATTGTTATCAAAGAGCCATTAAAATACTTGAGATATAAATAACTCTAAAAATTCTTAATACACATCAGTATTCCAAATTTAAAAACAGCCTTTTGACTATTTAATGTACCTACGCTTTTCTGAATTAAAAATTATAAAAATCATCCTAAGCCAATTAAATTACTTTACTCTTCGTTATTCATAAAATGGCTGGTTATTTTCATCACAAGAAATAAATTATGACTATGAGTAGTACGCGGGTGGTCAGGGGGATATACTTATCTGACAAATATAGGTTTAAAACAGTGCTGTATAAATACGTAAATGGACATTTGTTTGTTTTGTTTTGGCAGTTGAATTCAAGAAATATAGGATTTGAAGATAAAATTATTGTTTCTCTAGTTTACGACTTGTTGATTTACGACTCTAGCTACGAGTACAAAAACTGCTATAAGCACCAAAGAATGCGATATGCGATACTATACTTCGTTCACGTCCACAAGTGCGTTGGGTTCTATTGAAGTTCCATAGATAAACTCAACATGTTACTATTGAACACACGTGGGTTCCGGTAAACAAAGCTAGCAAGCTTAGTGGTGACCGGCCAACGTGGGCGGTAGACTGTAACCGCAAAGTTAGGCCACAGAGATCAATTCTTATTTGAAACCATAAAAGTAATATTTGCTAATAAATAAAATATCTTAATGTTATTAAAGATATTTTTAAGATTAAACAGGCATAATAATTATTATCTTATCGTTTCTATGTGTGATTGAGACAAAGCATCAGCCTAAAAAAACAATAAAAAATGGGGTTTTATATCGTTCATAAAATTTTTCTATTAACTTGTAAAAATGCATGACTATTTTTTACTTGCACGTACATCATGACGTCATCTTTTTTCACATGTTCTTTCACGAAAATGTAAAAACAAGTAAACTTACACTACATATTTTATATTCAAGTAAAAAAGTTATAAAAAAATTAACTCAAATTACATTACATACCGGTACCAATAATGATTATTCCAGTCAGTCTATAGTCATAATCACTTAATCACTCTTGCTGGATGATTATGATTACTATGTTATTAGAAAAACCTTGTTTTCGGCTTCTGTACTATGTTTATGTAAATATCATGCTAATTCTATTATGATACTACGAGCAACACATTTATCATTGTTAGAACAGCTGTTTCACTTAATTGTAGTATAAATTGTAGAATTTTTTTAACAGTGGGAGAGCCACGTTTCGGCAAGAATAGGCCGGCTCGACCGGAGTAAAACCACGTACTCACAGAAAACCGGCGTGAAACAGTGCATGCGCTGTGTTTCGCTGCGTGAGTGAAGGTGCCGGAGGCCCAATCCAGGGAAAGGGGGGTTAAAAGGTAAGCAGCGATGCAGCAGCGTCACTTGTGACTCCACTAGTGTTGCAGGTGTCCATGGGCGGCGGTAATCGCTTACCATCAGGTGATCCGTCGTCTCGTCTGCCACCTATATCATAAAAAAAAGAATTTGGGTAAAATCAACATTTTTTTGTATACTTTAGCAATAAAGTATTGGGTTCTGTAGTTTTAATTTCCTTTTTCCACACACACACACATGTTTAATTGATTAAACTTAAGCAATATTATTTACGTAAACAAATTGTATACTTTATACCACCACTCAAACATAAACGGAAGCCGTTCTTAAGTGTAGCTATTTCAACTCATCACAAACGAAAATAATATTTTATTATTTATAAACTAAAGTGACCGCATCGTAACAGTATACGATAAAATCTCTCATCACGCATCTGTTTACGCCCTAAATGGAAACTGGTCCTTCAAATCCTTCTCAAGCCGTCCATTAAGTGACACTGACAACCGCTCTGTACACAAAATCAACTTACTCTATGCCCCGTTAACATTACGCAACGCTAGAGCGGGACGCACGGACAGACAGGCCGTTACTCAGTCAATTCAATGTAGTTGCCGGCGACACCGCGTGCGTACACTACCTGTTCGAAAGGAAAAAATACGAAAAGTTTTCCGAAAAAACTTTCAAAAACAGTTACAAAGTTAGCGGGCGTGATTGTACTTTTTGACAGCTGTCCGAAAAACGCGCGAAGCCGCCATTAGTGTTTTGTTTTTTTTTTTTGTGTGTGGTTTATAGTGCGAGTGTTTACAAAGTGCCAGTGTTGTGAATGAGAAAGGTTTTTATTGAAAAAAGGTTTTTATACGTCATTCATAGAAAAAAGTTGTGTCAATGGATTTGCGTTTACGCGCGTATGCGCATGTCACTGAGCAGCTGCGTTCTTTTGTTAGGTGAGTTATTTTTTTCAGCGGTGACTTAACGATGAATCAGCTGATCCAAGGCTGTTTATGGTTAATGGTGCGCAAGAAGTTACGACCTTTTGTGTGGTAAATTGATTGTAAAATGGTAATGTGTTAATTTAAAAGCTAATTTCAATAAGGTTTTTTGTCAATTTATGTAGTAATTATTCTTAAATAGACATTTTTTATGTTGAGATTGTAGGAATTTTAAAATTAAATGAACAAAAACACGCACGAGTAGCAACAGGTACATCAACTTATTATCATTGTTCAATGAATAAACCGGTGTTATGTATCATCTTTTAATTTATAAATATAGGTACCATGTAGCTAGATAGTTTTACACTAAATGCTAGCGCTGGACCAGGACTCTTGCATCTCAATGGTCACGATTTTGATTCCAGGCGGCACTAAAAGAAACGTTCGTTAAACAAATATATATTATTGTCGGATGCGTGTTACCGTACTTACGTTTTTAAAATTTCAAAAATTAAAAATTATTCGCGTGCTTAGGTGGGACCCAAACCCACGACTTAAACGTGGCGGGTGGACGTTCATACAACTGAACTCCCGCACACGATAGTAGTTTGACAAATTTTTGGTTTTGTAAATTCACCTCCCTAGGGAGTAAAATGGGGGTTCAAAATTACTACGAAAATAGTAGGATGTGCCGGCATCGTCGCCATATTCTAAAAAGAAATATTATTTAACACTTCATGTCACCATGCAAAATGAACATAGAATTGGGCATCCATCAGTGCGACTACGATCAGAAGGCTCTTCTGTGACATTATCAGGAAGGCGTTGTACAACATTTTTTCTATGCGAAAACGTCAAAATATCATTAGTTCCGACTTTTGCCACGTGCCAGCCAGTCTATAAAAATGATGTTTAGTATCCAAAACAAGGTGAGGGTGGATCACTAGTTTTTTTATAAAGCTTTAAAAATAAATTTTCGAGGCTCTCTACCAATTGGCCATGGGTTCTTGTTTTGACACGGCCTTATGTTCCGGCATGGTTAGGCCTCTAAAATTCTACTTCCTTGTATTTCGCACTATACGGTAATCGAGTGAGCTTGGCGAATCTAACTCACGCGTTTTTGGCTTGGACTATACTTCCGGATATGTGACCTCATCTATATCTTAGTGCTGATTGTGACTTAATAGTTCGTATCTTTATCAGTTCAGTATCACGTACTTCTTTACTGATTTTGATATATTATTGTTATGTTTAATACGTATTGTCTTTGTCTAAAGCCTTATGGCTGATGAACCTGAAAATAAACTAAAAACCATTGTTCTGCTGATATCTTACTAGTTCTATTAGCATCACCAAAAGTTTGATATACAGTCCAATCGCCACACACTTATATGAAATTACAGGTTTTAAGGAAGTAAAATTCAATTATCGGCAAGTGAGTTTCCTAACACTACGTAAGTCATTTTAAGCAACTTTTCAGGAAAGCCAAAAAACTGATCGGAAATTTACGTGCTTTTACCATTAGAATTCATGTTGACTTTCCGTTCTGTACTTTAAACACATTTAAGGTTTTTTGATGGCTGCAACTGATTCTGATTTATAAAAACGATCTGTCTTCCAAGTCTCTAACGAATGGCATCACGATGTCATAACGCCACCAGCAATTATAAGAATATAAAACTAAATTGTGACTTACGTGTCATCTCAAAGCGTGGTCATTTTATGACTTCGTGCTGTTAATTTTTCGTAATTTTAAAAGTTTTTTATGTGGTCGTATCTCGATTTTGATTGGGCGAAATGACGCGCTATCGATAATCGAGCGAATAGCAATCAGCAAATTAGTAAAGAATGAAAACTAAATTGTGACTTCGTGTCACCTCAAATCGTAGGTCATTTATGACTTCCGTGCTGTTACCTTTTTCGTAATTTTAAAGGTATTTATGGTGCGTTCTCGATTTTTGATTGGGAGAAATGACGCTTCTATCGATAATCTAGCGAATGGCTCAAATTTAAAAAACCGCCAAAAAATGACTTACGTGATTTAGAACTTCACTGACGTTTATGTAAATGGACTAGTTTTTTAGTTTTTAATTTTTTTCTCAGTAAATAAGCAATATAAAAAATGATTAAATATATATTCGAGCAGCGGAAAAGTAAACAAAGAATTGGTATTTTTTGTTTCAGAGCTTAGCAATTTTGAAATGTTGTCCATTCAGCTGTTGATTCTGATATCCGTAACACAGTTGCTTGAGCTAACTATCTCGGAGTCAGATGTATGTGATGTTGTGAAATATTTATTTATTTATTTAATATAGGTGTTTGCCGAGAGACTCGAGCCCCAAAATTATTAAAAATATATCTGGTTTACTAGATAAAAATTAAAACCAATTGATGTTGGTAGTGTGCCCTAACCGTCTCCTTAATAAACATTACGTAGTTTATAGGAATTATTTCTAATAGAAGACAGAACACGTTTACCATGCGGGTGAAACTATGGGGTGCAGCTTATTTGCAATACACCATCTCTTTTCATCATTTACATCCCGAAAACCACATAATAGGTATCGTGAATAAATTCCATTTAGCATATTATTTCAACAAAATAAGTGAAAGAGAAAAGAGGTTTTCTAATGTAAACGTGAAGGGATAGATAGATAGTTAGATATACTTTATTGCACAAAATACACAACTGAAGTACTAGGCATTACAGAAATTTTGTGTACAATTTCGGCGGTCTTATCGCTGAAAGCGATTTCTACCAGACAACCTTCGGGTAAAGGACATTTGATAGTAGAGAAGGGGTAGGGGGTGCAATATTCAATAAGGAAATAAAAAAAAACTGTAAATGTTAAAATATAACATATAACCCTAATACATAAATAAAATACAGTATTATAAACTAATAAATAAGTTATGCTCAAATACATACACATAATATTGTGAGATTGATATCAGAAAAAGACAAAAATAATAATAATATGATAATCAAATGGATCTAAGATGGACCATCGACTACAGGCTGCCGATAACAGGACGATTGCAAAAAAGTTAATGAAATGAAATGATGAAAGTTGATGAGGGATGTAAACAATAAAAAAATAACGGTGTATAAAGGGATTAATAAACACTGTGATGTCGGTATTCTCGGTTCCCCGCAACTGACCAACAACATCAACAAACAAGAACCGTGAAATTAAAAGATCTCCTTGTCTTCAAACCTAATGGAGTCCATTTATCCCTTTCCCAGGGACAAAGCTTGGGCCGACCTTTCTCACGACATTATCTCTGGAGACAATAGGACTACAACACAGATAGACATTTAGTATTACCAGCTGTAAAAATGCTTGATATTGTAAAAAGTGTTTTCTTTGGGTTTAGTGTTTCTCGAATACAAGAATAGACCAAAATATTACAAACGTTTAATAAACCTTTAGTAGCTAAAACGGTGTTATAGAGCCGTTTTGACGTTTAAAACAAATAAAAGTTATACATAGTTTTTGAAAGAAGAATGGTTTTTAACAAAAACCGTTTTAGTTAACAAAACTTTAACAAACATTTATTAACCATATGACTCTCTCTAATCGACTTGATCCTCGAGCACTGCAGCGGGATATAGCTTTCCTCAGCACTATATACCGCATCTATCATGGGGAGTACTTTGAGGAACTGTTAGATCTACTCCCTGCAGCTGAATTCTTACATCGAACCACATACAAGCGATTGTCATTCCATCCCCATCATCTCGATGGATGACGATCTAATACTGTGCGTATTTCGCGGAACTTTCTACCACGAACCTCAGTTCTGTAGGCTTTAAGACGACTTAGGGACCTTCAAGAGAAGAGCGTACTCCTTTTTAAAAAGGCCGGCATCACATTAGCGATTTCTTTGATGTCGCGGATGTTCGTGGGCGGTGATGATTACTTTCCATCAGGTGACTCGCTTGCTTGTTTGTCGCCTCTAGCAGAAAAAAAGACCGTTATTTTAAACGGAACTGAACTCGTTATAGCTTTTTTTAACATTGCGTGTTGGAATGGAATGACATTTTTATAAATATTTTCATGTATCATCAAATAACCGACAAGGGTGTATCTAAGTATCGTTTTTAACTTTGGGTATCTTAAAGCGTTCTAAATAAAGGCTTTGACGCAGCAAAGACCACCCTGCCTACTCCGATCGATCAACAGTTAAACATTATTAACACTAATTAAATAACCGTTTTGGCCATCCATATTATTATGTCCAACCCGAATCTTTTTTACACACATTTCGAGAATGCGAACATAAGTGGGGTGATTTATTCGGCCTCTTAAGAAAATGTGTTGGGGTGATTATAATACCCCGTGTACGCAACGAAATGTTGCAGGGTTGTCAGTGTACGCTTTGTGTGACGAAACGAAACGTTGTGTATGTGTGCTGTGCTTTATTGTTTTAGGGTTGGCAATAGCAGATCGATTATACATCAGTTTATAAAAAAAACATAAAATCTTTGTCCAAATTTACATTTTTGTATTATTGTTTTTGACAAATGTATATTCAGTAATTTTTAAAGTAAAATTAATCTTTAAGGCAATTGAAAAAAATATGAACATGTTTGTTTCAAGAGAAAGCAGATGATTGTGATGGTTTGGGCTATATCTTTTGGTTATTTCTTTGTTACGGGGAAAAAGTTTATTTGCGACCAGTATGTGTGATATTTTCTCTATCTTCTTACTTAAACAAACAAGCTATCATTTATTTGCGAAAGAATATATATATATTTGATACAGATAAAAGTCTTATATATTGGCATCTAGTGTTATACAGTCAACTATAAAGATGTATCCATGTTAGTCTTACGAAATGAAGTAATTCGTCTGCTCGTCTGCCACCTATCAAAAAAAAGTGAATTTTCGTTTGACATAATTACCGTTGGTTCCTGCCATTTCTAATAGCAACCAAACCTATAATTATCCCTTACACGTTTATTATGCAATAATGATGTATTCCACTGCGCTTCCTCTTAATTTACTCTTACAAAACTTTTTTATTAATTCTATGCGTATGTTTTGACAAATAAAGGTAAACATTCATAAGAAACTTGGTTGGATACATAATAATCGCACTTTAATGTAATCGATTTTAGTGTAAGATTTCGTGGATACTGACAATGTCACGAAGCGATCGCTTACCATCAGGTGATCCGTCTGCTCGTCTGCCGCCTATGACATAAAAAAAACACAATGTTAAACATAGACAATATAAATGGAGACTGGTCCAGCCTTCTAATCTTAACATGTTGGATGGTTGGGCAAGGCTCCTTTGCAATCGACCGTTGACCGTTACAATCAATAAACACTAATTATGATTGATTGTAACGGTGTATTGACTTTTCCCCGATTATAAAACAGACTTTTTACCAACACTAACCGAATATCAACCAGGCGGAACAATCCGTATCTAACGCTTTGAATACAGAGCCAAATCGTGGCGTATCTATGTTTAACTGGCACAATACCAGCGACACCTAGCGGCTATAAAAATAGGTCTTTTTGCGTGCGGTGAAAGCTATATGAAATTTTTGTTACAATATAATGCAACTTAAAATTAACTTAAGTAAATGTAGCTATGGGATTTAGGCAAAAGCTTTTGTATAGTAGAGGAATTTTAGTGTAAATTGTATATTAAACATTTTTGAAATAATAACAATATTACGGTTATATAATTTGCGACATCCTTGATATTGAATCGCTAATTCATCTCAAGTAACGAACGAAGACGGAATATAAAGACAAGATATGTTTTTACATAATATATCCTATCAGTATTCAAGATTTTCGGAAAAACATTGATCTCTCTTTTCACAGCGTTTACCAACTTACTATTTCGTCAAACCGAAGAAAATGTAGACATTTTTGGTATGAACATACCATCGATCATTATGGACGTACTCAAAAGTAGATCGATTGGATCTACTGTTTCCACTTAATTTTATTGAAGATTTAAGAAAACACCATTGTATGTAATAAAAGCTCCGCTTTTGTTAATTCTTGAAAATATACATAGAATTAAATAATATTTTATATATTTTTCTGCTTACAGTGTCTCCCTTTTGGACAAAGAAAATGTAGCAAGTGTTTAACTTTTTAAGTTTGTTTATTAATATTCAAAAAAATCTATTATTTTTGTCATCATCATCATCAGCCCATTTAAGTCCCCACTGCTGGGGCACGGGCCTCCCTCAATCACATGAGGGGTAATTGCCATACTCACCACGCTTGGCAGACGGGTTGGCGAGGGTTTAGATATAAGTGCAGAGTTTTCCTTCTCTGGGTGCTGATGATCATGCCAGCAGCTTTACCTTAGTCGCCTTTTACGACACCTCGGTAAGAGTGAGGGTGGCCTATTCTACTCTGCCGGGGACCACACGGCCATATTTTTGTATTATTACAATATAGAAATGTGCTAAGCAACGACTATTCAAAAAACCGTCATTGTCTGTGCGGTATGCTGTAAAACTAGAATCTATAAAAAACACATCAAACATTCATATTTGTTCAGATCTCACACATTTAGCATTTTGTCAAGGCTCTTTTTATTCACACATTTTCGCCATAGTAAACATTTTGACAACTTTTGCAAATATTTGTAATGTTAATAAAAAGCATATAAGGTGTAGATTTGCGGAAATTCTTTTTGAGCATTCTTTATACATTTTTTTCACAAGAACATTCATTTTCATCGGCTGACTTATTGATAATAAGGTGTATTTTCTGTAATAATCTTCCAGTCTACTACTCTGGAACAATAATCTCTGGAACAATCTAGAATGTTCTATACATTGTAACGAGATCGCCGAATGATCGGATAGATAAAAAAAATGAGTGGTGTTTACTTGCAGAAATTGTTTTAAGTTTTATTCATTAATTAAATTACATAGAAACCCTAAAACTAAATATTCCAATTTTCAGTGCTGACTAACAATTCGTGTTGTTTTTATGCAGTAACTATTTTAAATCGATTATATCTCTTTTCAAAGGTTTTTTTTGTCTTACTACCTGATAGAAAATGGCGACGCGATCTAGGATGATACCCGTTTGCCTAGAAGGAAAAATCAGATGACAAAAGCCTATTTCCCTTCACACAAAGTCGATATTTGTCTAACATAATAAACATTATCTTCTTGAAGCTCAACAATGACCTGCTAATAAATAATGTTCTTTAATAGACTGTCATCTACTTTCCTCCAGATCTATAAGCTATAACATTTCTTTATGCGTGCATAAGTTTCGGTTGACCGGCCACAAATGTTCGGCGTTTTTATTGATACACACAGTTGAGAAATAGACAGTAGCGACACATAGAAGACATTAACGTGAATCGTTTTGGCGAATTTGGAAACAGATAAATAAGGTTGCCAAATACTCTATTGAACATTTTATACGCGCTCTCACGATTGCATTGATGTTAAACATTTTATTCTTGCGCATTCTATAATTTCGGAAACTACATATCAGAAATATTAGTTCGCATTTGTTTTGTGGCGCATGGGGCTGACGGAAACTCCTTTATTTTATGTAAGACGTCAACATTTTTAAAGTAAGAATGAACAGGCTGCTTTTGGCTCGCTCCATTGTAGGCTTCTTCTTAACTCAATTGTTTAGTCTGAAGCCACGAACAAGCCCATCATCAAGAATAAAAAAAAGGTTGCCAAAATAGTGTGAATAACATTTTATTAATATACTTGCGTTTACGTGATGGACAAATACTGCCACTCTGAGATATACGGATATTCTACCATGACTGCCTCGTCGGTGTAGTGGCTAGTGCGTCGCACCTTAAAGCACTTTAAGGAACGGGGTTTGATCCCCGGGTCGGGCAAAATTTTGTGTCTGAGTTTTTTCGTTGGGAAATTTTCAGTGTTAGCCCGGCGTTTGAATGTTAGTGTTCTTGTACCCCGCGCCTCAGAAAGCACGTTAAGCCGTTGGTCCTGCGCCCAATCTCTCTCCGGTCGTGTCACATGAGTGTCCCATCGGAATATGAGGACAAGGGAATAGAGAGTGTACTTTTGTTTGCGCACACACTTGAGCACTATAATATGTCCTGCGTAAGTGGCTGATCCTTGTGATTGGCCGCTTTAGCCGAATCCGGGGGAAAGGTTGGCAGCGCACTTGTGACTCTACTGGTGTCACGGGTATCCAAGGGGCGGCAATCGCTTACCATCAGGTGATCCGTCTGCTCGTCTGCCACCTATCACGTAAAAAAAATTCTACCTCAGCATCGGGTACATGAAGTCGAAACACTGTCATTATTTCTACTGTGTTGATACTAAACGAAGGGGCGTGGCGGCCGTCACTCTTTTATATGCGTATCTTGCCCTGTTATTAGTGCCATAAAAACCGTAAAGAAATATTTAATGCGTAGATCGATGCGCTTTTAAAGTGACGGTATCTTTAAATTTCGTTCTCGTGGTTGACCTATATTTATTAAGGAAAAAGTAACAGGCAGGCTAAGTAACTTGTGCGCACTTTTGAAGATTTGAATGAATGAATTTACTTTTATTGCACTCAAAATAAAGTACGAAAACTTATAAACTAGGTATTACAGGATGTGTACAACGAATGCAGCCTTATCACTATGAGCGATCTCTTCCAGGCAACCTTTGGATAAAGGACACTTGCTGAAGGTGTAGGGCGGAGCAATCTTTATATTTATATACTTACATAGAAAGTTTAAATAAAAATACAAATATAAAATATGAATACACTTTATATATATATACACCTCATGTATATATTGTGCATGGTTATTTAATAAATAGTATAAGTGTTTGCCGAGAGGTTGTAACCCCGAAATAGTTTAAAATAGATCCGGTTTCCGTCGCTAGTGTAGGCACCCGTCGCCTTAATACATTCCTTTTAACATTCCCAAAATTGTTCCCTTTTTTTAAAGCTCCCATCTTCGCTACAATCAATATATGTATGTAATCAATTGACGGAGCTAGTTTCGACGATGTGCCTGAAAAACATTACTCACGTTTATTACGTTTCGGTAAAAAGGTTAGAAATAACTCAAACGAATAATAAGTTCTCCACTCATACAACTACAGACAAGCTAAGTAACTGTTTACTTTTATTCATCCCACAATCGAAAAGATTGGTGACCGCGTTCCACATTCAACCTAAAAAGAAATGTTTTGTTAGCGACAGCCCTGCACCTTGGGAAGCGGTAGCGACAGTAAAAACGCATTGGGGTCGGCGCCCGCGCAGCCGCGCGACAAATTGCGCGCGCACGTGTGTTTGTGGAAACCGATATTGGCCGGTGTCATTCCCTTTGTTTTGTATGGGAGGCGAGGATGTGCATTGAATTCTATGTATTAAGTTTGTACTGGTAATCAGTTACTTACATCCTTTCATACTAAACGCATAGACTCGCGGCAGGCCGTAGAGTTTTAATCTTTCATGGTTACTAACATTAGTATTACAATAATAGTTATTTACGAGATTTCTACCATGTATCTTATCTCATTCATTAATTTATGAATGAAATATGACACCAACTCCCACGAGTCTTTGGCTATAGTATAAAAGTTACATCCCTTTAAAAGTACTGGCCATTTTGTTCCGCTGAACTGTCATATTTTATCAAATAATAAAAATAAAATGAAATACTTAATACTGAGATCTGTACTACATGACATGTGATAAATATACGAATATAAATAAATAAATAAAAAAATATATGTATATATCACAACATAACAAAGATTGATTAGGTAGCTCAAACACCTGTTTTACGGATATCAGAATCAACAGTGGGATTACAAATATATACATATAATACTTTTCTTTTGTAAATACATACTTATAATACATAGGAAACACCCAGACCGAAACAAACATGTTCATGCACACAAATGTTTGTACTGTGCCGTGTTGTGTGTGTAATATTAAATGTATAATCTACCGTCTGCCGAAAGTCCCTTGCGTTTACTATATTTATTCTTAAAAAGTTATTTGGAACGACTTTTGGCCGAAAAAAAATGACATTCATACAAAAAAACTTTTTGTATAACCTGGCCGTTTCGTTCTCAGTTTAGCAATAATTATGATTACAATTTGGGTAAATAAATACTCTAGATTCTTCACTCTCCAAAAATTTTAATTATTATACTCGAGTGCACTCCAGTAAGGACGACCTACATTCCCCCCAATTAATAAAAATGCTTTCGCGTCGCTAGTGGGCCGACTCTCTTATTAAAACCTTGTAATAATGATGCTGATTACAAATCGCTCGTCATCACAAGCACTTTAGGCCTGATCATTACACCGGTGTTATTGAAATTCAAATCGTCTATTCATGCAAAAAAATAACTCTGAATTTTGCTCTCAAGTCGAAGATAGAAAATCATCTCACTCGCCACTTCCTCATATCGAAGTAATACAACCTTTTTGCCTGGTTAAACCAATCAGCATCCTGTTACCAGGCAGGGGTAGTGATGCCAGTTCCGTCATGTTTTTGGGACGGGAAGCAAAATAATCGCGATGGAAAATTTTAATCGGGACAGTAACTTAAACTTAAAACCATTGTATCTGATTAATAGTTTTGTACAGGTCTTGTTTATTTAATTTTATGTTTTGTTACCGACATAACTTCGTTCTGCCTAGACGGCGGACACAATGAAAAATTAATTATTTTTTGCTTTCAAAAGGACAGTCGGGCAGGGCGATGATAATCCCCAATCACTCTTTCGCATCGATTTATGTCACTGATTTGTTAAATTACGAAATCGTACATTCATTCATAGTTCTTTCATTTGTGAAATCAATCATTACTTAAGCTTGAATATTTTGTGACTAATCGCTTGAACTCAACTTATGTTTCTTTTTTGTTATGACACTTTACGTTATCACAAATTCCTATTCTTGTTAAAATTATTGATGTAAACGGCATACCTACAACAGCTAATAGTTATGAATAGTTTGATGAGCACCGCAATAGGATTTTATGCAAGGTCTCCTTGTATACAAAAACTTGCGAATCCCCTAAAACATTAAAACTGCACGAAATTCTGATATGGCGTGTCAACTTTCGATTAAGCGTAAATCGAAACTAATTACTAGATACACGCACATGATAGCACATCTCCTTACATTTATAACATATTTGGGCAGCTGAACGATGACCTCATGGAGGCCAAAACACTATTACCGTTCACTATACTGAAAAATGTGACGAAATCCCTTTATTGTGGTGCAATAGGCCGTCTCAAAATCGGGACGTCCCGTAAAAAGTAGTGATGCATGACAACACTAACTGATAGCCGCGCTATAATAGCTTCCCCCGGCTTCGCCTCTCATTAACCACTTTACCACGACGTGTTATTAGCTTCGATATCTGTGGACTATCAATTACATTGACTAAGGAGATTCAAGATGCCTCTTCACTGGGAGTGGGGGAGAGGGGGGTAATTAGGAGTAAATTGTGGGACTAGTTATGATCGTAGGTGGTTTATGAGTTGTTGCAGTTTTTTAACGTAAGTGGCGTTTTATTGTAGTGCGACTAAAACGTTTTGATACTTGTAGATAAAACGCTTAGGATTTTAACAGTTTCTTAGGAGTGATCGCTCATAGTGATAAGGCCTTCTTTCCTAAGGACTGTAATAATATAGGCGGCCGCTTCCCATCAGGTGATCTGTCTGCTCGTCTGCCGCCTATCGCAAAAAAAAACTAATTTTATGTTTTTTACCTATGTTTTGTGTACAATAAATTATAATCTCATTTTTTTTTCTATTGGATATCTATTTTTAAATATTAACGTCACTTATTTACTTTTTTTTTATGAAACTTAACTTATTTTAATTTTTTTTCGCTTTAGAATACATATTCTAATGGTACTTTTTATTGCATAGTAAAAAAATGGTGATCCCAACTCATTACATGCTTCAAGAATTGAGTTAATCTGCCCATTACACGACGACGATGTAAGGTACGATAAAACGCATAACTATGTAAAAGCGCATTGTTCCTTTTATATGGTCATTGACCATACGACTGCATTAATAATGCAACAGTTTGGTGAAGAAGTAAAAACGGAACGGTTTAGTAAAACGTGAAATCAGTCTTTGGAAACTGTTTTAATGTTTGTGTAAATATTGTTTGACTGACTCGGTCGCGCAGTGGCTAATATGTCGCACGTTAAAGTGATGGCTACGCTTAGGTCTCGGTTCGATTCCCGGGTCGCAGGCCGAAATTCATACCTGCAATTAAGAAATTCACGGTTCCGTCCTCGAAGTTGTTCAAAAATACGTATACCTCGGGCAGACTTTGCAATTGGGTAAAAACAACTTCGAGGATGAGGTGAATAGGAGATCCAGTTAGGTTGGGCAGCATTTGGAAAACTACGTCGTGTCTTCGTATCGTCGATACCACAGTGCCTAAAGACGAAAGTCTTCAATCAGTGCGTCCTACCCGTCATGACATACGGAGCAGAAACGTGGACACTTACGGTACGGCTGGTCCACAAGTTAAAGGTCGCTCAGCGGGCTATGGAACGAGCAATGCTCGGCTCTCTCCGAGATCGAATCCGAAATGAGGTGATCCGGCAGAGAACCAAAGTTATCGTCATTGCTCACCGGATTAGCAAGCTTAAGTGGCAGTGGGCTGGCCATATTAGCCGCAGAACCGACAACCGATGGGGTAAACGGGTTCTGGAGTGGAGACCGCGTCTTGGAAAACGTAATGTAGGGCGCCCTCTGGCTAGGTGGGGGGACGATCTGCGCAGGATGGCTGGCAAGAGCTGGATGCGAGAAGCCATGGATAGATCACAGTGGCGAACAATTGGAGAGGCCTACGTCCAGCAGTGGACTGCGATAGGCTGATGATGAATTAAGAAATTATTATACACCGTTATTTTTTTATCGTTAACATCCCGAAAACCTCATAATAGATATCGTAGATAAAGTCCATTTAGCATGTTAGATCAACAAAATGAAAACAGCTGTTCCATACAAAATTTAAGTTTCCACCCGGCGATAATGTATGGAACAGCTGATTTTTGCATATTTTGTTGATCTGAATTGAATGGACCTAATTCACGATACTAATTATGAGATTTTCGGGATGTGAACAATAAAAATAACGGTGTATATAATTGAATTTAATTTTTTATTCTAATGAGGTTCAAAAATGAAATAAAGATACTGAGTGTAGTTGCTCAAACGCTTTCTAATTCCAGGAGATGCTCTAATATAACGCTAGTATCTCGGCGTGGTTCGGTGTGAGGCAGAGACAGTCTAATTACGATATACTGTCCAGCGCTTAGGTCAACTAACTCTTTAAATATCAATGATGTTACCTGGTCTCAGTCTCATACACTGCTTTTATGCACTATAAAAAACTAATTATTAAAATTGACTGCCATAGCCAAAATATTGAATATTCATTAAACCCTTTGTTTTATTAGTTACGAAGGCAACTGTCAAATACATTATACCGCTAACCGATGTTCATCAGCACTTTCAATTCAAATATCTTTTTGTCAACAATGCCCTGTTAGATTCCCCATCTTCTAATTTACTTTATTAATATGGATAAGACGCAAACAACGAAATTTAATTTTATTCCGAAAATAATAAAGATCAATATTGAACGGGCGGAGTGTTCAAAAATTCTATTATCTTATTTGGACAGCGCACCGCTTTGAATAACGTTATTGCTCGAGTGCGCGCTTCGAAATTGGACTTTGTCTTTTATGGAATAAAAATCATATTCAATTCTTATTGGTGAGTTAACTTTTGTGCATAGAGTTATAGAGCGACTGTAACTGTCAAACGCATGCGTTGGAGATGCATATTTCTAGGAATGTTCTACTTGAAATTGGGCTTTAAAAACGCTTGTTTTAAGGTTGGTTTTTGGTCGTGTTAATGTTTTTTAAAGGTTTTTAAATCGCTGAGTTTGTAAAAGGCCGTGCGTCTAGCAACCCGCTCGCATGATCATTAGTTTCGACTTGCATACGTCCCTTTGATACCGGTTTTTACCCGCTTTCATCCGGAAATATCCGGATTCTGCAGTTTGATGCGGGCGGCTTTGTGCATATTGTGAAGTATACATCTTTTTGGTCCGTTTGTGGGTTAAGTATTTATTTTTGTGAATGTTGGAAACTGGGTTTTCACATTACGGCCTTTTTAGTGGGGTAAATATCGTGAATGAAAGTAGGGCCATATGATATTGTAGTTGATAGGGAAATAGCGAACATGCAGACGAGTAATACGGGATAGGTAATGTTAGGTATCCATATATTATAAATATATATATATATATATATATATATATATATATATATATATATATATATGTATATTTATAATTCCGCTGTTGGTCACACATATCATCACGTTGGTCATATCCGTAACACAGGTGCTTGGGCTGAATAATTTATGTGATATTACGAAATATTTATTTATTTATTTATCGGTTTTTCAGTACTGGGGAATTCCCGGTTGCAAACCGGGACCGATTCCGCCGGACCTTAGAAATAATAAAATGTGAAACCCTTATAAGATACCTGTGTTGTACTTCTGTCTGTCTGACTGTCTGTATCAAAAGTCCACGGTCCCTTACAGTTGCAAAAAGAATCAAACTTCTCAGCTTACGTAAAAAAAGATAAAGATAAAAAAACAGTTTAGGCCCATACAGAACACTTATGAATCTCGTCATCTATCGCTGGTTCGGAATGTCGATTTTCGAAAAGAAACCGAGAAGAATTTAAAACCTTTTATCTTACCTAAGGTGAAAGTTGCAGGAATCCATTGAATGCGGGCGGCATGCACACGACCGATCTGTGTGGAGAACATTGGGGAGGCCTATGTCCAGCAGTGGGCGTTTATTGGCTGAAATGATGATGATCTTACATAGATTCTACATTCTTTCGGACCCAGCTCCACATTAAGGCTAAACTGTCCACGATCTGCCAAAAATGCATACTTACATATTTCGGTCACACAATGCGAGGAGGAAATCTAGAAAAACTGATTGTGGATTGGGAACTGAAGGCAGGAGATCGCGCGGTCGTTCACCGACAAGGTAGACCGGACCGATCAGTGTAAAGACTCATCGTCCTCCAAATTCTGCGCAGTTGTAAGAGATGCGCTAGACAGAAACCGGACCTAAGACATGAAGGGACTGACTTAAGAGAGTATATGATTTAGAAGATTTTGATTCTTTTCCCTCGATACATTATGTCGGTTACTGTAAACGACGCCATTGGACGCAGTTTGAGAATTAAATGAGGAGAAACCTCATTTAAAACTAAGTGCTTTAATGTAACCATTCACAGACACCCATGTAATATCACAGTATCAATTTAACAGATCTGTCAGTCTGTCTGTCAGTCAACATCCCGCCCCAAACACTCGTCCTTGCCTCGTCCCGGCAGATACGATTTATTACTTCTGTTTGTTCCCAATTCATTCGTGTGATACCTAGGCGAGTAATTTATGATGATGTATGGAGTATGAAAAGCATTTCAAGACTTACGTTGGCCCGTGACTTCGTCCGCGTGTTTTTGCTACTTTTTACCGCGAAGCAAAAATGAGGGTTATGATTTTGACCTAAATGTATGTATGTGTGGTAGTTAATCTGTTCCCTCATAACTTCTAAAATAGTTATCATATTTGAACAAATGAGGTGTCGTTAGAAGCGTCTTGATTGTCTTCTGGTTATAGGTGACATGACGTCACGTTAAATTGACTACAGCGGGGACTTAGAGTAAGGAACAAAAAAAAATTTTGCTTGACGGTACCGTACGGGGTACCAAATGAAAGAGCTTTTTTAGCACATTTTAAATATGTAATTTTATTTACAAAACTAAAAATATGTTTAATAAAAATGAAGTTTAAAAAGTAAAACTCGATTATGCCTATGCCTCAAAGGGTGGAAAATCCGATGTTTTTTTTATGATATAGGTGGCAGAGCCGACGGATCACCTGATGGTAAGCGATTACCGCCGCCCATGGACACCTGCAACACCAGTGGTATCACAAGTGCGCTGCTTACCTTTTTACCCCCCTTCCCCTGGATTGGGGCTCCAGTACTCTCACTCACGCAGCGAAACACAGCGCATGCACTGCTTCACGCCGGTTTTCTGTGAGGACGTGGTATTACTCCGGTCGAGCCGGCCCATTCATGCCGAAGCGTGGCTCTTCCACTGTGCCAACGAGGCAGTCGTATGTAATGCAGTCAAGGATAAATAGGGATGCCACGGTCCCACTCTACGGAACCATGATAATTGAAAACTCACGTTCTCCATTCTATTACTATCAAGCACTATCGGCTGTCATCAAAGAGAGAGTAATTAATGATCTATGACGTCATAATAGTAATAGATATTATAATAAAAAAGCAAATCAATCTTGGAACAATGACGATGTGAAGTTTGAACGAAGTGCCGATGGGTTTAGTTATTACACGCCCACGTGGGAGAAGGTTCGATGCCGACCTACAAATTATGATACCGCTTAGTGCAGCCATTTTCTTTTTAATTTGGAATGTAACCGGCTTACTTATGTGTTGTTGAAGATGTACCTTTAATACATTTGATTCGATCAAAAAGTTTAGGGGGTTTTCGATAAACATACAAAATTTTGAATGACTACATTGATTCTCCTTTTCTATTAAGAAATATATTTTTAAGGTGTCCCCGGTTAAACTCTCGTCACCATCAGCTATTTAGTGTATCGTTGACTTCAACCAATTATGCCCGTAACACCTTTCTGTTGCGCTCGTGTCGTAATTATAACAGCGATTTTTGTGACTTAGATAGATAGATTCTTTATTGCACAAAAATAAAATGCAAGCATGATACAACAACAGCAACAGACAGTACAATAAGGCGGTCTTATCGCTTGTAGCGATTACTTCCAGACAATCCTTGGGACTTAGATCTATTTAACACTACACTGCGAGCGTATAAAAAAAGCGTTATGGGTAAATTGTCTCCCGATTTTACAAAGTAGATATTTGTCAATTGCTTAATTCTTCCTTTTTGTTTATTATGTTTTTGTGTGTTAAATAGTGTTATTTTAAGTACTGTATGTTTCCTTACAATAAAGAAGAAAAAACATTATGTACGGTCGGGGAACTTGGTGCGTAACCACTTTCAAAATCGCCTTTTTTATGTGATAAGTGGCAGATGAGCTGAATGGCCTCATTGTAAGCGATTGCCGCCACCCATAAACACCCGCGACACCAGTGGAGTCACAAGTGCGCTGCCTTTAAACCCCCCTTTCCCCCGGATTAGGCCTCCGGTGACCTCACTCACGCAGCGAAACACAGCACAGTGCTGCTTTGCGCCGGTTTTCTGTGAGGCCGTGGTATTTCTCAGGTCTAGCATGCCGAAGCATGGCTCTGCCACGGCCAAACGGATTTTCAACACGGGCAATATTAAAACAGAACACGATTATAAGTAACAGGATAGAACGGATAATAATGAAGTTAGCAAAAGTCTACTTTCAGTCTCCCTCACAGAAGGACTCGCATGTAAACACTATACTGTGCCACGAATCCACAACCATGTCACGATGCAAGCTGCATGCGATTTTTGCTCTTCAGGCCCTTAGGTGCCAGGTTCCCCAACCGTACCTACTCCCAAACCAGTTTTTCTTTCACACCATATCAAGTGCTTAATTCTCCGTGTCGCGTTAAAAGTAGCGGTGTTAAATAGAGCATAGAGCCCGGTGGATCCGGGGGACATTGTAATGTTATCGTTTTTGAGTTTCTTGTGCTTCCTGTGTGCAGGTGGCTACAGAATTGGCAGCTGGTGTTTTACTAAAAAGTCATTAGTAAGTGATTAAAAAAAAACAAGTAAAAAAAGAGCAATATACGTAAACTAACACCCTGTTGGTCTAGTGGTTTAAGTACCGGGCCGTGATCTCAGGGCCCTGGGTTCCATTCCCGGGTCGAGCGAAAAGTATGTTTCGAATTTTTCGACAGGCTCGGGTTTGTGATCACCAATCCAGAATTGACTAGACGGATGGCGCAATTGGTAATGACCCTGCCTCTTACGCCAAACTCTGTAACATCATCAATATTTGAAAAGAGTAACTACTGAGTTTCTTGCTGGTGTCTTCTCAGTAGAAATCGACATTCCGAACCAGCGGTAGATATTATGTACCTATTTTGACATTCAAAAGTGTTCTGTGTGGACCTAAATTGAAAAAAGAATTTTTTATCTTTTATGTATTTGTGATGCAAAAAAAAAAACCTGAAAATTACCGGAATTGACGTTTTTATTAATAATAACTTTTTTTTCTATAAAACTATCCTATACGTTGCTAAACGTTGCCTATTAAATCACAGTTAATTTAATAGATAGAGGCTCTTATTATAGGAGGCCAAGACTCACGGGACGCCAATCCAGTTAGTTAGTTATGGAAAATACAACTTCTAAGAAAATCGCCATAAAACACGCCAATTTCATACGTAAAGACCTAATTCCACATTTCCACACGTGTGTACCCGGAGCAGGTTGCTAGTTGTGGTATTAAACTATGGGTACTAATTAAACAAGCTTCTATTTAATAGCATTATTCGCCTCAGAAAATATATGTTACCTTCTAAATTACTAAGTCGGGCCACAACCAATGCGCGTCTTAATAATAGTATCTCAGACACTAGTTATCTTATATGTAAGCCACTGTAAATATAACTCAGCATAGTGGTTATTTTTTAGCATCTGAATTTGTGGTATGCATTCATATAGGAAGCTTCTAAAGTATTAATATATGACACCAAAATAGTAAGAATATTAGCCTCTAATTGCATAATTTAGTATGAATAAAATGTAACTCATCCTACATTAATCGATTGTTAAATGTACCTAAAATTGTCATCAAATAGTATAATTAAAGCCACTACATATTATTATTATGTATTACACATGAACTATTAAGGACAGTCAGCCAGAGCGATGGTAGCCTAGTGGTTTAGAACGCGCCCTCCATGCAGAGGGTCGATTTCTCTAGATTTTTCAAATCTATGTGCATATTTCTATATTTACCTCGGCGGTGAAGGAAAACATCGTGAGGAAACCTACTCGTTTGGGATAGTTTCAGAAGCGTGTAACCATGATTCAGTTGGTCTTGTTCCTCTGTCAAAGGGTTGCGAAGGTCAGACGGCAGTCGCTTCATTGTAATTACCAGGCTCCCCAAATCCTGAATCATGATCAAAGCGTACCCTGGGCTCCAAAGCCCAGCTTTGGACTCAACCGGGAATTATACGCAAAGATGAAGAAGAAGAAGAACTATTAAGGACAGTCATAGTAAAACCATTTATTTATGCAAATCAATTTGTGTATTAATATGTGTAACAAATACAATCATTTATAGAAAAGTAATTAATAAACATTAACACGTATAACTACGTGATTAAAAGAAAAAGAAAATAAGGGCAGGCGGGCGGGCGGGTCGCCACAAGTATCGAATAGCGCTCTCTGATTGGTGCAAATGGCCGGTTGCTGTCATGTCGCGCACTCGCGCCAATCGTACAGTGGCTATTTTCACGATAAAAGAATATGAAGTATTATTTTACATGTTAAGTTATAATATATGATGTTGAGTATTGAAGCTTGAATACATATTTTTTGAGGAGCTTGTATTGAAGCTGTAAAACGTAATATGGTGATGAGTTACAAATTTCGTGGCTGAGTTAGTAAATTAGTTTGCAATGTATAAATCAGAAGGACAAGGAAAATTAATTGTATATTGACTTGACGCTTTCTTTAACATTTTTAGTTGCCGTTGTAAAGAAGATGGATCAGTTAATTAAAGGCTATGTCAATTTCCCGGTGCTTAGTTAGTAAATTAGAAGTTTGCGAGCGTGGCCAAATAAAAATTCTGTGGCCTTGTTTATTATTTCTCTTAAACTATTATTACCAGCGTAGTAATAACTCACTGGTCGCTAGTAATTTCAAGTCCCCGGGTGCCGAGAACTTTTAAGGTGACTCATTGAAACTAGCGCCATCTGTAGATTTGTATTCAAAATTCAAAAAATTCAAAAGTACTTTATTTGCATAGGCTTATATACAGCTCTTACAAATCGTCATACATGAAAAATATAAATTATAGCTATGTATATTATACATGTAATTAAACATATATGTCGATACAAAAAATATACTAAGAAATTAATAAATATAATGTGATTCTACCACCGGAATCGGAAAGTTGATTCTGACGAGAAGATCCGGCAAGAAACTCGCCAGTTACTCTTTTTAATCAACAATTTTTTTTTAAGTACAGTATCATGAGTGTAGGCGAACAGTTTATCATTTCCACAAATTCTTGTCATTTAAGTAATCATTAACTGTATAATAGGCTTTTGCCATTAAATAAATTTTAACATGTGTTTTAAATTTGGGCATTGGTAAATCAACAAGCTTTTGTGGTAACTTATTAAATATTGTAATACTCATTCCTACGAATGAATTACCAATCTTATGAAGTCTGAGATGTGGAACAGCAAGCCTGTGTTTATTTCTAGTATTTTATGTGGCGATTTCAACTTAGTTCCTTTAAGAATACCTACCCTTGAAATTACTAGCGACCAGTGAGTTATTACTACGCTGGTAATAATAGTTAAATGCTAGCAACCTGCTCCGGGTACACACGTGTGGAAATGTGGAATTAAGTCTTTATGTATGAAATTGGCGTGTTGTATGGCGATTTTCTTAGAAGTTGTATTTTCCATAACTCAAAACTCAAAATTCAAAAATACTTTATTTGCATAGGCTTATATACAGATCTTACAAATCGTCATACATGAAACATAAATTATAGCTATGTATATTATACATGTAATTAAACATATATGTCGATACAAAAAATATATTAAGAAATGAATAAATATAATGTGATTCTACCACCGGAATCGGAAAGTTGATTCTGACGATAAGATCCGGGAAGATACTCGCCAGTTATTTTTTTTAATCAACAATTTTTTTAAGTACAGTATCATGGGTGTAGGCGAACAGTTTATCATTTCCACAAATTGTTGTCATTTAAGTAATCATTAACTGTATAATAGGCTTTTGCCATTAAATAATTTTTAACATGTGTTTTAAATTTGGGCATTGGTAAATCAACAAGCTTTTGTGGTAACTTATTAAATATTTTAATACTCATTCCTACGAATGAATTACCAATCTTATGAAGTCTAAGATGTGGAACAGTAAGCTTGTGTTTATTTCTAGTATTTTATGTGGCGATTACAACTAATATTATTATATGTGGCGATTTCAACTTAGTTCTTTTAAGAATACCTACCCTTGAAATTACTAGCGACCAGTGAGTTATTACTACGCTAGTAATAATAGTTTAATACCACAACTAGCAACCTGCTCCGGGTACACACGTGTGGAAATGTGGAATTAGGTCTTTACGTATGAAATGGCGTGTTGTATGGCGATTTTCTTAGAAGTTGTATTTTCCATAACTAACTAACTAGCTTGGCGCAGCGTCCCGTAGTGAGTCTTGGCCTCCTATAATAAGAGCCTCCATCTCGATCGGTCTTGTGCCACTTCCTGCCAGTCATCCACCCAGAGTCCGCGTAAATCCTCATCGACCTAATCCTTCCAGCGGTAGCGGTGTATTTTCCATACTAACTTATTTATTTTTAAACCATCTATTAATCCTACTGCTCCATAATTAACTGTGATTTAATAGGCAACGATTAGGAACGTATAGGATAGTTTTACAGAAAAAATTATTCATCATCATCATCATCAGCCCATTTAAGTCCCCACTGCTGGGGCACGGGCCTCCCTCAATCACATGAGGGGTAATTGCCATACTCACCACGCTTGGCAGACGGTATGGCGAGGGTTTTGATGTAAATGCAGAGTTTTCCTTCTCTGGGTGCTGATGATCATGCCAGCAGCTTTACCTTAGTCGCCTTTTACGACACCTCGGTAAGAGTGAGGGTGGCCTATCTGCCGGGGACCACACGGCACAATATCTACCGCTGGTTCGGAATGTCGATTTCTACTGAGAAGACACCAGCGAGAAACTCGGTAGTTACTCTTTTCAAATATTGATGATATTACAGAGTTTCATTTGAGAAGAGAAAAATACAATTATGAAAGTTAATAGACTACTATGAATAACAACTCAAAAGATTAATCAATTAACATGACCAAGAATCCTTATCATTTAAATAGTCTTGTACACTATAGTAAGCTTTCTTCATTAGGCAGGTTTTAATATGAGACTTAAACTTATCCAGTAATAGGTTAATGACATTTTGTGGTGGCTTGTTAAATATCTTAATACTTAAGCCAACGAATGAATTACCGATTTTATGAAGTCTGAGGACCGCGACGGAAAGCCTATATTTATTTCTGGTGTTAAGACTATGACTATTGATCGACAATAATGTCAGATCTCTATCTAATATAAGCCTTAAAATATACCTAGTCTTAAATCAAAATAAAATTATAGTATGATGACTTTTACCTTAATAAAGGTAACTCCTTTAGGTATTACATCTTATTCTGTCTAGAAAAAAACGGAAATTTCATAGGTTAACATACATAAATTATTCATAATATAAACTTTTCTTCTTGATATACCCTATGTAAAAAAAAAACCGCTTCAAAATCTGTTACGTAGTTTTGAAGATCTACATAGGGACAGACAGTGAAAACAAATTTGTTTATAAGTATAAATAATAATATAATAAATAAATATTTCACAACATCACATACATTGATCTGACTCCGAGATAGGTAGCTCAAGCACCTGTGTTACGGATATCAGAATCAACAGCGGAATAACAAATATATACATATAATACTTTTCTTTTGTAAATACATACTTATAATACATACAAATACCCCGACCAATACAAACAGACATGTTCATACACACAAATGTTTGTACTGTGCGGGGATCGAACCCGCAACCTTTGGACCAAAGGAAGCGTTCGCTACCACTGTTCCAAACGGGTCGAGCGTAGTATGGATTATTAACTTTTTCTCATACAACTCCTTACATTTTTTTAAATGCAAAATGTTGTTTATCACAAAATCCGCTCACGACTTTTGAGATACCGGGCTATTACGGAATTAAGGTTTCTAGGCTACGTCAACAAAGCCGCAATTATCTTATTAAAACGCTTTTGTGCGGGAGCAAACATGAATTTGTCAATGGCGACTATCTTAACCTAAAATGACTATACAGGGTGTATCTGTGAATATTTACATCCCTTTAACCACAAGTTCTATCAACCATTCTGAACTATATTTGTTCTATGACCTTTAGAAATTCGCATAAAAAAAATTCAACTTTTCATACAAAGTCGGTCACGTGACTTGGTCATTTTGTATGGGGAGTCGAAAAATTTTTTGACTAATTTCAAAAAGTCGTGGAACAAATGTTGTTCAGAAGGGTTGGTAGAACACGTGGTTAAAGGGATGTAAATGTCCACAGATACACCTATTTATATTTATGTTTTATAATCAGCGTAATGTAAGAAAAAAAAATTGATTGTAAATTTGTGGCGATACAAAAAAATACAGATCTTTTAAATAAACTACATACAATAGTCAAACGTTATTTATGAAATTGATTTTAATAAATATTATTTGATAGGTATATTTCAATACTAACTAATTTTATTAGTAAGTAATTTAAAAAAAATAGTTGTATTTGATTTGAAATAAATTTACGTCAATGGTAAATGTAATAATAATAATAGGCATTAAAAGTAAGAGTAATAATGAATATGTTAGTAAAAATTAAAAATCAATGTTTGTTTGCCCCGAAATAATGCACACGAATCGATTTTAATTTTTAGCTACTAAACCGGATCTATTAGACTATTTCGGGGTTACAACCTCTCAAACAAACAACCTCGCCAAACAATTATACTATTTATTAAATAACCATGCACAAATGTTAGGTCCGTTTTTGTACGCAAAAAATTGATTCACGCCAAATTGCGTGACGCTTTTGGCGTGAATCAATTTTTCGCGAACGCGTTGGTCCCAATATTTTTGCATGGTTATTTAATTAATAATATATGTGTTTGCCAAGAGGTTGTAATCCCGAAATTGTTAAAATAGATCCCGTTTAGCAGTTAAAAATTAAAATCGATTGGCGTCGCAAGTGTGCCTTACCCGTCACCTTAAATCATAAAACAACCGTCGATCAGCCATTTTTTTCATTTTGCCTAAATTTATTTAGTCAAAGTGTTCGTAATATCATTCGGCAAGTGATTCTATATATTACTAGCTGACCCGGCAAACGTTGTTTTGCCATATAAATAAAAGGGTTGATCGTAGAAGGGTGAAAATTGAGGATTGTATGTATTTTTGTATGTTGTATCATAAAAAAAGAGAAATTAAAAATTTTGTCTAAAAAATAAAAATAAAAATTTAGGGGTGGACTACCCCTAACATTTATGGGGATGAAAAATAGATGTTGGCCGATTCTCATAGATACCGGATAAGCACAAAAAATTTCATCAAAATCGGTCAAGCCGTTTCGGAGGAGTATGGCAACGAAAACTGTGACACGAGAATTTTATATATTAGATAACGGCATTGAAGGTTGTAGATAGATACAACCAGTGCGGATAAAGAATGGGATCAGAAATGGCGGCACATCTATTCACTTCTCGCTCGCACACTATTTGCGTCTATACTCACACCCCACGAGTGCGAGTATAGACGCAAATAGTGTGCGAGCGAGAAGTGAATAGATGCGCCGCCATTTCTGATCCCATTCTTTATCCGCACAGGAAGTACTGTTTATTGCACTAACGTTTAGAATACGTACTATGCTAATACAATAATAAAACAACGTGATTATTTTTCGGCTATAAACTAAAAAAAGGTTGCGTATTTAAAAAAATAAAAAACCGACGGACGGCTGTATCTATATTACGTGAACTTAAAAGTTGGCCTTCTTTTAAAACTCGAAGGGATCGTAGACCCGAGTAGGTAATGATGCGGATTCGATCCCCGCACAGTACAAACATTTGTGTGCATGAACATGTTTTTTTGTATTGGTCTGAGTGTTTGCTATGTATTATAAGTATGTATTTACAAAAGAAAAGTATTATATGTAATATATTTATAGTCCCACTGTTGATTCTGATATCCGTAACACACCTGTGTTACGGACCTGCTTGAGCTACCTATCTCGGAGTCAGATCAATGTATGTGATGTTGTGAAATATTTATTATTATTTATTAATGATTATGCTATTTGAATGTCAACTTGTAAAGTAACTTTTTAACCAACTTAAAAAAAATAGGTTCTGAATTGGACCTGTATGTTTCTCCGCGATTATCTCACATTTGGTTAAACCGATTTTGATTCGGTTATTATTATTCGATCTTTATTTATTAGATATCTTGGCAAACGACCCTTCTGCTTTTATTAATCTGTTGTAATTAGCAAATATGACAGTCGCGTATTTAATTAACATACATTCGATGACTAGGAACATAAATGAGGGAATTTATTTGACTTAGTCCTTTGAAGTTGTGCGAAAATATTTACTAAGTTCCTATGTAGGTATACAAACTGGTGATGCTACTCAACAAAATTTCTCGGTGACTCAGATTATTGGATAAGTAATATTTGATGTATCCCATCACTTGATAAGTTTAATTAGTCTTATCAAATCCTGCCTAATGAAGAAAGGTCACTATAGTGTACAAAACTATTTAAATGATAAGGATTCTTGGTCATGTTAATCGAACAGTATTTTGAGTTAACTTTAATAGTTGTATTTTTTTTCTTTTCAATGGAAACTCTGTAACATCATCAATATTTGAAAAGAGCGACTTTGGAGTTTCTTGCTGGTGTCTTCTCAGTGGAAATCGACATTCCAAACATATACATGTGCATATATACATATGTACCTATTTTGACATTTATAAGTGTTCTGTATGGATCTTAATTAAATTAAGATTTTTTTTATCTTTATCTTATCTTTATTATCGTATGTCGTCGTACTGGATATGGAACTCGTTACAAATTTTAGCTTCAACTAAAGAGAAAAGATAGTGTTACCAGCTTTACACGTTGGGTTTACTACAATCATATAATATAAAGGTTTAATACTATTTGTGTATTATTTAAACATAGATAGATAATTTTTAAAACATTATTATTTTGAAATTAAGTTGAGAATTGGTTTAATGTCTTCCGCTTCCGCGAATTGAATATATTACACAAAAAACTATCTCAAGCTTTGCTCAACTTATCTCATCTCAACTGTGTTATTTTGTCATTCTGAGATTTAACATGACAAAAATTTGGTTGGTTATATTAATTGTGACACGATAAATCTACAACACACTGTAAAGGTGGCATCTGTTGTTTGTACTAACCCCTGTCCCTTCCTGGCGAAAGTCACTCTAATTTGTTTTTCACTCAAGACTTTTTCTGCTTCACTCGAGTCACTGCGATACTGACCTTAGTCACATCACTGTTTAGGCAAAAAGAGACTGGAATATTAGGTACGTATTTCAACAAATTATGTCTCAAATTACTTACTTCATATGTGAATAATCTGGAATAACTTAAATAGGTATGACTGTCGTAGTAATTAATATGAATGGATTTGTTGAACAGCTCGGATATTATAATGTATACGAGTATAGTACGGTTGCGTTTTACGAGCAGTGATCAGTTATTATCAGTTACGTAGTTTCTTCCTTTATCTACCTCCTACATAATGTGCCAAAAATTTAGTCAAATCGATTGGAGTTATGCCACGGCCCGGTTAGGTCTATAACTTATAGTTATTTAGTTTGACGACCCGTTTGGAACAGTGGTAGTGAACGCTGCCTTTGGTCCAAGGGAATCCGCAACCCTTGGACCAAAGGCCAAGGGTTGCGGGATCGATCTTCGCACATTTCAAACATTTGTGTGCATGAACATGACTGTTTGTATTGGTCTGGGTGTTTCCTATGTAATATATGTATGTATTTCCAAAAGAAAAGTATTATATGTATATATTTGTAATCCCACTGTTGATTCTGATATCCGTAACACAAGCTTGAGCTACCTATCTCGGAGTCAGATCAATGAATGTGATGTTGTGAAATATTTATTTAGAAGGTGCTTAAAGCACAGAGAATCGGTTTTTTATTTCTTTCGTGGTGAGGTAAATTTTAGGTAAAGGAGATTGTCATAATTGAATGATAGTCGTAGATACCACAGGGACCTACTTTGTTTTTTTTTACTTACTTTTAGTTTAGCTTTAGGTCTTAGTTATTGATTTCATTTTCTTAAATGATTCTTCTTTTATTCAATAAATAACCTGTCTAAGCGTGTATCTAGTCTGTACGAAATGGTTTTCGGAATGTTTCTATCCTCGTCAATTTTTCCTACATTTGCCATCTTTGTAGTTCAAATTGTCTGTGACTAGCCCATATCGGTTTAAGTCTAAGCCGACCTCAGTATCTTGGATTGCCACCCACGCGATCGTAAAACAACTAATGGACTCTGACTTTGTAAGAACTTGATAGTTAGCTACCAACACAATGTACCAATATTGTACTAAACATAATACCTTTTCATTGTATTGAAGAAGTGAAAGGATAAAAATAATAAGTTGATATAATGGCGCCTTCATTTTTATCGTTGTTCGAATCCGTGCATGGCATCTTTGGATTCTTCAAATCCATGATCATATTTCTACCACAGTAAAGCGAAACGTGTTACCATGATTCAGTTGGTCTGGTTCCCCAGTTAAAGAGTTGCGAAGCTCAGACGGCAGTCGCAAAATTATAATTACCAGACTCCTCAAGTCCTGTACCCTTACCATGAGTTTAAAAAACTGTTCTCGCTATCGAACATTATCGCTTAGTCCCTTTCATTGTGGTGCATGTGAAAGAGACAGAGCAATAGTTTTGGATAGCGAGGATAGTATTTCAAACTCATGGTAGGACCTCTAAATCATGATCTGAGCGTACTCTGAGCTCCAAAGCGTCGACTTTGGACGCAACCGCGAATTACACTCTGAGCTGCTCAAATATCTTTCCAAGTCAATTGTATGACAAAGGTATCGGCCATCGCCTCTCTAATGATTGTATCTTTCTCGCAGCGATGTCTTTAGATTGACGGTATCGACATCAGGATCATCAGTCTTGAAAGGCAAGTTCACAACATACCTACCATCCATGTTCCGAACTGTAGTAGCTTCGTAGAGTTCTTCACATCTCCTTTCGTTTTCTGTAAGAGCCTTGTTGATGTCAGGTTCGTCCTCCATCTCGTGTATGTGTCTCGTCTCAAAAAAATGCTTCAATAAGTCATCTCCTACATGTAAATCGACGTCAATCTACGTTTTGATGTGATGCGAGTGATTACAATCCATCCTAAGGTGGTATTTATTTATTTATTTATTAATATGCGAAACTACAAAATACAATTTAAAGTACTTGCTACGCAATTACAAGCCAAGTTTCATATCAAAAATGTATAACCTGATAAAGGTTGCGCACAGCATTAACTTTTATATAAATCTAAATGAAAAAGGATAGTCAAACATGCACACATAAATGCTGTTTTACAATTTTAACGAAAGAGTTTACTATAAGCATTATATGATCTACACATTCGAAACGACGGATCCTTGTATATCACATCATTGCCACAACATGGCTCAAAAATTGTTTAAATTTTCGCTTACTACCAGTTGTTTTGAAAAGTACATTGATCAACAATTCCCCAGTATCCCAATGATTATTCAAAATGTTATCATCGTCATCGTCAGCCCATTTAAGTCCCCACTGCTGGGACACGGGCCTCCCTCAATCACATGAGGGGTAATTGCCATACTCACCACGCTTGGCAGACGGGTTGGCAAGGGTTTTGATATAAATGCAGAGTTTCCTTCTCTGGCTGCTGATGATCATGCCAGCACCTTTACCTTAGTCGCCTTTTACGACACCACGGTAAGAGTGAGGGTGGCCTATTCTACTCTGCCGGGGACCACACGGCGAAATGTTATACAATACTGATAAGTCCTGAACTTTACGTCTAGATTCCAAAGTACCTACTTATTTTAAAATACTCCAGTCCTGGATTCATATGTAGATAATTTACGTCTCATATCTCATTTTAAACTCAAATAATGTAGAAAACGTCTTTGTGCGGCCTGTACGGCTGTAACGTCTTTGTAGGGAGGTATTCTGCGCAATCAAAACATTCATCATCATCATCATCAGCCCATTTAAGTCCCCACTGCTGGGGCACGGGCCTCCCTCAATCACATGAGGGGTAATTGCCATACTCACCACGCTTGGCAGACGGGTTGGCAAGGGTTTTGATATAAATGCAGAGTTTCCTTCTCTGGCTGCTGATGATCATGCCAGCACCTTTACCTTAGTCGCCTTTTACGACACCACGGTAAGAGTGAGGGTGGCCTATTCTACTCTGCCGGGGACCACACGGCGAAATGTTATACAATACTGATAAGTCCTGAACTTTACGTCTAGATTCCAAAGTACCTACTTATTTTAAAATACTCCAGTCTGGATTCATATGTAGATAATTTACGTCTCATATCTCATTTTAAACTCAAATAATGTAGAAAACGTCTTTGTGCGGCCTGTACGGCTGTAACGTCTTTGTAGGGAGGTATTCTGCGCAATCAAAACATTCATCATCATCATCATCAGCCCATTTAAGTCCCCACTGCTGGGGCACGGGCCTCCCTCAATCACATGAGGGGTAATTGCCATACTCACCACCCTTGGCAAACGGGTTGGCGAGGGTTTTAATATAAATGCAGAGTTTCCTTCTCTGGCTGCTGATGATCATGCCAGCAGCTTTACCTTAGTCGCCTTTTACAACACCTCGGTAACAGTGAGGGTGGCCTATTCTACTCTGCCGGGGACCACACGGCAAAATGTTATACAATACTGATAAGTCCTGAACTTTACGTCTAGATTCCAAAGTACCTACTTATTTTAAAATACTCCAGTCTGGATTCATATGTAGATAATTTACGTCTCATATCTCATTTTGAACTCAAATAATGTAGAAGACGTCTTTGTGCGGCCTTTACGGCTATAATGTCTTTGTACGGCGGTATTCTGCGCAATCAAAACATTGGTTTTTGATAACTCGGGACCATAGTTTTTTACATTTTCGCGTTGCATTATAACTATAATGTATCAATACGGGGATTAACACGATATTTATTATGTGAAACAACATTGTGTACTCACATATTTGATTCGACGTTTCGGGTACGTTACAGCAGCCGTGGTCACGAGCGGACTCAAGTCCGCAAGTCAAGTCAAGTGAGTCCGCTCGTGACCACGGCTGCTGTAACGTAGCCGAAACGTCGAGCCAAATATGTAAGTACACAATGTTGTTTTACATAATAAATATCGTGTTAATCCCCGTATTGATACATTATAGTTATAACTCGGGACCATGTTTTAACAGTTTATTTCTTCATTTTAAGTGTTCGAGCGTATAAGTGTTCGCTGTAAAGTCCGCGCCACCAAGTCCCGTGAACAGCGCGCTTCAGTCGCCATCAACATTTAAATTTGAGCTTTGTGTCTATAGACACAAGGAATATAAAATTTTAGTTCCGTAATTTTCCTCGGGACTTTTTTCGCGGCGTGGACTCTAGCGGAAGACTTAATAGAGACTTTCTCAGACAATTAAAACATTAAACTATATTTCTTTTTTTTTTTTGCTAAACGGCAACTTCAACAACAGCTGAGAAGAGGCTTCGGTAGTGACTTCTACATTTGAATCATGATTCTAGGAACTATTTAAATGATGATGACTCATTACAAATTATGTTTCCGGCTCACTCCGAAAAGTTTAAATACTTTACGTAAGTATGTATTTGGCTGTTTTTAATTTCCGGAAGGCCATGCATATTTTTAAAATTAGTAATTATGTTCTTAGAAAGGTAATGTTTTGAATTAATTATCTTCATTTGTGGTTAGATTATTGTATTCTATTTCCTTTACGTTACAATATGGGTTTCTTTTAACGTTTATTTTACATACTGCCAGCCATATCTTGAATTACTACTAATTTTATTGCTCAATTGATATTGAACCTAATATCTTTGACATTAAGGCGTTAATAATATGAAAAAAATTTACAGATTTTAACCTAGCATGTTTTGTTCAAATTTACGGTAAAAATTATCAGCATAGGTACTTAATGTTAGAAATATTCGTAGGAAATTACTGGAGTTTTTTGTGCACTGATTCATTAGTGGTGGGGTGCGAGTATAGACGCAAATAGTGTGCGAGCGAGAAGTGAATAGATGCGCCGCCATTTTTGATCCCATTCTTTATCCGCACGGGTTGTAATACTGTGGTTGTTGTTGTAATAAATATTTTTTTTTTATTATTATTTTTTATTTTTATTACAAGAGTTAGAAAAAAAGGGCGATTTCATTAGTAAAGACCTAATATAATGTTCCGCCTTATGAGTCGAGGTGTTAACACTTCATTGAAGGTGACTATACCTTACCCACTATAGTGTTTGATAACGTTTTATTTATTATCCACATATATGTATTTATACTAAAAAAATACTTAATCAATGTTGAAAATCAAAAGGATTGCACCACCCTCCCCTCTTCTATCTAATGTCCTTCACCTTAACGTTGTCTGGTAGACATCGCTCCCAGCGATAAGACCGTCTAAATAGTACATTGTGTTTTTTAAGTTTTTTATATTGTGCAATAAAAAGTATCTATCTATCTATCTATTTATGCCTACTTAATGTTAGACGTCTTCGCTTTCTTTCTTGTTACACTATGCTTGCCCAAAAAATAATGATACCATTACTTTTTAGGTACTTACAACTATCAGCCTTCAAAAGCCGTTACTAAATCGAAACTATGACATTGCTTAACAACCTGCACGGTCACTTAAGTATCAAGTTGAAACCCTTTCAGACATTGAATCTCTTACAAAATTAGCGACAAATAGTTGCCCAGAATCCTATGACTTTGCAAGACTGAGGCATCCTAATTGTGCACCCAGTTAGCTTCCAGCTAAATGCGCTGAGTTATAAGCAACACTAGTGTAGTGTATGATCATTTAGTGTAGTATCATTTCCGGTTCAACCGTGTAATTATTTAAAAATCTATGAATGCAGTTTAGATTATTTTTGAAATTAAAATAATGTCTTCTTTAAGTAAAATGTTCCATCTACAATATTAAAGGTACTTTCCCTCCATGTGGCATGGCCGTGGGACGCTCTGTATAAGAAATGAGGATCCGGGACTACAAACTGTTATTTTTTTATTAGGGTTCCGTAGCCAAATGGCAAAAAACGGAATCCTTATAGATTCGTCATGTCTGTCCGTCTGTCCGTCCGTCCGTATGTTACAGCCACTTTTCTCCGAAACTATAAGAACTATACTATTGAAACTTGGTAAATAGATGTATTTTGACAACCGCATTACGATTCTTACACAAAAATTGGAAAAAATAAAAAAACATGGGGGGCGTCTTCATACTTGAAACTAAAACCCAAAATTTTTTTTTCATCAAACCTATACGTGTGGAGTATCCATGGATAGATCTTTTTTCTAAACACAATACTTTGCGCAAGAGACGCTCCCAAAGTGGTAAATTGTGCCCCCCCCTCCCCCTCTAACTTCTATAATAAACTCCGACTCGAACTTGGACGGTTTTTTTATTTTGAATGTACATTTTTGGCATCACGACAAATTTACGACCGGCCAGTAAATATTAAGAAGATTTAAATGCTTTTTGTATCATTTTGTTTTCAGGAAAGAAAAAAATCAAAAAACACCCTTTTTATAATGAGCTTGTTCACTGAGAAAATGTCGCTATCAGCTTTTCAATATTGTTTGTTTTTCAATAAAGAGTATTTATCTATCTGTCACGGTGTATAACCGACATTGAACAACACTATTCGAGACTAACGGAGGTGTGCATAGTTGTGCAGTTAACACGGGTTTGCTAACATTTCAGAGTGGATTAGTCTGAATTACTGTAAGTGAAATATCTTTACAATATGTTGGATCTTGAGCATAATTCACTATCATAGGTATATAAATCTAAAATAAGCTAACAACACCGTAATGTAAAACACCAACTCTAGTCCCCAAGAAACAGGATTACCTAGTTAGGGAGCTACCACCGATACTGTATAACATTTGTAAACTTTTGCAAATAACTCTCACAACATCTCATACGTTGACCTGCTTAAGCACTTGTGTTACAGATATCAGACAACAGAGGAACACAAATATATACTTAAATACATATATTACACCCAGACACTGAACAAACCCAAGTGTTCATCGCACGAATGTTTGTCCAGGGTGGGGATCGAACCCACGATCTTTGACGTAAGAGGCAGGGTCACTACCGATTGCGCCATCCGGTCAGTCAATGTGTGAGGGTGGACGCTCTGACGACGGCGCGGCTGTGGTAATTGCGAATGTTGGCATTAAGTTGAATAGTTCCTCGGAGTCCAAACAAAGATTTATTTATTTATTATTTATTTAAAATAATATACAAAGATAGCCACTCACTTAATGTTGCAGTGATAAAAAAATGCAACTCGATGACTTAATTGCGCAAAAAACAAATTCACTAAAACAACTAAAGACTACAACTAAATTAAAAACTTTCAAAATTTTGACCAATCGCGGGTGTCCATGGGCGGCGGCAATTGCTTAGCACCAGTTGATCCGTCTGCTGGTCTGCCACCTATCACATAAAAAAAAACTGTTTTATTACACCTGCTGATGACTACTTTTTTTATTTAATCAATTCTAATCATCGTTAAATGAAAAAAAAAATGTTAATTATCATCAAGACAATTTTCTTTAAAACAGACCATATCATTCAAGTTAACATGAATGTTATTCAAGTTATCATAAACAGTTAATGGCTCTTTAATATCGATCAAAAATCAATCAAAGCCGAACATGGGCAATAACTTATACAACAGCTTGATTGGCCATAAACTGGAGTTACAGTACTATATGTCAAATTTACGGGTAGTTTTACAATCTGACGCAATGTTGTCTACGACTAATTGATAAATCGGACATTGTTAATATTGCCCAGGCTGAATTAAAGTAAAAATATCTATCACTTTTTTTATAGTGACACAGTATATTGTTTCTCCTCAGGCTCAGGTAAACAAAAGGAGCAATAAGGGCAACGTGGGCTCGTTGCAATTATTCATCATCATCATCATCAGCAACCCACACTCGTCCACTGCTGGATATAGGTCTCCCCTAATTCACGCCACTGCTCCCGATTTTCGGCCGTTCTCATCCAGCCCACACCTGCCAGCCTTCGAATGTCATCATCCCATCTTGTCGCTGGGCGTCCTACACTACGCTTACCCATGAGTCGCGGTCTCCACTCAAAGACTTTACGGCTCCAACGGCTGTCAGTTCTGCAGCTCACGACTGGACTAGTCCACCGGTTCAAAGTCGCTCAATGAGCTATGGAACGGGCTCGGAGTATCTCTGAAGGACCGCATCAGAAATGTAATGATGTAATCCAACAGAGAACAGGAGTCACCGACATAGCCCACCGAATTAGCAAACTGAAGTGGCAGTGGGCTGGTCATATTAACCGCAAAACTGCAATTATTAGGGACTTACATACACCTAAAATAACAATTGAGTCACAATTGCGTTAACTCTTTCACGGTCCTCAGGATTTGACGTGTCCATGGTCTGGCCGTGTGGTCTCCGGCAGAGTAGAATAGGCCACCCTCACTCTCACCGAGGTATCGTAAAAGGAAAACTCTGCATTTATATCAAAACCCTCGCCAACTCGTCTGCCAAGCGTGGTGAGTATGGCAATTACCCCTCATGCCCCAGCAGTGGGGACTTAAATGGGGTGATGATGATGATGGTCTGCAGCAATCGCTTACCAGGTGATCCGCCTGCTTGTCTGTCAATTATAACAAAAATTAGATACAAAATCTCACTATACACCCAAAGCTGCGTAACCAAAGACCTGTCGATTGGCTTTGGCGAAGTGCCAGCGATCACGGAACGCGGCTAAAGTGAGAATTGCCCACTGCCTGCTACCGAAACGACCTGGGCAATGAGCGACTTATCAAGTTTTGAATATGGTGGTTCGAAATTTTTTTACGTTTTCAGGTTTGATGGCAAAGGGGATGTTTAAAGAAATATATAGAGGTTAGCTTTTTATTGTTATGTACAGATTGGCAAGTAGATTTTAAAGCGTGAATAGGAATAAATTTCATAAAATTTTAAAATCAATGCAATTTATAATAATAATCTACGATAAAATACCATTGTAAATAGCTGGCTAACATAGTTCTCGCGCGAGGCGATACATTTTTTTTACCAGATACCGAAGTGATCAGCATCATCAGCAGCATCAGCCCATTTAAGTCACCACTGCTGGGACACGGGCCTCCCTCAATCACTTGAGGGGTAGTTGTCATACTCATACCGAAGTAATAAACAACGTTATTGCCCAAAGATGTTGATGATTAGATTCTCCACAGATTCATTAAAACAATTTTCAGTAAAAAATAAGTTTTTCAAAATATGGCTGTAACACACTGTTAATTCTACCAATCTCAAGCGTTTGTGTCTCTTTAAGACACGAACACTAAGTAAAAATATTTTTTTACCATAAACACAGATACTGACATAATACATTAAAGTGACGGGTAGGGCACACTAGCGACGCCAATCGATTTTAGTTGTTAACTACTAAACCAGATCTATTTTAAACAATCTCGGGGTTACAACCTCTCAGCAAACACTTGTACTATTTATTAAATAACTATGCACAAATGTTGGGTCCGTTTTTGTACGCGAAAAATTGATTCACGCTAAAAGTGGCCGCTTTTGGCTTTTTTATTATTTAGGGCTGCCCGTCGCCTTAAGGGATTTTCGACTAATCGTATTTCGATAGTAAATCTATGATCTAGCGCAGTCATTTTATACAACTCTGACGTAATACTGTAGATTTATTCACGGATAAAGACTGGTCGAATCGAGCCTTAATTAGTTACCTAAGTCAGTATAATTTTAGTGGCTGTCAAAACCCAAAATACGACCAAATTTGCTACATCCCATGTCAGTCATCCCAACTGCGCATTTATTTAGCTAGCTCGTTAAAAAGAGCGGTTTGTTCGGAAATAACCATTAGGGGAACTACCCCAAACGGTCACCCTGGAAAAGTGCCAGCTTTCTCCGCTAGGTGGCGCGTTAGCTGCTAATGCAGCATTTGTACACGCGTCAGCTAAAAATAAGGTGGGAAAATATGGCCAAGTTCGAGGTGTATAATTGGTTAATAAATATACGCCTTTTGAATGTGAATACGTTTGTTTTGTTGGATCGGTGTGATTTTATATTTAGTTTTTTTTTTATGTGATAGGTGGCAGACGCGCAGACGGATCACTTGATGGTAAGCGATTGTTGCCACCCATGGACACCCGTGACATCAGTGGCGTCATAAGTGCGCTGCCAACCTTAAGAGCCCCTTTCCCCCAGATTGGTCCTCCGGTACCCTAACTCACCCAGCGCAACAGTGCTGCTTCACTTACTAACTTAGTTTTAAATGGTTTGATTTTTTTGTTCATCATGTCGGTATCTGATCTCTAAATTAAATCTATTTTAAACAATTTCGGGGTTACAACCTCTTGGACAAGACTTATACTATTTATTTAATAACCATGCACACATTTCGGGTCCGTTTTTGTACGCGAAAAATTGATTCACGGCAAAAGTGGCCGCTTTTGGCGTGAATCAAGTTTTCGCGTACGCGTTGTACCCAGCATTTTAGTTGCTTAAATCAAATTCGATTGGCGTCGCTAGTGTGCCTTGCCGTCACCTTAAGTCTACCAATTTTATGTAAATAACACATCTAGAATTTTCATCTCGTGTTCAGGCGGGACATGAGATGAAATTTTAAAGTGTTTTATTTACTTAAGAATAAATTGCAAAAGATTGCTATAAAAAAATATCTACCAATTTTTACGACACGGAGATATGCATTGTGATAAATGCAATATGCATCTAAGTTGAACGCGTGTAGCTTCGCTTACTATCTGACATAGTTTTAAACCGAACTTGGCGGATTTCACCCTACTCAAAAAGCGTTAGCGGAGTTAAACCCTTTTATAGAGCAACCTGTAGAATGCCGCCATTTTCACTCGGTTATAGTTAGTATTAACCGACATCAGCTGATTTCATTGTCGGGTTAGGGTCTTAGGGATTACGCGAATCTGAAACAACAAAGGTTAAGAACGAAAAAACCCTATTTCGAAGGTTGTAAGATTGGTTTTCGCATGTAATAGTTAAGGCAGGGTGACAACATTACCAAAAGAGGGTGATTTAGGAAAGTCGGAAAATTTGTTGAAATTGTTCTGATAAGTGTTAACCCTTAACTAATGCGTAGTTAAACAACTTTTATTGCAAATAGATTCATAATTTGCATATTTAGTTTTGAAATTCCTCCTCCTTAGTCGTTCACTCTTGACAGAGTGGTCGTGGTTGACGATGTAGCATTTTCGTAATGGCTCGCACGATTTCTGAAATAAGCTGACACAAAAAATATGAGGACGTGTCTGCATAGGTACCTAAACATCTATTGGATTAAAACAGGTGATAATATCACTTGTGAAATCATCATCACCAGTTTTTTTTTTTGATAAGTGGCAGACGAGTAGACGTATTGCCTGATGGTAAGCAATTGCCGTCGCCCACAGACACTCGAGACACCGGTGAAGTCACAAGTGCGCTGCCAACCTTTATCCACGGATTGGGCCTCTGGTACTCTCACTCACGCAGCGAAACACAGTACAGTGCTGTTTCACGGCGGTTTTCTGTGAGGCCGTGGTTATCACTTCGGTCGAGCCGGCAAGCAAACATGCCAAAGCGTGGCTCTTCCACGGTTTTCCAGTCCAATTATCACGTTTTGATTTCCTCATTGGTCAGTGCTAAATGAGTAAACGTATATCCAGTTTTAGGCTCCTTACATTTAAAAAATATTTAATTTCAATGTGGTTAGAAATATCGCGTGGAATACCCACTTAAGTGTTTAAAAGGATGTCACTGCTTATCATTCAATTCAATGTAATAGATCGCTATGAGTAATAATACCACCTACATCTACCATGATAATACCATAAACTAAGTAGATAGATAGATAGATAAAATATTTATTCGCATTTAAGTTGACACACATAAATAAAAGGAAAAAAAATACAAAATTAAAAATAAGGTACATTTAATACAAATGTATTTAGGAAAAAACAATAAAAATAATAATTTTAAAAAGAGAAACTCCTACAAATATTAAAAGTATGCAAAAGGACGGATTATGTGTGGTTTGCTGTGCTGATTATCAGCATTCGCCCGAAAGCTTAATCGTATCTGAGTGCAAAATTTGTGCAATAAAGTGTATCTATCTATCTATCAATAGTTTTATTAGCATAAATAACGACTATAGTTTTTTAGTTATAGACAAGTTTTATAATTCAAATTTCAGAATAAAATCAGCTTTGTTTCCAAATCATTTAAACAATTTTGCAACCTCCTACCGCGAAATGAGTCGTTAAATACATCTTTACGACGTCATTGTTGCGCGTGCGCTGCACATGCAGATATTTATGCGCACACTCAAAGTTATAGCTCCAACAAAATAGGTCACATTAAAATTTTACTGCTAATGTATATAATTTATGTATATCAATTAACCGTGTGGTTTCCGGCAGAGTAGAATAGGCCACCCTCACTCTTACCGAGGTGTCGTAAAAGGCGACTAAGGTAAAGCTGCTGGCATGATCATCAGCACCCAGAGAAGGAAAACTCTGCATTTATATCAAAACCCTCGCCAACCGGTCTGCCAAGCGTCTGAGTATGGCAATTACCCCTCATGTGATTGAGGGAGGCCCGTGCCCCACCAGTGGGGATTTTAATGGGCTGACAATGACGATGACGATGATATATACATATATGTATGTATATCAATTAACCAGCTATGGGATGAAGAGATGAGGAGGATGAGAGTGCTTGTAGCTCAATGGAAAAGAACGCCCCTTCCATGCGGCGGGGTCGAAGTTCGAATCCGAGCATGCACCTCTGAATTTTACAAATCTATATGCATATTCCTACCATTAGCTCGGCGGTGAGGGAAAACATCGTGAGGAAACATGCACGTTTCGGATAGAAACGTGTAACCATGATTCAGCTGGTCTGGTGCCCTGTGAAAGGATGGCAAAGGTCAGACGGCAGTCGCTTCATTGTAATTACCAGATTCCTCAAAATCCTGAATCACGGTCCAAGCATACCCTGAGCTCTAAAGCAGCTTTGGATGCAACCGGGAATTAAACGCTAAGATCGGATCTGTAATGCCCCGTGTGTCGCAGATGTCCATGGGCGGCGATAATTCACTTGCCAACAGGTAAGCCGTCTGTCTGCCATATTGTAAAAAAAAAATAAAAAATAATGGTCCCTCATTACAACAAGGTTCCGAACCCATGATCTAGAGAAATAGCTCACCTGTATTCAACGTAGTGATTCTGTATGTAAAGTCGATGCCTTTATTTCTCAGGCGAGTCATCATGTTATATGTCAATTACATTCCTTATATGCGCAAGAACCGACCTTTACATTGGGCGTTCAGCTGCAAATATATAAACATTGTCGCCCTCGTATTTATGTTAATAGCCCTATTCAGACCCCTTTAAAGGGAATCCCGTTAGCCACAACAATGTTTGGATTTATCGCCACACATTACAGGACATGGCGAATTTGCCAAGATTAACTTAATTAATACAAAAACATTCCTTGCCTTAAGAAACTGACGATGCAAAGTTAAAATGAACCAGTCATTAACAAATTATAGACTTCTTATTCAGAAAATATAGGTTAAGGGTTTCTCAGGCGAAAATAAAAATGATTCCAACGTATAGACCTACATTTTCAACTAATAGAACGAGGATATATTTATCTTTCAGTAGACGTAAAAAAATTACAGGATATTCTTTAGATTGGCGCAGTCCATCTTCTTTTGTCCATGGTGGACCAAAGATTTAATCAAAGATGGCCGACCCACGTGTGTTCCACTATGTCCTTTGAGAGATTCGAGATCTGGGTCAGTGTTATGTTGTAGCTTGTATGCAACTAATTGTATAAATATGTATAGAATGTCGATCTATTTAAAAGGAAATACTGCGCGTCGGATTGCAAGACAAAGACGTACATCGTAGAAATTAAGTCATCGCTATTATAATGTGATTATACTTAACCTCCACGCTTGCCAAATGCTGATTGGTGATCATAAACCCGAGCTATGTTCGAAATTCGAAACTTAATTTATTCTCGACCCGAAAGTCGAAGCCAGGACCCCGAGACAACGGTTCTCAAACCTCTAGACTAACAGGGCGCTATAAGGCAACATATTAGGGTAAATTAATAATCTGAATTTCACGCGAGTGGAACCACAGTCAACCGCTTGTTTATTAATAAATAATGTACTTGCTTATTACAGCCGCCATCTGTTACAAGGGCATCAAATATTAAAATATCATCATCACTCATTATGTCAACAAAATGTACAACACGAACAAATAAACGTCCGTAATCTAAATCTCATTCAAAAGTATGTCAAATGCAATTTAATACATTTACTTACGCTCCACACTCGACACCAAAAATGGTCTCAAAGGTTCGTCATACTGTGCCAAATATGGATACTGTACTTCGATCTTAGTTCTCGTAGAGATGGGATAGTTGGATTAAATTAATCCATGAAATATCCGCAACAGGGAGACATTTACTGTCGTAGAGTTTCTAACCTTGAAATTATTTATTACTAGAGTTTCATTTTTGACTCACGAGTTATTGAGAGATCTTATCTTATTTTAGCGTGTCATACCTAATGAAAACCGATATATATTATTTCTGTCAATATTTATTGATACTATAAACTATCTCTCTTGTCTCTATCGTATTTGACAACAATATGGACGCTCGTCCTTCAAAAAACTCACCCAGTGTCGTGGCTGTCAACACTTGTCATTTGTTGCCACCTGCGGCGCCACTGTGCCGTGCGCGGAAGCCAAATGCGAATCGATATACTTTTATTATTAAAATTTCCAATAGCTAACATACCCAAATAGCAACCAAATACGGTATACTTGGATTATGTTCCAGGATTCGGGAAGTCGGATAATTACAATGAAGCGACTATCGTCTGACTTATTAGTGAGATGACCTAGACTCAAGTTTAAATCGTAGCAAGGAATGCCCCGGGTCCGAATCCCGGTCGGACCACTTAAAAAGTTAATCTAAATCATGCCAGGTCTGGGTGTGCTAGGAGTCGCCCCAGCTATCGTTATCTACTACACATAATAAGAGAATCGCCTATCTTATGGCTAGGCTATCGACATGAGTTCGGCATATTTATTTATTATCTTTATAAATAAATAACATAAAATAAAAACGTTGAGATCTCAACAAATAGAAATTAAAACTAATATTATTACGTAAGCATCAAACTCCAATTGAATTACGAATCGGGCACAAAATATCCGAGGGACATCACTAGGATCGACCATCACTAATCGGACGTCTTAAGTTGCCGAAGCTGTCACTCTGAGGTTGGGCAACTACAAATTACTTTTGTAGTTGCTCAGTTGATAGTGGTCGTTATAGGTATATTCTGAGGAGGTTGTATCTGTGGACATTTACATTTTACAAACCAACAACAACATTTGTTCTATGATCTTTGGAAATTCGGATAGAAAAATTAAACTTTTATACAAAGTCGGTCACGTGACTTTGTAGCTTTTTTGTAATAAATAAAATTAAGTAAAAAACGCACTTAAAATTTTCTTTCACATTTCGGGTGGTTCTGTTCTGCCAATTAGACCACTGAACGCGTTACTATGGCGACGAAATTTGTGACGAAAACATTTTAGAGTGATTGTTTAGAGTGGTTGCTACCAACCACTACAAGTGTTCTACAACATGTGTTAATAAAAGGGATGTAAATGTCCATATATACACCTCGTATATGTTTGTCGGAATATTAAAATAATTATTTGCGATTTTATGTGTTCTACAGTAAATTACGCTTTTTATAATTCAAATTCAGCTTGGAATTGAACCACGACCTTCAATATATATTATACCGGCATAATAATTTCAGCAGAGATAGTTTTCTTGTTTCGTACTTTTTAGAGCGCGTTTTTTTGGCAGTCGGGTTTTAGTTTTTAAACTTTTTTTTTTACATATTTTTAGATTTGTAAATAAAATTACACATTTGAAATGTGCTAAAAAAGCTCTTTCATTTGATACCCCACACGGTACCGCCAAGCAAAAACGTTTTTTTAGATCCTTGCTCAAAGTTCCCTAGAGGGCGCTGTGGTCAATTTAACGTAACGTCATAAAGCCTATAGCCAGAAGACGATCAAGGCGCTTCTAACAACACCTCATTTGTTCAAATATGATAACTAGTTTAGAAGTTATGAGGGAACAGATGAACAACCATACATACATACAGGTTAAAATCATGACCCATTATTTTTGCTTCGCCATAGTCGAGGAAAAATTAAGTGAATTCGCATCGCTAGTGCTAGGTACCCTTTGTCATACGCCATTGTTAATTTTCAACAAATGTCAATGTAGTAATACAAATAAATAAGAATTTCCTCGATACAATTACCCCGACTGTGGCGCCCTCTAGTGACGGGAGGCGACACCATCCGTTTTATGGCCCACTGAAATATTACTCTTCATTTTTTATGATGAATAACAGCGTGTACAAGAGCTGTAATGTCCTGCGATATAACGTGCCCGAGTTTTTTCGCGTTTTTTTGGCGTTAAGTTTATATGAGTTTGAAATAATAAATGACAGTGTCTGTTGACAGTACTGGTGACAAAAGGATGTGTTTGGCAATGTTTCTCATTTAAGATAAATAGGTTTTGGTCTTACCTTATGTTACGTGAACGGAGGAAATATGATTTTGAATATTATACAAATATTTGATGTTTTGCTTGATTTGGCACTACGTTGAGTAAGCATCCTCCAGTCGATTACGGCCTGAACGATCAGCTACGTACGCAGGTATTATAGTGCTTAAGAGTGTGTGCAAACACAAGTGCACTCTCTATCCCCTTACACTCATATTTCAATGGGACACCAGTGTGACACGACCGGAGAAGGATTAACGTGCTTTCCAAAGCACGAAGTTACAAGACTGCTAACTTCCAGACTCACATTGAAAATTCTTGAACTGAAGAACACAGGTACAAATTTTGGATCGACGCGGGGATTGAATTTCAAAACGGGGACCTCTTGCGCAGCTGTCGCTTTAATGTGCGACCCACTAACCACTGCGCCAGCGAGGAAGTCTAAGCATAGCAAAGGATCAATAATATGACTAAGTCCTCTTACTGCCACTTGGTTGAAATATGCACTTAAATTATAGATCGGTTCACGATAGATGACCACAAATAGCTAGCGTCTACGCATGTAATCTTATGAAGAAAATACTTAAGACAAAAAACAGTTTCAATTAAATATATAATGTGTTAAGTTTTAGTTCTTATAATGAGTCAAGTTGAGAATGAACCATTTTTTCATGAGATACCATGTGTAGTCGATCGTGATTTGTGGTCTTTAGTGACTCGACCTGCACCAACTTACTAACTGGAGCCCAATTCTCGTGCTTGTGATATTTTGAGAACATGGCGGATATCACCCGAAAACCATACAAAAAAACTATGTTTTAGTGATATATGTCGTATGAAAATAAATGTCACGAGCCCGAGAATTGGGCTCCTGAAATAATAAATCAATATTTCACAACATCACATACATTGATATGACTCCGAGATAGCTCAAGCACCTGTGTTACGGATATCAGAATCAACAGTGGGATTACAAATAAAAACATATAATACTTTTCTTTTGTAAATACATACTTATAATACAAAGGAAACACCCAGACCAATACAAACAAACATGTTAATGCATACAAATGTTTGTACTGTGCGAGGATCGAAACCACAACCCTTGTATCAGAGGCAGCGTTCACTACCACTGTTCCATTTGGGTGGGGAAAAAAATCACGCGTATTCTATTAAATAAATATATTCTGATACTGGTACAACTTACCGTTTAGAATACGCGCGTTCATATTCAATGAGTTCGATAAAATTAAATCGTGTCCAAAGAAAGTTACTTAGAATATCCAGGATATTGTTATCTGTAATGGAATGCTAATTTTCCCTGGAACGCGTGATAAGGACTTCCTCTGAACGTAACGAGTGAATCCGTGAGAAAAGCCAGTATTATACTCGTACAAGATACCGTTTTATTGATGATAAACCTTTATCACCTAAAATTTATTACGGGACCAAATTGTAAAGGATGAAGCTGTGTTGATACACACACATACACACTGAAGAAATCAAAGCGACGTTACGTTAGAATAGTTATTTACGAGATTTCTACCATGTAACTTATTTTTGAGTTGTTGAGATGGGCGTAGTAAAAGAGTGGGAAGGAGGGTAGGCCGATATGTCTACCAGTAACATATTACCCGCAAAATCTTCAGTTACTCCGTGATCATGGCGCGTGCGACAACGCCGAAATATCGGAAACTCAAGAAAAAGTTATATGTTAGAAATTCGGTAAATTACTACGAGTATTCTAATGTTAGTGACCATGAAAGTTTTAAACGACGCGACGTTAGCTCCATGTATATAGCAAGGTGACAGCCATGATGGTTTCACATGGGAAAAAAATGGTAAGTTCGTATTGAACTCGCATAATTTCGTATTTTTCTACCTTTAACTCTTTCTTTTTGAGCGTGTTACGTTCTGTGATGATGAGAAATCAGAATTGAAAACGAACATATAATAATAATAATTCTCACAACATCTCATACGTTGACCTGATTCCGTACTAAGTAGCTTAAGCGCTTGTGTTACAGATATCAGACAACAGAGGAACACAAATATTATACTTAAATACATATATTACACCCAGACACCGAACAAACACAAATGTTCATCGCACGAATGTTTGTCCAGGGCGGGGATCGAACCCACGACCCTTGGCGTAAGATCAATGCAGGGTGTGGTGTGCTCAGAAACGTAGGCTTACATCTAGGACTCATGCATATAGGCCATTTCCAAGGCTATGATGAAATTATCGGTATATATTTTTTTATGTGATAGGTGGTAAACGAGCAGGCGGATTAACCCATGGTAAGCGATTGCTGCCACCCATGGACACCCGCGACACCAGTGGAGTCACAAGTGCGCTGTTAGCAGCGCACTTGTGACTCCATTGGTGTCGCGGGTGTCCTTAAACTTAAGGATAGCCCTAAACCCCCTTTTCACCCACTCACTCACGCAGCGAAATACAGCACAGTGCTGCTTCATGAAGATATTCTGTGAGACCGTGAGGTCCATCCATGCCGTAGCTCTCCCACGGTCACATTCAAAATCAAAAATCATTTGGTTTTCTTGGCATTTAAAAGCAAGTTGTTAGTTGTAAGCCAATGTAGCACTTGTGAGAGGGCGTCACCTACGTCGTCAAACGTATCTTTTCGACGGTCAACGTTAAAAAGCAACGAGGTATCATCAGCAAATTGTGCAAAGTAAGGGAGGTCATTTATGTATATTAGGAAGAGCAGAGGTCCCAATATTGATCCTTGGGGTACTCCCATTAATAGAGGGGCGCCTGAAGAGTCAGTTTCTCTGACACATTATCTGTATCTATTCATATTTTAATTATGTGTTTTTCTTGTTACAGGTAAGTTCATCTTGACTGTATTTAGGCGATTGGTATCAGCAGGTCAGTTACGTACATATTCTGTAATGGCGGTGCTAATTTTACCACACAGTATAACAAGTACTTTCATTAGGTTTTTCTTTTACTATGGTGGCCCTAAGGGCCCCTAACGTAGGTTAAGATCACTATGAAAGTGGCGAGAGATCATTTAACGTGCGTGCCGTCCTAAGTACCTTGGGAGAGAGAAGCTTCGGCATAAATGGGCTGGCTCGACCGGAATGATACCACCGCCTTACAGACACCGGCGTGAAGCAGCACTGCTGTATTTTGCTGCGTGAGTGAGGGTACTGGGGGCCCAATCCGGGGGAAAGGAGGGTTTAAAGGTTGGCAGCGCACTTGCGACTCCAATAGTATCGCGGGTGTCCATGGGTGGCGGCAATCGCTTACCATCACGTGATATCCGTCTGCTCGTCTGCCACATATGACAAAAAAAGTACGGAATCATCTTTGCTAATTAGCTTACCTAACTCTCTAGTACATTTATTTATAAACTTTGGTTTCATGTTAACACTTAACATTTTTCCATTTCTACTTCGCTTCTCGTATTTAGTACATTAGAAAGTTCCTTTTCCACAAATCTGAAAATCTTCGTACATTTTACAAATGGCCGGAGGGTCGACAAATTTAATTTGGGCCGCAAAGACACTTTGATTTGCATATAATGCCCTCTTAATGGAGAGTAATGGTAGCTCTGTGGATAAGAACTTGCGTGATTTTAGGAAGATCGTATGTTTGAGTCTGAGCACGCAAATCTGGATTTTCAAATCTATCCTGGTAATCCCAGGTGACTTAAGACTAAGCTGTCCCTTAACGGGAATATACCTGTCGCATTTTAATAATGGAGACACACAGCGCATTTGATAAAAAAAAAGTCAAAAATGTCTTTATTCAATTTAAGTCCATACAGAACATTTATGAATGTTAAATATTATGTAATCTACCGCTGATTCGGAATGTCAATTTCTACCGAGAAGAATCAGCAAGAAACTCAGTAGTTACTCTTTTCAAATAATATGGTAATTACAATTTTCATTCTTATACAAATTATGATTACAGTGACAGTATGATATACAATGCTTATAATCAATATCGTTTAGATAAATCGTCAAAGAAAAATTATGAAATGAATTATACATTAGAGAACAGGCGAAGGGATCAACATGTCCAGGAATCCTTATCATTCAAATAATCATCTACTTTATCGTAGCCTTTCTGCATTAGGCAGTTTTTTACATGCAACTTAAACTTATGTACCGGTAAATCAATGATATTTTGAGGTAACTTATTAAACATTCATTTTAATGCTCAATCCTACAAATTAGTTTCCAGTTTTATGAAGTCTTAGATTTGGGACAGCAAGCCTATGTTTATTTCGCGTGTTAAAGCTATGAAAATCAGATTTTTGCGAGTAAAGGATCACCAATCCGCATTAGGCAAGCGTGGTGATAAAGCCTAATCCCATCATTGTAGCGATGACTTGATATCTATGATGGAGGCCTTTGCCCTGCAGTGGGACAGTTATAGGCTCATGGCCCGGTACTTAAACTTCAGACCAACAGGGTGTTCGTATAAAACCGTCCTTTAAATTAATTATGTTTTAATGATCCGTTATTGAAAGCTCGCACAGAACCCTAACAAAGCAAAAAGCTTTTATATTGACATTTGAATTCTTCACAAAAGCCCACCAATCAGCTATTTACGCAAGCTCCTCGATAGGCGTTATGTCAACAGCTTTTTCTCAAAGCTCTGAAAGTATGGGCGGGCTGGAAGTACCTTCATTTTTATCGATGTCGATATCGATGAGCGCCATTTATTAGGGAGTTGCCATACTGGCGAATTGCGAGCGTTTTCGCTGCGTCGTCGCTCCGCTTTGAAAGGGCTCACAATTCGCCAGTTTGGCAACTCCCTTACTATCATAATAAATATTGGCATATAATGAACCTTGTAACGCCTTGTACGCCGTGTGGTCCCCGGCAGAGTAGAATAGGCCACCCTCACTCTTACCGAGGTGTCGTAAAAGGCGACTAAGGTAAAGCTGCTGGCATGATCATCAGCACTCAGAGAAGGAAAACTCTGCATTTATATCAAAACCCTCGCCAACCCGTCTGCCAAGCGTGGTGAGTATGGCAATTACCCCTCATATGATTGAGGGAGGCCCGTGCCCCAGCAGTGGGGACTCAAATGGGCTGATGATGGTGATGGTGATGGAACCTTGTAACACTTAAACTCATATCGGAACCCTAGCCCTGCAGTCACGCAGTTAGTTTCGACAGTTGTTCATAGATGGCGCTGGGAGTAGTTTAATTCGCACCAGCATTTCGATTTTCTGGAAGTATAAGGTCTCGCCATACATTTCGTTATAATAGACTATATTACTACTCTTTGATAATAGGGTTTGCTCCATGGATGCTTTTATTAATTGGGACCTTCGTGGTCTAATCCCATTTGATACGTTTTTTGACTCATCAAAGTGAGTCCAAGCGTAGCCTAGGGCTTTTAAGTATAGTAAGATGCTCTACGGGGTCCATCACCTATACGTGTACTGTGTTCCCTTAGCGAAGTACATGACGCCACTTACCACCTAACCGCTGACTTTCATTTGTACCCGTTAATACCGAGACTCCGGTCCCCTACCACACAAGGACACATCAACCTTCTCTTATCCTCAACCTATAATAACTGTTTCTGTAAATTGAATACCTATCTTTACCCTATATATTAGTATAAATAATGCCACGCGAAAGTTTAAAGTCGTACTTAAATTCGTATTACGGAATAAGGTATTTGACTAAGCTCGAGATTTTACAAAATATAAATATTTTATCAAACTATAGGTAAATATGTGCCAATAGCAAAAATTCCCAATAAAAAATATAACGTTTAGCCGGTTTTATAGTCATTCAAAGATTCATGGGCAAGTCCGTCTTAAAAGTATGAAAAATAATTCATCATCATCATCATCATCAGCCTATTGCAGTCCACTGCTGGACGTAGGCCTCTCTAATTGTTCGTCAGTGTGATCTATCCATGCTCTCGCATCCAGCTCTTGCCAGCCATCCTGCGCAGATCGTCCCCCCACCTAGCCAGAGGGCGCCCTACATGAAAAATAATTATACCATTGAATAACCCGCACAATTTGCACCAACTATTATAATAGAACCATTGACATAAACGAAACATTTGATATAGCTACCATACAAAATTCAAATGAAATGCATACAAAATACTTAAGTGTGACGTCACATCTTAGTAGCCATTTGTATGGAGCGTTTTAGGTTTGCCCAAAATATTGTGTTATTTTCAACTTGTGATATCTCAGGTAGTTTCAATGAGAAACAAGTTATTCTTTCAACGATGTTTTTATCATTGAGGGGTCTTTTGATTACAAAAATAAATATAAAATGGTCAAATACCGTAATATATAAATTTCATTCAATTTTTCTAAATAGTATCGATACAAAATATAACATTGATAATTATCGATACTTATTGACATCAATACTTTAACTTAACGTCCAACCTTATCCTAAAACTTGAAAGCTATAATGTCAACGGAAGCTTCGAGTAAACACGCGGGTTCGTTCGTTTTGTTTGTATGTGAGTTATTGGAGTCGTGTTATTATGGTTTGATATCATCACAATATATGGAAAAGATATAGAAAAAACAATTGGAGCCAAAAATGCTCTCGAATAAGGGTGTTCGCGTGTGGAAAATCCGCTAGGTGGCATACTGCTGGACTAAGGTCCAGCATCAACCGCTTTGGTCGTTTAGTTTGTCAAATTGACATTTTGACTGATCACGTTTAAAAATATTGTATTTAAAAATATTTTATTGTACCAATCACATTTTAATGAACCTCACTGGTGTAGTACTCCATCTAGAGGATTCTTCACACGCGAAAACCCTTATTAAAGTAAAATAACGTTCTCTTCCTAATATTTTCATCAGGTGAGCCGTCTGCTCGTTTGTCCGTCATAATGTAAACCTCATTGGTGTAATACTCCATCTAGCGGATTTTTCACACGCGAAAACCCTCATTAGAGTAAAATAACGTTCTCTTTCTAATATTTTCATCAGGTGAGCCGTCTGCTCGTTTGTCCGTCATAAGTAGTTAAATAAAATTAAATAGTTCCTGATTGCGTCCAAAGCTCTGCGGAAAGTCTGGTAATTACACATAATTGCTTTCTCTATTCCCTTACCCTCAAAAATCTGTATAATAATAATAATGATAATTCTCACAACATCTCATACGTTGACCTGATTCCGTACTAAGTAGCTTAAAGCACTTGTGTTACAGATATCAGACAACAGAGGAACACAAATATATACTTAAATACATATATTACACCCAGACACCGAACAAACACAAGTGTTCATCGCACGAATGTTTATCCAGGGTGGGGATCGAACCCACGACCTTTGGCGTACGAGGCAGGGTCACTACCAATTGCGCCATCCGGTCAGTATCACACTCAGTGTGACACGAGAGGGAGAGGGACCGAACTTTCCGAGGCACGGGGTACAAGACCGCCAACTTCCAGACTCCGGGCTGCCACTAAGAACTAAGGTACAAATGTTGGCCCGACCCGGGGATCAAACCCGGGACCTCTGCGCGGCTGTCACTTCAAAGTGCGATCCACTAACCGCTGCGCCAGCGAGGCAGTCAAATACATAGAGCGATTATTAATTCTATGAACGATGCTTAGCCAAGTGTGACACTATCTTCACTCTGTTAGGGCTGACAGATGTAAAGATAAAGGAGTCGGGTCTAGCCTATCTCCAAGATTGTTTGCGGGTCTGACACCCCAAATATTCTGAGGAGGGTACCATGTGTTACCATACAATTCAAACAAAGAGTTAGATAGTAGTTTATTTGAGTCAGACGTTTATATATACACTTAGCTAGTTGAATGTATGTATGGGTAAATGTAGTATATTTTGTTAACATATTATATTTCATGTCAATATTTTTTTTATAATAACACATTATAAGCTTTAAATTTTTAAGGTCACCAACATGAGGTTAGCTATTAACAAGAATCTACCATTTACTTATTCTTGAATTTCCGATATTTCGGCGCGCTGTTGCAAGCGCCATGGTCACGGAGTAACTGAAGTTTTTGTGGGTAAGATGTTTTTGGCAGACACATCGGTCTACCCTCCTTCGCGGTTTTTTACTACTCGCATCTGCGCCGTTACCTAATCCGTGACCAAGGCGATTGCAACATCCGCGAAATATCGGAAACTCGAAAATACGGTACATGGGGGAAATCCAGTAAATAATAAATAAAAATAATATCCTCCAACCGATTACGGCTACGGCGGCCAATCTCAACGATCAGCCACGTACGCAGGATATATTATAGTGCTCAAGTGTGTGCGCAAACACAAGTGCACTCTCTATTCCCCTACCCTCATATTCCGATGGGACACCAGGGTGACACGACCGGAGAGGGATCGGGCGCAGGACCTTAACGTGCTTTCCGAGGCACGGGGGTACAAGACCGCCAATTTCCAGACTCCGGGCTGACACTAAGAATTTCTTACTAAAAACTTAGGTACAAATTTTTGGTCTGACCCGGGGATTGAACCCGGGACCTCATGCGCATCTCCTCAGCCTAATGGTAAGCAAAAGGAGATCTAACGTTGCAATTACAACGGACGCGATGTCAAGACCTCACCTCCGTTGGCATTGCCCTAGCCCGTGAGATGCTTCTTTACGCTTCGTTTGAAGGAATTCATGATGCAGGAAGATATATATGCTGATACTATACTATACTATATACTGTATTTACTGGTATTTTCATGGCATACTTTAGCATTAGAAACCACATCTGTTTGACCGGACTGGGAAAGTAACATCGATCCTTCCATATATAAATCCGGCGGTTACTTGCATGACATACTCTACTAGGGTTGTGCTTAGATTAAATCAAAATAACAGAAGATTGGTGACTCGTCTCACCCGAGTGAATCGTTTTAATTAGGTCTGACAAGCGGATGTGTCATACAAAAATATTGTTTAATTTCCTTCGTGTGCTTTTGCGCGTTGTACAAATTATTAAAAAAATATTTAAAAAAATGTAATTTCACTCATAAGTGGAAGAAAAGTTTTAATTTCTCATGATATTTTTAAATTCATTAATGTTTTGGTCACCGTTTTGCAGAGCTAGATAAGAATATACGATAAATTAACGTGTGATGAGTTAAGTCGATTTGACAGGACTTAACTCTGAAGCGTAGCTGCGCGTAGTGCGCTTGACTCACTCACGCTTATATCAATAATAGGTTTGTCTCTGTCCTCCAATATCGTACATTTTAAACAAATATGTCATAGAGCTGTGAGTGTGTGTACATGTAGTTGTGCGTCAAACCATTTGTCTAATTGTAGGCACGTGCCGCATATTCCGCTATTTTGTATTACTCTAAGGGTTTGTCCATACCAATAGTATTTTTATTATATAAACGCAGCAGTAATGAACCTTTATCTAAATTGGTGGGTTTTTTTCATAGTATTTGAGAGCATTTCAGACAGATAGTTGTTTAAAATGTTTACCAACATTACTTAACAAAAAACCATTTTCTAAAATTGTGGTCAAATAAAACCTTTCTGATTTTTTTTAAATAGCATTATATTCGAAAAGTGTATTTTCAAAGTAGACTTTGAGTTTTTGACCCATATTTGTATGGAACTTGTTCAGTGACCTCAACAAAATTCACTGGCAATTTTCAGCTTACCGTCAGCCCATTTAAGTCCCCACTGCTGGGGCACGGGTCTCCCTCAATCACATAAGGGGTAATTGCCATACTCACCACGCTTGACAGACGGGCTGGCGAGGGTTTTAATATAAATACAGAGTTTTCCTTCTCTGGGTGCTGATGATCATGCCAGCAGCTTTACCTTAGTCGCCTTTTACGACACCTCGGTAAGAGTGAGGGTGGCCTATTCTACTCTGCCGGGGACCACACGGCTATTTTCAGCTTATATATTATTTATCTTCTTGATAATCCTAGAAGACCACGTTAATAAAATTTCCTTTCCCAAAAACATCACCGCTAGATATTCAATCTCAAATAGTCTTTGGACATACATTTTATTTATCTTATACAATGTTAACAACCCTACTTAAAGCTCGTGTTACGGGAATCGAACCCGTGCGCTAGCATTGCGGCTACGCAAGCTTCCTGGCTTAACAACTGGAGCAAATGTTGAATTTTCGATTGTTAGCCGGTATTTGCACGTAATACAAGCCTTTACGTGTGGCTTCGCTTGGAATACAGATGTTCTCGTTAAGTATTGTTTGTACGATTTCGTTAGAAAAGTTTTAACTTAAGTGGAAATGTATGAAATATTGTTAAATGCCCAAGTAAACCGGCGTGAAGCTGGATTGTGCTGTGTTTCGGGTATTGAGGGTACCGGAGGCCCAGTCCGGGGGAAGGGGAGTTTAAAGGTTGGCAGCGCACATGTGGCTCCACTGTCCGTGGTGTCCATGGGCGGCGACAATCGCTTACCATCAAGTGATCCGTCTGCTAAGGGATATTGCAAAAATTTTCGTTTTAACGATCTGAATATAAATATATATAACATTAAAAACTACGAAACTGATTTGATTTTTGTTACTATTACAACGATACATTATCCTCTATTAAGAATATCTGTAGTTACTTCGCAATAACGTTTATTCCTACGGGAAAACACCAACCATTCCAGGCGGGTCACGCTTTTAAGGGGTTAGTTTTAGGCCCTTAAAAAAATAGAAATGATAGGTGACAGATGAGCAGACGGTTCACCTGATGGTAAGCAATTGCCGCCGCCCATGGACATTCGCAATGGATGCTAATTATTGTTATCGTGCTAGCGAGGTATTGTGATGTTTTAACTGAGTTTATGACCAAATCTAAAGGTTTGAAGTTTGGCAGCGAACTTGTGACTCAACTGATGTCGTGGGTGTGTATAATTCTCACAACATCTCATACGTTCACCTGATTCCATACTAAGTAGCTTAAGCACTTGTGTTACAGATATCAGACAACAGAGGAACACAATTATATACTTAAATACATATATTACACCCAGACACTGAACAAACACAAGTGTTCACCGCACGAATGTTTGTCCAGGGATCGAACCCTCGACCTTTGGCGTAAGAGGCAGGGTCACTACCAATTGCGCCCAGTGTATGGGGGGCAGCAATGGCTTACTATCAGGCGATCCGTCTGCTCGTCTGCCACATATAACATAAAAAAAAACAAACCGCGGAGCAAGCTAACTGCGCTATACCATAGATTTATCGTTGCATAAATATTGGTCAAATCCAACCTTAGTACGAAAATACCGATTTCGTAATCGTACCTTACATCCAACATAGCCCGAGTTAATACTCATAAATTACCATACCACCGAAATCAGGCAATAATTCACAGCCATGGAGTTACGTAGTGATGTGTCTTTCAACTTAAGTTAAAGTCTTTTTGAAAGCACAAAATGAAGCTTTTTTATTTATTCGTGATGGGCTTTACTTGGCTTCACACTGACCCTAGATTTGAGAAGAATCCTTTCGATGAAGCAAGCTTACCCAGAAGCAGCTTATTCACTCTAGGTTTAAAAATATTAAGGTTGTATTCACTGGGGAAAACAAACGCAGGCAGGGCATTCCACTATTTGGCAGCTGAAATTGATAGCAAAGAGTATGCGATTTTCTTAGAAGTTCTGTTGTCCGTACTAACATTTTTTAAATTTTCAAAGTAACTATTAATGCTCTCCATTACTAATACGGTATTTGACTTTTTTATATTTTTTTAATCAAAAGACCTCTCAATGCTAGAAATATCGATGAAAGAATTACTTGATTCTCATTTAAACTACCTGAGATATCACAACATTAAAATGACATTATTTTGGGCAAACCCAAAACGCTCCATACAAATGGCTTCCTAGATGTGACGTCACATGCAAGTATTTTGAAAGTATTTCATTTGAATTTTGTATGGTATATTAAATATTTCGTATATGTCAATGGTTCTATTATAATAGTTGGTGCAAATTGAGGTTATTAAATGGTATAATTATTTTTTAATAATTTCATACTTTTAAAATGGACTTGCCCGTGAAACTTTGAATGACCATAAAACCGGCCAGACGTTATATTTTTAATTGAGATTTTTTTCTATTGGCACATACTTACCTAATATTTTGATAAAATATTTATATTTTGTAAAATCTCGAGCTTAGTCTAATACCCTACTGTGCTTTAATGGACAACGTTAAATTTTCAGTAAAAAAATTAATAAGAAAGTTATTATTGATAAAAACGTCCATTTTGCCAAGTCAAAAGGGTCATTTTCAAGATTTTTTTTGCATCTTGAATACAATAATATCTAATCTCTATTTAATATAAACCTTAAAAATATAGTCTTAAATCAAAAAAAAAATTATATTGACTGGTGACTTTTTGTTTATTAAAGAAGTTATATATCTTATTATGTCCGGTCTAGAGCGAGTCGGACTCGCCTATGAACGATTCCGTAGCAGCAAGTATATGAAAGGTAAATTGCGGTTTACGGTTTATAACGTATCAAAAAAAAACTACTTGCTAGATCTAGTTCAAACAAAGTTGTTAGATTTCATGGTAATGTTTATCATATATTTTTTTTTAGTTTTATAATTCTTTTATTATAGAAGTTAGAGGGGGGAGGGGGGAAAACATTTTACCACTTTGGGAGCGTCTCTTACGCAAAGTAATAATTTTAAAAAAATATATATTTAAAGCCTCAACATCGTTTGTAAAGACCTACTTATACCCCACACTTAAAAAAAATTTTTTTTTCCTATTTTTGTGTATAAATCGTAATCCAGTTAACAAAATACATCTATTTACAAAGTTTCAAAATTATAGTTCTTATAGCTTCGGTAAGGTATTCTGCGGGGGGGAGTCCGACATAACCCATCCGTTTACAGACGGATGGGTATGCGTAACGCATTTCTCCTGGGTGACCAAAAAAAAAAAAAAAAAAGGTATAGGCTCGTTTCTTGAAGATCTCAATGTCGTACCAGTTCAGGAATACTGCTGCGGGAAGTTTAACTATTTTTTTTTATGTGATAGGCGGCAGACGAGCAGACGGATTACCTGATGGTAAGTCCGGTACCCTCACTCACGCAGCGAAACACAGCAAAGTGCTGCTTTCCGCTGGTTTTCTCTGAGGTCGTGGTATAACTCCGGTCGAGCCGGCCCATTCGTGCCGAAGCGTGGCCCTTCCACGGTGGCTACGTGAATATAAACTTGACTTAATATGAGCCTTGTCTATATCGTTACATCTCTAGAGGGGTGTCCCCCCACCTCATATCTTCGGCTGTGGCGGGACAGACGCGTTGACAAATTGTTACTGTTTCCGATATTAAATCGTCTGTACGTTTGTAATTAAGAGGGAGGGATTTGTGTAGTGGAATTATGATAATGGAGATGTCTGATATAAATAATGTAAGTTTTTATGTTCAAAGCCAAAAATACCTTTAACCTTACCCTTCAATTAGACAACTGAATACGGGCTTGATGCACAACTACATGCACTCATACTCACTGCTTTATGACACATTGGTTTCAAATTGGAAGACAGAGACAAAAACTTATTTCTTGACATACGTGTGAGTGAGTTAAGCATAATACGCGCAGCTACGCTTCAGATGTCGTATATTTCTATATTGCTCTGCAAAATGGTGACCAAAACATTAATGAATTTAGAAATATCATATGGAATTAAATTTTTTCATCTAATGTTGAGTGAAATGTGATTCCATGAGATTTGTTATTTCTTTTTGAATAATTCGTACAACGCGTAAAAGCGCACAAAGGCATTTTGGTAACCTTTATCACACTTAAAACAATTAGGGAATATTTTTTTGTGCCACGACCGCTCGTCAGAGCCGCCAGTTGGCGACTGCGTCCAATTAGGTGACGGGGACTTAATTTTAGCGGTCCACGCGGTTGTGACGAGTCACCTATCTACTGCTATTTTGGTTTAATCTAAGATATTAGGTAAACATTTATTGACCACAAGTAACAAATAAAATTGGCTACTTGACTGTTGTCACGGAAATATAATATGAAAAGTGTTAAATACGGTTGCTTATAGATTAAAAGTAATAATCATCATCATCATCATCAGCCTATTTTAGTCCCCACTGCTGGGGCACGGGCCTCCCTCAATCACATGAGGGGTAACTGTCATACTCACCACGCTTGGCAGACGGGTTGGCGAGGGTTTTGATATGCCGAGTTTTCCTTCTCTGGGTGCTGATGATCATGCCAGCAGCTTTACCTTAGTCGCCTTTTACAACACCTTGGTAAGAGTGAGCGTGGCCTATTCTACTCTGCCGGGGACAACACGGCGTAAAATAATCATACATTTCGTGTTTTGCATTGAGAAATTATTTGTGAATAAAAATTTGTAAATAAAAAGCCTTCAATAACCACTAACTAAAAAGTGTAAAATAATATTTCTAACACTTTATACACTTTAAATAACAATAAACAACATTCAATTATTCAACAGGGATTAGGTAGGACTTCGGTAAACGACTTTTCTCGAGTGTACTGTTATATAATGTTATTTGAAGTGTATAAAGTGTTAGAAATATTATTTTAGACTTTTTAATTCGTGGTTATTGAAGGCGGTTTTTTTTTCTAGTGACAACTTGATTGGACCTAATAGAGTCTTAAAACCCGCGATTGATTTTAGAGTGATATCCGCAGAATCCGTAGGTTGATAAAACGTAAAAACACCGGCGTTTTATTGAGTGACTTTGACCTCGACTGTTGACTACCTACTTATTCTCAATAAGTTACTTGACATTGGCAAATTATCTTCGGGTAGAACCATATCAAAAAAAAATAAGAAAGTACCTACATACGTGTTGCATTACAAAAAAAAACACAAGGTCAAGTGGTCAAGAACTTTTCCAAATTCATTCATACAAAATTACTGAGCAGGGGGCCTATTCTTGAGCACTGGATATCGAGTCGAATTTAGAGATTTCATACATGCTCTTACTTGACTCCAATGCTCGGCAAACTCGAGTGCTCGAGAAATGCCCATCTAGACGGCTGGTGTTATATGAAAAGTCAATTTTGTTTTCGAATTTCTAAAAATATCAAGTCAAATAATTTCTTGCATAATAGGTTTAACATTAAGATGTTCTTGATAGCGGGTGTAATACAAGTGCAGAATGTTGTAACTGTTTACTGGTATATTTGTTTCCTCCTTCATACAATCCGGGATCTTTTAGGCGGGACGTGAAACGAGATCTCAGCAGGCTATTAGGGTGAGGATGACAGACGCAATGGGTACTTTGTTAGTTCTTTTGTGCCTGTCAGCCTCATATTTGGATTTCACGGCCGCTTACCATCAGGCTGATTGGCCTTTCTATAAACAAATAAAAAAAATATAGGTACCTGGTGTACAGGTGTGGTCTTATTTTCGATCATCACATAGTAATATTTCGTATCGTAGTTTCACCAACATCATCTGCAGCCTATTATGTGACTGGCACAGGTTTATATATATGTTACAAGTGGGGTGAATTCGGTCAAAATCTTTCCACAGGGTAAAATAAACATAAGTCAAATCAAAATTCTCATTCCAATCGTTAAAACATCCGCGTAAGTACATTACATAACAGGAACTCAAAATCCTTTTATTGTAGCTAACTGTCCAGAAGTCAGTAACCAGTGTTTTACACAAACTGAACCCTATTACGTTGTGATAAGAATGTAAAGAAGCATCGTATGAAACATGGTCATCAAAAAACTGACCCCATGGCATCAATCCCATATCAGGAATGATGGCTAGGGTTGCCAAATAACCCCATAGGATAATGTATTAATTATAGTATTTTTTATTGAATGACTTATGCTTCTGTTTTTTTAAAGACATCTTCATCTTTTCAGCCAATAGACACCCACTGCTGAGCATAGGTCAATCGACATTTTTTTTAAGAAAAGTTGAGTTTTTTTTTATAGGTGGCAAACGAGCAGACGGATCACCTGATGGTAAGCGATTGCCACCGCCAATGGACACCCGTGACCATGTGGAGTCACAAGTGCGCTGCCAACCTTTAATAGTCACATGTGGACTGTTTCACCTTCAAATCCCTTCCCCCCGGATTGGGCCTCCGGTACCCTCACTCACGCAACGAAACACGGCGCAGTGCTGTGATTCACGCTGGTTTTCTAGGAGGCCGTGGTATTACTCCGGTCGAGCCGGCCCGTTCATGCCGAAACATTGCGTTATACCCTCGACAGAATTCAAATATTGTTTCTTGGATGATAAGACCGTGGGTTCGTGTCCTACCCCAAGACTGTTGGCATTTTTTAAGTGCATAATTTACTTTCAGAATCAATTGCAAAAAAAATGCTATACCAAACAAATTATAATCATTAATTCTTGGACTTAACAACCCTGCTCCTGACAGTTGTACAACCGTCTCGCTCACACAATGTCACCGATACGTGGGACCTGCGCGTACGCATCCGCGTCTTTTCATTTGCAATTTTAAATTCTTCGTGGACTGGACATTTTATGGGATACCTAAAAATGGAAGAAGGGGTTCCAGATAATATCAGTCAGCTGTCAGTCAGTCTGTGCAGGTTTACTTTGAAGAAGAAACTGAATGTAGCTTCTGACAAATGAATGGTGGTTGAATCACTTAAATCCCACATGACCGACATTTTGTCGGACCGATTATTAGATCTACCGACCGACCTTTAGACCGTGGAAAAGCCACGCTTCGGCATGGATGGGCCGACTGGACCGGAGTTATACCACGGCCTCACTGAAATCCGGCGTGAAGCAACGCTGTGCTGTGTTTCACTGAGTGAGTGAGAGTACCGGAGGCCCAATCCGGGGGAAAGGGGCTTAATGTGACGCATCGACGTAATCGACGCATCGTAACTAGCGCCGCCAGTGGATTTTTATTAATTGTGGTGATTATGAGACATTTAGAAAAAAGTAAAACGGCGAATCCTTAAAGGAAACTATTAAGATTTTTTTAGATGTACTTCTTCAAGAAGATTCAGATCTTCTTTCAAGCAACCATAATTCTTATTATTGCCAAAAGTGGCCACTTTTAGCTATTACAATAGTTATGGTTACTTGTAGGAAGAAATTATGACATAATTTGTCTCAAAAAATCTTAATACTTTCCTTTAAGGTGACGGGTAGGGCACACTGGCGACGCCAATCGATTTTAATTTATAGCTACTAAACCGGATCTATTTTAAACAATGTCCAGGGTTACAATTTCTCGGCAAACACTTATACTATTTATTAAATAACCATGCACAAATGTTGGACCCAACGCGTACGCGAAAAATTGATTTACGCCAAAAGCGGCCACTTTTCGCGTACAAAAACGGACCCAACATTTTAATCCTTACTAATATTATAAAGGCGAAAGTTTGTTTGGATGGATGTATGGATGGATGTTTGTTCCTCTTTCACGCAAAAACTACTAAACGGATTTTAATGAAACTTTACAGTAATGTAGCTTATAGATCAGAATAACACATAGGCTATAATTTATAAAGATATTGTATGACGCAGACGAAGTCGCGGGCAAAAGCTAGTAAATAATAAATAAATATTTCACAACATCACATACATTGATCTGACTGCGAGATAGGTAGCTCAAGCACCTGTGTTACGGATATCAGAATCAACAGTGGGATTACAAATAGATACATATAATACTTTTCTTTTGTAAATACATACTTATAATTACATAGGAAACACCCAGACCAATACAAACGGACATGTTCATGCACACAAATGTTTGTACTGTGCGGGGATCGAACCCGCAACCCTTGGACCAAAGGCAGCGTTCACTACCACTGTTCCAAACGGGTCGTCAAAATTTATTTTGTGCATGGATATTTACCAAATAAATTAAGAGCTGAAATTATGCTCGCGTTGGTTTTCAGATGGCCGAGACATTTTTACCGCATTTCTCTCCGGGTGGATAAAAATTAAACTTTCTGCAGAGAAAACTTAACTTTCTTTACTTTTTTTTTACGGACCACCTGATGGTAAGCGATTGCCGCCTAGCATGAACACCCGAGACACCAGTGGAGTCACAAGTGCGCTGCCAACCTTTGAACCCGCCTTCCCCCCGGATTGTGCCTCCGGTTCCCTCACTCACGCAGCGAAACACAGCACAGTGCTGCTTCGCGGGTGTCCATGGGCGGCGGCAATCGCTTACCATCAGGTGAACCGTCTGCTCGTCTGCCATTTATCACATAAAAAAGCCTCATTCACGCAGCGAACACAGCACAATGCTGCTTCAAACCGGTTTTCAGTGAGACCGTGGTATCACTCTGGCCGAGCCGGCCGCGGCTTGAAACGTGGCTCTCCAAAGGTCAAAAAAGTTTTCTAGGGTACGGAGTATTCTAACGGAAAAATTTAAATAGTTTTATTCCGCACTGGAGGTATTAACTATTTTCTTGATATCGACCAGTGAAAGACAAATAGGGTGGGATATCAGGAATGTCACCATTTTCCAATTAATGGGAAAACAACCTAATCCATGTCATAATTAAATTGTTATTACCCTGTTGCTATTTTGCTTATTTCATAATTTTGGCCCACAAAGATCATCCTGACATCCTTTTGTGTTCGTATCATTCAAACCTACGCAATACTAATCATTCCTTCACCCTTATTTCTTGTACAATAAGATCCTATTTTGATGTTTTGTGATTTGATACCTGTCACAGTATAAGCAATATACAAAATAATTGAAAAGCCCAAAAACTACGCTTGAAACTTGGTCAAGTGGCGAGTTGATTCGTTTAGTATGCAACTTATCTAAAAATCAAGTCAATTCATCCCTCCATTTCGCTCTATTTTACATTCTAAAGAATTATTTCATTTATGATTTAAGCATTTGATTTATTCCATTTAATTGTACTTACCTAATTAAAATTTTCAAAAAATATTTATAATTGTTAAAAATAGTAGTTATTAAACCTGCCTTTACAACATCTTTCATCAACATCCGACTCCGGTTCGGACTTCGACTCCAACAAACCTAATTTGAAAATTCTGACTCCTTTCGATAATATCGCTTCTGTTACATCCCCAGTATGGACCTCATCATCAGCAACCCACACTCGTACACTGCTGGACATATGTCTCCCCTAATGCACGCCACTGCTCCCGATTTTCGGCCCCTTTCATCCAGCCCACAACAGCCAGCCTTCGAATGAAATCATCCCATCTTGTCGCAGGGCGTCCTACACTACGCTTACCGAGTCGCGGTCTCCACTCAAGGACTTTACGGCTTCAACAGCTGTCAGTTCTGCGGCTAATATGACCAGCCCACTGCCACTTCAGTTTGCTAATTCGGTGGGCTATGTCGGTGACTCTGGTCCAGTATGGACCTATGGATGTCTAATGCTCACGCAACCACATTTTCTACATAAGCATGACCCACTGCTCCCAACCCTATTGTGTGAGTGTTGAGTCGCTGGGTCTATTCGGCCTATTTATCATTGTCTCGAGATGAATGATTAGTGTGACAAGCTCGCTGAGAATTTGCTTATGAATTCCATTGCAAGGGTTATTCGGATACGAGTGATTAATGTTACGTTTCGCCGGATTTATTGAATGTAGTTAGGTGGGGTCCTTTCGGCCGCAGTGAAAGTTTAGTGGTGGGGATGACTCGAGTCTCGATTCCTGACTCTTCAAACACTCGTGGGTTTGGGAGCTTAGGGTTTGGTTTTTTGGGCTTAGATATATCAGATACAGTGGCCCGCCCACGCTTCGTTTTGGAACGCAGTCAGGTCCAAACTTTGAAAATAGATTACTTTTACATTCTTAACCTAAAAGTATAATTTCTAAAAATGATATTTATAGACAACCGTCTATAAATATCATTTTTAGAAATTATACTTATAGATAAGGGGAAATCGGAAAGTGAGCCAGTAGATACTGTCTATCTGTACTTATTGTACTGTCTGTTGCTGTTGTATCATGCTTGTATTTTATTTTTGTGCAATAAAGAATATCTATCTATCTATCTATCTATCTATCTATACTGAGAGGTAGTAAAGGCATATCCATGAAAAATAATAAACTTTAACCACCATCACCATTTCCATCGTAAATCTGTCTACTTGTTTACCCCCTATCACATTAAATAAATACACTACCAATGGAACCAAAAGACGTGCACTGCCAACCATTGCTCTTCCCCCGGACTGGGTCCCCGGTACCCTAACTCACTCGGCGTAACACCGAGCAGCCACTGCTTCACGCCGGTTTTCTATAAGCCGACTTAGACTCCGTTTCCACCAGAGATGAACGTGGATATGTTGTTATTAATAGCCAATAGAATCGCTTCACTGAGAGAAGGTAGGTAAATGTAGCGATTCTATTGGCTACTAGTAATCTTCAAGAAAAGAGCTTACTTCTTCCTTAAGAACTGGCAACGCTTCTGTGATGCCCCATGTGTTGCAGATGTCCATGAGCGCCAGTAATCACTTACCATCAGGTGAACCGTCTGTTCATTTGTTCGCCATAATATATAAAACACATTCCTCGCAACACACCCTCGCTCATCTCTGGTGCAACCCTTGCCGATGCGTGGTTCTTCCGCCGTTAAAGTCGTAAACACGAAAAACTATTTCAACTTTATTTTTATAACATGCTACATCACTATTTCCGATCCTAAAATGAAACTAATCTAAAAGGTTATCGTACTTTATAATAGTCTGAAAGATAGATAGATAGATAGATATTCTTTATTGCACAAAAATAAAATACAAGCATGATACAACAGAAACAGACAATACAATAAGGCGGTCTTATCGCTTGTAGCGATTTCTTCCAGACAACCTTTGGGTACAGGAAAGAAATATCGTATACGTAATAAGGGAAGGCAGTGCAAAGTAATTTAACAAATGAAATTGAGAATGGCAAATATACATTATTTTATATATTAATTTTATTACATTACATAAATAATAATAAACAATACATACATACCCAATAATATATACATAGATAATTTGTTGTTGTGAAAGTTAATCGGATTTAACGAAACGAAAGGCGATTAAATAATCGTGTTAAAAATGGGATGAGCTTCAAACGTCTCTGAATAGGAATGGGCATATAGTTTGGAATTTGAAAAAAATATGAGTTAAAGTCTATTTAAATAAATAATTAAAACTTTATTGCAAAATTATTAGAACAACGAATTACTTACAATCTACAAATTATTATTATTATTTGTTAGAAATGGGGTGAGCCCTGCCTCTCATAGCCACTGCGACCAGTAGATGATGTATTGTGGCAGCCCCATAACCTATTACAGCATGTCATGTAGCTCCAGTTTCAGGATAAACCCGAGAATGGAGCTGATGGGGGAGCTTTTGATCTCGTCTGCTGAGATCATGTGTGCTCCTAGGTGCCGGCTTCTGCAGCGGTGCAGCGCTATGCACTCGCCGAGAACGTGGATATTCGTTTTCTCGTCCTCGCGACAGAACCTACAGATTTTGGTATCTATAAGGCATCTACAAATACTAAGAGATCAATTTTAAGTTGAACTGCCTGAACTAAGAAAATGCTGTATCTCAGGCAAAAACGAACTTAATAAAGGACTTAACTAACAAATTTAAATGTAAGCAAATATATAGTTTAGTAATTAATTATAATTTATTCATAGACCTTAGTAAAAAAAGTCCTCTTATCCACTAACGAACGATCATTCACTATAAATGTGCCATCGAAAAGACATTACCTAGTAACTCGATGAATTTGAAGAAACGTTTGCGTCTCCATAAGAGAACATAATTTAATCAATATGGTGAATTTAATGATTTTGAGAGTTTTTTTTTATAAAAACCTAATTTTGAGGATCGACGGCTGGACCAGCCACTTTTATATTGTTTATGTTTTTATACTTTTTACTGATTTTGATAGATTATTGTTTTGTTTTATGAATTGTCTTATTGTCTTTTTATGATGAAGTAGAAAATTCATTATTTAATTATAATATCAGTAATTTTTATTAGCATCCCATTGCCAGCTCTTTATTACAGTTATATACAGTCCAATCGCCACACCTAATTAAATCAATAGCGACGCTTCAGGACCGAACAAGCTAAGCTTCTGAATAGTAAGAAAAGCACTTTCAGTTAATTCCATGAATCAATTGAGCTAAAATGAAAACCGCGTTGTTTAGACACCCTGATATCATAATAACAACAAATCAAAGGCAAATAGTATCAAACCTACAATAAATCCTCTGTAGGAAATTGAATATGAAATCTCCATAACATTTCTGCGTACAACGTAACGTAACTCACACCAGAATCACGAAAACCAACTGTATTTTGTTAGCACTAGGGTTCAAAATTGTGTGGTTAGGTTTGGAGTTTTTCAGCAGAGATTTTTCAATGTAGGAACGGATTCGAAGTGTATTGATTTTGGCCTTTTTTGGGACACTGATAGTGTTTAAAGATAGTAAGTTATGTGAGAAAAAAATGTGTTTTACTTGCCATATTGTGCTTCGAATTTAGCTCTAGGATTTTCTGGGTTCGGTTCGGAAAAGGTTCGCTTTATATGTTAACATAGCCATATATTTTCCTTTGCTGGTGTAAATGGAATTTTTGGGAAGTTCTTTCTTAGCCCCGTCTATAATCAGTATAGTGATAAATGCTCATAAAATTCTGGATAGCAATTGCTTACAAGCTTGCTATTATCATCATAAAGATGTGCAGTTTTTTTTTCATCCTTACGATGAATTGGCAGATACCATTATGAATACATCATCAGCTGGTTATTAAGATGAATGTGGAAATACATTCCTTCAATATAGATTCCTTCAAACGAAGCGTGAAGAAGCATCTCGCGGGCCAGTATGGCGGTGCCAACGGAGGTGATACCTTGACATCGCTTCCGTTGTAATTGCAACTTGGGCTTTTCTCTTGCTTACCATCAGGCTGAGGAGAGCCAATATACTGAGCCACTATATAAAAAGAAAAGAATTTATGAAAAAGATAGTGAATTTATTAGATCTTTATACAGTTTTGAAATTCTCCAAATATGACAATTACAATATTTCTACTCAAGTACTCAGAGCTTGGTTTGCCGTGATAGAGCCACGCTTCGTCATGAATAACCACGAAGTGATACCACGGCCTCATAGACAAGCGGAGTGAAGCAGCGCTTGCGATGTTTTGATTGAGGCATAATCCTGTGTGGATGGGGAGTATAAAGGTTGACAGCGCATTTTGACTCTACTTTTGTTGCGGGTGTCAATACGCAGCGACAATCATTTACCATTATATGAACCGTCTTCTGATCTACCACCTATCACTTAAAAAAACACACCGTAGCAAGAGTTTCCGACCGATGGACGTCGACTACGCGGCAGGCCCAAAAAAAGATGGTGTGACCATTTCAATACGTATGTCCAAGAATGGCAAGTAAAGGCATTGGATAGGGAGGAATGGAGAGACTTAGGGGAGGTATTTGCCCAGCGGTGAGACTCTACAGACTAATTTAAAGAGTTTCCAGGGTTAATTGCTGTCGACCAAACAAACTTTTGTACTCCACACATATTAATGGGGCACTTATTTTATCTGCAACGACAGTGATCACCAGATCCTGTCGTCAAGCTTACCCTTTTAAAAAAAAGATGTCACTTTTTTCCACCAAATGACTAATGAGCTATGCATTTATTTACATTAGAACTTTATTACTATTTCAATAGAGTAGATATTGGAGTAGCATGAGGTCGCGTGGGACCTCGCCCGGGGGATCATTTGCGGGATTGCGCAATTCTCGCTCAGTGTTAATTTTTCTAATTGCCAGCAATATTGGGTTATGTTGGGCTCCCCGTTCTCGTTTCTCCGGGAATGTGATTAGATAATAATTTATATAATTAAGACGGAAAGGTTTTCTTTGGAGTTAAGGAGGGACAGAATCTTGGGTAAAATGTATTTTGTGTATTTTGCAAGTTCGGGTTGTATACGAACTAGGATCAAAAAGATGCCTTGACTAGTCTATCTCAATTCACTGCTGAACGTCTCACTACATACTATCAATCAACCTGGTTGTGCTGTTACAGTTGCTGTGTTTTAGTTAATATAATTATATGACCAGGTAGCCTATTTGATATAATGATTTTTTTCGTGTTATATGGTGATTTAGTTAATAATAATTAGGGAAGTGACTACCCCATCGCCCGCTGGTGAGAGTTGGTGATGTTCACTTATGAAGAACAACAACTCTCATCCGTGCAATCAGTCTGCCCGGCGAGCTGTTAGTGTGACGACACCACGGACCAGAGACTTCCGGGGGAAACACCTCCGGCTTGCCTTTGTTGGCCGGCCAGAGTAGAGCGCAAGAGCTATATGCTCGAAAAGGTGGAAGTGCTCAGCCTGCGTAATAGCGAGGAACAGCTGAACGGATTACTGGGATCCAGAAATCGGTGCACACCTCTTTATACCCATAGCTGACCGCGCCGATGGCCTGATGGGCATCTAGTAGGCGGCGAGTCATCGTCTGCCATGATTATAAAGATGAGACATTTTATTTGGCAGGCGTCTCGTTGTCTCGTCAATATCCCGGCAACTTATCTGCAATAGTCCTTGCACCTGGCGGGTGCTGTCTTTGGCTGTATCTCTTCAATAGTGCAGACAGAGACAGGATCCGCTAGTTGAACACATCCCCACATACATTATTGTGTCTCAAAGGGGCTTCTTCGTGTTGGATCTGTATCCCCACGTATGCTTTCTGAAAGGACCGGCCTTTTGCCGTGATTTCCCGCAGGAGAGATTATAATAATGATAATTCATTTATTTCGGACAACAAGATACATTTAAAAATATTTCATTGGCCCATATAATAAATACCTTACAGTCTAACATACATACATAATAAAACATAACAAGTTAAACTGTGACATATTTGGCTAATATCAATTTTATATAGCGCACTCATTTTAACATGTTCATGTCCACTTTGTAGAGTAGAACCATAGACATGCACCTTAATCAGATTGTGGCTTTTCATGGAAAGCCATACTGTAAAACTGCGCGAAGCCTTTAGTACTGGGGAGACGTGCTGGCCGGCGTTCATTTTCTTCCGCACCCGTGAAGAATCTGTGTCAGGGCCAGTTGCATCTCTTTCACACCCTACGATTTTTTTCCTAAAATAGCACATTCCACTTCTAGCTCCATGAGTATTTAGCACAAAAGTGACACTTACAGTGGACTTTGTATAACGAATTTTCTATAAAAAAAGTCAAAAATACTATCCTTTATTTGACACTTGCTACAAAAAAGTTTTAGTTTCGATTTTTATAACGTGATGAATAAGAGATTTGCACACTTTAAACTTGCTCCTCAATAACTGTTGTATATAAAAATCCTATTGATAAGACGATTTTCACACATTCTGGATCCATGATAATTATGATAAAAAACCAATGTAAAGCCTTACACTTGATACTTGCTTTAAATCACCCGGCCAGCTGTGCTTTTTACGCCACCTCGTTCGAATTATTGCGCGGCCATTTGCTTTTCTCATTATTTCAAGATGGCCGCCCGGAATGGCATGCATAAAGTTTGCTGAGCGATTCTGGTTTGGTCGATATGAATTCAACTGTGAACTCTTGATCTTAAAATATCACGGTATAAAAATGTATTAAATTTAGAAAAAAATCTCAATATACAAATCTTTCATTTTATAATTATGATGCAAAACTATCTCCAATCGCCTTTGTAGTAAATCTATTTAGACATCATGCCTATATAATATGACCTGACTTTAGAATGGATCAGAATCATAAGATACCACAAATATGTTCAGTGTCTGGGTGTAATATACATGTGTATATTACACATGTAGGTACAGTACAGTATTTAAGTATAAAATTTGTAACTCCTCGTAGTCTGATATCCGTCAGGTAGATTGAAAAGATGTTGTTTGTATTGATTTAATATTTTTATCGGTAACAGTCACATCCTATAAATAGTAATACCATTGATTATTTGGAATATCAACTTTAATAAAATTTTACCGAACTATCTAACCACCTGATTGACAATATAGCTAATATGTACAGTATTACTGATTTGTAATTAATTAAACACTGTGCATTATAGAGTGTGCAGTATTCATTAGTTCGATCAATATGCAGCCATATTGTATTTAGCACATGCCTTGCGATAGGAATGGAGCAATATCGACAAATGTATCGATAATGCATGTAAGGTAATAGAGTTCCCGACATAACCCGAATGCCCCCCGTCAGGATGGTATCCATAATGAGGAATTCCCCAGCGTCAAAAAACGGATTGAAACTTTTTTTGCTTGTCTAGTCATCACAAAGACACTTATATCATCAAGAGAAGGTTGATCCTCGATTTCAGTCATAATTGCAGAAATACAAACGCCACTCTTCGACGTGGTGGGTGATGCCACGGCCTCACAGAAAACTGTCACCTGCGCTGTTTCCCTCAGTAAGTGAGGGTTCCGGAAGCTCATTCCAGTTGGAAGAGGAAATGAATGATTAGCAGTGCATTTTTGACTTCACCGGTGTTGTTGTGAAAACGTAGGTTACAAAGGTGTTGTAATTAATTTAAGTCAAGAGATATGTACGCTATGCTCTGCTTTTCAGCATACAAAACAAGTAAAATTAAAACAAGCAAATAAACGGACGGCGGTAGTTGGCTACCATCAGGTGTTCTGCTTGTCTGTTATATCTATACTATTTTTCAAGAAATAAATACTTCAGACAGCGGTATCGCTTATAGGTAATCCGAAAACAAGAAACGTTTGTGCGAAGTAATCGACATCTAGCGCCATCTATTGGTATGAAGTGGAGCTATACTGGAACGAAATGAAGGCGAGAAAATAAAAAGAAGCAATATCGATAACATCACAGCACTAGCAGGCTGTAGTTAGCATGTATGTTGCGCAATAGAAGAATTTCCGAATGTTTGATGGTTCGAACTATTTTCGCTATTTGGGTTAGTTTCGTTAATAAAGTGCTTGAAACAGTTTCATGGTAAAGTAATTTCGCATGGAGCTTTAAAGCGGATATCGTTAAATTTAATGTCGCATAAAAGCAATTATAGGAAGTATGATCAAAACAATTGAAATATATACCTAATTATTTCTTACGAGTGCTATTATGTATTATATATACTACATTGTTTCAAAAGGTACATAGTAAAATGTAAAAATATGTCCAAAAACTTTCAGAATCAGAATCAGAAATTATTTAATGCGGTAAATGTGGTTACAGTAAGTGACATAAAATTATCGTTTAGATTCTCACATTTAACCGAATAATATGGTCATGCAATAACAGAGAGTTAGCGTCGTCTTAAGTTATAATAAAATAATACATAGTCAAAATAAAATCGATACCAAAAATTAGTCAGTCATAAAATAATTAATATATGTAAAAAAAATCTTAAATTCCATAAATTCATTAATACTGTAGAAACCTCTGTCACAACCATTTATCTAAACTATTTTTGAATTTTTTTATTAGCAAATCCTTGCAACTAAAGCATAAAAAAAGAAAAAAATAGAAAATTCAGCAAGATCTAAAACAATAGTAGAAGATTTCTCGACTATGGCGATACATGGGCAGCCGTCTGCACAAAAAAAAATCTCAGTGCCTCAGTAAGCACTATGGCCGTTCGTCCTGCAGCTGGTGACCAATTCTCATGCACTCAACATTGAAGTCGAATCTAGAGATTTCATACATTTGTCCATACAAATCTTGAACTCGACTTACATGTCATGGTCGTCTCATTGATCGTCGTGACACGTGTCCCACTGGTGTCCCAGCGAAGATCTAAATCATCATCATCTTCTCGTGATAAATCTCGGTTGCGTCCGAAGCTGTCGGTTCGAAGCCCATGGTATGCTTGGCTTGGACCATGATTCAGGATTCGGAAAGTCTGCTAATTACAATGAAACTACCGTCAGACCTTCGCAACCCTTAGACAGGAACCAGACTAAATGAATCATGTTTACACGTTCAGAATCAATAAATAAATAAATATTTCACTACATCACATTCATTGATCTGACTCCGAGATAGGTAGCTCAAGCACCTGTGTTACGGATATCAGAATCAACAGTGGGATTACAAATATATACATATAATATACTTTTCTTTTGTAAATACATAGGAAACACCCAGACCAATAAAAACAGACATGTTCATGCACACAAATGTTTGTACTGTGCGGGGATCAAACCCGCAACCCTTGGACCAAAGGCAGCGTTCACTACTGTTCCAAACGGGTCGTCAAATCAATATCTCTAATATTGTTGATAACTACATTTTTTAAAAACTATCCGAGATGTGCAGGTTTCCTCACGAAGTTTTCCATCACCGCCGAGCTGTTGGTAGAAATATGCAGTTTAAAACATTAAGAGGTGCATGCTCGGATACTACGACCTTCCGTGAGTTAGGCGCGTTCTTATCCACTCAGCTCTATCTTATACTGAGTGTATTGGCACGCATTAATCACTTCATCATCAGCCCATTTAAGTCCCCACTGCTGGGGCACGGGCCTCCCTCAATCACATGAGGGGTATTTGCCATACTCACCACGCTTGGCAGACAGGTTGGCGAGGGTTTTAATATAAATGCAGAGTTTTCCTTCTCTGGGTGCTGATGATCATGCCAGCAGCTTTACCTGAGTCGCTTTTTACTACACCTCGGTAAGAGTGAGGGTGGCCTATTCTACTCTGCTGGGGACCACACGGCTTAATCACTTACGAATCACTTACGAATATCTAAATTATAGTCTTACCTATTATAATAAATTACTTTCGTGGTTATACTATGGTATAGTTTTTAAACCCACCAACCGTTTGTCTGCCGTCACTCCCCTGTCGTATTACTGTGAGTGATCGCCTGTTCTAGCTTCAGATGATTGTAGCTAACGGTGAATAGTCTAGTTATCGACCCGGTGATACACTCGCTTAAAAATAGTTTATATCTTATCTTATCTCTTTTATTAACCCACATAAAAAAAAATCACCATCATTAGGTACCTACTATTTGCTATCGTTATGAATTATATAACCTATTTAGAGGGAAATGAAAACTGTGATGGTGTAAGTTATTCTGTGTGGAGGGAGTTTTGCTGCAAAGCCTTCACATAGTACTTTTTCCTTAGTATGGGAAAAATAGATAGAGATAGGAGCTTGTAAAAAGCAGATGTAGCCTTAAAAAAACAAGAAAGCAGATGGTTCGGCGTTGTTTCGTTAGATGTCACTATGCATTTTTACATCGCGCTAGTAAAGCGTGTTTCCGAAACAATGACCTCAAGCCTACAGTATCAATTTTAAACAGTACGGAAAAAACCCAGAGATTTGTTTATTTAGCTAATAAACTTATTTCTGATATTAAATTTAATCGTCTGACTGATTCTCGAAGGTGACCGTTCTACATAGCTGTTAAGTTAATGTCGGTTTCGTGTAGATGGCGCTAGCATTGGCTAGCCGCCTGATGCCTCTATCTCAGTATACATAAGGTATTCTATGCCTTGCTGGTCTTGAGCGAAGCTTTATAAATGAATTTGAAGTTGGTTGAGACCCTCACCAAAATTAAAGGAATCTCGACTTGTTCTATTATGAAAAAATGCGTATTTTTTTTTTGTTAAGTTAGTAAATATAATCAAGTTGGTAGGTAACTTACTGCTTTACGTTCGGTTCCGTTACAAATGAAATGGCGGCAGTGCACGGCGACAGGTCACTCCGTAGCGCCCTCATTACTGACCGCACTTAAATTCCATCCCACCATTCCAGAAACATTAGTTTTTTCAATAGGAAATTTAAGAAAATGCTCTTGAGAGACTTGGCCTGGCTGTGAATGTTTCATTACTATTTATAATGTTCCACCAAAATCTAATGAACGACTTGTTTAAGCTGGGCCATGTCGTTGGGGTCCTGGATTCGACCTGGATCGAGCAAAAAGTAAGTTTCGAATGTTTCGAACATATTTATGATCAAATAATCCGGATCGATCGGCCGTGTGGTCCCGGCAGAGTAGAATAGGCCACCCTCACTCTTACCGAGGTGTCGTAAAAGGCGACTAAGGTAAAGCTGCTGGCATGATCATCAGCACCCAGAGAAGGAAAACTCTGCATTTATATTAAAACCCTCGCCAACCTGTCTGCCAAGCGTGGTGAGTATGGCAAATACCCCTCATGTGATTGAGGGAGGCCCGTGCCCCAGCAGTGGGGACTTAAATGGGCTGATAATGATGATGATGAATCCGGATCGGGCAAGCGTTAGGCCATCATAGTAGCGATGACTTAATTTCTATGATGTAGGACTTTGCTCTGCAATGGAAGAGTTTAATGGCCCATACTTTACTTAATTCGGTCAAGATCAGATCGCGTTCTTGGGCGAAGTAGGCCTTCAGTCTTCAGATTACTTTTCTGCTGACTACTGATTGGTACTTTTTACGATGAGCTACAAACGCAGAAACATCAAACGAAAAGCGTCTTAAATTCCCTTCTCAAATCACTGTCGTGTCGTTCTCAAAAGGCTTGAACATCCATTCTCAACTTGTTCGTCCTGAGGAAATGAGCAAACAAATTGTTTTCTCTACCTTAATAAATCTAGAATAGGGTAAACCCACTCGATTTAATTAAATTAATTAACGGTAGCGTTTACGTCGTGAGGTTAAGAAGGTGGAATTCTGGTGTAAGTTATAAACTGACAACGAAATTTAATTAAAGAAGTTTGAAGCCAAAATCGACTGGGGGCCATGTACAGGAAGTCGATTTGGAGAAGGTCGCGGGAATCCATTGGATGCAGGTGGCACAGGACCGATCTGTGTAGAGAACATTGGGGGAGGTCTATGTCCAGCACTAGACGTCTATTGGATGAAATGATGATGATGAAGCAAAAATCTGCTCGTGGAATGCTGAAGACAGGTTCACATATTACAAGTCAGCCTGCCTAATAGCTACACTACAGTAACTTGCACTTTTTGAACGTCTCTTACGAGTAACTCGCACGAGCGAGCTAGAGAGTAGCATGACAAGCTGAGTACTGGTTAGGCAGTAGCTCGCACTGTGTAAATTTTAATTGGAGTTTAATGGAGTAATCATTCATATTTAAAGTATAAGAAAGCAGTTTTGAGACACAAATTAATTCTACTAATGTCGAAAGAGAGAGGAACGTTATGTCTCGCCACATCCGGTAACTTGCCCACGAGTTACCGGATGTGGCGAGTTTTATCGTTAAGGAGGTATTTATTTTAGTTGGTTCTACGTGGTGTAAAATAAAAAACAACGATATATCTACTTAGACAAATTACAAGAAAGATTTGGATACTACTTTATCCCTTCGATTTTTTCTTGAGGAGTTTTTTATACTACGGCAAGCGTGCGGCTCGCCTGATGGTAAGGCTGCGGTAGCCTATGGATGTTTCCAGTGGACCTGCATACGCTCTGCTGATCCACTCCTTTTTTGAAGAACTTTTGATGGCAGCTCATTCCACAGCCGGAAAGTTCGCGGGAGGAAATTCCTCTGGGACCGTACTGTGCGAGTTGGAAAGAAAGTCCTTAAAAAGAGATATTAGTTGTCTTTTTTTTTCAAATATTTGAATTCGCTGCAGCCCATGCCTCGAACCCAATGGAGTTGGCAAACTAATCCCCCATTTATAATAACCGTTTGCACCGCGGGTGACTCACGCAAATATTTGTACTTGCGATTACACGCGTACATACGACAACGATTTGCATTTTGAACATGTGAATGGAAGATATTCAGGTAGGGTGTACGGTGTTCATATGGTTTTCACCTCCAACCGATTACGGCTATGGCAGCCAAACTCAACGGTCAGCCACATGGCTGATGCAGGATATATTATAATGCTCAAGTGTGTGCACAAACACAAGTGTACTTCGTATCCCTTACCCTCATTTTCCGATGAGAAACTAGTGTGACATGACCTGAAAGGCGCAAGACCAACGTGCTTCCCGCGGCACGGGGGTACAAGACCGCCAGCTTCCAGACTCCCGGCTGACACTAGGAAGCTCTTTGGTGGTACTTTGGTACACTTTTTTTTGGGAGTTTCTGAATCGTTTAACTATGATTCAGTTGTTCTTTTCAAAAAAAATTCAAAATTTAAAAGTGCTTTATTTGCATAGGCTTATATACAGCTCTTACAAATCGTCATACATGAAAAATATAAATTATAGCTATGTATATTATACATTTTATTAAACATATATGTCGATACAAAAAATATACTAAGAAATGAATAAATATAATGTGATTCTACCACCGGAATCGGAAAGTTGATTCTGACGAGAAGATCCGGCAAGAAACTCGCCAGTTACTCTTTTTAATCACCAATTTTTTTTAAGTACAGTGTCATGGGTGTAGGCGAACAGTTTATCATTTCCACAAATTCTTGTCATTTAAGTAATCATTAACATAATCATTAGTATAATAGGCTTTTGCCATTAAATAATTTTTAACATGTGTTTTAAATTTGGGCATTGGTAAATCAACAAGCTTTTGTGGTAACTTATTAAATATTTTAATACTCATTCCTACGAATGAATTACCAATCTTATGAAGTCTTAGATGTGAAACAGCAAGCTTGTGTTTATTTCTAGTATTTAGGTTATGGTTGTCGGATTTTCGAGGGAAGTTTTCTAAATTTTTATAAACATACATAATACAGTCAAAGATGTACTGTGATGCTAATGTTAAAATGTTAATTTCTTTGAACAAGTTTCTAAGCGAGTCTCGTGGTCTAAGTCCGTATATGGCCCTGACAGCTCGTTTCTGTAGCACAAAAATAGCTTGAATATCAGCCGCAGAGCCCCATAACAGCAGACCATAAGACATAACGCTATGGAAATAACTGAAATACACAAGTCTGGCTGCTTCAATATCGGTCAGATGTCTTATTTTTTTGACTGCATATGCAGCCGAACTAAGTCTCCCTGCCAGGGCTGCAATATGAGAACCTCACTGTAATTTTGAGTCTAACGTGACGCCTAGAAATACTGTAGAATTTATTACTTCAACATTTTGACTATTCATATTAATCCTAGTGCTGACCTGTCTTACGTTGGGCAATGTAAATTTGACACATTTAGTTTTTTTAGCATTGAGAAGTAAATTATTTACAGTAAACCAATGTAGCACTTGAGTGAGAGCATTATTTACATCGTCAAAGTTATCTTTATTCTTCAAGTTCTGGTTTACATGTCTAAGGGTCGCGAAGGTCAGACGGCAGTCGCTTATTTGTAATTAGCTGTGGGCCTATTCTTGATCACCCGCCATTGAAATCGAATTAGGGATTTCTATGGACGAATGTATGATATCTCTAAATAAGATTTCAATGTCGATTTCACCAGAATGGCTTGATCTGAGCTTGCCCAGGGCTTCAAAGCGACAGCATTGGACGCAGCTGACCGTGACCCGTTTTGACTGTGGGAGAGCTTCAACATTAATGGGCCGGCTCGACCGGAGTGATACCACGGTTTCACAGAAAAACAGCGTGAAGCAGCACTTTGCTGTGTTCCGCTGCGTTAGTGAGAGTACCGGAGGCCCGATCCGGGGGAAAGGGAGGTTAAAAGGTTCGCAGCGCACTTGTATCTCGGTTGTCAATGGCGGCAGCAATTGCTTACTATAAGGTGATTCGTCTGCTTGCCTGCCACCTATCACATAAAAAAAAACTGGGCATTACACGCTAAGATGATGAGGGAGGATAGATTTGTAGGTATATCATCACGACAATATAGCCGTAAAATGGCGTCGGAGAGCCAAATAATTTGTTGTAATTTCCCTCCCTTACGAAAGTGTTCAGTATCGATTACTGCAACAGCCTGCACCCCCATAATTTCAGTTGCAATAAATATCGCGATGCAATCGGTCGCGATAATTCACCAGCGATAATCTGCTATTTGGTCGCAGGCCGCAGTTGAGAGCTGCGGGCCGCAGTTGGGGCGCAATGGCCATTACATTTTGGCTATTAATTAATTTTAATTTTAACTCTAGTACGTCCGGAATGGATAAGATTGTGCCGATTAAGGAGGCTCAAAGTCACCCAGAGAGCAATGCAGAGGGCTATGCTCGGAGTCTCCCTGCGTGATCGTATCAGAAATGATGAGATCCGCAGGAGAACTAAGGTCACAGACATAGCCCAAAGGATTGCATGCCTCAAGTGGCAATAGGCAGGGCACATAGCGAGGAGAACAGTCGGCCGTTGGGGCGGAAAGGTCCTCGAATGTAGGCCACGTACAGGAAGTCGCAGCCGTGGCAGGCCCTCCACAAGGTGGACCGATGATCTGGTGAAGATCGCGGAAATCCATTGGATGCGGGCGGCACAGGACCGATCTGTGTGGAAAACATTGGGGGAGGCCTATGTCCATCAGTGGACGTCTAACGGCTGAAATGATGATGATGATGACGTCCAGAATGGATAAACTGTTCTTAAAAATACTGTACCATCTTTTTAGGGTTAGGTCCCCTCCTCATCTTAGAGTGTAATTCCCGGTTGCGTCCAAAGCTGTCGCTCTGGAGCCAACCAAAATGGAGGGGGAAGGCAACCTTTAGCAGACCTGGCATTCAGGGATGGACCTGATCCTGACCTGTCAGCGCCGAGCATTCGGGTACAGCTGGGCTCTCCGCAGGGGAATTCGAACCCCTCTTGCGCGGCATACCAGCTAAACCTATCCAGCAACTAACCCACCCGTGGAAATGGGAATGGTGGACGAGAACTGCCGAAAGGCTTTGCCCCGCAACACAGCATAAATGGCCCTCACTCACTGAGTCTCTGAGAATAGTAATGGCGCTGATTTTCAGTGGGGCCAGCTGAGTGAGTTTTTCTTGCAATGGTTATGGATGAGGAGAGTAAATAGTAAACTATTTGCTTTTTTTTCATAAAATAATACAATATATTTGTTTCTTCTTTTCACAAAAAGCAAAGCAGTAAATGTGCATGTGCAACTAGTGCATGACATAGTTAACTAGTTGATCTAGCTTAAGCTTAACCCGCGGCTGCTAACCGCGTGTTAACAGATTAAATTAGCTCCCGTATTCCCTGTTAATTACGTCACTTTTCATCAGGTGAAGGATCTGGTTACCTTTTACATGTCTACTAAATATTCTACATGCGTATATGCAGGTACTCTATTTTTGCCGACTTAAAAAAAGTAGGAGGTTGTATGTTCAACTGTATATTATTATTTTTACCCGACTACGGCAAAGCAAAAGGAGGGTTATGATTTTGACAGGCTATGTATGTATGTATGTATGTATGTATGTATGTATGTATGTTCATCTGTTTCCACGTAACTTCTTAACTACTTATCAGAATTCGACAAATGACATATCATATAAGCGTCTTGATCGTCCGCTGGTTATAGGCTATATGAAGTTTCACAAAATCTAATGTGGCGCCCTCTAGCGGACAAAACATACAGAGTAAAAAAATAAAGTTATGATAAATATGCCGTGTTTGGTATCATTTGAAAGCGCTTGACTTGTACATTTTGAATATATATATATATATATATTACTAGCACTTGGACACCAAAATAGTACAAATAAAATAAAAGTAAAAAAACTAAAACCCAACTACGACAAAAAACGTCGCTGAAAAAGTATAAAACAAGCCTTCGTTGTCAATTTATGCAATATTCACTATGTAGAGATAAAATTTCATGTTTGGAAAGGCGTAGTCACACGTTAAATATACTACCCTTTGACAACGTGTGACTGCGGATTTCCAAACATGAAATTTTATCTCTACATAGTGAATATTGCATAAATTGACAACGAAGGCTTGTTTTATACTTTTTCAGCGACGTTTTTTGTCGTAGTTGGGTTTTAGTTTTTTTACTTTTTAATGTATGTTTACTGATTTCTCCGCCAATTATTGACCGATTTGGACAATTTATTTCTTATTTGAAAGAATACACTCACAAGTTGATCCCATTTTCACCATTTAAGGATCTGATGATGGAATCCCAGAGAAATCGACCCTCAAATTAGATAGACACACGCACAAAATGTTCGTAGTGATTTGTGGATAAAAGTGTGTGTATCAGTTTTTTTTACGTTTTCATTTACTTGGCCCCAATTTACAACAACAGCAATTTGGATCTTTAGGCGATATTTTAATAGCAATTTGAAGCTTTGATCTTCTTTACAACGATTTGTATAAATAACATTCAACTAGTGTTTTTGACGTGTAGTAAACTCGGTGATCCGGCTTAATCCGCGACCGCCACTACTCCCGGGTTTACTGATGAAATGAGCGAGCATGTTACCGGTTAATTATGGTAGGCTAAATTTCAATTGAAACGTTTTGTTATAATGTTGCCAAAAAACACACTAAAAAGTTTGAAAAATTATTCTGCGAAAAAAAACCGCGACCTAAAAAGTGTGAAATATTTTTTCTCTCGAGTGTACTGTCATAAAATGTTCTTTGAAGTGTATAAAGTGATAAAAACATTGTTTCACACTTTTAAATCGTACTTTTTTTTCGCAGAAAATTTTCAAATATTGATGTTGTTACAGAGTTTTAATTGAGAAGAGAAAAAAAATACAATTCGAAAAGTTAACAGACTACTATAAATATTTAACAACTCACAAGACTAATCGATTAACATGACTAATAGTCGTGTACACTATAATAACCTTTCTTAATTAGGCACGTATATGAGACTTAAACTTATCCCTTGATAGGTTAATGACATTTTGTGGGAGCTTATTGAATATCTTAATACTTAAGCCAACAAAGGAATTACCGATTTTATGAACTCTGAGGACTGGGACGGCAAGTCTTTAGTCATGATTTCCAATAAATAATTGACGTAATTTTAGGATTCGAGTAATTTAGTAGTGTTTGATTTGACGGTTTTGAGAACTAAATTAAGGATTGTCGTAACCGGAAACGCATCGATAATCGATAGGCGCGCCAAACCGATATATTGACTTGTCGGTTGACGGGCGAACGGACAGTTTGATTTGAGCAGCCGTCTGGTACGGACGTTTCAAATAGGTTTCGTAAGCTAAAAGTTCTGAGTGGATAACAATGTATCTATGAATATCTGTAAGTGCAAATTACGGAATAAATGACATGAGAAGCGGACTCTGCAGTTTCATTATACTATGTTTATTTCTGGTATTAAGACTAGGACTATAGGCCTTTTTTTAGTAAGTAAGTGTTCAAGTTCTTATGTAAAACTACACTCATCTCAGCGTGTAATTCACAATTGCTTCCGAAGTTATCGCTTCGAAAGAGTCCCACACAAGACTTAGACAATGATTCGGGATTTGGGGAGTCTGGTAATTACAATGAAGCAATTGCCGTCTGAGTTTCGCAACCCCTTAACAGGGGAACTAGACCAACTGAATCATGGTTACACGTTTCAGAAACTATCCGAAACGTGTGGCTTACTCACGATATATTCCCTACCGCCGAGCGAATGTTAGAAATACGCACTTAGATTTCAAATATCCAGTTGTGCATGTCCGGACACACGATCCACGATCTTCCGTATGGAAGGCGGTCCACTGAGCTACCATCACTCTGGAAACTAAAAACAAACATATATCTATTTTTTTGAATTTATTTCCTATCTCCATAAATAAACTATCTTTCTTTGTCCCTTTTTTTATGCTAGAGGCGGACAAACGAGCAAACGAGTCACCTGATGGAAAGTAATCATCGCTGCCCATGAACATCCGCGAAATCGGAAAGATCGCTAATGTGTTGCCGGCCTTTTTAAAAAAGAGTACGCTCTTCTCTTGAAAGTCCCTAAGTCGTAGCCGTCCGGAAATACTCCTGCAGCCAAACCGTTCCACAGAACTGAGGTACGTGGTAGAAAGTTCCGGGAAAAACGCACAGTATTAGACCGCCATCCATCGAGATGATGAGGATGGAATGAAAATCGCTTGCGAGTGGTTCGATGTAAGAATTCGGCTGCAGGGAGTAGATCAAACAGTTCTTCAGAGCACTCCCCATGATAGATGCAGTATACTTTCCCCCTAATAAGGGGGAAAGTAAATGAATGTGTTTTTGCGTGTAAAAATCCGCTAGATGGAGTACTTTAGGAGTGATGTTCATATACAATGTGATTGGTTATTTTTAAACGTGATCTGTCAAAATGTCAATTTGACAAACAAAACAACCAATGCGGTTGATGTTGGATCTCAGTCCAACAGTACGCCATCTAGCGGATTTTGCACACGCGAAAACCCTCATTGAGCCTCCGGTACCTCTTACGGCGAAACAGCGGAAACTGCTTCACGCAGGTTTTATGTGAGGCCGTGGTATCACTTCCATAGACCGAATCATGCCGAACCGTGGCTCTCCCACGGTTAAGCCTATAAATCTAAATAATAATAACAATACCCCCACCCAATTTCCCGTCTTATTTTAACCCCCAACTGCCTACGACGCGATCCAATTTAAACGCACCAAATAACAAATGAGGCAATTCCCTATCATCCAGCTCATACCGTGAGGATAATAAATAGCCGATGGACAGGGGTTCGGTGCTCGGCCGGGATTAACCTGTCCGCGAGGGATTATTCGTGTTTGTGAGGGTTTGTTAGTTTGTAGTGAAATAAATCGCTAACTGATTTTTGTATACGAGTCTTAACAATTATGTTTATAATAACACAACGAAACTGGAATGGAATGGAAATGGAATAAGCTATTCGATAAAGGCGTCCTTCAAATCTTAATTTGAGAAAAGAGCGTGTTCATTTTAAATGGAAGAGCCACGCTTAGGCTCGAATGTGCCAGCATGTAATAAGCTATTCGATAAAGACGACCTTCAAATCTTAATTTGACAAAAGAGCGTGTTCCTTTTAAATGAAAGAGCCACGCTTCTGCACGAATGGGCCGGCATGGAATAAGCTATTCGATAAAGGCGACCTTCAAATCTTAATTAGACAAAAGAGCGTGTTCCTTTTAAATGGAAGAGCCACGCTTCTGCACGAATGGGAAGGCATGGAATAAGCTATTCGATAAAGGCGACCTTCAAATCTTAATTTGACTAAAGAGCGTGTTCCTTTTAAATGGAAGAGCCACGCTTCTGCACGAATGGGAAGGCATGGAATAAGCTATTCGATAAAGGCGACCTTCAAATCTTAATTTGACAAAAGAGCGTGTTCCTTTTAAATGGAAGAGCCACGCTTCTGCACGAATGGGAAGGCATGGAATAAGCTATTCGATAAAGGCGACCTTCAAATCTTAATTTGACTAAAGAGCGTGTTCCTTTTAAATGGAAGAGCCACGCTTCTGCACGAATGGGCCGGCATGGAATAAGCTATTCGATAAAGGTGACCTTCAAATCTTAATTTGACAAAAGAGCGTGTTCCTTTTAAATGGAAGAGCCACGCTTCTGCACGAATGGGCCAGCATGGAATAAGCTATTCGATAAAGGCGACCTTCAAATCTTAATTTGACAAAAGAGCGTGTTCCTTTTAAATGGAAGAGCCACGCTTCTGCACGAATGGGCCGGCATGGAATAAGCTATTCGATAAAGGCGACCTTCAAATCTTAATTTCACAAAAGAGCGTGTTCCTTTTAAATGGAAGAGCCACGTTTCGGCACGAATTGGCCGGCTCGACCTGAGTGATACCACGGCCTCACAGAAAACCAGCGTGAGGCAGCATTGTGCTGTGTTTCGCTGCGTTTTTTTTTAGTAGGTGCACCCGTCATCACAGGGCGTTGACCTTAACCTAACCTGCTCTGGGGCCCGCCGCTGCCCTCTGCGCTGTTGCTTATGCGCAGTTTGTGTCTCATTTTTTTTTCTTTTGTTTCTGCGGCGTTACATTTTCCTGGTGGCGCTGCCCGCTGCGTAAGTGAGGGTACCAGAGGCCCAATCCGGGGGAAGGGAGGTTGGCAGCGCACTTGTGACTCCACTGGTGTCGCGGGTGTCCATGGGGGGCGGCAATCGCTTACCATCAGGTGATCCGTCTGCTCGTCTGCCACCTATCACATAAAAATGGCTACGGATTATTTTCTTCCCTAATGGTGCAGGTGTCCCTGGGTGGCGGTAATCGCTTACCATCAGGTGATCCGTCTCCTTGTCAGGCCCCTATCTCATGGAAAAAAATGGGCTGGTTTTTCATGATGGGCGGCATGTTTTTTTATATATATTAAATGGGTTTGCACTTGACCTCATTGCACCTGATGGAAAGTGACAATAAGGTCTAAGATGTAGCGTGCTTACCCAGAAGAAGTCTAATCACTCTCGACTTAAAGACACCCAAATTGTAGCTCTCTGGGAATACAGAAGCCGGCAAGTTGTTCGATTCCTTAGCATGGTATGGGCAAATACCGGATTACGGCCTCTCAGAAAAATGAAGTACCAAACGCCTGCGCTGAGTTTTGTCGAGTGAGTACCTGAAGCCCAATCCAGGAGAAGGGATGTTCGAAGGTTGGCAACGCAATGTGAATCAGGCGAGCCGTCTGATCGTCTGCCACTTATCACTTAAAACGATCCTACGGGGCCTAGTTATATTTTTTATGTGATAAGTGGCAGACGAGCTGACGGATCACCTGATGGTAAGCAAATGGAGTCACAAGTGCGCTGCCAACCTTAACCTCCCTTTCCCCCGGATTGAGCCTACCATAACTCACGCAGAAAAGCACAGCACAAACGTTACTTTAAGCCGCTTTTCTGTGAGACCGTCGTATCACTCCGGTCGAGCTGGCCCAATCATGCCGAAGCGTGGCTCTCCCACGGTCAATTTCAAACTTTTATTAAGAACATTTTCTGAAGGTGACGGGTAGGGCACACTAGAAACGCCAATCGATTTTAATTTTTAGCTACTAAATCGGATCTATTTTAAATAATTTTGAGGTTACAATCTTGGCAAACACTTGTCTTATACTATTTATTAAATAACCATGCACAAATGTTGAGTCCGTTTTTGCACGCCAAAAATGGATTCACGCCAAAAGTGGCCGCTTTTGGCGTGAATCAATTTTTCGCGTACGCGTTGGACCCAACACATGGTTATTTAATAAATATTATAAGTGTTTGCCGAGAGATTGTTTGCCGGTTTAGTAGCTAAAATTAAAATTGATTGTAGTGCTAGTGTGCCCTACCCGGGATTAAGGTGACCCTTAATCACATGTATTCATCTTAGAAAATTATTACCTTGATTTTTTTTAAACTAGAGGCTACAAACGAGCAAGCGAGCAACCTGATGGAAAGTAATCAACGCCGCCCATAAACATCCGCGAAATCAGAAAGATCGCTAATGTGTTGCCGGCCTTTTTAAAAAAGAGTACGCTCTTCTCTTGAAAGTCCCTAAGTCGTAGCCGTCCGGAATACTCCTGCGCAAACCGTTCCACAGAACTGAGGTAACGGGTAAGAGAAGTTCGGGAAAACGCACAGTATTAGCCGCCATCCATCGAGATGATGAGGATGGAATGAAAATCGCTTGCGATTGTTTTCGATGTAAGAATTCGGCTGCAGGGAGTAGATCAAACAGTTCTTCAGAGCACTCCCCATGATAGATGCAGTATACTTTCCCCCTAATAAGGGGGAAAGTAAATGAATGTGTTTTTGCGTGTAAAAATCCGCTAGATGGAGTACTTTAGGAGTGATGTTCATATACAATGTGATTGGTTATTTTTAAACGTGATCTGTCAAAATGTCAATTTGACAAACAAAACAACCAATGCGGTTGATGTTGGATCTCAGTCCAACAGTACGCCATCTAGCGGATTTTGCACACGCGAAAACCCTCATTGAGCCTCCGGTACCTCTTACGGCGAAACAGCGGAAACTGCTTCACGCAGGTTTTATGTGAGGCCGTGGTATCACTTCCATAGACCGAATCATGCCGAACCGTGGCTCTCCCACGGTTAAGCCTATAAATCTAAATAATAATAACAATACCCCCACCCAATTTCCCGTCTTATTTTAACCCCCAACTGCCTACGACGCGATCCAATTTAAACGCACCAAATAACAAATGAGGCAATTCCCTATCATCCAGCTCATACCGTGAGGATAATAAATAGCCGATGGACAGGGGTTCGGTGCTCGGCCGGGATTAACCTGTCCGCGAGGGATTATTCGTGTTTGTGAGGGTTTGTTAGTTTGTAGTGAAATAAATCGCTAACTGATTTTTGTATACGAGTCTTAACAATTATGTTTATAATAACACAACGAAACTGGAATGGAATGGAAATGGAATAAGCTATTCGATAAAGGCGTCCTTCAAATCTTAATTTGAGAAAAGAGCGTGTTCATTTTAAATGGAAGAGCCACGCTTAGGCTCGAATGTGCCAGCATGTAATAAGCTATTCGATAAAGACGACCTTCAAATCTTAATTTGACAAAAGAGCGTGTTCCTTTTAAATGAAAGAGCCACGCTTCTGCACGAATGGGCCGGCATGGAATAAGCTATTCGATAAAGGCGACCTTCAAATCTTAATTAGACAAAAGAGCGTGTTCCTTTTAAATGGAAGAGCCACGCTTCTGCACGAATGGGAAGGCATGGAATAAGCTATTCGATAAAGGCGACCTTCAAATCTTAATTTGACTAAAGAGCGTGTTCCTTTTAAATGGAAGAGCCACGCTTCTGCACGAATGGGAAGGCATGGAATAAGCTATTCGATAAAGGCGACCTTCAAATCTTAATTTGACAAAAGAGCGTGTTCCTTTTAAATGGAAGAGCCACGCTTCTGCACGAATGGGAAGGCATGGAATAAGCTATTCGATAAAGGCGACCTTCAAATCTTAATTTGACTAAAGAGCGTGTTCCTTTTAAATGGAAGAGCCACGCTTCTGCACGAATGGGCCGGCATGGAATAAGCTATTCGATAAAGGTGACCTTCAAATCTTAATTTGACAAAAGAGCGTGTTCCTTTTAAATGGAAGAGCCACGCTTCTGCACGAATGGGCCAGCATGGAATAAGCTATTCGATAAAGGCGACCTTCAAATCTTAATTTGACAAAAGAGCGTGTTCCTTTTAAATGGAAGAGCCACGCTTCTGCACGAATGGGCCGGCATGGAATAAGCTATTCGATAAAGGCGACCTTCAAATCTTAATTTCACAAAAGAGCGTGTTCCTTTTAAATGGAAGAGCCACGTTTCGGCACGAATTGGCCGGCTCGACCTGAGTGATACCACGGCCTCACAGAAAACCAGCGTGAGGCAGCATTGTGCTGTGTTTCGCTGCGTTTTTTTTTAGTAGGTGCACCCGTCATCACAGGGCGTTGACCTTAACCTAACCTGCTCTGGGGCCCGCCGCTGCCCTCTGCGCTGTTGCTTATGCGCAGTTTGTGTCTCATTTTTTTTTCTTTTGTTTCTGCGGCGTTACATTTTCCTGGTGGCGCTGCCCGCTGCGTAAGTGAGGGTACCAGAGGCCCAATCCGGGGGAAGGGAGGTTGGCAGCGCACTTGTGACTCCACTGGTGTCGCGGGTGTCCATGGGGGGCGGCAATCGCTTACCATCAGGTGATCCGTCTGCTCGTCTGCCACCTATCACATAAAAATGGCTACGGATTATTTTCTTCCCTAATGGTGCAGGTGTCCCTGGGTGGCGGTAATCGCTTACCATCAGGTGATCCGTCTCCTTGTCAGCCCCCTATCTCATGGAAAAAAATGGGCTGGTTTTTCATGATGGGCGGCATGTTTTTTTTTTATATATATTAAATGGGTTTGCACTTGACCTCATTGCACCTGATGGAAAGTGACAATAAGGTCTAAGATGTAGCGTGCTTACCCAGAAGAAGTCTAATCACTCTCGACTTAAAGACACCCAAATTGTAGCTCTCTGGGAATACAGAAGCCGGCAAGTTGTTCGATTCCTTAGCATGGTATGGGCAAATACCGGATTACGGCCTCTCAGAAAAATGAAGTACCAAACGCCTGCGCTGAGTTTTGTCGAGTGAGTACCTGAAGCCCAATCCAGGAGAAGGGATGTTCGAAGGTTGGCAACGCAATGTGAATCAGGCGAGCCGTCTGATCGTCTGCCACTTATCACTTAAAACGATCCTACGGGGCCTAGTTATATTTTTTATGTGATAAGTGGCAGACGAGCTGACGGATCACCTGATGGTAAGCAAATGGAGTCACAAGTGCGCTGCCAACCTTAACCTCCCTTTCCCCCGGATTGAGCCTACCATAACTCACGCAGAAAAGCACAGCACAAACGTTACTTTAAGCCGCTTTTCTGTGAGACCGTCGTATCACTCCGGTCGAGCTGGCCCAATCATGCCGAAGCGTGGCTCTCCCACGGTCAATTTCAAACTTTTATTAAGAACATTTTCTGAAGGTGACGGGTAGGGCACACTAGAAACGCCAATCGATTTTAATTTTTAGCTACTAAATCGGATCTATTTTAAATAATTTTGAGGTTACAATCTTGGCAAACACTTGTCTTATACTATTTATTAAATAACCATGCACAAATGTTGAGTCCGTTTTTGCACGCCAAAAATGGATTCACGCCAAAAGTGGCCGCTTTTGGCGTGAATCAATTTTTCGCGTACGCGTTGGACCCAACACATGGTTATTTAATAAATATTATAAGTGTTTGCCGAGAGATTGTTTGCCGGTTTAGTAGCTAAAAATTAAAATTGATTGTAGTGCTAGTGTGCCCTACCCTGATTAAGGTGACCCTTAATCACATGTATTCATCTTAGAAAATTATTACCTTGATTTTTTTTAAACTAGAGGCTACAAACGAGCAAGCGAGCAACCTGATGGAAAGTAATCAACGCCGCCCATAAACATCCGCGAAATCAGAAAGATCGCTAATGTGTTGCCGGCCTTTTTAAAAAAGATTATGGAGGACCTATTATTTTTATAGTCATTTTTGCGTTTAAACCCTTTTCAAGTAATATTTACAACTAAGAGGTCAAAATGGAACAATCCACCGATATCCCGGCACCAATCATTTCAGACGTACCGATCGCAAATTAAATCTCTCAGCCAGCCGACCGGTTGCCGGTAGCCGGTCGGCAATTACCGGTGCCGATAACCGAGTTCAACGGCTGCCGATTAGTGGTGGTGTTACTAGATTGTTGCCACTTTTATTTTACTAATTTCCGATATGTTTAACTGTGTGAGAGCAATATGGATGAATGGGCTGGCTCGACAGGAAATACCACGGCCTCACAGAAATCCTAGATGAAGCAGCACCTTCTTTGTGTTTTACCGAGCGAGTGAGGGCACCAGAAAACCAGTGTGAGCACCAGTGGTGAAGGTCGCGGGAATCGATTGGATGCGGGCGGCGCAGTACCGATCTGTGTGGAGATCATTTGGGGAGGTCTATGTCCAGCAGTGCAAGTCTATTGGCTGAAATGATGATGATGAGGGCACCAGAGGCCCAATCAGGGGAAAGTAAGTTAAGTTTTGGGCACTTTTGTGATTCCACTCCCCACACTGATACTGCGGGTATCGGGTGGCGATCAGATGATCTATTCTGCTCGTGATGCTGCTGCTGACCTACCTTATACGTGATACATTATTTTATTTATCTGATAGGTGGCAAACGAGCAGACGGATTACCTGATGATAAGCGATTGACGCCACTCATGGAAACCCGAAACACTAGTGGAGTCACAAGTGCGCTGCTAACTTTTAAACCTCCTTTTTCCCCGGGATTTCTGTGTTTGTTTAAGGCGACGAATCGAGGAAAGTAGCGCCGCCAGTAGATTTGTATTAATTGTGGCGATTATGTGACACATTTTTAAGAAGTACAACGGTGAATCCATGCGATGCGGTGACGACCTTCATTCATGTTCATTAACTCAATTATGGATAGTCTTTATGCGTTACTAAAATAAGTTTTTTTTTTATGTAACCATCAAAGTTAATTTGACGTCATTGAGTGCGTCAGTTAGTAGCTGTTATTGGAGTTAATTCTAATTCTTTAAGACATGCTTAAGATACGTACTTTACTGGGTCAGGTTCATAAGGGGTCTAAAATCACCTAAATGTTATATCCTTAATCTTCTGGCAGCACCGATTAATATTGCAACCGGCAACTATTAGCTCGCCGACCGATTGGCCTGTGATCGAGTGGGATAATTATGCAGCGCTTGGGTGTTAGCTGATAATTTGAGGGTGATACGGTTGCTTACAATTGTTCTTCGTCATGAGATGGCTACACATTTGCCATTTTCGACCGTGGGTTAGCCACGCTTCGGCAGGAATGAGCCGGCTCGACCTCAGTGATACCACAGCCTCACAGAAATCCGGCATGCAGCAGCTGTGTGCTGTGTTTCGCTCCGTGAGTGAGGGTACTGGAGGCTGAATCCGGGGGAAAATGGGGTACTCATCATCATTACAATCTTAACCGAGTAAATACACTACCTTTCCCCTATTTATCATAATCACCAGAACCCATCGATTAATTCAAATAGACCCCATAATTATCCCCACATTGGCTGGTGATAAAACCGGCGATTATCGGGACGTTGGGCTTTTACCGGTAATGGCGAAATTACCCATTTCAATTATGACCGACGAAAATATCGGTCAGAGAGCATTTTGGCAAAAGTGCATAGTCGAGTTGATGACGGTAAGCAATTTCCTCTTTTACTTGAAATTGGAGAAATCAGTGAAATCATCAAAACAGCGAATTATCAGATTTTAAATAAACTATTACTACTCAAGACTACAATTAAGAATGTGTGTCAAATAGGCTTCCACTCAGCATGTGCCGTGGCGTAGCGATGGGTATTACCACGAAGCTGGTTTTCAGTTCAGTGGTCACCCCAAATGCGGTAACCGTCACGTCTTCACTGTGATTTTTTCACTATTCTGAAACTGCAATGGGAAAGCTTTTAACTTGAAGTATGAATTCCGAGAGGGGATGAAAAATTCGGCATTATTCGACAATTGTGTTAACTTTCTTCACCGCCACGAGAACCGTTCGCCGTTTATTGTGAAGAGCTAGTTAATTTTTTCGTAAAAATTTGATATCAAGAAATTCAAATAAATTAAATAAAACAGTCTAAGCTTCGATAATGTGTTACGATCAAAGAGTCTAAAACAAAAAGAAGAAAGAGTGTAAAACTATGTACATACATCATAATATCACTCACCTTGATACCTAAATTGAAGGACATGTAGCCATCTGTAAATTGTAATTGCCATAAATAAATGATAAAAAAATATGTTTTTACAAATCCTATACGTTAAGCTTATTACGTAATCACTCATGTTACGTAAAATTAAAAAAAAATACATTGTTTTAAACTTTCATTGTCACTAACATTAGAATAGTTATTTACGGGATTTCTACTATGTACCTACCTTCATTCACCAGGATTTCTACCATGTTCATTTATTTTTGAGTTTCCGAAATTTCAGCACTGTTGCAAGCGCCATGATCACGGTGTAATATAAATATAATACTTAAATACATATTATTACACCGAGACTCTATACTAACTCAAGTATTCATCGCCCAAAAGTTTATCCAGGACATAAGGCAGAAATACTACTAAGTGAACAATCGGGCCAATCAAATTCGATCACTTCGAGGCCGCCTTCATTGTACACATCCTGTAATACCTAGTTTTTAAGTTTTCATACTTTATTTTGAGTGCAACAAAAGTATATTCATTCATTCACTTAAGTACATTAAGCAATTTCGTATATTGAAAATGCTCCAACAATATTCAGTTTTCTCGCAGAATCGTGGTTAGCCCACTGTCACTTCATTAAACTGTAACAATAGACAGTATTTAGAAGATTCACTATCGACTTTCGTTTCAATTCGTGGCCACTGCCACTTCAGCGTGCTAATTCTTCGAGCGATATTGAAGCCTTCTTTGACTGTAATGCTCAAATCTAATAACCACAAGCAAATGAAAACCTTCTAAGCTCCTAACCCTATTAAAGCTACGAGACATTTTGACCAGCCTAAGTCTAACAAACGCCCCATAATGGAGGCAATAGAGGGGGAACCCCCACCCTGTGAGGTAATGATATGAGGCTCCGAGTTATTACGCCAGCTGAGATCTGGTTCGCGAGATTTAGTGAACTATTCGTGAGCTTACGATCGTTGGTGCATTATGATGTTAGTGCTCTGTAGGAAATGTTGCGAGTTGACAATTTAGCTGGATTTTGTGAAAAGGTTATTTGGATTTTGTGGGATGGTGAAGTTTATGTGTTGCTATTTATCTTCTCATCTTAGCGTGTGATTCCCGGTTGCGTCTAAAGTGGTGGCTTTAGAGCCCGAGCTTCGCTAAGACCATAATTCAGTATTCAGGAAGTAATAATTACAATGAAGTGACTGCCCTTAGATAAGGGAACCAGACCAACTGTATCACGGTTACTCATTCAGACTCGTTACCTCAAATATATCAGGTTTCCTCACGATGTTTACCGTAGAGCTAATAGTAGAAATGTGCACATAGATTTGATAAATCCAGCGATGCATGCTCGGATTCGAATCACGACCCCCGTATGGAAGGTGAGTTCTTATTCACAGAGCTACCATCGCTCTTGTTATTTATCTATCTAAGAAAGTTGTGGGAAACGCTGTTAAGCCGAGCTAGTGGTAGCTCCTATGTGAAAAATGCAGAATTGAGTGTCCAGATTCAAACACTCAGATATATAAGTACTTATAAATAGTTTTAAATTACCTACTGTGATGATACAATGTATGACGATTTTTAAGTGCCGTGTTCAAGCCCGTGCAAACAAAGATTTTTTTTTGATTTTGACTTCAAGTAAATAGTGGTCTTGAATTCTTTATTGCGTCTTTAGGTGAGATCTGAATTTAGGACTTTTCGATTACCGGGAGAATGCTATAGCCAACTGGGCTAACGAGGATATTTGGCTAATAGCAGTTATGTTAGTGAGAAAATTAGTATTTTTTATTTGATAGGTGGCAAAGGAGCAAATGAATCACCCGATGGTAAGTGATTGCCGCCGCTCACGGACACCCGCGACACCAGTGGAGTCACAAGTGCGCCCTTTCCCCCGGGTTGGGCCTCCGGTACCCTCACTCACGCAGCGAAACACAACACAATGTTAATATTATTAAACATTTTTGGTTTGGACAATATTTACCTCCCAAAGAAGACCATTGAAGAATTTTGAAGTGCAATATTTCCTTTTGTAGTTTTTAGAAATAACATCAACCAACATGGAAAATGGGTTACTATTTCTAAAGCTAACTATTTATAAAACAAAACGTGAGTTCCCAAGAAGCGAAACGCTGAACAAAACGAGAGGGCGGACGTGCGTTATCTCTTTCTAAACGAATGCACTCGTCAGGTAGCGAGCTGATAAAACGGGCAAAAATAAACTAAACTGTTACAGCTTTCCATGTTGGTGTTAGTACAATATTAGTAACCTCATATAATAGGTAGCTTCGTCATAGCGAGGAGAACAGACGGCCGTTGGGGCGGAATGGTCCTCGAGTGGAGGCCACGTACAGGAAGTCGCAGCCGTGATCTGTGTGGAGAACATTGGGGGAGGCCTATATGCAGCAGTGAACGTCTGTTGGCTGAAATGATGATGAAGTAGTATCAGACAATATATAATATATAATAATATAATATAATATTTGACAACATCACATACATTGATCCGACTCCGAGATAGGTAGCTGATGCACCTGTGTTACGGATAATAGAATCAACAGTAGTATTACAAATATATACATATAATACTTTTCTTTTGTAAATACATACTTATAATATATAGAAAACACCCAGACCAATACAAACAGACATGTTCATGCACACAAATGTTTGTACAGTGCGGGGATCGAACTTGCAACCCTTGCACCAGAAGCAGCGTTCACTACCACTGTTCCAAACGGGCCGTCAAAACAATATGAGACAATATGAGCGATAGTATATCAGTAGATATACGAACTTGCCTTTCATGCGGGAGGTCGTGTTTCGAATCCGGACACACCGTTACCCGTTCACCCGTGGGAGAGCCACGCCTTTCGGAATGAAAGGGCCGGCGCGATACCACGGCCGGAGTGATACCACGGCCTCACAGAAGACCGGAGTGAAGCAGTACTGAACTGTGTTTCGCAGCGTGAGTCCTCGCACAGTTGGCAATCGTACTTGCGACCCCACTGGTGTCGCTGGTGTCCATGGGGAGCGGCAATCGCTTACCATCAGGTGATCCATCTGCTCGTCTGCCACCTATCACATAAAACAAACCCGGGTTGCAAAAGCGACTGCTTTAGACACAACCGGGAATTACACGTTAAGATGAGAGAAGTAGCCTAAGTCCAAGTTCCGGAATTTAAAAATGGCGTCATGGGGCCGAATTTAAACCAGCAACCGAATCGGAGTTTCTCTCCCTTTCACATGCGCCGTGTGTCTAATTTGTTTGGATGTGACAGGTACGAGTACATTCTATTGGTAGAGTTCGTTACGGGACGCCTTCGATTTAGGCCACCAGGAGCCCAATTCTCAGGACGTGATATTTTGTCATCAAACGATATATATCACTAAAACGTAGATATTTTGTATGGTTTTCAGGTGATATCCACCATGTTTTTTCATATAGAAAATCCTGACAATCGGGCTCCTGGTTCATCTAAAAGGCGATTGGTTTTTTTAAGTGACATTCTAAATACAAAACAACCAATGCTGTTAAAGATGAAATATATGCCTAAATGACGCCATCTAGCGAATATTTATTTCGCATAAATCCTCATTGAACGTGCGCCTTCTGAAAGTGTAGTGCGTGGGTTCGATTACCATTTAAAGGATTTAGGAATTTTACCTACTTATTATTTGGTAGGTTTCACTACTCTGTGTATCGGTTAAAGTAATGATTATAAAGGTGTCGATTCCGGTCGAGCAAAACGTATGTTTGAATTTTTCGAACATCATCACAAATCCGCATTTGGCAAGAGTGGTGATTACGCCTAATCCCATCATAGTAGCGATGACTTGATTTCTATAATGGAGGCCTTTGCCCTACAGTGGGACAGTATATAGGCTGATACTACTTTAATTTTACTTTTAATGATATAAATAACTTAAGCTTCTAAATATGTAAAAAATACTCGTATACTATTTCAATAACAACATAGAAATCCTACAGTTGTCCTTTCACAAAGCATGATTTCTATTAGCGCCTTAATCAAAATTCTACCGGCGTCCGACCCTTAAGGGGTTGGTTGAGAAATATGCCCCTAAGTGTCACATGATGGAGGCTCTCCGTACGGTATTGCCTGCCACGTAGAGATTCAGTGCAGTCGGATGTAGATGCACTGGAAGGCGTATCTTTGTGCAAGAGTTAGATCAAATTCTATACTTAAAAACCAGCAAGCATTGCATGTTGGCACTGAAATTATTTTTGGGAAAAACATGAGTCAAAATCTCAAAAAAAACAGTACCTGCACTGAGTACAGTAAGTGTTCTGAGTGAGTAAGGGTACCGTAGGCCTAATTCGGGAGGAAGGGGAAAAGGTTGTGCAGCGCATTTGTCACTCATCTCTTGTTGCGGGCATCCATGGACGATGGTGGTCAGTCTGCTCGTATGCCGCCTGTCACATAAGAAATATACTTTTGTTTTGTTTTAATATGTGTACTAACTTATGGTCTTTTTTTTGTTCCAGGTAATTCATTATGACAATTCATACCTTCACTGCAACTTCCGGTAAAAAAATGTTTTTCTATTTTACTTGAAGGGAGTTTGTGTCTACAAAGAACTGGATTATCCTGATTCTCAACTATGGTAGTGTTGATGAATGGAACGTCCTGTTTACGTCTATTTTCCCTTAAGATTACAATATCCATTTTTAAAGCTAGAGTGAATAGGCTGTTTCTAGGTATGCTCTTTCTATTGCAAGCTTTTCAACTCCAGGATACAGTGTGATGCCGAGACCAAGCCCTTCAACAATAGATATAAGATTCTATAATATTAGTCCGTGGAGAGCTTTAGCTGAAATAGGCTGGCTCGAACGGAGTACGGCCTCACAGATTGTGAAGCAGTGCCCGCCTCGTACTATGGCTGTATTTGGGAAGAAGAGGAAAAGTTTGACAACTAGTATTACAGGTGTCCTTGGGCGGAAAGTTACTTACCTACCATCATCTGTCTACTTGCCATCATTACATAAATAAAGAAGATCCTAAAATCGGCCCGATTCAGGGAGAAGGAGAATAGGTTGACTCCCTGGTGTTGCCAGACACCCATGGCGACAATCGCTTATCAGCAGTTGATCCGTCTCTTTTTTTTCATGGCTTTACCCTAAAAGAGATCTTACCAATGTTAAGTAACTTATTGAGAATAAGTAGGTAGTTAACAGTCGAAGTCTGTCAAAGTCAAAGTCAATAAATACGCCGGTGTTTTGCATTTTATCGACCTACGGATTCTTTTTTTTTATTCAAGAATAATACAGAAATATTAATAACATGCTTTCTGTCAAACTGCGAAACAGTTTGCCGGCAGTAGTTCTCGTGGATTCATTATTACAATAATCTTAGACACATTTTTATTATAATATTATTATCTTAATTACATATAGCTATAATATATTTATTTATTCTTTATTGCACGAGGTAAACAAAAGTACAATTGGCGGACTTAATGCCTTACAGCATTCTCTACCAGTCAACCATTGGGCGAAGCAGAAAATTTGTGGCGGCATAATATGATATTATATAATAAATATTAATAACTACTTATACATATTTAAAATATTTTAAATATTTGGCCGTGTGGTTCCCGGCAGAGTAGAATAGGCCACCCTCACTCTTACCGAGGTGTCGTAAAAGTCGTAAAGTAACGACTAAGGTAAAGCTGCTGGCATGATCATCAGCACCCAGAGAAGGAAAACTCTGCATTTATATCTAAACCCTCGCCAACCCGTCTGCCAAGCGTGGTGAGTATGGCAACCCCTCATGTGGTTGAGGGAGGCCCGTGCCCCAGCAGTGGGGACTTAAATGGGCTGATGATGATATAATATCATATAATATTATAAATATTATAAGTAATAATCTGAAGACTATAAACATACATACTTACACATTATCAAATACATAAATATAATTATTAGCATCACGGAAAGCAGAAAAAAATATATATATATAAAAAATAATATAGCGTAATATGTTATATTATGTTTAACCCGCTTAGTTGCAGGTTTGTATTAGATTAATTTATAAACAACTCACTCGACACACAATACCAAAACGATACAATTCAACGATTTTATTATTTGGATCACTTCGCGGCATTGCACTGCACAAATGAACACCAAATTTGTTCACTGTTTATTAGTTACTGATTTAAAACCTTTGAATTTACCTACGCGGACTGTTTTAGTCCAACCGTCAGAATCTTGAAATTGTAGACACTCCTGGCCTATCTTATGAAAAAAAGATGCTACGATCTTTTGATGACACTTCTAGTGGTTCCACATTTTCGGAGTGCAGAGCAGTCACGTGTTGAGTAACGAGCGCAAGTAGCTTTTAGCCGCGAGATGACAATATATGCTGCCGCTTACTGCGACTCTAGGAATTTGTGGACCCTTCTTTCCAATCTTTTGGTTTCGGGAGCTTTCTATCGTGGCAAATTTTTAGTCATTTGATGTCTGTTGCGAAGACCGGAAATCTCGACCGGAGTGATACCACTGCCTCACAGAAGACCGGCGTGAAGCAGCGCCTGCGCTGTGTTTCGCCGTGTGAGTCCACTGGTGTTGCGGGTGTCCATGGGCGGCGGAATTGCTTACCATCAGGTGATCCGTCTGCTCGTCTGCCACCTCTCATACAAAAAAAAGAGTCCTCCAGATTAGAATGTGAACGAGAAATCCACGACAAAGTCATTGGAAATCACATTTTTAACGTGTCATTCCCAGTGACCTTCGTACTTTACCTGTACGATCTTAGGTAGAATCCCGTATAACAGTGCGTCTAAAACCGTTCCTTCGGAGTTTTCGGACCCTTGAACTATGATGGATGGATGAATGGTCGCTTTAGGGCGGATTCGACCAACTTAACAGTAATAAGATTTTAACTATCCGCAGGGTAATTCAAGTATTTATTTGCAAACTAAGTGTACAAAGATGGTTTTACAGCTATTATTACAAATTTACTAATGACTTAGCAACCTTTTTCGGTATTGCAAATGACTAGAACATTATTATTAATAAAGGAGTTAAAATAACTATCATATATATTCGTACTGTTGTAAGTTTTATATATTTTGATTGGTTCAATGAGTGAATGAACGAATGATATAAACAAAAAGCAATATGTATTGTTTTGTGATTGTCACTATATTTTTTTCTTTATGGCTGCTACTGTGTTGCCTGCTCCACCAATGTCGAGTGATTAGAGAGATACGTTAATTTAATGGCTATGACCGGTGTGTTAAGATGTCAAAAGTCAAAAACAGCTGTGACAATGACAACGCCATTTTGAATTACCTAGGATATTGCTGCCAAAATTAGCGGTCTAACGATTTACTATTGGAATTAGGCAATAGCTGTTGAACGGATTTCAATTTTACATAGAATTTAACTTGCGCTATACCATAGATTTATCATTGGATAAAGATTGGTCAAATCCACCCTTGATCAATTACCACACTTCCCATTTCCTCCAGGATTTGGGAAGTCTCATAATTGATCAAAGCGACCATTATTACGCATTCATAATATAGATAGCAATAGAATAATCCGACTCGAAACGTTAGTATAAATAAGCACACAGATGTAAAAAATCTTGAGACGTTTCCATTCAGAAGTCTCAACCTGTCTCAACATTATTATCATCCACTAAGCTACCATCGATCTCGAAGAACATGAATATGCGGAAACATAAAAGCTTAGGCACTCAGCTGGGGTGTGGTGGGCTGATATGCCTATATTATGGGTCCCATACCATTTCCATGGGCGTCCAATAGAACCATCGTAAAACGTGGCAAGCTGCGTCACATAAAATCTACAAGCGTGGAAACGGAACGGAAGCACGGATTTCAATCCAGACCCCGTGACGTTGTGCAACAGCGTATATTTTTGTCTCTATCTATGTATATTCGAAGCGGAACTTTAAGCTTTATTATAAAGCAAAATAGTTCTGTATTTTGACGGACGGCGAACGGATGCAGAACGGCTTTGAGGATCATCTTAATAGAGGTAAATTTTGGTCTTTCTAGTAAAAACCTTTCAATTGTTACTAACGGTTTGGCTGCAGGAGTATTTCGGAACGGCTACGACTTCATCATCATCATCAGCCCATTTAAGTCCCCACTGCTGGGGCACGGGCCTCCCTCAATCACATGAGGGGTAATTGCCATACTCACCACGCTTGGCAGACGGGTTGGCGAGGGTTTTGATATAAATGCAGAGTTTTCCTTCTCTGGGTGCTGATGATCATGCCAGCAGCTTTACCTTAGTCGCCTTTTATGACACCTCGGTAAGAGTGAGGGTGGCCTATTCTACTCTGCCGGGGACCACGCGGCTACGACTTAGGGACCTTCAAAAGAAGAGCGCACTCTTTTTTAAAACAAATTAGCGATCTCTCTGATTTCGCGAATGTTCATGGGCAATGTTGATAAGTATCCATCAGGTGACTCGCTTGCTCATTTGTCCGCCTCTAGCATAATTAAAAAACAATAATAATAGATAGAACCTCCTCACAGAGTGTAATTCCTAGTTGCATATAATGCCACTTCGGAGCCCGGTTGGACTATGATCCAGGATTCAGGAAACCTGCTATTTACAACTAAGCGACCGCGACTGCCGTCTGACCTTCGCAACCCTTACACAGGGGAACCAGACCCAATTAAGCCATGGTTACATGTTCAGAATCATTATCTTTACGTTTGTGTATCTAAAATTTAGAGAAATTATCCGAAACTTGCAGATTTCCTCTCCTGTATTTTAATTTTCATCTGTGTAATATTAAGAGACGATCCTCTTCCAAGACTTCAGGTCAATGACTGTGCAGGATCGACTTAAGGCCCTTTATCATTTGGAAGGCCAACTCGGTACGAATCGCTGAGCCAGCGGAGCAAAGTAAGTAATAGTAAGAGACGTTAAAGGCCTCACGTCGGCCATTTGCCTTAAAACCGTCACAACCAGATTCTTAAATAGCGACATACGTCCCCATTAATACGGCACGGCAATAATTGCAGCCATGTGTCTTCGGAAATCACCGGCGTTTGCCACATTAAGAGAGAAAACCCTTTCTTTATGGGTGCCACTAATATCACATTACCAGGGCATCCATGCAATTGTCAGAAACCCGACCTTATTCCCTTAAGTTAGGAACCATTTTTGTGTTCGGACGCAATTGTATGGACTGATTGATCATCCCGTTTCTGATGTAGGGTTGACGCGCGACGGATTTTTTGTTAGTTTTTTTTTTGTTGTTGTTGTTCTCGTGATAAAGTTGTATTGTGTGTTGTAATGGGTTTTTGTAAAGATGTCTTTGAATTAGGGTTTTGAAAAGAAATATAATTGTTAGGGAAAATGTGTTGCTTATTTTATAGTTTATTATGTTGAGTCATATTGATAGTTATAACCAATAACCTTTATAAATGTTTTGTTAACTAAATAAGGCACTAAAGAAGGTCCATAATGTATTACACAACAAATTAAGCGGTTATAAAAGATATTTTGAGTTATCAGTGTCCTTGGTAGCCTAGAAATAAGACAAGCCATCCAATTTATAAATGGTCGTGGGCTGGTATCCTATCCTACCTAAAGATGCATTGAGGAATATTAACTAAAACAAATTAATAACTAATAATATAATTACACTTGCTATGGTAATAGCAGCTAAAAGCCATTCAAACTTATTTGCACTAAATCTCGCTGTGCACAAAATTGTTCCATGGAAGGGAAACTATTCCTAATAATAGGTTGACCCAAACTTATTTAGCGTAAAGGAGACGTGACTGGATTCGAGCTTTGAATAACTTTTAACATTCCACAGGATACTATGATAGCACGAAAAATAAAGTATAAATGTGACCGCAACCGGAAATAACACGCTGAGAGACAAGGGATGACATACATACTCGTAAATAGACTACTCAAATCATAACCCTTCCTTTTAGTCGCAGCTGGGTTAAAAAACATTGAACTTCATTTTGGCATACCTATTTTTTTTTTTGTGATAAGTGACAGACTGAGCAGACGGAACACCTGATCCTGATGGTAAGCGATTGCCGCAGCCCATGGATACTCCGACATCAGTGGAGTCACAAGTTACCCCCCTTTTCCCCAGATTGGGCCTCTTGTACCCTTACTCCTGCAGCAAAACATAGCACAGTGCTGCTTCACACCGATTTTCTGTGAAGCCATGGTACCATTCACCTAAAGTACAAAATGGCATATTTTGGTGTACACCTGTAAAATATTTTTTCTCTCTATCGATTGGGATTTGTTTATACGTCATTTTAGGTACTTGTAACGTATGCCATGGTATTTCCAACATGTCAAAAATTTAAAACTCATTAATTTCCGAGTCTATAATATTTATATTACACGAAATAGAAAACATTGTCGCAGTCAAACTGAAACAATAACTTTGCAACAAGTTGACTTATTAAACAAACTCTGAAGTGGAAAATTAACCGCAACTTTGTGGCTTTTGGCGAAGTTTCTTGAATAAGATTTGGTAATTAACTTCTACTTTGTACTAAATGGTGTTTGACTCTGTTCAATGAACATTTCTGGTTTTTTCAACTAAGTTAAAACTATATCTAGGAGGTTTTTTTTACAATTTGAAAGGAATGTGTCGAATGGAATGTCTCTAGGACACGTTTTATGCAGGGTTTCTAGTACGATTAATGCAGGGAATGTATTAGTTAAACACTTGATCTTCAATGTTTCGGCATGAATGGGCTGGCTCGACTGGAGTTCTACCACGACCTCACAGAAAACCGGTGAAGCGTCTGTGTTGTGTTTCGTCGAGCGAGTGAGGGTACCGGAGATTCCCAATACGGGGAAAGGTGGGTAATGTTTGGCAAAGCACTCCGTAATCCGATGGCGTTGCCAATGGACATCCATGGGCGGCAGCAATCGCTCGCGGTGATTCATTTGCACATCACATAAAAATAACCTAACTTTATTAGTTTATTTTTTTAATATCTATTAAGAACTGCATGCTTTCCTTGAATCAATAATATTAATATTTAATAAAATTATTATGTTAATATTATTAATACGAGTATTATGTCTTTTTTCTATTTCAAACTTGCACTGCCGTACCCCTTTTCAATTCTCTATAGTAATTACTCTTCCTTTACCCCGAGGTAATCTGGAAGATATAACCTCGCTATTATCGATAAGACCGCCCCCATTGTACTAATATAATACTATAGACCCAGATCTGTAAGCTTTGCGCAATAAAGTGTATCTATCTATCTTTGTTAACTTCCTTTCCTAAATATTTAAAACCAATGTAAAATAAGCATTTTTAAATTAAATCAACAAAAACAACTTTGAAGCGTAACAACTCGAGAGCTCAAGACTTATTACCGTCACGACTGTGAAAGTCTTACCAAGGGAAAATAAGATGCATCCCAGTCGAAATATTGCACATTTTGCTCTCTGGCATTAGTTGGAGCAGTCCGCAGCCTGCACTCCGGTGCCTTGGAGCGTTCATTTCTTAGAGGTTGGTAGTATTGTGACCGAAACCGAAAAGCTTCGGTTTTTGGGTTCAGTATTTTTAGGGTTCCGTAGCCGAATGGCAAAAAACGGAACCCTTATTAGATGTCTGCCCGTCCGTCCGTATGTCACAGCCACTTTTCTCCGAAACTATAAGAACTATACTATTGAAACTTGGTAAATAGATGTATTTTGTTAACCGCATTACGATTTTTAAACAAAAATTTGAAAAAATAAAAAAATCTCCTTACTTGAAACTGAAACGCGAAAATTTTTATTTCATCAAACCTATACGTGTGGGGTATCTATGGATAGGTCTTTAAAAATGATGTTGAGGTTTTTAACATTTTTTCTAAACACAATACTTTGCGCAAGAGACGCTCTCAAAGTGGTAAATTGTGGTGTGCCCCCCCCCTAACTTCTATAATAAATAATCATGAAAATGAAAATTGGTTTGAACTAGATATATCACTATATCTAGTTCAAACCAATTTTCGTTGTAGTTTTTTTTAATACGTTATAAACCGTAATCCGCAATTTACCTTCTATTTATCTTACTTGCTGCTACGGAACCCTTCACATGCGAGTCCGACTCGCACTTGGCCGGTTTTTTTTCCTGGGAGAAACCTCATGGTCTTCACCTTGACACATGTAGGGAACAAAATGGTGTGTGGGACTCTAACCCTAACCAAAACCCCTGGGGTGTCCTATCTCAGCGCAATCATGGTCGGAAACCCCACAGCCGGGACTGGACCGTACCGCTAATCGCGCTCGCCGCGCCAGCCCTTCTCTGATGTATGACGTACCAGGACACCCAATAACGTCGTTCCCCCGCGGAGTCGTATTCTGAGCAAGCCACTCCCCAATAGTGGTTATGCTCGCGTACTCCTAAGGCCCTATTAGTCGCCTCTTAGGACAGGCCGGGAATACCTTGGCAGTATTCTAAACGCCCCTAACCACAGGGTACTTTGGGTTCAGTATTTGCTCATTCTAATAGCAAGATAAAGTAGGTTTCAATGAACACCGCTCCAAAGATATAGTAAGTAAGTAAGTTAGTAACATTTCGTCGACCTAATTCTAATAGGACGTATGTTGGCGGTTCCGTGATCGGTCATTGTCATCGTCATCGTCAGCCCATTTAAGTCCCCACTGCTGGGGCACGGGCCTCCCTCAATCACATGAGGGGTAATTGCCATACTCACCACGCTTGGCAGACGGGTTGGCGAGGGTTTTGATATAAATGCAGAGTTTTCCTTCTCTGGGTGCTGATGATCATGCCAGCAACTTTACCTTAGTCGCCTTTTACGACACCTCGGTAAGAGTGAGGGTGGCCTATTCTACTCTGCCGGGGACAACACGGCCGTGATCGGTGAGGTCTGTTTTTAGGGCGGGTGCGCGCGCGCGTGTATATGCTTCGTCTTCGTCCCGCGCGCCCCGCGCTGTGGTCCCCGTGCGTAGTGATATCATCACTAACGTATGTCATTTTTTAACATTGGGCTTTTGGTGCCTAATTCTCGGGTTTTTGGATATGAAAAAACATGGCGAATGTCACATGAAATCCATACAAAAAACTGTGTTTTAGTGATACATATTCGTATGATGATAAATGTCACGAGGCCGAGAGTTCGGCTCCAAAAGCCCAATGTTAAAAATGAGATACGTCCCATTAGAAGGAGGTCGACGATTTATTGATAACATAAAAGAATTACATAGATATATAGAATAAATAAATGATTTAACGATAGCTAGGACACATAACATACACATAAGGAGATTGCACATTAATACATAGGAAAAAATATTTAAACAAAAACAAATAAAATAAGTTAATACATGAACTAGTGACCAAGGAAGAAGAAATGGAACAAAGTGAAGGTCCAAGGTCCAAGCTCAGCATGTGTTGCAGCGGTTTGCAGCCGCTGCCGCGCTGGTTCGATTTTTTTTACGTGATAGGTAGGCAGACGAGCATACCAAGAAACTGATGGTAAGCGATTGCCGCCCTCCATGGATACTCGCAACTTCAGTGGAACCACAAGTCACTCCCTGGGGTTGCGTCATCGCTACCCATACTCACTCGTCGAAACGGCCGATACTATGTCCTGCGGCACTGTCGAGCCCGCCATGCCAAAGCATAGCTTTTCCGTAGTATGGGAGATTCTCCTTACTGTCAGATAAATCCATATTATGTGGCATGGTTTTGACCATGAGAAAGGTACGCTTCGTCAAGAATGACCCAGCTCGACCAGAGTGATACCACGGCCTCACAGAAAACCAGCGTGAAACAGCACTGTGCTGTGTTTCGCTGCGTGATTGAGGGTACCGGAGGCCCGATCCGGGGGAAGGGAGGTTTAAAGGTTGGCAGCGAACTTTTGACTGCACTGGTGTCCTGAGTGTCCATGGGCGGCAGCAATCCCTTACCATCAGGTGATCCGTCTGCTCGTCTGCCACTTATCATATAAAAAAAAAAATGGTAGTAAAAGTAGGACCTACTTAAAAGTTATATTGATGTTCATAATTATTTGTAACAATTATGCAATTATTTGTAACCGAAACCATAAAGACGAAAATTTTACCTGTCTCTATTTTTTTACCTTTGCGCATTCTCGTAAATATTGTGTAGTGGCCCGAAGAAGACATTATATAATAATGCTATCGTCTGAAATATGGTCGAGCATTTTTTGAATTTGCTTCTGTGAATGCCTTTTTGTATTTCTAAATAAATGTAGGATTGGATGGTTTGTGAATAGTGAAATGAACAATGTATAGTGAGTGAAGATACCAATCGTCTCATCCGGGGCGTTAGATTCGAGTCAAGTTTAAAGGTTGGCAGCGCACTTAAAGATTAAAAAGAGAAGGTTTAATAAATACATGAGTTGTTTTTTATTTTATTTTTTATTTAATTTATTTTTAACACTTACAACTCTTTACAGGTCAGACCTAATGCAATAGTTTAACTAATTAGAAGTAGATATATTTTATTTTATTTTATTTAAGGAAACATACAGCTTTTTATATATTTCATTATTAAACTAAGTTATAATATAAGTTTATAGTTAATATTAATATTATTCCTATAATAGCTACATATAACCATTTACGAGCAACTCAGTTTTGGTGAATTAATTCAGAAAACACGATAACAAATCAATTGTGCTCTACCATTCCCGAAAACTTAAGTTTTCATTTTCATTTTCAAAGTCACCTGTATTTAATTAACCTTGTGTGAGATATATAGTATTACCTACTTATCATCACATGTCACACAGGCATTAAGAAAATAATGACATACTTAAACTACGTACATTCCAATACTAGAAAAGGGTGCAAGATGGCGCACCATAAATAAACAGCGCCCACAAAAGCTAGTAATTAAACAATTTATATCAAGTCGGGACAAATAGTGTCAACCCTAATCCTGGTAGGAAACAAAGTAAGGAAGCATGTTCTACTGACGACTTCTTAATCTTACACCCGACCGCCGCGGATCAAACAACACGGCCCGAGGGGGGAGCTGAGAGCGTTTCTCGATGGATGGATCAAGAAACGCTCTTCGCCACCTTGCCACCTAAGTACAACAACCAATGCACAAGTAAGAAAGAAATGACACACAACATTATAATTAAAGCAAGTATTTGTGCTTCGCAAGAATTCAGCATAAAAAAGCAACAAGGGTTTCCAAACTAGGCTAAGCCTGTATCTTGGAAACCAGAGAACAGTCTTAGGATTCCGAGTTCATAAGAAAATAATTAAAATAAAAATAACAAAATGAAATGAAATGATTTTTTTTTATTATAATAATTTTCACAACATCTCATACATTGACCTGATTCCGTACTAAGTAGCTTAAGCACTTGTGTTACAGATATCAGACAACAGTGGAACACAAATATATACTTAAATACTTATATTACACCCAGACACTGAACAAACACAAGTGTTCATCGCACGAATGTTTGTCCAGGGTGGGGATCGAACCCACGACCTTTGGCGAAAGAGGCAGGGTCACTACCAATTGCGCCATCCGGTCTCAGTCTGTTTGCCAAATTGAACCCAGGACTTAGAAACATCAACGTAGGATTTTGTCAGTGAACTGATAGTCTAGCAAGAGTAGCCATTGTGTTATTCTGAATTTGGCTTCAGAGACAGTGCAGGATTTAACATCACAAAAAACGTTCACCGCGTTGTAAATGCGCACTTGTATAAATTCCCCTAGTTTGCTTGCAAAATGTGACTTTACTACCTTGGAACTAAAGAAGACGTAAACTAGGATTCCACCAGTACCATCCCATCTGGATGGGTGGAGGTCCAACAACGTGATCTTTACACGTCATTTTTGCCACGTACCTCATTGTGGAATCAACTTCGCGCAGCGGTATTTCCGAACCGGTACGACATTGAAATCTTCAAGTAGCGAGCCTATACCTTCCTAAAAGGCCGGTAACGCATCTCCACGCCCTCCGGTGTGGCTGAAGTCCATGGGCGGCGCTGATCACTTACCATCAGTTGACTCGCTTGCTCTTTTGCCTCCTTTTCTCATAAAAAAGGCGCGCTTTAAACGGAAAGTGCCATTTTTCGAAAAAACGTCACAGATCCAACCGGCCCTGAAAGCTACGTGCTTTAATGCATCTCTACATGGGTGCCGTAGAGAAAGAACGTCGACCAGTACATTAATTAGGCAGATGTTTTTTTTTATGGGATAGGTGGCAGACGAACAGACGGATAACCTGATGGTAAGTAATTGCCCATGGACACCCGCGACAACCGAGTCACAAGTGCGCTGCCAACCTTTTAACCCCTCTTTCCCCCGAATTGGGCCCCCAGTACTCTCACACACGCAGCGAAACACAGCACAGTGCTGCTTTACGCTGGTTTTCTGTGAGGCCGTGGAATCACTCCGGTTGAGCCGGCCCATTCATGCCGAAGCGTGACTCTCCCACAATCAACTTACCTTTTTGCACTTGTGAAATTAGAATATTTTTACCTAAAAATGATTGATTAGAGTATGTTTGGTTATTTTTTTTCTTATGTATTACTGCGCAATATTAATCTTGTATGTGGTCAAATGTTTCCTTACTTACTTACAAAGTCGCATTGTTTTATTAACCGACTTCAAAAAAGGGGGGTTCTCAATTCGACGTAAGTTAAGTTGGCGCCTAATCTCTGTTGAATAATTGATAAAGATAAAGATAAAGAGTTCTTTATTGGCCACAGAACACAAATCAAACATGAGTAGAATCCAAAAAGTGAGTGTTAATGGAATAAATTCTACTGGCGCCCCTCTACTCATGGGAGTGCCGCAGGGCTCCATATTGGGACCCCTACTTTTTTTAATTTATATTAATGACCTTCCTCACTTTACAAAAGACCTATGTGAGACTGTATTGTTTGCCGATGACACTTCTCTGATTTTTAGAGTTGATAGGCTTAAGCAAGTATTCGACGACGTAAACGATGCACTCTCACAAGTGGTATATTGGTTTACAACTAATAATTTACTACTTAATGCCAAAAAGACTAAATGTGTTAAATTCACAATGCCAAATGTGAGGCAGGTTAATACAAATATAACCATAAATAATGAGCATCTTGCGCTCGTAAATTCAACAGTATTTCTAGGAATCACATTAGATTCTAAGCTGCAATGGGGTCCCCATATTGATGTCCTGGCAGGTAGACTTAGTTCTGCTGCATATGCAGTTAGAAAGATAAGACAACTAACTGATGTTGAAACGGCGAGGCTGGTTTATTTCAGCTACTTTCATAGCATCATGTCATATGGTCTATTACTATGGGGATCAGCTGCTGATATACAGACTATTTTCGTATTACAGAAGAGAGCCATCCGCGCCATTTATGGCCTTAGATCGCGCGACTCCCTTAGAGATTTGTTTAAAGAAATCGACATACTTACCGTGGCTTCTCAATACATCCTTGATTGCCTTATGTACGTACATAAGAATCTCCATCTGTTCTCGAAGAAGTCTGACTGTCACAGCCTTAACACCAGAAATAAGCACAGACTGGCCGTTCCAAATATCAGGCTCCATAAGGTTGGTAGTTCATTTATAGGATTGAGCATAAAAATGTTTAATAAGTTACCTCAGATTATTATTGACTTGCCCACACATAAGTTTAAATTGTATATAAAAAACTGTTTAATGAAGAAAGGCTATTATAAAATAGACGATTTTTTGAAAGACAATAATTTAGGGCCATATTAGTAACACAAACATTGTACTATATTTTAAGTTAATGGTGACATTTTGTAAAACATTTCTTTTTTAAAAGAGTAACTGCTGAGTTTCTTGCTGGTGTCTTCTTGGCAGAAAACTACATTCCGAACCAGTGGTAAACATGTTGACATTCATAAGTGTTCTGTATGGACCTAAATTGAATAAACAATTTTCATTTCATTTCATTTCATTTCAGTGACATAAATACAAGTATAACAAATTCTGTAGCTAACAACGCCCAACCTCAGCATTTGCTGCAGTTAATTGAATGTTGTATTAAATTACAAGATAGCACATGGGCGCCGAAACCGCGGTAAAACCTTTTCTAGAGTGTACTGTTGTAAAAGGTTACCTATTTGAAGTGTATAACGTGATAAAAATATTATTTTACACTTTTTAGTTCGTGTTTTTGAAGGCGATTTTTTATCGCAGAATTTTTTTAACTTGCACCACAAAGCAAAGTCTGGTCTGCGGTCCGATTGAAGACGTAACTTTGTCATCGAGCTGTAAGCGGATTTCAGTGGCTTTTCAGGCAGACACAACTTTTTATTAATTGTAATGCTTAATTAAAATTAATTAAATTAAGAAGTTTCATTACTTGGAAGGTTAAGGGGAAGCTAAACAAATGAGAAACCCATAGGTCAAGAAGCTTTTGCACGCGACTCCGCTCGCGTTAGAAAGAGACAAAAAGTAGCTTATGTTACTCTTCTTTATTCCTTCAACTCTGTCCACTTAAATATATCACTTCTAATTGTTTTGCCGTAAAAGACGGACAGACACACATACACTTTCACATATATAATATAAGTATGGATGGATAAGAACGTGCTTTAAACAGGAGATTGAATGTGTTTCGCCGTGTGAGTAAGGGTAGCGGAGGTCCAATCCGGGGAAAGGGGAGTTTAAAGCTTAGAGGTACATTTTTTTTATACTAGAGGCGACAAACAAGCAAGCCAGTCACCTGATGGAAAGTAATCAACGCTGCCCATGAACATCCGCGAAATCAGAGAGATCGCTAATGTGTTGCCGGCCTTTATGCCAGGTAAAGGCAGCGGCAAACGCTTATTATCAGGTTGTCCATGTGTTCCTCTGTCGTCTATTATGAAAAAAGGCAAAATTAAAAACAAAAATCTTATTCTTAATTTACTTTTTTTATGCTAGAGGCGACAAACGAGCAATCGAGTCACCTAATGGAAAGTAATCAAGCAATTTTAAATTAGCACACTTGTGACTCCGCTTGTGTTGCAGGAGTCCATGGGCGACGGCAATCGCTTACCAGGTGATCTCTCTGCTCGTCTGCCACCTATTGCGTAAAAACCGGCGTGAAGCAGCACTGTGCTGTGTTTCGCTGCGTGAGTGAGGGTAACGGAAGCCCATTCCAAGGGAAAGGGGTTACAGGTTTGAAGCGCACTTGTGACTGCACTTGGGTCGCGGATGTCCATGAGCGGCGACAAACGCTTACTATCAGGAGATCCGTATGCTCGTCTATAACCTATCACATAAAAAAAATAGAAGTCACACCACAGTCTACCGAACAATATTTATTGACGCTACACTAAGTTACAGTAATATAAATTAGTACATTGTTCCAATTCTAAACCTGGGCCATTTGGAACGCCCCAATAAAACCGATCTTAATTTACTATTCATGATATTCAACCGAAAATTCTGCCCTCGATGGATTAGGGTTGATATGCTTTAAACCGGGTAAGATAAATGGATAAACCAGCGATTGAGCGATTGTAGTCGTGGTTCGAATCCGAGCATGCATGGCTGAATTTTTCAAATCTATGTGCATATTTCTACCATTAGTTCGGCGATAAGGGAAAATATATCATAAAGAAAACCTGCACACCTCGCATAGTGTCTTAAAATTGTGAATACCTACAATATTTGAGATAATAATTCTATAACTTGGGAGAGCCAGTGATACCACGGCCTCTCAGAAAACTGACGTAAAGCAGCACTGTGCTGTGATTCGCTGCATGAGTGAGGGTACCGGAGGCCCAATCCAGGGGAAGGGTTAAAATGTACGCCGCGCACTTGTGAAACCACTGGTGTCGCGGGTGTCTATGGGCGGCGGCAATCGCTTACCATCAAGGGATCCGAATGCTCATCTGCCACTTATCACATTAAAAAAACCGGCCAAGTGCGAGACGGACTCGCCTATGAAGGCTTCCGTAGCAGCAAGTAAGATATATGGAAGGTAAAAGGCAGTTTACGGTTTATAACGTATTAAAAAAAAACTACTCACTAGGTATATCTAGTTCAAACCAATTTTCGTTGCTAGTTTTCATGATTATGTGCATCATATATTTATTTAACAAAAGACATCTATTTACCAAGTTTCAATAGTATAGTTCCTATAGTTTCGGAGAAAAGTGGCTGTGACATACGGACGGACAAACAGACGGACAGACGGACAGACATGAGGAATCTATAAGAGATGTGATAATGTCCTCCTAACCGAGATTACGGTTATGGTCAATCTCAGCGAACCACCATCGACGCAGGACATATTATAGCGCACAAGCTTTTGCACAGACACAAGTGCACTCACTATTTCCTTACCCTCATATTTTCGCTGGGACACGAGTGTGACACGACCGAAGAGGGATCAGGCGCAGGACCAGTGACTTAACGTGATTTCTCAGGCATAGGGGTACATTACCGCCAACTTCCAGACTCCGGGCTGACACTGAGTATTTCTTAACAGAAAGACTCAGGTATAATTTTTGGCCCGACCCGGGGATTGAACCCGGAATCCCAAGCGTAGCCGTCGCTCTAATGTGCTACCCACTCACTACTGCGCCACCGAGGCAGTCATTGTGATATGCAGAGGACCAAACGGTGCCTGATGGTAAGTCCCCATTGGACAGCCATAGGGAACTATTCAAAAAGTGAAGGTTCTCTCACGATGTTACCCCTCAAACCTGATCTAAAAATATGCAATAATATATAATATAATGCAATGTATAATCTTGAGATGCATGCTTGGATTCGAACCCACCAACTCGTTCGGAGGGCCAATGTTCTTATGCTACATGCTACTATTGCTCCAATATTGTCATGTTGCTTGTGTTAATTATCCACATGCAATGTTTTATGATCATAATTTATTCTTTATTTCTATATGCCGGGAGTTAGCAACCCTAGGATAAGGTAAGGATGGAAATTCAATCCAGGCCGAGTCAGGGAGAAACACTCAATCCATTACACTTAATAGCTCAGATTATTCAAAGTTGAATAACCCTTAACAACCCTCACCTAGTGAAAGAGATTAGGGCGGCTGCAGACTTGATCGTTTCGCTACATAACTCGCTTCCAAAGAAGTACCAGAAATAAAGTTAAAAATTAAATAGAAAGTGGTGATCTGTGCAATTTTATTTAATTTTATCAGATTTACTGTCTTGACCGATTTAAATAGCTACATAATTAAAAATAAATAAAGGATTTGTTTATTACTTTTATCAACCAATGATATTTACTTAAATAAAAAACAACATTCCCAAAAACTAATAATAAAAAATTGTAACCGAAAAATGTATTTGATAAAAACTTAAAATTCTTAGTTTTACGAAAATGACAGCTATTACTACTAGTATATTTCAAAAGCATTCACATCAATAATTTCATATCTGCCAATCGAAATCAACTTATCACCATGCACTAAGATTGCACTTTACAAAAAATCCGAAATAATTTTGCAGTCAAAAAAGAGGAACTGTACAGAGAATAAAAAGGTTCGTCACCTTATGGTAAATTTTCGTTCGCACGGCAAGAATCAAGTTATACCAACATACCGTTTTAAAAAGATCTGCCAACCTTCTTTAAATTTTCTTTACATCAAATTCCTTTTGATGTAAAGAAAATTTAAAAAAGGTTGGCGTTACTACAATCAAATGCAATAGAAAATACAAAATAATTTATTCCAGTCACTTGGTATAAGTACAATGCAACAAGCAAATCTAAACTTTCTGATCTAACAGTTAAGTATAATTTTCTGTGTAACAGGTATTCCTCTGACAAATTTACGAAAGGTAAGGTTCGTTCTTTGACTGTACAAGGAGCTGTATTATTGATAATGTGCGAGAAGGTAACTCTCATAATTCACCACTAAATGTCACTATCGCAATCAGAATAATTCCGACATTGCGACGCCACGATTAAGTGGGCGCCCGCCTTAACAACCCTTACCTAGGTGCTCAATAGCTTAACACAGGACTATCTAATCTCTTGGCAACTCGAACAGAACCTGGGCGGGACGGTAGTCTTGAGTCTGGTCGAATTTAGTGCTTGTCGCAGCTATTCCAGCAGGGATGTCCCGGGGCGGTGACCGCGGATACATGTGAACCCTTCGTACCCAAAATGAAGGTAGGATCCTAATTTTCGTGTTTATGTTATTAATTAAAATTCTATATCATATCGCAAAAACATAGTTTTTTTTTATGGGATTTTTTATGGGATAGATGGCAGACGAGCAGACTCGTAAATAGACTACTGAAATCATAACCCTTCCTTTAGCTGCATAAGCTAAAAGGAAGCATACCTATTTTTTTTAACGTTTTAAGTGGCAGACGAGCAGACGGATCACCTGATTGTAAGCGATTGCCGCTGCCCATGGACACCCGCGCCACCAGTGGAGTCACAAGTGCGTTGCCAACCATTAAACCCCCCTTTCCCCCGGATTGGGCCTCCGGTACTTTCACTCACGCAGCGAAACACAGCACATAGCTGCTTCACGCCGGTTTTCTATGAGGCCGAGCCGGCCAATTCATGCCGAAGCGTCCCACGCTTTTCATGCGTCTTCTGCCATGTTTTTTCATATTAAAAAATTGGGCTCCAGATTGCACGAATCTTTTGCGATTGAAGTCAAGACCAATCAAATGTTTACCTTAGATATTATTATGGTTTAGTCGATGTCCCGTCCTTATCATCTTAGCTTTTTGTCCCGGTTGCAAAATAACTACGAAACGGATTATGATGCGGTTTTTTTTAAATAAATAAAGCAATTAAAGAGGAAAGTTTTTAAGTAAGTAAGGTAAAGTATCAGCCTATATACTGTCCCACTACAGGGCAAAGGCCTCCATAATAGAAATCAAGTCCTATGATGGGATTAGGCTTAATCGCCACGCTTGCCAAATGCGGATTGGTTATCACAAACCCGAGCTATGTTCGAAAAATTCGTAACATACTTTTTGCTCGACCCGGGACTCGAACCCAGGACCCCGAGATCACGGCCTGGTACTTAAACCACTAGACCAACAGGGCGTTGATTTAAGTAAGTACAATAATTATAATACATGCATAGTATTGCATCCGTGCGAAGCCGTCTTAGGTCGCTAGTATACGTTAAATAAATGATTGATGGCAGCAATCAATGGTAACGTCGATAAATCTTGAATACCTACATTGTAACTGAGAAGATTTTGAATCGTAGAAACGTAGATTTTTAAAGAGCAATATTTTATCTTCTTTTACTTTAGATTTCCCCTTGAATAGGTAATCATGAATAGCTAGGTACCTATAGTGATAATGAACAACACAACAAAAAAATATTTTCCGAAATGAAAAATACTATTTCTAGATTAGATTTAATAAATAGTATAAGTGCCTGCCGAGAGGTTGTACTCCAAAATTGTTTAAAATAGATCCGGTTTAGTAGCTAAAAATTAAAATCGATTGGTTAGCGATACCATGTGCCCTACCCGTCACCTTAAATAACCGCAAAGGCACATCACTAGTTTATATCGGTCTGAGTTAGGACATCAGATTAGCAAGAGCTAGGAGATCCGAAGGTTTAGTATTAAGCTGTTGGCGCACAGTATAGTTTTTGGCTAGTGTTTATGTATTTGTAACTTATAATGTTTTGTAAATAGAACTCATTTTGATAGGATTTGTAACAAGTGTTAAAAAAAATCGAAAGTATTTATTTGTATAGGCATACAACATGACGTCATATCGCCTATAACTAAGCACAATGCTGCTTCACGCCGGTTTTATATGAGGCCGTGGTATCATTTCAGTCGAGCCGGCCCATTCATGCCGAAGCGTGGCTCTACCACGGTTTTCATGCGTCTTCCGCCATGTTTTTTCATACAGCTCTTACAAATCGTCATACATGAAAAATATAAATTATAACTACGTATATTATACATGTAATTAAACATATGTGTCGTTTCCAAAAAATATATTAAGAAATGAATAAATATAATGTGATTCTACTACCGGAATCGGAAAGTTGATTCTGACGAGAAGATCGAAACTCGCCACGAAACTCGCCAGTTACTCTTTTTAATCGCCAAAATTTTGTGGTGTAGTGGTTGAAAACGTTAGTTCTGCTTTATTATTCAAAGAAGTTTTAAGATCTTAATACACTTCTTGTACTGTCTGTTGTTTTTGTATCATACTTGTATTTTGTTTTTGTACAAAAAAGAATATCTATCTATCTACACTCAGAGGCGGTTCTAACCGTCGCGTCGTCAATGAAACGTGTTATACCTTTTCATTTATTAGACCTATTATTATCACTGACTGCTCGTTTGTCCGCCATAATGTATAAATAAAAATAACTTAAGTATGGTATGGCCCTTGTACCTTGTACACACAAAGGCATGTCTAACCGCCTATAATGTATGTACCATACAACAGTGCTTACTTCATCATTTCAGCCAATGGACATCCACTGCTGGACATAGGCCTCCCCCAATGTTCTCCACACAGATCGGTCCTGTGCCGCCCACATTCAATGGATTCCCGCAACGTTCACCAGATCGTCGGTCCACCTTGTGGGGGGCCTGCCACGGCTGCGACTTCGATCCTCGAGTGGACGCCACGTACAGGCCGACTTCCTGTAAGTAGCTTCCACTCGAGGATCTTTCCGCCTCAAAGGCCGTCGGTTCTCCTCGCTATGTGCCCATTACCACTTGAGACATGCAATCCTTTCGGATATGTCTGTGACCTTAGTTTTCATGCGGATCATGATTGACATTGAAATTGGCGAATTATCATCGGGTAAAGCCAAAATAAAAAAATAAATAAAAAAATATTACAGAAGTACATCTCCCAATCTCTATTCTTTCCTCTAAGGATTCACACTTAAAAAAAAAGTCATAATTGTCACGATTAATACAAATCTACTAGCGGCGCTGGTTACGTCGATGCTTAACCCAGTATTTGTCCAAAATAAAAATAAAAACCGCCCGTTATTTAGAAAACTCGAACACTAATCTCAACCAAACCAAGTCTTTACACACACAAAACTGAACTTTATTTCTGAGATTTAAAGCTCAGATTTTCGCTTATTGGAACCGAGAATTTGTCGTATTTTTTAACTTCGTATTCTGACGGAAGTCCGCAGCGGTACCGGAAATAAAGTTGGCAGTGGGAGGGGGGACTAATCCGTGCTTTAAGTAGAATCAGTGGCGTTTTCTATTGATCTGCAAATGTTTGGGGTCATAATGCTATTATTGCATGAACTTTTTGTCCCAATCCGTGACCCATAAACGCCACAACGCCTGACTATAGAGTCAACGCAAAGATTCGCGCCAGAGGGTTAGAGTCTGCCACGAGTTTTTGGCTTTAGTATAACAGTTACTTCCGCTTAAACTTACTGGCCATTTAAACAACTTAACTTGCATAATTATCAAACTCCTTTTAAAAGACTGGCATCACATTAGCGATCTCTCTGATTTCGCGGATGTTTATGGGCGGCGATGATTATTTTCCATCAGCTGATCCGCTTGCTAGTTTGTCGCCTCTAGTATGAAAAAAAAAATCGAACCCACGATCGACGCAGGATCACTATCAAATGCACCATCGGAGGAAAAATAAAGACGAGCCTGTTAGAAGCATTATAACTTACAATTTTATTTTACCTATTTTTATGTGATAGGTGGCAGACGAACAGACGGGCAGACGAACAGACGCGCAAACGGTAAGTGGTTAACAATTGCCGCTGTCCGTGGACACCCGCAACAACAGTGGAGTCAAAGTGCGCTGCCAATCTTTGAACACCCCTCTCCCCAGGATTGGGCCTCCGGTACCCTCACTCACTCAGCAAAACATAGCACAGACGCAACTTCACTTCTGTTTTCTGAGAGGCCGTAGTATCGCTGCAGCCGAGCCAGTCAATTCGTGCCGAAATGGTGGCTCTTCTACGGTCGAACCATTTTTGTATATCCTACATAAGAAAAATAGTCTTTTAAAAAACTACTCCAACTACTTTTGTGTTACTTTTATCAGAATAAACGAGTAAACTTTACAAATTAGCGTCCATCGGTGATTTACTTCAACATAGTTCTACATAACTCTGTTTGCCCTTTCATACTCCGCAATGGAAGTCATCCTTTAACATGTTGCCTTGCACGACAAGTTATTTGTCACAGAGATATGGATCCTGTGTCATCGGTATTTGTGGTGAAGTGAACAAATGGTTCGTTGTATATCCTCAGACTCTGTGGTCAAGTTGTTAAATATTGGTGAGAATATGAATGTGCTCTTCGAAACCGACCAATATTTGTAACAACTGTTTTCTCAATACTCAATTCTTGTATTAACAGGTGGTAATTATAACATAGCGAGCTATAGACCCTATTTAGGCAAAGCAATATGACAGTTTTATACACACCTAACTTAATGTTTTAAGATTTGTCGGTCGTATATTTACCTCGATGACTTTGGAAAATTAGCAAATCAAGAAAACTACCTATTGTGGAAACAAAGGCGATAGTACAAATTGTGAATAGGTATATTCATAACACTTAAGTTAGGTACTTAAATGATATACATCATGAATATTAGAATATGCAAACCAACTTACCTTATTCATTGCAGAACACAAAGTCCCGTAAAGAAAGCGCCTACATGTTTTATTCAAGCAATGCAACTGCAGTTTTATTGCTCAACTGTTTTTATCAGGCGCATAGCATCGGATGAAGTGTTTGCTGTTTGCTTTTAAACTTTCGCGGAAATTGTAAGGATTTTTATGCTTCGTGAGTGAAGTTATCGAAAGCGCAATCCGGGGTAGAGGGGGATTTAAAGGTTGGCAGCGCACTTGTGACTCCACTGGTGTTGCGGGTGTCAATGGGCGGCGGTAATCGCTTACCCTAAGGTGTCTGTCGACGATCGACCGTCTGCTAGTCTGCCATCAATCACATAAAAAAGGCACTTTTTCTTATCCCTCACTAATTGTTAATAAAATGCAAAATAAGGAAAATTGAGCCAAGAAAACAGGCAAAATCCGCAAGAGCCGGCCCAATACACAAATCGACTTTTTTAATAAATGGGACCGGATTCGGTGGGAAATCTCCTTAAAATTTAGACGCTCGGTTTTAATTTGAACGTCCCGTAGGACGTAGGGGGACGTTTCATTAAGTAGCATTTTATGGGATGAAGTAAGTAATTGAAAAAAAAATCACCATTTCTTACATTGGTTTCTTTTCTAATCATATTAAGGCCTGATTCCACTAACCTTATTACCGATACTAAATTTATGGTATAGCGCTGCTATTCTATACTAATTTGATGTTATCCACGGATAACAATTGGTCCAATCGTGGGTAATGTCTCAATATAATCAACAAATATTCTCTTAAGGTGACGGGTAGGACACACTAGCGACACCAATCGATTTTAATTTTTAGCTACTAAACCGGATCTATTTTAAACAATTTCGGCAAACACTTATACTATATATTAAATAATCATGCACAAATGTTGGGTCCGTTTCTGTACGCGAAAAATTCATTCACGCTAAAAGTGGCTGCTTTTGGCGGTAAGTGTTTGCCGAGAGGTTGTCATCCCGAAATTGTTTAAAATAGATCCGGTTTAGTAGCCAAAAATTAAAATCGATTGGCGTCGCTAGTGTACCCTACCCGTCACCTTGCTCTAGTTGACGTTGATATCGAAAAGTTCGTTGATCTAGGCGCTAGGCTATTACTGTAGTATATCGTATCGTAGTAATAATATTAATAATATTCTCTAACCGATTACGGCTACGGCGGCCAATCTCAACGATCAACCACGAACGCAGGATATATTATAGTGCTCAAGTTTTTGGGGCAACACAAGTGCATTATCTATTCCCTTACCCTCATATTCCGATAAGGCACTACTGTGACACAACCGGAGAGGGCTCGGCCGCAGGACCAACAGTTTAACATGCTTTCCGAGGCACGGGGGTACAAGACCGCCAACTTTCAGACTCCGGGCTTGCACTAAGAATTTATTACCGACAAATTTTTGGCTCGGCCCGGGGTTCGAACTCGGGACCTCTTGCGCAGCCGTCGCTTTAAAGTGCGACCCATTAACCACTGCGCCACCGAGGCGGTCGTATCGAAGTAGTATAGAGGTAAAACGTAGGTAGGTATTATTTTTTGGAATATACTCGTCTTATCCTGCAAAATCCTTAAGTGTGGGAGACCTTATCTGGCTGAAACTAGGCGGTGTTGGGAGTTCTTTGAGGGTTTTATGCATAGTCAGAATCCTATTTTTCTCAAAGGCCGTTAATATTTCTCTCTTGTTTTTTTATTTTGTGCTCTTATAAGATCAGAACTTTCTCTTTTGTTAAAATTTTATGACAGCTTTTTGATTTTAGTAATAAAGTTTTCAGTGACAGCTTATTTCGAAAAAAGTTTTAGAACAAGTTTTTAGGACGCATTTTTCGTGAACGTAAATGGCTCGAATATTAAAAAGTTTGATTTTTTTTATAGTTGTACTGTTTCTTATGCGATCTGTCACCTGCTGTGTTAAGGTAGGTGAGCCACAATCCGGCATGGATTGAAATGATACCACGCTACAAGAATTCCGGCGTGAAGCAACGCTTGCGCTGTATTCCGCCGAGTGAGTAAGTGTACCGGAGGCTCAATTCAAGAAATAAGAGTTGAAAGGTTAGCAGCGCACTCGTTGCTCTACTGGTGTTACGAGTGTCTGTGGGTGGCGGCAATCGCTTACCCTTTGGATATCTTCTGTCACCTACTACACAAACAATGTATTTGAGTAGCGGTCCGCAGATTCGTTCCTATGTCACTCTTCAGTTATTTCCACTTAAAAAATCACATCAATTCGTCGCTCCGTTTTGCCGTGAAAGACGAATACACAAACAATAGAAAGACACACACACATTGTATACTTCCTAATTTATAATATTTACTTCTTCCGTTTGACCGCGTACAACGTAGGGCTGCTCGAATTGTCGGTGACTTGACTCTCTCTATTCGACTTGATCCTCTAGCACTGCGGCGGGACACAGCTTCCCTCAGCATTCTATACCGCATCTATAATGGGAAGTGCTCTGAAGAACTGCTTGATCTACTCCCTGCAGCCGAATTCTTACATCGAACCACTCGCAAGCGATTGTCATTCCATCCTCATCATCTCGATGGATGGCGGTCTAATACTGTGCGTTTTTCCCGGAACTTTCTACCACGTACCTCAGTTCTGTGGAACGGTCTCGCTGCAGGAGTATTTCCGGACGGCTACGATTTAGGGACCTTCAAGAGAAGAGCGTACTCTTTTTTAAAAAGGCCGGCAACACATTAGCATCTCCGATTTCGCGGATGTTCATGGGCGGCGATGATTACTTTCCATCAGGTGACTCGCTTGCTCGTTTGTCCGCCTCTAGCATAAAAAAAAATTACAATGAATTTAATTCGACTTATAACTCTAACACATGTTTTACGATGCTAACGAGGTTGATCGTTACACAAATATACAAAAAGAAGCGTTAAAAACAACTCTTAGATCAGTAGCAAGTGCCATAATTAGTTTTCGTCTATAAAACGTACCGCTGTGAATGATGCCGAAGCGCCCTCCGATATCCGTCAGTTTGTGAATTATTTACCACGAAGCTGTAAAGATACCGCGTTTTACGATTGCCAGACGATGTAATAAATCGGTTTCCGTTAAGCCTTGGGCTTTGGGTAGACTTGAAGCACAGTATAAAAAGATAGCAATAGCAAGTCTTTAGAGCGATTGTAGCTCAATGGATACGAACGCGCCTTCCACGCAGGTGGTCGAGGTTCGAATCCGAGCATGCACCAATGGTTTTTTCAAATCTATGTGCGCATTTCTACCATAACCATCTGTTCGGGGGTGAGTGAAAACATCGCGAGGAAACCTGCACGTTTCGGAAAAAGTTTCTGAAACGTGTAACCATGATTCAGTTGGTCTGGATCCCCTGTTAAAGGGTTGCGAAGGTCAGACGGCAGTCGCTTCATTGTAATTACCCGACCCCCCAATCCTGAATCATGGTCTAAGCGTACCCTGTGCGAATTACACGCCAAGATGAAGGAAGCAAGTCTTTAGAGAACGCAACCTCTCATCTTACCGTGAATTCCCATTTGCGAACAAAGCTGTCGCTTCGAAGCCTTGACGCTTGGACCATGATCTAGGATGCAGTAAGTCTGGTAATTACAATGAAGCGACTGCCATCTGACCTTCTTGGCCCTGAAAGAGAGGAACCAGACCAACTGAATCACGTTTTACACATTCAGAATCATTATCTGCACTCTCTATTCCCTTACCCTCATATTTCGATCGGACACCAGTTTGACGACCAACTTTTCCTCTTCCCTCCGAATGAGGCCTCTTGTGTACACTTACTCACCCGGTGAAACACAACGTATAACCTTCACGTCGGTTTTCCCTATTCGTACCGAAGTCTCTTTGTTTATGTGATAGGTGACAGAAGAGCAGACGGATCACCTAATGGTAAGCGGTTGCCGCCGCCCATCCACATCCGCGACACCAGTCCGCTGCCAATCTTTCCCCCGGATCGGGCCTCCAGTACCCTCACTCACGCAGCGAAACACAGAACAGTGCTTCTTCCGCTTGCCGGTTTTCTGTGAGGCCGTGGTATCACTCCGATCGAGCCGGCCATATGCCAAAACGTGGCTCTCACACGGTTGTAGTATAAAGTAATCACAATAGTTTTTATATGTGATAAGCAGCGGTGAGGGAAAATATTGTGAGGAAACCTTCACATTTCAGATAGTTTCTGAAACGTGTAACCAAGATTCATGTATCTGGTTCACCTGTCAAAGTGTTGGGAAGATTTTTTTATTTATTTATTTAATACAAACACAGTACTTATTACAAAATCTGCCAAACTGCAGAACAGTTTGTCGGCAGTAGCTCTCGTGGATGCTTTACACAGTTCTTAAGCAATAACAATGTATTTCACCCACATTACACATACACGTTAGGTACACAAAATACACTAGACTAGCGTCCGTGGCACTCATTCAGCTGGTCTCACTGAAAACCAGCGTCATGGCCTTTGTCTGGGCTGTGATATAAGCTGAGTGAGGGCCATTTATACTAGACGTCATAACACATCATAATATTCATTTGGCACTGTCTTGACATGATTGAATATAGTTTTGTTTTTTTTTCCCTTTTGTTTTATTTTTTGTATTTTTAATTGTTTTATGTTTTGTTTTCTGTTTGTGCCAAATTGTGTTCTGTTTACAATTGCTATATGTTCTGTGTTGTGATGTCTATAATAATAAATATTTTCTTTCTTTCTTTCTTTCTTTCTATTATGTTACTTATACAGAGAAATATACATATAACCTTGGGGTAAAGAAGGTAGAGCAATTAAGACTGCAACCTACCATACCTATATATCTAGCCATGCATAAACATATAAACGTACATGATTATAGGATATTTAAACACATACACACATATAATTACCTACATTATGATCAGACGGCACTCGTTTCATTGTAATAACCAGACTCCCTAAATCCTGATTGTGGTCCGAGCGTACAGCTGTACCACGTTTATTTAGGCAATATTCGTCTACGCAGAAGAGCAAGTTAATTCCGATTGATTACGATTACAAAAGCAGTTGAAATACAGACTTTAATGCGTCCCGTTAAAATTAAATACAACTAATCCAGAGAGGAATGCTATCTCTCTCTTAACCGCACTCGCACAGAACATGGCGCTGACGCATCAACCAATAAGAAATTGTAACTTTTGGCGCGCGTAAATGGAGAATTGTGATTGGTTAAGATTTTGCCGCAGTTTTTGAAAACAAGACTTCAGCGCAGGTACATTGGTGTAACTTATAAAATTGGTAAAACTGTACCCCGGGCTTTAGAGTGACAGCACTGCATACAACCGGGAATTACACGCTAAGATGAGATGAGGAGGTTGGCATGCAAGCAGACGGATCATCTGATAGTCAACGATTGCCGCCGCCCAATGAGACACTCAACGTATAATTTTAGGAAGCAGAGCTATACCGGATACCGGAGGCCCTATCCGGGGGAAAGGGGGGTTTAAAGGTTGGCAGCGCACTTGTGACTCCACTGGTATCGCGAGTATCCATGGGCGGCGGCAAGCCCTTACCATCAGGTGATCCGTATGCTGCCACATATCACAAAAAAAATACGGAATACAAAGTTGATTCATCGGAAAATTCTCCCTATGACGTCACAGGTCAGTCTATATACAGAGCCAAAGTTAGCCCAATGTTGTCTTAGGTTCATATTCCATGTTTATTCTATAAAGCCGAAGTAATATCCGCATCGCGAAGTGCAGATAAACAACTGAGCACAGAGGATGTCCGTATGGCGATTTATGCGATGCCGAAAGGCAATTCAGAATATTGTTCGGCTAAAGTTGCCTATTGTCCTAGGTGAGCGGCCAATGCGATGCGATGCGAAACAATTATGGTAGAGATAGAGATTGCTCTCATAGAGATCTCAGCGATAAGACCGCTTAAATTGTACATTGTATCTCTTTATAGCTTTTAAGTTTTGTATGATGTGCAATAAAGAGTATAAATTCATATCATACATCATTTTTCAACCCCGTTGTTAGAATGTGTCGTACGTACAATGATGTGGTTCGTAGAGAAAGACATCTGAACGTGTTTAAGGCCAGGTTCTCTAGGTACAAAAAACATGTATCTGAGGTCTTTGGACCGTCTTCTGCACGCAAATGAATGTTATAATTCATCATCATCATCATCAGCCTATCGCAGTCCACTGCTGGACGTAGGCCTTTCCAATTGTACGCCACTGTGATCTATCCATGGCTTCTCGCATCCAGCTCTTGCCAGCCATCCTGCGCAGATCGTCCCCCCACCTAGCCAGAGGGCGCCCTACATGTTATAATTATTTCTCTTAATTTATTTACTAGTAATTGTCCTTTATTATTTAATTTTGCAAACTTAGGCTGTTGTAACTTTTTATCATTAAATCATGCTGTGTATGTTTTTATGTATTCCATAGTTAAGTAATGTTATTGTCATATTTATAATAATATTGTAATGCCGTGTGGTCCCGGCAGAGTAGAATAGGCCACCCTCACTCTTACCGAGGTGTCGTAAAAGGCGACTAAGGTAAAGCTGCTGGCATGATCATCAGCTCACAGAGAAGGAAAACTCTGCATTTATATCAAAACCCTCGCCAACCCGTCTGCCAAGCGTGGTGAGTATGGCAATAACCCCTCATGTGATTGAGGGAGGCCCGTGCCCCAGCAGTGGGGACATAAATGGGCTGATGGTGGTGGTGGTGGTGATTGTAATGACTGTAATCTGTCTGCGTACCGAGTTTAAATAAATAACTCTTTTTTTTTTTAGATTTTCGCGTTGCATTATAACTATAATGTATCAATACGGGGATTAACACGATATTTATTATGTGAAACAACATTGTGTACTCACATATTTGGCTCGACGTTTCGGCTACGTTACAGCAGCCGTGGTCACGAGCGGACTGGATAAATATCGTGTTAATCCCCGTATTGATACATTATAAATAACTCTTACTGGCACTCAGTACACTGTACATGTTTTATTTCTAGAATTTGAGACGCCAAAGTAAAAGCTTTCACTCGCAAAGAAACCGCAGAAGCTAAACGCTTCCACCGGGTGTTTTACTCTCTGCTTTTATCGTAAAATAAAATAAAGTTTTTCTCTCTCTTTTGCTAATATAACAGTGCTATAGGTATTGCAGTGTCTTGCCATGACAATCTCCTACAATCGATTCATTAACGGCCACCAATCTTGATTCAATGATCACCCGTAACTACGCAGGTTATAGTGCTCAAGTGTGTGCTTGCACTTTCTATTCCCTTACCCACACATTTCGTTGGACACCATAGTGACACGACCGAATATTGCTAAGGCCCTACGGTTTAGCGTGCTTTCCGAAACAACTTCCAGACTTCAGGACGATGCTTTTTTGTTATTAGTTTTTTTAGTTAGTTTTTTTTTGTTGTTAGTATTTAGTTACTTTTATTCCTTTTGTTCTGCTTTTGCCAATTGTATTAGTTTTACATTCTACATTTGTTTCTGAGCCTTCTATTTTTGCGACATACCGGTTTTATCAGTGGGGGGGGGGGGGGGGCCTGGTGACCTGTACTACAGGTTTTTCAAACCTACTTCAGGCACCAGTCTCTCACAAGGTTAGGGTCTGAGTGTCACATAAAATAGTATCCTATCACTGTCTGTATGACCTTGTACTGTGAGAGAAATAAACAATAAACTTATAAACTTATTATGCTTAGAATTTCTTAGCAGATAATCTCAGGTACAATTTTTGCCCGATACGGGGATCTAACCTTTATTTTCATTACTATGTGTTTCTTCGTTTTTACTTATATACTATTATTATCTTACTTCATGCTATTGATATTGTAATTTTCTTTCTTTCTTTGTAATTGTTTTCTTCCTGTTGTATGTATGTTTGCACGTACGTCGCCCAAGGCTCTACCTGAAAACCAGCGCTGCAGCGGCTTCGGCCACTGCAGCATATGCTGAGGTTGGGTCTTGTTGGCTACAGAATCTGTCCTATTTGTGTATTTATGTCACTTGTGTTCAGCCGTGTGGTCCCCGGCAGAGTAGAATAGGCCACCCTCACTCTTACCGAGGTGTCGTAAAAGGCGACTAAAGTAAAGCTGCTGGCATGATCATCAGCACCCAGAGAAGGAAAACTCTGCATTTATATCAAAACCCTCGCCAACCCGTCTGCCAAGCGTGGTGAGTATGGAAATTACCCCTCATGTGATTGAGGGAAGCCCGTGCCCCAGCAGTGGGGACTTAAATGGGCTGATGATGATGATGATGATGTTTAAATTTGTGTTCTGTGGCCAATAAAGAAATCTTTATCTTTATCTAACCCGGAGACCTCAAGCGACGTCTGCCGCTTTAAATGCGCCTCGCCAACCGAGGCAGACAAGAAACTTGACATAATGTTCATAAGTATATATGTAGTCTACGCTAAGGTAGTGATTGGAAAGCTACACGCGCCAAATCGCGTTTTCATTGAGAAAAAAATGGTACCTATGTACTCTAATCAGGAGGAAATCATTCCCACCAATTATATGACTAAGCTAGTGGCTAAGTTGTTGATTAAATCGCTGATTTAGCCTGTTGGCTGCGAAATTTCGGTTTCGGTAGTGACCGAATCTATAACAAGCTCGCAAGCCTCTGTAACTTTAAATCCCTCTCTGTCCCCCAAAAAAAACGGCTCCTAACAAAAATTCTGATATGGAATTATAATGAGGCGGAAGATGTACTTAAACCTATATTGTGATACTTCCTACTTTGAATTATACTCTCTCTCTCTCAATCACGCAAACTTACACTCACTCACTCACACCTACACCCACTATTTACATTATGCCCACAAAAATACAACACTGTGCTCACTAGGTATTATACCAAACTGTCTCTTAATGTAGTAACAATTTCTTTGAAATCGTCTACTGTTCCTCACAGGACAGGCTTAGCCTAGTGTGAGGACCAGCTTTATGTAATAATTGTAAAAATGTATATTGCTAATAAATTCATAAATCCAGGAGAATGATACTATTCCTCAAAACGTTAATATCTTGCTAGTAACTCCTAATCTATGCTCAGAAGTACTTAAAAGCGAAGCACGTTAAATATCGTTCAGCTTACACAGTTCTTTCGTGCTTTCGTGCAGGCATAAGCCCCTAATTAGCAAAAACTCCCGCAAAGGGTTTTACCAAATTCCCCCCATTTCGTTGGTAGTTTCATAAATTCCGAGCGCTCGTTGGCCCATATTCCCGATGTTTAAGGCTATTAAGCGGGCGTACACATCAGGGAAGAATGCAAGACGACGCGGTATAGCTGGTGCGCGCGGAATGACACTACGACCGGGGGAAATGGTCGCCGAGTGGTCCAAGGCATAAGAGAAAGCGGGCTAGCCGTAAATTACAAACATAAGAGGAACAGGCCACTAACGACGCCACAGCGCGCCTAATATCCAAAATCAAATCAAAATCAATAATTCTTTATTTGCGTAGGCTTGTACACAGCACTTACAAATCGTCATACATTTGAATGATTTAAAACTATTTATAAGTACTTATGTAATAATTTACATGTTGATACATAAAATATACTAAAAAAAAGTAAATAAACATAATGCAATTCTACCACCGGCTCGGAAAGTTGTTTCTGGTCGAGAAGATCCGGCAAGAAACTCGCCAGTTACTCTTTTTAATCGCCAATTTTTTTACAATGGTTTATTATCCTCATACCAAGTCATACAGTCTAATGCAACACAAAATAGAATGAAGCAAATTAAAAGCTAAATATGAGGTAATCCGAAGTGGACCAGTCCCCAAAGGTGGCACCTGTTCACAAGTATGACGTATGTGTCAGCCATCATTTCACTCAACTATATTAGAGGGAATGTAATGACCCGCCACATAACGCCACCACCTCCATGGCATCGAAGGCTACCATCGAAAAAAAAACCGAGTACAACCTCAAAATGGCGATCCGTCGGGGCGATGACGAGGTTAGGGACAAGCTTGCAAATAAAACAAAAATTATTTACATATACCAAAACCCCCCCTCTGAGGTCCTTAACTACATAAATTAATCACCAAACCTCCTACCCCAAAAAAAAAATAATGACAGTACATTTTATACATCTTACTAACATTAACCATGCATGACTGCCTAAACTTAAGACTGTTATTGGAATTATATTAGTCTAATTTCATCTCGGAGCAAATTTCATAATTATTTTGTAACACTTAAAAAACGAGCACAAAAAAGGCACGGAACCAGTGTCCGTGGAATTTGATTAGAATTTAAAAAAAAACATAATCAGGAGTTGCAGTTCCATAGGCTGCGGTAATCGCTTACCATCAGGCGACGCCATCGCCGCCGACGACCACCGACGAAGTATAAAAAATAGTCACTCAAATGGCAGTGGATATGGACCTCGTCGTGGTAATGAGCCAAAGAGTTAGTGTATCAGATGAACCTTAGGTTAGACTTGGATAGAACTGGCAAATGACCCATGCGAATGGCTAGAACTGGAGGGCCTTTCCCAGTAGGATCCATGTAATGATAAGTTCTGACCTTAACAAAATTTTCTTTAAACTATACTATTTGTAAAGATAGCGATAAGGCTTAGTAATTCGAAAAGACGTAACACTTGCGCGAAGTAATTTACACTTAGCGCCATCTATTTGAGAAAGTTAGAACGACTAGATAGAAAAATGTCAAGTCGTACAAGAAGTTAAAGGTGAGTCGAGAGAGGAATGGAGACTACTCCACCGACAAGAGCCTCGCTCTTAAATTAGAGAGAGATAGAAAAATAAGAAACGAAGTGAGGACGGGCCGCTTCTTATTTAAATTGGCTCAAACCACTTCCCGCTTGCACCACGCGTAAAGTAGGAAATAGCTGAGAAGTGGATGGAAATAAGAGCTAAACGCTACGAAGACAGATTTGTTTTATTCACCGTTTAGATACCTACGTGCACGTCTCCCGCCACGCTCTAAAAGGCTTTTTTAACATTTCCCCTTTGAGGGAATAAACATTTATTTCAGCGGGTTTTTCTGATAGTTCAATCTAGTTTCTTTTGTAACGACTGGTCTGGTTTTGGGACGTAAAAGATGCGAATTTTAGATTTTTATTACAGTGCCTGATCGGGATATCAGTAAATATTAAATTAATGTTTTCGCAGACATGTAATTCTTTAACGGCTAAAGTGTTCCCTAAACACGTGTTTTTAAGAGAAAAAGTTATCTAAAAGAGACTCTGGTCGTGTCAATAGGCAAATTTCTTCATGTCACCATTGATACCACTGAGCTACAATCGGTCTTTATTTTCAAATGCTATGATTCTTTAAAATATCTCTAGTTTTGAAATCACTTCTCTCGTCTTGTTAAATTTATTTAAGTATGATCGGCATGAGAAAAATATTGATTTTAATAGTTTTTTTTTTTATAGCAATCTTTTGCAATTTATTCTTAAGTAAAGTATCACACTTAAAAATTTCATCTCGAACCCACACCTTCCACAATCCGGGTGAATGTTCTCCCAATTAGACCACTGAACGCGTTGTTAAGCCGACGAAATTTGTAAGTGCTTGATTCGACATGAGCTGTCGATAGTTTCATCAACATTGTAGGTATATTTACAATATCCAGTGGAAATATTTATACAAATATTTGACCACCAGTTAATTGTGGAAGGTGTTGGTTCGAGTCCCGCCTGAACACGAGATGAAATTTTTAAGTGTGATATTTACTTAATATTTATTTTATTACTGAAATAGCCGCCAAGTGTCTCATTAGGGAAGAAAAATACCGACATCCCTTGTTAAGGGAGTCCCTTGACAAGTTAATTCCCCGGCTCCACTCACAGTCGTAAATCAAACTGTTAATCGTTGGATTAGTTACTTGGGAAGGTTTGAGGGTTTTTTGATCAGGGTCAGTTTGGATAAAGACGTGGATATGCGAGTAGATGGCCCTTTTTGATAGTAAGTTTTTAACCTATTTCAACCTCAAGGAGGAGGTTCTCAATTCGACATGTATTTTTTATGTTTATTAGCCTATTACTTTGCCATTTATGAACCGATTTAGATGATTATTTTTTAGTCGGAAAGTAGATAGTCCCGGAATGGTACCATGATAAGGATATCAGGATCTAATGATGAAATCCTGGAACAATTGAAACCCCTAAAATTTTAAAGGCACACGTAATGTTTTTGTATTTCTTCTGAAATCCTGGAACTATTGATGAAAACCCCTAAAATTTTAAAGGCACACGTAATGTTTTTGTATTTCTTCAAAACAGCACCACTATTTACACCTGATTGTATTAATTTTGTGGTTCTGCTGATGTTGAAGGTCAACTCCTAAGGAGTTAAAGGATAACTCTTTCAATACTGTACTCACGATTAGTGTTAGTTATTGTATGCTGCCAAAAAATAAGACACTAAAAAGCTTGAAAAAAAATTTTTTCTGTGAAAAAAAAAAGGCCTTCAAAACTCACGAACTTAAAAGAAATCGCTATTTTTTTTTAAATAATGGGGTTTTACACCGTTATGCAAAAAAATAAAGAGATTTATATAATGATGAAAGCAGTGTCTTGAGGCGGTGGGGGAACAACAAGCTAACATTATGCATAATTAAATTATAGCTAGAATGCCATTTGTGGTGTGTGGAATGTGTATGTGGAAACAGTAAGGAAGTAATATGAGAGAGAGAGAATGTCATTTATTTAATAAAACACGTCTTTGCTTTTGAATAACACTAAAAGTCACTATTTTCTTGACGTAAATAAACTATAGCAAATTCCCGATCGCCGATCAGTCCCCACGTCGCCACCCGACGTCTCATTTTTTTTGCCTCTTTCTCGATGGACGAACAGATGGACAGCGGTTAATGACTGATCATTAGTAACTTAGACTTGACACCATCAGATGGAGTGTGAAATTAGATTGAGCATTTGTCTCGACGTGGAACATCGGGTGGGGTCTTAAGTGCCATGTAATTTTGATACGTTTAAGAAACCTTTTACGGAACCGTGGCGCCGTCACAAGTTTTATATTGATTGTAATGAAATTAAGACACTTAATGAAAAATTTATGAAGACATTTCAAATAAAATACTCTACGAAAATAAAACCGCATTTAAAAACCATGAACTAAAAAGTGTAAAATAATATTTTTTACACTTCATAGACTTCAGATAACATTTTATTAATGTACACTATACAATATTGTTTAACCATGGGAGAGCCACGCTTCGGGATGAATGGGCCGGCTTGACCGGAGTGATACCACGGGTTCACAGAACACCGTCGTGAAGCAGCACTGCGCTGTGTTTCACTGCATAAGTGAGGGTAACGGCGGCCCAATCCGGGGAAAAGGGGGGTTTGAAGCTGATGTTCACGCTTTGTTTGTGATTGTTCAGATACCGCCGATGAACACCCGGGCGGCAGTAATCACTTACCATCAGGTGATCCGTCTGCTCGTCTGCCATCTATCACATAAAAAAATAGTTTTCATACTTTATTTTGAGTGCAATAAAAGTATTCATTCATTCATTCATTTATTCACCCATTCATTCGTTCATTGGTGCATTCATTCATTATAGGTCGGTATCCGAGTTATGGCCAAAGCGTACCCCAGAAACAAGATTCGCTAGGCGGAAATCGAGTACAATTCCCAGCCTCGACGCGGTATCGTACGTATCGACAGACAGACGGAGAGGTATAATTGACACCGCGACTGCTGCTAACACAATCAGCCAGTAATGACGTCACTGCACTGCAGCTGAAATTATGCCGCAGTATTCAGATTTTGTGGGGAATCGTGTGGGAATATAGAAGAGAAAAGTTTGACGGTTATTGTTCTATATGTATAAATGACAGAAAAATACCGCAAGCAAAAACTGGTAAGAAAAAAATAAACAACATTTTATCATTTTTTTGCCCTTTTTTAACAATTTCGTTATTTTTAAAAAAAAAAACTTTTTATTTTTTTAAGCTTCTTTTGTTGTATTAAAGTAATTTAATTTAACTTTAACTAAATAGCACAAACATATATTATTTTCATACAAAGGTTATCCCTTAGTTTATTTTTTTTGTTTTAATTTTTACTTCTGACATTTTGGATCCATTTTTATATGCTTCAAGTGTACTGAGAAATAAAAATAATCACGAAATGCCTTTTTATCCGACTTCGGCAATTCCAAAAAGGGAGAGTTATGATTTTAGGAGTCTTTGTGTGTAAGTATGTTAATTGTATGTTGTGTGTTAGTTTGTTATGGGTACTAATTAAACAAGCTTCTTTTTAATAGCATTATTCGCCTCAGAAAATATATGTTACCTTCTAAATTACTAAGTCGGCCACAACCAATGCGCGTCTTAATAATAGTATCTCAGACACTAGTTATCTTATATGTAAGCCACTGTAAATATAACTCAGCATAGTGGTTATTCTTTAGCATCTAAATTTGTGGTATGCATTCAAATAGGAAGCTTCTAAAGTATTAATATATGACACCAAAATAGTAAGAATATTAGCCTCTAATTGCATAATTTAGTATGAATAAAATGTAACTCATCCTACATTAATCGATTGTTAAATGTACCTAAAATTGTCATCAAATAGTATAATTAAAGCCACTACATATTATTATTATTATGTATTACACATGAACTATTAAGGACAGTCAGGCAGAGCGATGGTATCCTAGTGGTTTAGAACGCGCCCTCCATGCGGAGGGTCGATTTCTCTAGATTTTTCAAATCTATGTGCATATTTCTATACTTACCTCGGCGGTGAAGGAAAACATCGTGAGGAAACCTGCTCGTTTGGGATAGTTTCAGAAGCGTGTAACCATGATTCAGTTGGTCTTGTTCCTCTGTCAAAGGGTTGCGAATTTCAGACGGCAGTCGCTTCATTGTAATTACCAGGCTCCCCAAATCCTGAATCATGATCAAAGCGTACCCTGGGCTTTGAAGCCCAGCTTTGGACTCAACCGGGAATTATACGCAAATATGAAGAAGAAGAAGAACTATTAAGGACAGTCATAGTAAAACCATTTATTTATGCAAATCTATTTGTGTATTAGGAAACCTGCTCGTTTGGGATAGTTTCAGAAGCGTGTAACCATGATTCAGTTGGTCTTGTTCCTCTGTCAAAGGGTTGCGAAGGTCAGACGGCAGTCGCTTCATTGTAATTACCAGGCTCCCCAAATCCTGAATCATGATCAAAGCGTACCCTGGGCTCCAAAGCCCAGCTTTGGACTCAACCGGGAATTATACGCAAATATGAAGAAGAAGAAGAACTATTAAGGACAGTCATAGTAAAACCATTTATTTATGCAAATCTATTTGTGTATTAATATGTGTAACAAGTACAATAATTTATAGAAAAGTAATTAATAAACATTAACACGTATAATTACGTGATTAAAAGAAAAAGAAAATAAGGGCTTCGGCACAAGTATCGAATAGCGCTCTCTGATTGGTGCAAATGGCCGTTTGCTGTCATGTCGCGCACTCGCGCCAAATCGTACAGTGGCTATTTTCACGATAAAAGAATATAAAGTATTATTTTACATGTTAAGTTATAATATATGATGTTGAGTATTGAAGCTTGAATACATAATTTTTGAGGAGCTTGTATTGAAGCTGTAAAACGTAATATGGTGATGAGTTACAAATTTCGTGGCTGAGTTAGTAAATTAGTTTGCAATGTATAAATCAGAAGGACAAGGAAAATTAATTGTTGATATTGACTTGACGCTTTCTTTAACATTTTTAGTTGGCGTTGTAAAGAAGATGAATCAGTTAATTAAAGGCTATGTCAATTTCCCGGTGTTTAGTTAGTAAATTAGAAGTTTGCGCGCGTGGCCAAATAAAAATTCTGTGGCCTTGTTTATTATTTCTCGTTTGTTATTCCGAGATTCTGCCTAAACTATCCAAGCGATTTTGATGAACGAGGTATCACTCGATTCCATATTACTGTCCAGGTGACCTAGGCTTATAATTAATTTGAAAATAATAGCACAGGGGGGGGTGTACGAAAAAAACCGTTTTTTTTTGTCATTTTTTATTGAGTGTTTTCCAAACAATTGTTATTTAAAATATCGAGCGGAGTAGTGTACATAAGAGTTAACATTCGAACACTACAGGATGTTACGCTATATTCAAAATAAATTAAGCAAACAAACAGTCAATATAAGCTAACAGATAAAGCAATAGGTCCTGCGACAAACCCGGGCCTATTTTACGACGGGCCCACAAATGGGCTTCATTAGGTGCGAATGGACCACAGAAGTACCTCATTAGGGCCGGATCACTTAACGCGGGGACAGATATGGGCCAGCGCTGCGAATTACCGATATTTCGACTATGGCGGCCAATCTTAACGATCTCCTATCGATACTGCACATATTTTAGTGCGTAAGTGTGTTCACAGACTTAAGTTTTATTTTATCCGATAGGTGGCAGACGAGCAGACACAAGTGCGCTGCCAACCTTTAAACCCCCTTTCCCCTGCATTGGGCCTCCGGTACCCTCACTCACGCAGCGAAAGCAGAGCTTTTTCACGCCGGTTTTCTGTGAGGGCGTGGTATCACTCCGTTTGAGCCAGCCCTTTAATGCTTAAGCGTGGCTCTCCCACACTCAAATTCTTCTCCTCATCTTAGTGTGTGATTCCCAGTTGCGTCCAAAGCTGTCGCTTTCGAGCCTGGGGTTAGCTTGGACCACGATCCAGGCTTGGACCAAGATTCGGCCTCATATTTTGATGGGATGGATCAGGTGCAGGGACACGGTTGAACGTGTTTTTTAAAGTATGTGGGTACAAGATCGCCAACTCGCAGACTCCGAGCTAACGCTGATAATTCCTACCTATAACATATACCGAATTTACTGTTTTGACCCGACCTGGGGATAGAACCGAAACCCCCAAGAGAAAGCCTCAAGAGTGCGAGCTAACTAACTACTACGCTACCGAAGCAGCTATAGGTCCAGTTTGAGGATAAACACTTAATATAAGCTAACAGATAAAGCTCATGGGCCCTGCCACAAAGATCTAATATATAAAATTCTCGTGTCACAGTTTTCGTTGCCATACTCCTCCGAAACGGCTTGACCGATTTTGATGAAATTTTTTGTGCTTATCCGGTATCTATGAGAATCGGCCAACATCTATTTTTCATCCCCCTAAATGTTAGGGGTAGTCCACCCCTAAATTTTTATTTTTATTTTTTAGACAAAATTTTTAATTTCTCTTTTTTAATGATACAACATACAAAAATACATACAATCCTCAATTTTCACCCTTCTACGATCAACCCTTTTATTTATATGGCAAAACAACGTTTGCCGGGTCAGCTAGTAAAAAGATAAAAAAATCTTTATTCAATTTAGGTCCACACAGAACACTTACGAATGTCAAAATAGGTACATAATATCTACCGCTGGTTCGGAATGTCGATTTCTACTGAGAAGACACCAGCAAGAAACTCAGTAGTTACTCTTTTCAAATATTGATGATGTTACAGAGTTCCAATCGAGAAAAAAAAATACAATTATGAAAGTTAATAGACTACTATGAATAACAACTCAAAATATTAATCAATTAACTTGACCAAGAATCCTTATCATTTAAATAGTCTTGTACACTATAGTAACCTTTCTTCATTAGGCAGGTTTTAATATGAGACTTAAACTTATCCAGTGATAGGTTAATGACATTTTGTGGTAGCTTTTTAAATATCTTAATACTTAAGCCAACAAACGAATTACGGATTTTATGAAGTCTGAAGAAGGGCCTATTTTTACGACGGACCCACAAATGCGCTTCATTATGTGCGAATAGACCTCAGAGTTCCTAATTACTTAACGCTGTAACAGATATGGGCCAGCGATATTGCATTGGCATGGCTCTGTCATGAGACAGATCCATGCTTCGGTTTGATCAGAAGCCGGGTCGACCGGAGTGATACCACAGCCTCACAAAAAACCGGCGTCAACAAGCGCCTGGGCTGTGTTTCGCCGAGTGAGTGAAGGGAAGGGGAGTTTAAAGGTTAGCAGCGCACTTGTGACTCCGCCAACCTAATTTTATTTATTTATGATTAGTATCTCCATAAAAATGTCATATGGGGCGAGTGGGTAATTTTTTTCTACTCAAGTGTAGTAGGTGTCCTGCTTTTTCTTATTAAAAAAAAGTAAGTTTATTACACAACACAACACTCTTGTGACAGTGGGCTGAATACGTCACACTGTTATAAAAATGACACAATCACCTAATTCTGCCATAATTTCCCCTCAAACAAGGCGGTTTTTCCTCATAAAACCAGGCGCCCATCCAATCCCCACCCCCTGTAATTCACCATCAATTCTTTCCTGGAAACTACTCTGTTACGACATCTTAAGTCGTTTATTTTGTCGCATATCATGGTAGGGACCCGCAATCGAAAAATCTTAGAACTTTGGGGTTCCGTGGAAATTGTACATCCTTAGCAACATTATATGCTCGCTGGTTAACATAAACCATCGTGGAAAGCCATGCATTGATATTAATAGGCCGGCTTAACTGGACAGATACCGCCTCACAGAAAACCGGCGTGAAACAGTTCCTGCGCTGTGTTTTGCTGAGTAAGTGAGGGTACCGAAGGACCAATCCGGAGGAAAGGCCTTATTAAGATTGGAAGTTCACTTGTGACCCCACTGGTGTTACGGGTGGATCCATGGGTAGCGGCAATCGCTTTCCTTCAGGTGATCCATATGCTTAAAATTATAAAAATATACATGTCACCACTTGTTTGTCTTGCTGTTTAAGGTGCAAGTTCAGCTACATATGAAATACTGTTCTCATCTTTAGGCAGGGGCGCCCATGTACCTGCTTCTCTCTATGGACCGCATTCAACGGAGAACGACTCGAATAGTCAACCGCCAATATATTTCCAATCGGCTTGATTCCTTGGCACTGCGTAGAGATGTAGCCTCGCTATGTGAAATTGTTCGGACTGATTCCTGCCGCCTCATTTCGTCATCGTTTCACTCGTCAACAGTTCCATGCCCATCATCTAGATGGTTGGCAGTCTTCAACCGTGCGTTTCTCAAGAAACTTTCTACATCCTCCGACCATACTGTGGAATGAATTATCGCCGGCAGCGCACCTGATACTCCTTTGACGTGGCAGGTGTCCATAGGCGACGGTAATCGCTTACCACCAGGTAATACGTCTGCTCGTCTGCCCTCTACATCAGTCATACGTGAGTGCATCCGATGTAGAACTAATCTGATACTATCTGGAGAACATCAGCTTTGAAAATTTCCTAGACAGTTAAACTTTGTTAAGAGGCGACTAAAACTGCGCTTAACCTATTATTTTTAATGTTTAATTGGTATCGGAAGATGCATGGTAAGGAAGTGTAAATGATGTATGAATAACAGAGTAAGATATTAGACGAATGGCAGATGACGATGGAAGATATGAAGAAGACGTGTTATAGTTATTGTGGAATTATAGAAGACTTATTCCAAGCCTAGGTTCCTATTTATCCTACATACCTATTTTAAAAGAGAAAATATACAGAACCAATTTCCTAGTTCCAAATACTTAAAACTACTCGATCCGCGGAAGACAGATAAGGGTGTTGGACATCAATCAGCCGCTGACGTGCCCGTGATTTGTCAAATGCTATGTTTGTTTAATGGAGGGTTCGTGTTTGTGGGGGGGATTGGATGCAGGATTCTGTAGATAGTTGGGAAATTGATGGAAGTGGAGTTTTTCTTGCAAATTGCAAAGCTGAAACTACCGTGAACTTTTTTAATGTGGTAGGTGTGAAGTGGGAATGGGCGAGTCACGTATGTCGATGGACCCCAAAGTTGTACCAAAATCGTCTCCCAATGGCTTCCTGTCGGATGCTGACAAAGAGGCTGGTTTGCCAGATATGACGACTAAAATAGATCAATGGAGGAACTTGGGGGAAGTCTTTGCCCAACAGGGGGACATTACAGGTTTTCTAAAAAATATGATAGGTGGCAGGAGAGCAGCCGGATCACATTGTGGTAGCGATGTCCCAAGTGTACTGCCAATCTTACGAAATTCCCTGGAATGAGCCCATGGTATCCTCTTTCACTCGGCAAAATACATCGCAGGCGCTACTCACGGTTTTTTTCTAAGGCCGTGGTATTACTTCGGTCGAGCCGGCCCATTCATGCTGAAGCTCTTCCACAGTCTTGTGACATTATTCATAAATGATCCTTATATCAGCAGGTTAAATAAATGGGCAGTTCTTCCACTTTGTTAAATATTATATTAATATTAATCTATGATGAGACTTTATAGACACTCCGCTTTCTGGCAAAAACATTTTCTTTAATGTATTTTCTTTCATATTCCATCTTTGCAGAATCCATTTTTCATTCGGTAAACGTTGTTTCCAATTATATCCCATCGCCTTTGTCTTACAAACTGAGGGGATGAAAAATATCTAGAACAAAATAATTTGATGTCCTTTACATTTTGTGCCAAAGAAAAAGGCTTCTCAATTTTGTGGGCCGAGAGTTTTCCAGTATTCGTAGTATGTTGCATAGACTACCGATATCATTTTATCGTTGGGAATACTAACTGTATACAAGACAATCATTTGTTTCCCGCTTTTCAAATGAATGCGGGAGAAAGAAAAACAGACAGGAACCAATATTTGACGTCACAAAAAAAAAAGAGTTTCCCCCGAACATTAAAATTTAAACCTTAATTTAGTTTTCAAATACTATGGTCATATGCATTAATTCACCACTTAACCACAATTTCATCAACAATGATTCTACAGTGATTATGTGGTTTAAATGAGTAGGTTTGAAATTTAAATCAGCAGAGGTTTTAATCAATGTGCATTACTTTTGCAAGCATGACAAATTAGTCACACCCACTTTTCTTTACGTGTAATTCATTGTTTTTATTCTTTCTTCTACTACATACTACCTTATTTAGAATGAACACTCAAACCATATTTCAAATATATTACACACCAATTGCACTATAGATATCCTGTTATTTAATAAATAGTTCACATGTTTGCCGAGTCTCCGACAGTCCGCAATCGTTGAATATAGACCGGTATAGTAGCTAAATTAAATCCATTGACGTCCCTAGCCTGCCCTTCGCTTCAAAATATTGTAATGTAGTTCTTCAAAATATATTTCATTAAAGCTATTTTTATCAGGAGACTGATATCTTTTGCACCAAGTGTATTAGATATTGTAAGAGCTTGTCGCTGCGACATTTTGATATTGGCTCGTATTGTGTCGCAACATCAGTGGACGTTTATGACAAAGTCTGATTTCTTCTATTTGTGCCTTTTTTTGTTTCGCATTTATTAAAACGTTTTCTAGATCATGATTTTATCGTGGAAATTACTTATAATAATACATCCTGCAATTCCTTATTGGAATGGTCCATTATCATTCTCAGGCACTTGTTGTCCATTCTTGGACATGGGCCTCTTCCATTTCTTTTGATGCAACGAGATTTTCTGCCTTTCTCTGGTCAATCCTGGTCGTCTGATGTCGAAACATCTCAGGTGGACGGCTCAGTGGTCTTTTATTCATTGGAATAGTGTATTTTCCTAATCTGGGGGTACGGTTACACCCTCCCCCCCCCCCCTCCCCCCCTGCAGGCTAACAAGAGCCAAGTGAGAGCGAAAGTGAAGTAGCTAGACGAGACAACGACGACACATTTTGACTGAGGTGTAGAGATTGTGAAGTTAGGTATTGAAGAAGATAACATGAGATCTGATAATGGACAATACGAAAAAAAAATACGCATTTTTATACGGTTTTCGAATAAAGAAAGAGAAACAAGAGGATCTATATTTTTTACTTTTCATTAAAATATTTATTATTTAAATATTAATTATTTTTTTAATTTATTTCGGCCGTGTGGTCCCCGGCAGAGTAGAATAGGCCACCCTCACTCTTACCGAGGTGTCGTAAAAGGCGACTAAGGTAAAGCTGCTGGGATGATCATCAGCACCTAGAGAAGGAAAACTCTGCACATATATCAAAACCCTCGCCAGCCCGTCTGCCAAGCGTGGTGAGTATGGCAATTACCCCTTATGTGATTGAGGGAGGCCCGTGCCCCAGCTGTGGGGACTTAAATGGGCTGATGATGATGATGATGATGATGATTTATTTTTTAAATTACTAATTAATTTGCCAGAAGTGACGTTATCCTCAGGCTTAACGTATTGTGATGTCGGTGATGATATATGTCCAATAAAAAAAAGTTAACTTTAAGTCATTTACTGTCGCTGTCATTATTTTGTCTAGTCATTTTATGATCTGAGATTTAACTTTTTTTTAATATCAACATGAGCATAAACGTTTTTCATTTGTCATGCCGAGTGAAGACGTCACAGGAGGACTTTTGCATTTAATTTTTTTTTCTCCATTATTTAAGAGTGCTGGTCATAATATGGACTGGCTTGGCAATATCTTACATGATTTTTTTTTTATCTTCTCGTACCTTTTTATATTTTGCGCTCCTAAAAATAAAATATGTAATTTGCAAAAATATTAGACAAAATCTTCAGTTAGGTAATCCTTGAACATGGCGCCTAAATATCGGATACTCAAAAATAAAGTACAGTCAGCTGCAAAAAGTTGTATTCACTTTAGTACCTTGTCACAATAAAACCATCTATATCTGTGTAGGAAAGTAGAAGTTAGACGGTACTTAGCTATTATGACAAGGTACTGAAATGTATATATTTATTTGCAACTTACCGTACATTTTATTGTTAGTGACCATGAATGTTTAAAACAATACAATCTTAGACAAAGAAACCTTGTTTGACAATCACCACTTCGTCTCAACTAATACACCCATAATCCGAAGCATGCAAAGGCAGGGGAGGTAAACCTTTGGCTCAAGTCTCGAATCACCGCGTGATCGGCACGGAGCCGCGATCGGGGATATCATATGAATGTAATTCACGCTCCATCGCGCCTCAAACTCGCTGTTTTCTGTGATTCCCATTTACTTAGCTGACACACGGGTGAAGAATTGGAAATATATTTAAAAATGCACCTTGACCTATTTTATACCTCTTATTATTTTTCTCAAAAAAGCGTAAACTACATATTTAGTAGGATTTTTTTTTTCAAATTGAATATATGTATACTTTGAAATTCATTCAGGGTTGTTATTGTATCCATAGATAAAAAAACTCAAATCTATTTTACAAAAAAAAAATCTGCGAATAAAGTCGCCTTCAAAAACCACGAACTAAAAACTGTAAAATATTTTTTAATACTTTATACACTTCAAATAATATTTTATAACAGTATACTCGAGAAAAGGTGTTACCGAAGTCGGCGCCCAATACTATCTTGTAATTTAATACAACATTCAATTATTCAACAGGCATTAGGCGCCGACTTCGGTAAAACCTTTTCTCGAGTGTACTGTTATAAAATGTTATTTGAAGTGTAAAAAGTGTTAAAAACATTATTTTACACTTTTTAGTTACATTCGTGGTTTTTGAAGGCGGTTTTTTTTTTCGCCGAAAATTTACTTTCAAGCTTTTTAGTGTCTCATTTTTTATATTTTGTGAAATAATGTTTTATCTGTTCATTGAGTGTTGCTCTAGACTATTATGTTATCCCATCGTCAGATCATAACATGCTAAGAAGGGAACAACCTGGGAAGTATACTTTTATAAATAAAATGTCTTTTCCAAATGGTTCCAGGTCTCTTTCAGTACCTAATCGGTAAACGTGCATAAAATATTTAAGTTTATTATTTAAAACATGGCCGTGTGGTCCCCGGCAGAGTAGAATAGGCCACCCTCACTCTTACCGAAGTATCGTAAAAGGCGACTAAGGTAAAGCTGCTGGCATGATCATCAGCACCCAGAGAAGGAAAACTCTGCATTTATATCAAAACCCTCGCCAACCCGTCTGCCAAGCGTGGTGAGTACGGCAATTACCCCTCATGTGATTGAGGGAGGCCCGTGCACCAGCAGTGGGGACTTAAATGGGCTGATGATGATGATGATCTGTTCATTTATTTATCTCCGAATATTCCCCCGTGAGTTCCCACCAGTTAGCACAGTCAGATCGCTACGTGTGAAATAGCCCGGAATGGCAATAAGTACGTTAAGCGATTCACGAATGATTTGCTCCCACTGACTGGGGACACCCCCCCTCAAATAAGCTCGCTCAAAACTACTATCTTTGGTTCGTTTCATCCGATTTCAATTTACACTTCGGCGGAGCGAGTTTGGTTGGAATTCTCTCGGATGTGATCGTTTTGGTTGGATTTTGGAATAGATTGGATTTTGGATTGTGCATGAGTGTTTATTAAGAAAAAATAAATAAGAGGTTGATTATAATACTGTTCATACTGCTTTAACACCAAGCTTAACATCGCTCAGCTGGCTCATTTCATGAGATATGCTCATCGTTAGTCTGCAGCGAACTGAATGCCAATACCCATTCTTGAAGTCCTTCGAACCTTTGGGTAATTTTTTTTATTAGAATAGCCAGACATATGGCCACAATCTCACTTGATGCTAAGTGATAATGTGGCCGAGGGTGGATCATGCCTGTCAAGTAACACATCTTCCGACAGAGAGTTCCATTCCTTAGCCGTACGTAACATGAATGTACGTTTTGTAAGAATTTCCGGTATTTCTACGAACAGAGCATACGAAACGTATAATGATGCAGTTGATTAGAGTTCTATGAAATCCGTTTAGTAAATTTTTTTTTACTATCTCTATGGATATTTATTTATCAAAGTTTTTTACGCTGTCCCAGATTAAGCCTGTTGAATTGCCTATAGATTTAAAAGTTAGATTAAAACAAGTATACAATTTTTCTCTGCCTCCGATCAAACCAGGTGTCCCCATTAAGCCTCGCCACCCCTACCACCTATCAATTCCCCTTGATTACCTCCCCCCAACGAATCGCTTTAAGCAAATACAACAAATGATTAATATCCTTTATTTTTTGTTCCAGGTACATACACGTCCGCGGTCGGTAAACAACCCTTATCCCAGAGGGGTAGGAAAGGATAAAACCGTTCACTCATTTGAAAAGAGTAAGTGAGTGAGTGTACCGTTCACTCATTTAAAAAGAGTGAGTGAGTGTTAGTGTATGGTATTTTTTTTAATCCAGAGTACTATATCATTTACCTGAGCAAAACGCTTCTCTGTTTCTCTCTACTCACCTAAGCTAATTTATTTAATCAGCAGTGGAATTATGTATTTTTTCTACCCGTTTGGTATATTTACTTTTCGTCTTGGAATCTGAATCTATCAAATAATATTTCCATAATTTTAATACAAATAGAAACCAGGGATACATGCTTTAATTGTAGAGACTTATGCTACTGAACTGAATCTCCAAACGTTTTAATAAATAATAACACATAATAAGCTAATATGCCTATTGAACTAAATGAATCAAGAATGAGTGAACGACAAAAACTAGGAACTACACAATTCTTCTGGGGATTGAAAAGGGATATTGTCGGGGAAAATAATTGTATACTCTTAGTGATACAATAATTATGTTAGATTGTATGATACGTATTTGGTATGTGATTGAAAGGGGCTCATTTATTGTGGAACTATTTCGTGGGATATTTTTCAAAAGTAGTGTCACGACACAACTATGATCTTATAGAAATATTATTAATTAATAGCCCACCTTCACTTCGTTTCGGAACATTTTTAGTTTCAAAGTTTACCAATAGATGGCACTGGGTGTTGATTACATCGCACAAGATGCTCAGAGTGGTTCCAAAACAAATACATTTTTTTATACAAACTGTGTGGAAAGGCAATTTTCTTTTAATCAACTATTCTAAACTGCTTAGGTAATAAGCATCAAATCTTCAGCCTTCTAAAATTTTAAACCAAGGATACTGACTAAATTTCAGATAGCAAAATCCAGTTAATTTTATATTCTTCATCGTGGTTGCTAAAAACAATTAAAATCGAAGTTCAACGGTCTAAAAGGTTGCATACCCCTGACTTAGACTAATGTAAGGTCTCTTGTAAATCGACTCCCAATATCGCCTCAAAACTTATCCCAGCGATAAAAAATATCTTCAAACAACCAAATGAAAGAAATATTCACTCCATCATAGAATTTGGCTATCTGAAGGTTTTCAAACAACCAAATGAAAGAAATATTCACTCGATCATAGAATTTGGGTATCTGAAGGTTTTCAAACAACCAAATGAAAGAAATATTCACTCCATCATAGAATTTGGGTATCTGAAGGTTTTAAAAATGCTAAGCCGAAGTCGGTAACCGATTTCAATTTAGATAAACTCACGCCAACTCGGTTAATATCCGTTCCTTTCCTTCGGTGTTGATATTTAGGATCTTGAAGATGATCTACTAAGGGGTTTGGCAATTTTTGTATGAAAGCTGGCCCAACTTACCACTCGCTATTTTCTTCTAAAATCGCGGCCATGAATGGAACCTTCAATTTGATAAATCAAATCAAAATTCATCGAAAATATTCTAAGTTAAAGCGTCTGGTTTTCGAGTTAGACGCTGCTAATGATGTAACGTTAAACAAAAATATTTTTCGTCCTAATGAGCTTACAACTACGGTTACGGGTAGGGCACTTTAGCGACGCCAATCGATTTTAATTTTTAGCTACTAAACCGGATCTTTTTTAAACAATTTCGGGGTTAAAATTTCTCGGTAAACACTTATAAATATTTATTAAAGAACCATAAAGCACAAATGTTGGGTCCGCTTTTGTACGAGAAAAATTAAAATCGATTTGCGTCACTAGTGTGCCCTACCCGTCACCTTAAAGTGACCGTCAACGAAAAATTTATTACCACCAAAAGCGGTCACTTTTAGCGTGAATAAATATTTGCGCATGGTTTTTTAATAAATAGTATAAGTGTTTGCTGAGAGGTTGTAACCACGAAATTGTCCTACCCGTCACTTTAAGTTAAGGGTTTACCTCAGAACGTTTTATGTCATTTGACAGATCGTTGTAACCAGATGCGTATCTGTCAGTAAGTACAGTCCAGTCTATCAACATTTGTATAATAAATAAACAAATATTTCACAACATCACATACATTGATCTGACTCACAAGTAGGTAGCTCGAGCACCTGTGTTACGGATATCAGAACCACAGCAGAATTACAAATCATCATCATCATCATCAGCCCATTTAAGTTCCCACTGCTGGGGCACGGGCCTCCCTCAATTACATGAGGGGTAATTGCCATATTCACCACGCTTGGCAGACGGGTTGGCGAGGGTTTTGATATAAATGCAGAGTTTTCCTTCTCTGGGTGCTGATGATCATGCCAGTAGCTTTACCTTAGTCGCCTTTTACGACACCTCGGTAAGAGTGAGGGTGGCCTATTCTACTCTGCCGGGACCACGCGGCAATTACAAATAGATACATATAATACTTTTCTTTTGTAAATACCTACTTATAATACGTTGAAAACACCCAGACCAATACAAACAGACATGTTCATGCACACAAATGTTAGTACTGTGCGGGGATCTGACAGGCAACCCTTGGACCAAAGGCAGCGCACTACATTAACAACATGCAGTTTCGGCTACGAACTAAAGAAGCGAATTTCAGTAGCTCACTGATCCACGTCTTTAAATATTATCCCTAACTAAACATAACAGAACAGCCTTTGTCATGAATTTCGTCTGTAACTTTACATTGGACTTAAAGGTTGAAGTTTGTAGCACTAGAACCGCCAATACATTTTTTACGGTTTATGTTATTTAATCTCATAAGAATTACAATTTAATTTACATGAGAAATTGTTAACAAAATTAAATTTCTTTTCGTTGGACTTACTACACGGATATACAAAACAACACGACACATTACTGACATTGTTGAATCAAGAATCGGTTGGAATACATACAATTCTCACTGATAAATATTAAGTAATTCACTACACACGGTTAAAATAATAAAATCTATTTGTTACTAATGCAACTGATTTAAAAATATATTTCAGAGGGTAATCTAATATTTTCATTTCAATCAGCTCATCATCATCATCATCAGCCTATCGCAGTCCACTGCTGGACGTAGGCCTCTACAATTGTTCGCCACTGTAATCTATCCATGGCTTCTCGCATCCAGCTTTTGCCAGCCATCCTGCGCAGATCGTACCCCCACCTAGCCAAAGGGCGCCCTACATTACGTTTGCCAAGACGCGGTCTCCACTCCACAACTCGTTTACCCCATCGGTTGTCGGTTCAGCGGCTAATATGGCCAGCCCACTGCCACTTAAGCTTGCTAATCCGGTGAGCAATGTCGATAACTTTGGTTCTCTGCCGGATCACCTCATTTCGGATTCGATCTCGGAGAGAGCTCAGATACACAGATATAGACCATTATTCTTAATCGTTTACATCTCGAAAATCTCATAACAGATTTTGTGAATTAGGTCTATTTAGCATTAGGATCGCCAAAATAAGCGAAAAAAAAACGGCTTAGATCGAGCGTGGCCTAGTATTAGAACCGAGAAGGCCATGGCGGGATGAACTCGATTCCTATTGCCCTAACTGGACCACAGTCGCCCAAAACCGCGAAATGTGGAGAAAGAGTAGAGAGGTTAGGTCATCATGATTAATCAAATCAAATAAGGTATCCCAAGGCAAGGTAACCCAACTGAGCACTAAGTGTGCTCAGTTGGGTTACCTACATGAACATACCATACCATACATGAATTCCTGGTTTATATCAAGAGGTATTTAAGTGACAACCCGTTTGGAACAGTGGTAGCGAACGCTGCCTTTGGTCCAAGGGTTGCGGATTCGATCCCCGCACAGTACAAACATTTGTGTGCATGAACATGTCTGTTTGTATTATTCTGGGTGTTTTCTATGTATTATTAGTATGTATTACAAAAGAAAAGTATGAAAAGTATATATTTGTAATACCACTGTTGATTCTGACATTCGTAACACAAGTGCTTGAGCTACCTGTCTCGGAGTCAGATCAATGTATGTGATGTTGTGAAACATCTTGATGAATCAAAATCAAATAGCGTCGCTAGTGAACCAACCATGCTCCGTAATACCGGGCCGCTATCAGCCACTCGGACAGGCCAGCGATAACCGTTTGAGACGAACTTCTGGCTTCGCAAGTTGCACAACTTGGACCGGGCAAAAGTGGCTTGTGAATTCCAGTTCTGGTCTTAGAAGAACATTTCTAGTGGGAAATTTGCAATTTTCACTGACTTGTCTAGTCTTTTTGATATTTTTTGCATTTTAAGTTAAGTATTTTTAAGTTTATGAGTATAAAACATTAGGATAATAATGTTTATTAGATACTTTTCGGTTGTTCTGGCTTAGTGACCTTCGAGACAAGAGAATTCCAAAAGGTTGGGATCGCATGAGCGATTCTTATGATATCGCAGATATTCATGGGGTGGTGATCACTTGCCTTCGGATGACCCGCTTGCTCGTCTGTCGTCCGTTAAATTTAATAAATAAATGAGTTCTTCTTCCTTGTCGTTACACTCTTGGCAGAGTGTTCATGATATCAACGTGTATGATTTGCTTCACAACCATTCGCCACTCCTCACGCGGCCATGCTTTTCTAGAGCATTTCGTTGAGAGCAGTTTTTACCTGATCCAGCGTATCGGTGACCGGCTGCGTGCTCTTTTGCCTTTAACTACCTTGCACTACAAGTCTTTCCACAGATGAGTCGTCTCGACGCATGATATGTCTAAAGAAAGTTAGGATACGGCATTGCACAATGGAAGGAAGGTGCTGCTAGGTGCGGAGTATTTTTTTTATGCGATAGGTGGCAGACGAGCAGACCTCCAACCTTTGGACCCCTCTTTCCCGGATTGAGCCTCCGGTACCCTCATTAACGCAGCAAAACACAACACAGTGCTGCTTCACGCCGGTTTTCTATGAGGCCATGGTATTACTCCGGTCGAGCCTGCCCATTCATCTCGAAGCGTGGCTCCATCTGATAAATGCTTGCTGCTCGATGCGAAGTTTCAGGAGGATGGAAATGTTGGTTCGAAATCGTGTCCAAATGAGTAACATAGTATAAAATACTAGAACCCGCCCTTACTTCGTTTCCGGACCAAAGTAAGCTAATGTATTGGTTCCTAAATATACCACATTGCAAGTATTTCGTCTTTTTGCCTATAGAATTTAACTCTTTATAAGTAGGTAGTTGTAAGTATAAAAGATTAGTAACCGCAATGACTCTGCGATGTTAATCTAATCTAAACAATGTTCAAAAGCCCATTGAGTAAATGGGCACATTCCTAATGGCCGACATACTGAAGATTTGGTTCACATTGAAACTTTAAAGGGGCTGCGAATGAACACGATCTATCTTCTTGCGAAGTTTTCGATTTATTAACAGTCTCTATCCCTCCGCTTGATTACAGATCTTTGGTTGCTGGAAGGTTACTTAACAGCTTCTTTAAAACCTAAAAAAATGAGTAAGTTTTTTCTAATACCTACTAGAATAGGTAGGTACTGTAGGTTAGTGGATAAGGCGCCTTACAATGTCTGTTTTATGTAGCTTTATATTTCCTAGTGGTGAAATGCAATGTCCTTTTTGAACGAGGTTTGGAGAATATTTGTGTTATTTGTGTTTTTTGTATTTGAGGTGAGGGGTTGTAGGTGATTGTTAAAAGTCCGGAAGAGAGAATAATATAATAATATTGTTTATTATAAACCAAGACAACATTCACAATTTTATAATAAGATGTACTAGTAAAGATTAATGTAAAATGTTAAATGACTCGTTTGCTCGTTTGTCGCATCTAGCATAAAAAAAATAATGAATGTTCGAATGCATCCGATCGCAACTATTTCCACAAATGGTGAGCCGCCACGCGGTCACCTGTGACAACATCGGCGCACGTGCCTATATACGCCTTCAGAGCATCTGGTAACTGTGCACCGAACAATATTTATTCCTCGTTAAACACGACTGTGCCCCAATATTGTTGGTTGAATGTTATGATTACGTCGATTAACATTTACAATTCTTCTTCTGCTTATTTTAATACGGCCACTTCTAGAAATACTCTCTTTACCCAATGTAACTTAAAAGCAAGTGATGCCAGCAAATGGCTCCAAGACAATTCAGACGCGTTAGAAACCGCTCGGAGTTTGAACGAGCGACTCGCTCGGGCGAGTTGCTCACTCTCAGATCAGTGGTTAAATGCAATTAAGAAAATTATTTAGAGCTTGTGGATTTGGAAGCGGAAAATTATTTAGCTTTGCGGTTTAGCTATATTCGAATGAGGCTAAGATTTAGTGAGGTCAGTGGTCGTGAACTTCAATTACCGAATGAAGCAAAAAATATAGTCAATACATCAATTTTGGCGCCCAGAGATCTAGTAAGATTCAAGACAGGGGGAAGAATGAATGGCTATTAATCTGACAAAAAGCAAAGTTTCTTAGCAAAAAGGAGACATGAACTTCCTTGAGCAAGTTAGAAAAATAATATGAGCGAAAAAAGTCTGCTATTAAATACATTATTACCGATCAAGTTTTCCGTTTTTCGCTGCAAATGCAGAGTTCTTTATTTTTAAACATCTTCACCAAGATATGTCCGTTAGCACTTTGTTTTATATGATAGGTGGCAGACGATTTTAAACCCCCCTTTCCCCCGGATTGGGCCCCCGGTCCGCCCTCGCTCACGTAGCGAAACACAGCACAAAGTTGCTGCACGCCGATTTTCTAGTATCACTCTGGTCGAGCCGGCCCATTCATGCCGAAGCGTGGCTCTCCCAAGGTCAAAACTTCATAGCTCGTAGCTTAGATTTCTAGATTGCTTAAGCTTCTTACTTTGGTTTTAGTTTAATGTTAGTAAGTGACTAGTTTTTGACACAATTGACAACAAATGGAAGTAATTGTACAGTCAACCCCAAAAATATCTATACACTTTAGGACGTTGTCACAATATATAATATAAGAAAGTACAGCTTTACTTTCTTATAGGTAAGTATTGTGACAAGGTCCTATAGTGTAAACATATTTTTGGAGTTGACTGTACACATACCAGTAGTGTTAGAACGTGACATTGGCAAAAAAAATAGAAATAGGTGCAATACAATATGGACAAAGAAACAAATACAATTCACCGCCTTGTTACATCCCGAAAACTTCACAATGAAACAGGTATTGTGCACTACATGCGAAATACGACCACCTATTTCGGGATACCGATACCGATCCCGATCCCACCCACCACAGAACGGAATAAAAAACAAATTAAAAAAAATATAGGTAGTAGTGGTCAACAAGAACAAAAGAGTGATGAGTATAAATGTAAGTGGGTGGAGGAACAGAAGATGGACGAAAAAAGATGCATGGGTTGGTGTGAAGAATGACATCATGGAAAAGGGGGGCAACCATCCACCCCTTTTTCCTATGACGAATGACAGGCACGTATGGAATAGGAAGACATATTGCGCCGATCCCAGATAACCTGGGAAAAGGGCAGGAGGATGATGAGTAGTGGTCTAAAAGGTCCAAGCTTCAGCATGTTCATCGTCAGCCCATTGAAGTCCCCACTGCTGGGGCACGAGGCTCCCTCAATCACATGAGGGGTAGTTGCCATACTCACCACGCTTGGCAGATGGGTTGACGAGGGTTTTGATATAAATGCAGAGTTTTCCTTCTCTGGGTGCTGATGATCATGCCAGCAGCTTTACCTTAGTCGCCTTTTACGACACCTCGGTAAGAGTGAGGGTGGCCTATTCTACTCTGCCGGGGACCGCACCTCTCAGCATGTGCTGCAACGAAAGGTATGACCAATGCAGCGCTGGTTTTCAGATATATGTGATTCGTCTGTAATTACGGACTTCAATCACTTCGCCCCCTACAAATTTAAAGACCCACTTGCAAATTCAGTTAAAAAGTAATCTCCAACTCCGAAGTGTCTTCACGTTGTTTTAAAATCGCAGAAATAATACGAAACTTGTTCGTTACAGACCTGGAACATCGGAAACCAATAAAGCGGAGTTCTGGTAGAAATTTGCCGAACAAACTTTTGGTGAAGCGGAACATTCAGGGGGAGTTAGGGAGTCGTCCACCGATAGCGGTGACAGGAGATTTGTAGCAATGGCTCGTTAGTTAATAGGTGTTGGTTGATAGTCTAGGCCGTGTGGTCCCCGGCAGAGTAGAATAGGCCACCCTCACTCTTACCGAGGTATCGTAAAAGGCGACTAAGGTAAAGCTGCTGGCATGATCATCAGCACCCAGAGAAGGAAAACTCTGCATTTATATCAAAACCCTCGCCAACCCGTCTGCCAAGCGTGGTGAGTATGGCAAATACCCCTAATCATGTGATTGAGGGGGGCCCGTGCCCCAGCAGTGGGGACTTAAATGGGCTGATGATGATGATGATGATAGTCTAGGAAGTTCCAATCGTCTTCAGGTGACTAGCGACGCCAATCGATTTTAATTTTTAGCTACTAACCCGGATCTATTTTAAACAATTCTGGGGTTACAACCTCTCGGCAAATACTTATACTATTTATTAAATAACCATGCACAAATTTAGGGGCCGTTTTTGTACGCGAAAAATTGATTCACGCCGAAAGTGGCCGCTTTTGGCATGTTTAAATTTTTCACGTACGCGTTGGACCCAACATTTTTACATGGTTATTTAATATATAGTATAAGTGTTTGCCGAGACGTTGTATTACCGGAATTACTTAAAATCCGGTTTAGTAGCTTAAAATTAAAATCGATTGGCATCGCTAGTGTGCCCTACCCGTCACCTAAAAAAAGACGGCAAGCATGTTTTTCTCAAATGAATAGCATTCAATAATATAAAAAAAATTAAAAGAGATGGTTATGTTTAAGTTAGATTCTAACTAAAGTAAAGAGGACTAAAATGAAGCTAGATAAGCAACAGTTTAATTAACAGAAATTCGACATCCTACATATCTATCTCTCTTTAGTCGTTACTTTCACTTAAGAGGGATCCTTATCATCACTAAGATAACCATATCATCGATTGCGTTCCATTACTTGGTACAGCAGATTTTTTTGTTCGACTAGAGGCTATCTTTTGACCACATAACAACTGTTGGAGATTAATGATCTAACTCTTGGTTTAAAGATGTCCAGATTATAGTGTTAATAAATGCAGACCTCGACAAGGAATTCCATTTCTTAGGCATTGAAAAAATGTAATCAATTCGCTCCAGATGTTTTGGTTATATGGTCTGGCCGTAGTCCCTGGCCATAGAGGTTTCTAGGTAAATAGATACCGTATTATTTTTAAATGCAAAAGTACATTAAGTAACTAGCATTTTTAATCGCTTGCAGAGGATCCGACCCTCCTTAGCGACGTACCCAAGCGGTTGTAACGTCAATTGATTCCGTTGAATAATTGAACAGGCCAGTTCCAAAATTATTCTCTGCTGTGTTTGAAGAATGTTATGACGAGTGGCTCTCGTGGGAAAGCAAATTGCAATTGTCGTCCAGTGGAAGATATTTCAAATCAACTTTTGAAGTAACTTCAAAATGTCTGATTCTTCCTATCATTTAAAGCTCGATTTGACCAAACTTTATCTGAGAGCTTATCTATAGTATAGCGCTGTCATACCATATTTGACGTTATACCATGATATATTCTCGGATTAAGATTAGTCAAATCGTCAATTTCAACAACCCTATTGGAAAGTGGTTGTTAACGCTGCCTCTGATACGAGGGTTGCAGATTCGATCCCCGCACAGTACAAACATTTCTGTGCATGACAATACAAACGTATTGGTCTGGGTGTTTGCTATGTATTATAAGTATGTATTTACAAAGGAAAAGTATTATATGTACGAGTAAATATTTGTAATCCCACTGTTGATTCTGATATCCGTAACACAGGTGCTTGAGCTACCTATCTCGGAGTCAAATCAATGTATGTGATGTTGTGAAATATTTCATCATCATCATCATCAGCCTATCGCAGTCCACTGCTGGACGTAGGCCTCTCCAATTTTTCGCCATTGTGATTTATCCATGGCTTCTCGCATCCAGCTCTTGCCAGCCATCCTGCGCAGATCGTCCCCCCACCTAGCCGGAGGGCGCCCTACATTACGTTTGGTAAGACGCGGTCTCCACTCTAGAACTCGTTTACCCCATCGGTTGTCGGTTCTGCGGCTAATATGGCCAGCCCACTGCCACTTAAGCTTGCTAATCCGGTGAGCAATGTCGTTGACTTTGGTTCTCTGCCGGATCACCTCATTTCGGATTCGATCTCGGAGAGAGACTCCGAGCATTGCTCGTTCCATAGCCCGCTGAGCGACCTTTAACTTGTGGATCAGCCGTACCGTAAGTGTCCATAGTGTGTGAAATATTTATTATTATTTATGTGTTAGTCACACAAAGTAAAAAAACAGTACTTGCAATATAAGACATGCTAAGCTTTAACATTTAGGCTGTAACTCTATGATATAGTCCTATCGATTGAATCATCTAATGAAAGTCGGTCATCAAAACTAAGATGGTTTAAAATTAGTACAATTGTTGTATTTTCCTTTGTAATTATTGTAGTCACAACTGATCAGTACACTTCATTGTCTTACGGATTTTGTAGCATCTTCATTGATTCTGTTCTTCTTCCTGTTCCCATAGATAGAGTGCCGTCTGCCTCGCGGTGAACGATGATAGCTAAATCGATATCAACGTCTGCCTCCCAAATGAGAGGTCGTAGGTTCGAATAAGAACATGTATCTTTGGATTTTTCAAATCTTTTCTTGTGTATATCGTGGTCGCATCATGCTAATTTCATTAAATACTTATAAATGCAGAAAAGGCCGCAGTTCATAAAATAATACTTCATAAACTTTGTACCAATGCTCACAACATCTCATACGTTGACCTGATTCCGTACTAAGTAGCTTAAACACTTGTGTTACAGATATCAGACAACAGAGGAACACAAATATATACTTAAATACATGTATTACACCCAGACACTGAACAAACACAAGTGTTCATCGCACGAATGTTTGTCCAGGGTGGGGATCGAACCCACGACCTTTGGCGCATGAGGCAGGGTCACTACCAATTTCGCCATCCGGTCAGTCGGATTCAATTCTAGGGAGGAAGTTTTTTTTACATTAGTTTACGAAAGTTGGACCTTTCAGCACAAAATAAATAGACACAGAGCACACAGAAGCTCGGGTCTAGCTGACATTCATATCGAAGAGCTTGTTAACCTAAGCACTAGGCAGTATATCGAATCGTGTCTCTCAAGGTTTACCGATGAGGACTCGTGCTCAAACGCTCTCAAGTCCGAGGCTCCTCGCTTGCGTTCGCGCACAAGTGTTTAAGAATAATAAGAATAAGAATAAATTTATTCAGCGCCAAACATACTCAAAAAAAATAAAAATATAACGAAATAATATGTTTATACACATCATAAGTTTATGTCTACTGCTTTGCTCGTCAAAACTCCAAGGTCTTGATATTAAAATTAAATGATTTACCATATTTTGTCACAACATGAAATGCGTCTATTTCGAGATTTTTTTAAGCATATTATAAAGTTAGCAAAGTATACAACATTGCCACGACACATATTCAATACTTATTTTGAGAAAACTTGCACGTTACGGTCAGCTTCTGAAACTTGTCAACACGATAAAATTGGTGTGGTTCCCCTGACTTCATGGTAAGTCTGGTAATAGACTCACCAAATCCTGGAACATGGTTTCGGTGGCATGGTCTCAGCGTATCCTGAACTCGAAAGCACGATCGTAAATCGATCAATTGGCATGATCGAAAAAAAAATGGACCGCATCTTCGTCGATGGCGCGAGTCATAGTAGGTAGGTACCGTATTTTAGACGTAAATCCAAACAAAAGTATACTTTTCATATCAATGGCGCGTGTCTGAGAATCCTTCGGAAATAGACAAATCCGACTGAAGGGATCAGAACATTACTTTAATGGAATTTCGTTGGATCCCCGTGAAAAATGGAATAATATTCTGGAGGCGATTTTTCTTACCCTTTATAGAAAACGAGTTATGAATATTGATGTTCTTTGAAAAATGTTGTAAATGATCTTTGTTCGTCTTTAGAATCAATTTGTGTAATGGTTTCAGCGTTTGTGTATGGAGTTCCTACCGGTTATACTTTTTTTGGTAAGATATATAACTTTTTTTTATCAACGCGTGACCTTTGTTGTCTACATGGCAAACTGTGCCTCCTACCTACCTGCTTACTTATTTTTTATTCTTTTTTTTTATATAAGAGGCAGACATCGCTATTTGTTGCCGGTCTTTTTAAAAAAGAGTACGCTCTTCTCTTGGAATGTTATAACATCAATCACAACTTTATCATATAAAAAAAACTTCTTTTTTAAGCCCTATTCGAACAATCTTTATCCGTGGATAAATTTATAACGTCAGATTTTTTTTTATGTCAGAGGCGACAATCGAGCACCGAGTCACCTGATGCGCCCATTAACATCCGCGAAATCAGAGAGATCGCTAATTCGTTGCCGGCCTTTTTAAAAAGGAGTACGCTCTTCTCTTGTAGACTTGTATAGAATGACAGCACTATACCACAGTAAGGTAAGCTCTTGTTATACTGTGTATACCATAGATTTAGTATCGGATTAAGATTGGTTGAATCGTTCATTAAGCAAGTTTAATTTAAATTTCACTAACCCGGGCATAAAAAAACTAAAACCCGACTAAAAAACACGATCTAAAAAGTACAGAACAAGAAAATTGTCTCTGCTGAAATGATGATTATGCCGCATCGCCGTGGTCGTATACCACATTCATTTTATTTTATTATTATAATGAATCTGTTTTGCTACAGTAGGTGGCATACGACCACGACGATACGGCATAATCATTTCAGCAGAGACTATTTTCTTGTTTTGATACTTTTTAGATCGTGTTTTTTGGTAGTCGGGTTTTAGTTTTTAAACTTTATTTTTATTTAACATATTTTTAGTTATGTAAATATAATTACATATTTGAAATGCGCTAAAAAAGCTCTTTCATTTGATACCCCACACGGTACCGTCAAGCAAAATTATTTTTTTTAGTTCCCTACTCTAAGTCCCCTAGAGGGCTCTGTAATAAAATTAACGTAAATTAATGTAAATTAATGTAAATTTAACGTAACGTCATGTTGCCTATAACCAGAAGACAACCAAGACGCTTCTAACGACACCTCATTTGTTCAAATATGATAACTAGTTTATAAGTTACGTGGAAACAGATGAACATACATACATACATACATTGCCTGTCAAAATCATAACCCTCCTTTTGCTTAGCCGTAGTCGGGTAAAAAGTAGTGTCGTATTTTAGAATTTTTCCTCCGTTTTCAATTACACCGCTTCCGCAAAATATTTCTACCAGTACACAAACAGAATATAAATATTTCTAAAACCACCACTAAATTCTTTAAACTAACGTCCGTATAACATACGTAACCGGTTAAGCTGAGCGTCTGAACTGGGTTTCTCAAAGTGTAGTACCCTACCCTTAGGTGACTTAAAATGGTTCTTGGTAAAGAGCTGCGTCCTATTAAAAATATTTTAATTTTAACAAATTTTGTTTTTAGAAGAAGAAAACTAGCGCTGTTAACCTATCTTTAGGGTGGGATTTGGTGTCCATTATATTTAAGCACAAGAAAGGATACTACAATGTCCATCTAAAAAATCGTCCTCAGCCAACTATTTTAAAGGTATATATGTAAGAGTACAATTTTCAAACAAAGTTGACGTGATAACCGTATGAAAAAAATCTCTGCAAAGTTTGGAGGCCAATAACAAGTGTGTCTCATGCTAAGTTTGGGAAACGCTAGACTAAGCTAAGCGTCTGAAGTAAAGCTAAGTTATAAATGTTGCCGCAACTATATAAAATCCGCCAACTCGGAAATGCCGGAGCAGTATAAACTAACGTGAACATGCAAAAACTAGTTCGCCCCAGATGAAACGGGCGGGAACCGGGCGAAACCGGTTCAAACCGGGTTGCGGCGGATTTTTCTCCGTGTTAGTGTTGTGCTGATTGATAGTACACTATCGACAGTGTCGGTGTCAGCGAACCTAACATCGATTGTTATAAATCTTTCATTAACGTCGTTGAGATGCAAGGTTTGCGGGTTCGGTTATTTTGCTGAGAGTTGTATACCGTAAGCTATGATTGTACAAACACTATTGCTGTATCTACTTTATTGATAAGTTAGTTATCGATAAGATATATCGATACTTGATCAGTCAACCATCTTCTAGGCGAACGCGTTACGTCCTAGACCTCATCGTTACTTTCCATCAGGTGAGATTTTGGTCAAGCGGTACCCTATAGTTCATAAAAAAAAATCAACTTATCAATATCAAGTCAAGTTCCAGTTATTCAATTAAATCAATGTTCTATTACATACCGAAAATGTTTTGGATTTTTGCAAAATAGTGCGTTTTTATTAATTTCATTTTAAACTATCGACAAATAGGCAACATTTCTCGCACTCTGTTCAAGTGATCTAAATCTCTTGACTCGTGGAAAAATTGTAACATCGCAAGTGAAACTTTTGAATAATTCCTTCGCCGCTGTTATTTGATTTTGGAATATTTTGCAAGTTTATTCAGTTTCGTATGCTGTGATAGTCTGGGGAATACCGGGATTCTTGAAATTGCTCCAAGTTTTTTATCTTGTAAGACCTTCGAACATATACTTGGGTTCGTTCTCACTAAATCTTTCAATCAGTTCTCTATCGTTGAACTAGTAGTTCTTACTTTCTCCATATTCATTCATTTCATTTGTTCAACTGTAAAATCAACACCTACAAAGCCGGATTGGCGACAGGTGACTGAGAACAGACAGAATGGAGAATTCTCGTGTCGGAGCCAACATCCACTTCAGGTAGCTGACCCAGCGTAGTAAGTAAGTAAGTAACTGTAAAATCTCTTCTCTTTTTATCGTAGTTTTTTGTCCAGGTTGCGTCCAAAGCTGTAGTTTCGGCACCCGGGATCTGCTTTCCTACTGCAACTCAACTGCTACCTACGTCTATTTTTGCGTGTGGTTCCCGGTTACATCCAAATGGACATGATTAAGGTTTTTTTTTATAGAGGCACAGTATAATGGCTCTTTTCAACCTAATGGTCAGTACAACGGAAGCGATGTCGGGCATCACCTCCGTTGGCACCGCCATACTGGCCCGCGAGATGCTTCGTTTGAAGGAATCCATATTGTAGGAAGGAGGAAATACATGCGCCGGCAACGAGTTCCGTTTCTTGATGGAGCAGCAGAAATAAAACTGTCAAGTTTTTTAGTCCGTGATGGGATGTTTTTCACTGTGAAGCGGTAACAGCGTTGTCCGGCGCGTGTAGTTCTGTGACGAAATAGGGCAGGTGGGATGAGGGAGAAAAGCTCTTCAGAGCACCATTCACCGTGATATAAACGGTAAAAGACGCTAAGCGACCCGACGCCGTGTGGTCCCTGGCAGAGTAGAATAGGCCACCCTCACTCTTACCGAGGTGTCGTAAAAAGCGACTAAGGTAAAGCTGCTGGCATGATCATCAGCACCCAGAGAAGGAAAACTCTGCATTTATATCAAAACCCTCGCCAACCCGTCTGCCAAGCGTGGTGAGTACGGCAATTACCCCTCATGTGATTGAGGGAGGCCCGTGCCCCAGCAGTGGGGGCTTAAATGGGTTGACGATGACGATGACGATGACCCGATGTCTCTACGTAGTTGAAGAGGTTAAGAGTCTTTGCTACACCTTGTGCTTAAATACGCGTGTATACAGGGCGTCACGTCGAGTTATCCTTGTTAGACTTTGAACCGTCCTTATGTCCGAGACACACGTGTTAAGTAACTTGACCTGAATCCGTGATCTTGTGGTTTAATGTGATCGACTCAAGCATGGCTCGAGAACAGAGACAGGCTATACGAAACTTATGTGGGAGAGAGTCGATATGATACTTATAGTGCCTAGCGCATAGGTCAACGAACTGGACATCAATATAAGCTGAAGCCGACTTTTCTATACCATATGCATACTCACTGCGAAAGTGGATCTTGGCCGTATGCTTTTATTATTTTCCATTTCATCGTTTTCTCTTTTTTATTCGATAGGTGGCAGATGAGCAGACGGATCATCTGATGGTAAGCAATTGCCGTCGCCCATGGACACCCGTGACACCAGTGGAGTCACAAAAGCGCTGCTAACTTTTAACCCGCCTTTTCTCCGGTATCCTCACTCACGCAGCGATACACAGCACAGTGCTGCTTCACGCCGGTTTTCTGTGAGACCGTGGTATTACTCCGGTCGACCCGCCCTATTTATGTCGAAACATGGCTCTCCCACGGTCAAATTCTCAATTCCTTATTTGTACTATACGTAACTGTGCTACTACCAAGAAGTTTTTAATATCAAAACAATATTGGTACCTTATAGTGCTTTCACCAACAAGTTTTTAATATCAAAACAATTGTTCCAAAAAGTCCTATCAAAACTCCTGGCATTGTGAAGGTAACCATATGCAATTCTACCAAGAATCTGGCCCCAACTTTAAACTGCAGGCCAATATAACTCGTACAAGACGTTCCAGGATCCTTGGAGCCGTTCCAGGATCGGAATAATTGGCCGCGAGTGCACCGGAATAATTGTTTCGTTCTTTATTCCTGTTTGTTTAAAGCAATTCGCTTTGGGTTTTTAATTAACTACATGGCCGTTTTCGTCTGCCTTTTGTAAGCAACCGTTGGTTGTGGCTTGTTTAAGTTTAGTCGCGGTGCTGATTCTGCTTTCTTGTGGTTTCTCAGACTATCGTTTGCGTACAAAACATATTCGTATTATCTTCTTCTGTAATTTAGCTTTTATATTCTTCATACCCAGATGGTATTTATTAGAATACTGATACTAGTAGGCGCCCACAGTGAAATTCTCCACTCGAGTGAAATCGGGGTTGCCACTAAAATATTGTTTCACAATTTATACCTCATCTTTGTTGCCCAAACATAACAGCTAAACTACAAACAGTTTGAGTCGAATATGTTTAATAGATTCTGAGATAAGCGGTGCAATTAAACAATTTATTGTTTGGAATTCTTAGTTTCTACCAAAAGATGGCGCTGGGTGTGCACTGCTTCGCGAAAGCGTGGTGTTTTCGGTTTTAACTAATGCCCTGCGACTCACATATTTTTATAGACGTATGTACCACAATAGGTTATTAAGTCTGGCAACCTACTAGCGACTACAGTATAATTTCAACGTTTTAGAAACATTACAATTTTTGCCTATGTCTAGACACATGGACAAAGAAAATTAAAATCTAGCAGCGCATTAAAATCTAAAGAATATTCCAATGTTTGTTCCGAAATGGTCTACAAAATTAATAAGCGGTTGCTCTGATCTCTTACAGCCTAACTCACTGCTGAACAGAAATCTTTACAATAATTGAGCTTACAGACTAGCGACTGTATCCCTGCGATGCCTGCGACTACGGTCTGTACGTGGCGAACGTCGACACAAAGTTAATCGAACGCGCATCTAGAACTCGTGCTATAGAAAGACCATCACTACAGAAATCCGACTCTGTATTATCCGTCTTGCGAGAGCAGGACATAGCAACCAGCGAAACGCCGCGAGTGTCTAAAAATTAAACTATTTTCAGTCAATTGTTTTTTTTAAATATCGAGTCATATATTTTAGCTGATTTTTCACTTCTGTACAAAACCCTACTGTACTGTTTTTTTTCTACATTATTTTTGTACGTCTAGCTAGGCCTCGCGCTAAAAGGGGCCTCGCGAGGAGACCTACCCTACTACAATTTTTGGTTGAGAGTCCCCTGATCTGACCTGATAGGTCAACAAATTCTTTAATATCAATGTCAGCTTGAGCCGACTTTCTGTATCTAGAGAGCGTATTTCTTTTTAAAAGGTCGTCAGCGCACTGAGGAGCGCACCAGAGGAGTCACTCATCTGGTGTTAAAGGTGTCCATGGGCGGCGGTAATCTCTTACCAGGTGATCCGTCAACTCGTCTGCCCCCTATCCCATAAAAAAAAACTACTTTTAGTTACAATTAACCCCAATGTATTGACACGTCCGGTCGCCATGCGTCGCCGACCATCAACAACCAAATGTTGCTCAGCTACGTATCAAAACAATAGTGCGTCGGCGTCTGTCGCATATAGTCGCCGACGGTCGCGTTCCGCCGTTGCCGAGTGGCCGATTCGCTCCAAAGTCGCTCGTCTGTAAACTCCCTAAAATATTAATCTGCTATAATCGAGATTATAATATCAAATTCCATTTCTTATAAAGGATTAAGACCAGAGTCGGTTTCACGGCGTCTGGGCAAAGCAGTTGGTTAATGCCGTTTTATAATTTGGGGAAAATAATTTTTTCATCAGATTCAGTTGTGGGATTATGGTACTGTGTCTGTGTATGTTATTATTGTATCGAATTTATTTGGCCTTTGGACCTTCAGTCAATCGTATAGAAAACGCATACATAGCTGTTTTGTTGTTCTGTTCTGTATGGACCTACTTCGTGGAATAAGGAATATTTACTGTACTATTGTATTGTAAAATCGAATACTTGACGTTATATTTTATTTCATTAATTTTATATTTTCTCTCTTCTTCTCTTGCTTACTATCAGGCTGAGGAGAGCCAATATACTGTGTCAATATAAAAAAAATATAGAGAAACAATTTCAGTGGTAAGTGTATTATTGTATGTAACAATATTGAAGTACTTACAGCCAATTTGAGTTACTTTTTCATAAACGACTGTTGAAATAAAAACCAAACAACCAGGTGAGAGTCCATTGAAGAAATAGCAAAATTTAATAGTTTAACGTGCGGCTGTGCGTACACAATCCTGAATGCGATTAATCAGACTTGGTACAAAAAAGGCGGCTTAGAAAAATCTAGCCCGAAACGATCAATTACTCTAACCGAGATCTGTTCCAAATTACCCCATCTTGTTTTTCCGCGTCATCGCCACAGTAGATAAAGCAAAATCGAGACTGGGCCTTTTTCGACAGAAAGATACCTACGGTATTAGGGATGTCCTCTTATTTTTGAAAAATAGCAGCCGTAACTTTCCATTAGCAGGAAATTTTAAAATTTAAATACTTCCAACCTTCACCATCCCAAAAATCGTATTGTTGATCTAGGTGTTTAAATACTGGGCCGTGATTGCAGGGTCCTGGGTGCTATTTTTTAGGAAATCAACAGAATCATCATCATCATCAGCCCATTTAAGTCCCCACTGCTGGGGCACGGGCCTCCCTCAATCACATGAGGGGTAATTGCCATACTCACCACGCTTGGCAGACGGGTTGGCGAGACAACATAATACTATACATAATTTGTAAACAAAGGTACATACACATTATAACACTTAAGTTGCAAAAAGCTACATAAAGATACACAAAGTTACACCTTTATTTTTATAAGTCATATTCTTTATTGCATCTTGTGGTTACAAAACATAGAAAACAGCTTCACACCATGAATTCCCTAGGGGCACTGCAAAGATTATTACGTTTTGTTTCGCGACTTGGAAGCCATGTTAAAGTGACGGGTAGGTCACACTAGCGATGCCAATCGATTTTAATCTCTTTTGGCGTGAATTGATTTTTCACGTACAAAAACGGACCCAACATTTGTGCATGGTTATTTAATAAATAGTATGAGTGTTTGCCGAGAGATTGTAACCCCGAAATTGTTTAAAATAGATCTGGTTTAGTAGCTAAAATTAAAATCGATTGGCATCGCTAGTGTGACCTACCCGTCACCTTAAGCTGATAGTACTGCATGCAATCGCTCCAGCCAAGTCTCAGTAATGTCCCACCATTCTTCCCTCTTTACCGACCCCCCAAAGTTGAATTGTGGCCGTAACTCGTAAATTACAGCGACAATATTATACGACAATTTCGACCAAATTAAAAAAACCTTTAGGAAACCATCTATCTTCTTTTTTTACCACATTAGATAATGTATTTTCTCTGCCAAAATAAAGTTGAGCAAAACCGACGCTCTGTCGTATATTCTACTGTGTCATCCTGTATTTCGACGATTCTATCCAAATGTTTATTTTCTCAAATTAATCACTATTTATTTCAGTCTTAGGCAAATCTAGCAACTACCAATTAGTCTTAACCGATATCTGGTCTACATCTGTTCCAAATCACCCCACTCTTGTTTCTCCTCGTCATGCTGTAATTTCGGCGTTTGGGTCCAAATTGCTGATTTTCTAATTAATCACGAGAGAGTTATTTGATTAATAGGCAGCCGATGGTGAGGGCAATTTATAAGAGGGGGGGGGGGGGGAGGGGGTGAGTAGAGATGTGCCAACTCGGGATAAATACGACAAAATGTTTATATTGTCTTTAAGGCAAGAGTGAACAGACAAAAACTTGGTAAACGCGTTACATTCGTCCATTCATTCATTGTTGCTTGGTATTAAATACGATTACACAATCGAGTGTGAGCCTTTTAAATGATAAAATATGACGCTAGTTATTTTACATACGACAAGTATCACTTAAGTTTTTTTACACCACGTATTGCCTTAAAATCATTCGAGATAAGGTATATCCATTTTAATAATTCATACTCTTCATGGTATTCAATCAATGGATATTGCTTCATTAAAATGAATATTATTACGCAAGAAATAACCTTGATCAATGATCGAGTCAGTCAGTCAATTTAACTGTAGTAAGAATGAGTCAGTCTCTTGTCAAAAAAAATCTTAATCAAATCGAGTTCTGTCCAAACAAAGTTTGGCGTGGAATCACCACTCTCGGATAGGTTTATTCTATTCATCATCATCATCATCGTCAGCCTATCGCAGTCCACTGCTGGACGTAGACCTCTCCAATTGTTCGCCACTGTGATCTATCTATGGCTTCTCGCATCCAGCTCTGGCCAGCCATCCTGCGCAGATCGTCCCCCCACCTAGCCAGAGGGCGCACTACATTACGTTTGCCAAGACGAGGTCTCCACTCTAGAATTCGTTTACCCCATCGGTTCTGCGGCTAATATGGCCAACCCACTGCCACTTAAGCTTGCTAAGTTAGGATGAGGTGAATAGGAGAATCCAGTTAGGTTGGGCAGCATTTGGAAAACTACGTCGTGTCTTCGTATCGTCGATACCACAGTGCCTAAAGACAAAAGTCTTCAATCAGTGCGTCCTACCCGTCATGACATACGGAGCCGAAACGTGGACACTTACGGTACGGCTGGTCCACAAGTTAAAGGTCGCTCAGCGGGCTATGGAACGAGCAATGCTCGGCGTCTCTCCGAGATCGAATCCGAAATGAGGTGATCCGGCAGAGAACCAAAGTCATCGACATTGCTCACCGGATTAGCAAGCTTATTCTATTCACAATTCCCATCTTGTTACGTATGTTTACGAGTTTGTCTATAGATATCTATTGACAGACATATTGAAAAGCATCTTGAATTTATCATGGGTTTTTTCTGTTATATATACATATTTATCGTTGAAAATACTGTTAAAAATTTAGTTTTTTTTCTAGTTATCAAATCGTACGTTCACGTCACTAAAGAGACGATGATTTAGGGATTTCCCTCAAAGACTCCGCTGAGATTCAGTTTTCGGTGTTCCGTCTAATTAATAAGTACGGTGTCAAGTTTTTGTTTTCGACATTTTTGTCTCGCGTTGCGTTGAGGGCGTTTTCTTGTTTTTGCAATTTTCTATTGTTAGGGACAACTTAAATTTTCTACGAATAATCATCAAACAGCTTTTAATAAAACTTTTGTATTTTTTAAGGTTTATGAACTAATGTATCAATCATTTTAAAAATATAGGGGTTTCTGAAAGTAGTTTTCAAAAAGGTTTTTTATGGAGTTATTTTATAGATATTCAACTATCTGATAGTTAATAACGATACGGCCAATTGCGACAAATTCACTCTTGATTGAAATTTGAAGAGCAATTTTACTAGAATGAAATTGAACATGAATGTGACACATATAATTTTATAAATACCGTTTACGTAGGCACGTTAAATCCATTGACACAACATCTTAAATATGACAACAATAAACTAAATCTTCAAACCACAAAGTTGTTCTACATGAAGCCAAACAAACCCACGACAACAATCCCAATGCAAATGAGACAGAGGACTAACTGAGAAACAGCCAATCAAGAACCACGAGTGATATTGAAGTGGAGATGGCGACCCGCAGCTGACACACGAAGGCCTGAAGAGTGGAAGCTGCTAAGAAGCCCACAGGTCTTACGGCCAGTCGAGTCATCAGGAACATGGCCCGGCCGCCCCCGCAGTGGAATCGCGGGGGCTGGCCTGGCAAACTTCGGCCGTGCAAACTCAGGCCTGGTAAACTCCGGCTTTGTAGACCAAGGCCTGAGTTCTTTGGACTTTTGGGAGAAGCACGTCACCGCAGGCCTCTGTTACGGCTGTGGCGGTGACTGGAACTTCAAAGGTGCTTTAAAAGTGGACGTTGACAGTTCGGAGTATACGGGTTATAGGTATTACTTTAAGAAGCCAGGATATAGGATTAAGTCACGGTCGTGTGAAGATGCGAGGTTCATACATATCAACTTCGTGTTGTTGGCTGAAGTCCGCCATTTTGAAAAGGTGAGTTTTTTTAACTTTTTTCTTATTTCGAAAATTTATTCCTTTAGATTATACGTTTTATGATACAGTCCTTCTGTAGACAAATGTAACATAATGTTTATTTTATCACTATTTGTAGACATGAGTATGTTATTTGGTATAGCAATATAGTGTTTTGACTGCCTCGGTGGCGCAGCGGTTAGTGAATCGCACTTTAGAGCGACGGCTGCGCAATTGGTCCCGGGTTCGATCCCCGGGTCGAGCCAAAAATTGGTACCTAAGTTTTCGGTAACAAATTCTTAGTGGCGACGCGGAGTCTGGAAGTTGGCGGTCTTGTACCCCCGTGCCTCGGAAAGCACGTTAAGCTGTTGTTCCTGCGCCCGACCCCTCTCCGGTCGTGTCACACTGGTGTCCCATCCGAATATGAGGGGAAGGGAATAGAGAGTGCACTTGTGTTTGCGCACACACTTGAGCACTGTAATATATCCTGCGTACGTGGCTGATCGTTGAGATTGGCCGCCGTAGCCGTAATCGGTTGGAGAATATTATTTTATTATTGTGTTTTTGTATGGGATGCACTTAATAAGTGCAGATAACGAGCCGACTATCGAAAGACGAGATGCAAAAGAATTCAAAAAAACATCAGCTATTTCATCGTAACTCTCTCAAAGAAATAAAATACCTATCACTTCTCTTTCAAAATTTATGAATCATTATTTGATTTACATTTACAGTTTCATTTATTTTACACTAATTAAGTTGGATTTTCATTAGTACTTAACGATTAATCATGAAATTCGGTCACAAAATTTAATAGGTCAACTTCGGTTAAAAAATAATTTAATAACGAGCGTAATTAAAAAATTGTTCATGGTTCAGTAAGATTTCCGATAATGAAGTATACTTCAAAAGGAGGCCATTGCACTTAGAATCTGTTCTATATTTTGGATTACATCGTACCTCAGAACGCGGCAAGCGAGAAGTAGGACGCCCTGAAGGGCTGCTGGTAGGGACTGAATGAGAAAAGCCTCATCGATAGGGAAACTATCGATAGTTCAGCAACACTAGTTACGAGGTATGTGTTTTAAGGGCAAATATAATCGCTTAATTTACCTAGCTTCTTTCAGTATTCCTCGCAACACAAAGATCATATCTGGTGGAAACGCAGCCTTAAGTTGTTGAGTTGGTCATTATCAGAAAAACCTTACAAAACATCTATTTCCCTAATCACACCATTCATAAACTTTGATAAAGAAATATTTCACATCGTAAGGGCAGAATGAAAATATTTTTCATTGAAAATGTTGAATCTCCGTAGAATCTCGTATGAAATATTGAAGTATCCCGGGAGTCATTAGCATATTCTTTATGGATTGCTTGAACTGACCTTGATAAATAAATTTCGCTCTTATCTCAGCGCTAGGGAATTGTATGGTGCAATTATGTATGTACTTAAATTAAAATACGGCAGACGGGAGGTGCGTTACGCATACCAAGTACAGGGTTGTTTGTATGACTTCAAGAACCTTGATTTGGGAATTCAATATTGCTTTCATACATTTTTTATATAAGCACTACAATCACTTTTTTTTGGTTTTGGTGACCCAGGAGAAATGCGTTACGCATACCCATCCGTCTGTAAAAGAATGGGTTATGTCGGACTCTCTTCTGGCGACGGCTTCTCCTAGCAAGAAGCCGGCCAGAGGCATACCTACTAAAACTCCTCGGACTCTCCCTCATCGTCCATAGTGGGAGAAAGTCGTGGGCCAAGGTACGAAACCTGCCACCACGACTTTCTTCCGGACGGAAGCCCGCCTACAAGACGGGCACGGCGATTCCTCCCCCGGGGTCGAGGGAGGGAATGGGGACAGCCAGGAGAGTGGAGCCGTCCCCACCAGGCGTAGGAGGAGGTCCGTGCAATGCCGGTGGTAGGGTTACAACCCCACGCACCAGCGGACCACCTCCTCGGAGAGGAAGGAGACGCACATATTGGCGTCGTCTCCTTCAGATCGACTCCTCCGAATAACAAAGTCCGATCTGCAACATTGCAGGTTTTCAATAGGAGCCACAGAATTTGTCGTTTTTTTAAATTTTGTTTTTCTCTTAAAGTATATTGAGGATTGCCGAAAGGATGATTAAACCATTGAAACGTACTCGCGTGTAGAATCGATGAAATTTATTGGCAGAATGACAGGAGAAAAAAAGACATATAAAAACAAAATGTATAAAAAGCAAATCACAAAAATTTGGAAATATTGGCCAAAAAGTATCATATCGATGCTGGTCGCCAACAAAGTATGAAAACCTGAAATTTCTATTTTTGGTAGGTTATTACCACAGTTATTACTATATCCAGGACTATTAAAATGCATTATGTATTTCAAATATTCCTTTATTTCACGTGATATTTACATCTAGTGTATTAATAAGTTAAGCAGTAAAAAACAGAAGGCGTAATTTTTCCACTAGTCGCTAAAATTATTAACAAATTTTGAAAAAAAAAAAGCTTTTCTATATAAAATTCAATTAGCTGCTAGAACCCAAGTGAGTTTTCGTCGGACTTTTTTAGTTTTCTTAATAAATTCTTTCTTTACTTAATCAAAATAATGATATCCAGTGCAATAAATTCAGATATTTTAAGCTTTATACTCCTTGAAATAAAAGCTCGGGAGCTTGTATTATAAAACTTAAATCTCCTAAAGCGTTCTACTTGAAATTCGCTGCTTTATTTTTGTATATAATTTGTGTTAATCTTAACAATTTACTCAAATACGTCTAATTATGACAGAGAAAAAAGAAAGAGAAATAAAAAACATGTTTTGACCATCACAACATTCACAGCACAGAGAACAACATTACAGAACATAGAACAAGTTTACAGTATACAAGTACCTACGATACAATTACACATGACACGACATGGTTACCAGGAAGATAAGTAGTAGATATAAATGAAGAGATGTGAGTGTGTGTGATCAATCAGGTCCCAACCTCAGCGAAACAACAGAGACGCTATTTCATGCCGGTTTTCTGTAAGGCCGTGATATCACTCCAGACGAGCTCGCCCATCCATGCGGAAGCGTGGCTCTCGTACGATAATGTGAACTAATAACGCAGTGGATATCCTTCAGTTGTAATGCAACTAAGTTAGATAATCCAGGCATTATGCATTCAAGATAGTCGTCGGTTCACGATTGCAATGCAAGGTGGCGATGAGCTCGCCACTAAGCCTGGTCTGACTCTGACCGCACGTGATCCGGTTGTAGTAGTCGCGACCGCAACCCGATGGCAATAGAATAACCAGATGCTGCTATAAATGATAATATTTTGGGTACGATGGCCGACTATCGGTTAGCCATCTATGCAAGACAGTTAGGGTTTTATTTATAAATGTTTGTTAAATCGTTTTAACTAAAACGGTGTTATATAGCAGTATTGATTCTTTTTTCGAAAGTTTTGTATGTTTTTTTTTATTGGACATTTATGAAAAAATCCCTATTTGTAAATGTTAACCTAAGCGCACTCTTTATTCCTATTAACCCCACATTGACTGACTAGTATAACTTTTACCCACCATGTTTGTTATTATATTTTATTATATTGCGATAAAGCTTACCGTTTTCAAAAACATTTGAAAACCCTTAATTTCGTACGTTTGACCTCGAATAATTATTTTTTGCAGAAGTTGGATCGACGGGGACTTTTGATATTTCATTTAAGGTGGTATATTTTTACCAGTTTACAAGTCTATGCGATTTTTCTCTACGTGAAATATCTATTATGACTGAAGTGGAAGCTTCATTTATTATTTTAATTAATATCTTTGCAATGATATCAAAAAGGTCCTTATCGATACAAAGAACAATAAACTGTATTCGTGGTATGAGGATGATATGACATTGTACGAAAGTTTAGCGATTAAAAAGAGTACCTAACTAGCGAGTTTCTTGCTGGATCTTGTCGACCAGAAACAACTTTCCGAGCCGGTGGTAGAATCGCATTATGTTTTTTTTTATTTTTAGTAGGTTTATTTTAGATATCGACATTTACATGTATTAATAATATGTAAATTATACACAAGTTGTTATAAATAGTTTTAAATTCAATGTATGCCGATTTGTAAGTTTTTTTTTATGCTAGAGGCGGACAAACGAGCAAGCGAGTCACCTGATGGAAAGTTATCATCGCTGCCCATGAACATCCGCAAAATCGGAGAGATCGCTAATGTGTTGCCGGCCTTTTTAAAAAAGAGTACGCTCTTCTCTTGAAGGTCCCTAAGTCGTAGCCGTCCGGAAATACTCCTGCAGCCAAACCGTTACCGTAACTGACGCAGACGAGCAGACGTATCACCTGATAGTAAGCAATTACCGCCACCCATGAACACCTGTCACGTCAAAGAGGTCTCAGGGAGAGGAGTTTTAAAAGGGAGTACGCTCTTTACTTGAAGGTATGCAGGTCGTATCGGTCCGGAAACACTGTAGGCGTTAGTTCATTCGACAGTTTTGTCGTACGAGGTAGAAAGTTTCTTGAGAATCGCACAGTTGAAGACTGCCAACCATCTAGATGATGGGCATGGAACTGTTGACGAGTGAAACGCTGACGGAATAAGGCGACAGGAATCAGTCCGAACACTCATATAATATACAGAGTGTATCTATAAACAATAAAGATTATGATTATGATTATGATTATTAAACATTTACATCCCTTTAACCACGTGTTCTACCAACGAATGGTTGGTAGAATACGTGGTCAAACGTGTTAAAACAAATTTATCGAAAAAATTTTCGACTCCCCATACAAAATGACCAAGTCACGTGGACTTTGTATGAAAAGTTGAAATTTTCTCAAGCGAATTTCCAAAAGTGATTGTGAACAAATGTTGTTCATAATGGTTAGTAGAACACGTGGTTAAAAGGATGTAAATGTTCATAGCTACATCCTGTATGCTATGTTCTTATAAGTGTCAATGAAGAAATTCAAATTCAAATTCAAATATTTTTTTATTTGCATAGGCTTGTACACAGCACTTACAAATCGTCATACATTTAAATGACTTAAAACTATTTATAAGTACTTATGTATAATTTACATGTTAATACATATATATGTTGATACATAAAATATACTAAAGAAATAAATAAACATAATGCGATTTTATCACCGGCTCGGAAAGTTGTTTCTGGTCGAGAAGATCCGGCAAGAAACTCGCCAGTTACTTCTTTACTCTCTTTTTAATTGCCAAACTTTCATACAATGTTGTGTCATCATCATACCAAGCCATACAGTTTAATTGTTACACAAAATAAAATGAAGGAAATAATAATAAAATAAATATTATGAGGTAAACCGAAGCAGACCAGTCCCCAAAGGTGGCACCTGTTCACAAATATGAACAAATGCGCGTTAAACACTCTTTCTGATAACCCATTTTCGCAACTTCACATTGAAAACAAGAAATTCATTGAATTAAAGCAATAAATAATTCAAAACCATTTTCTAATAAAACATACATTTTACATTAAGCGCTGGCAGTCTAACAAAAACACAATTTTGTACGTGCCTCGAATTGTGGCTGCAAAGTTATTTTGTAATACAGTATGTAATGAAGTTTTATTATGGGGCAGTACAAATGTGTTTTGTTTCATTTGGATACTGCTTACTTTAAAAGTCTCATGAACCGATAAAGTCATTACGATAATAGTTTTCATGAAGATCCTCAACCGTACACGATATTCAACAAAGTAAAAGTAAAGTAAAGTCGATACTTCCTTCTCTGTCATAATTTATTACGTATTTGAGTAAATTGTTAAGATCAACGCAAAATCTATACAAAAATAAAGTAGCGAATTTGAAGTAGAGCGCTTTTTAAGTTTTCTAATACAAGCTCTCGAGAATTTACTAAGAAAACTAAAAAAGCCAAACGAAAACTCACCTGGGGCCTAGCAGCTAATTCAATTTTATACAAAAAAGCTTTTTTTTTTTCTAAATTTGTTATTAATTTAGCGATTAGTCGAGTGATAAAATTACGCCTTCTGTTTTTTACTGCTTAACTTATTTATACATCAGATGGATATCACGTGAAATACATAATATAGCATTTTATTAGACCTGAAATAGGCCGATGCCTATCAACTGTCCCACTGCAAGGCGAAGGCCCCCATCATAGACATCAAGTTATCGCTACTATAATGGCATTAGGCTCAATCATCACGCTTGCCAAATGCGGACTGGTGATCACAAACCCGAGCAATGTCCGAAACATTCGAAACATACTTTTCGCTCGACACGGGAATCGAACCTAGGACCCTGAGATCACGACCCGGTACTTAAACCACTAGACCAACATGGCGTCAACATAGTAGTAACTCAAAAAATCTTGTTATGAGATATAGAAAGATGATATAGAAAGACCTATATGGGTTTTATAAAAAAAATACGGACGGACGGACAGACGGACAGACAAACAGACATGACGAATCTATAAGGGTTCCGTTTTTTGCCATTTGGCTACGAAGCCCTAAAAAACTATGAGTCAAATACGAGTTTTTTTTTTCATTTAACAAATGAAACATTTTGGTCCATATTACCTTTTTAGGATGTAAAGGCGTAATGTAACTAGCTATCCTCACGATCTCTATTTCTATTAGAAGCTACCAGTTCGTTCGCTAATCTCATCAGGAGACCCCGATGCGGCTGCCGCAGTCGATTGCGGCGCATCGGGCGTAAAACGCATTACCCAGAGCGTTTGCTCTGATTTGATACCTTTTAATTTAGGCTGATTGTCTTCGAAATTACTAGTTAAATAAGGTTAATTAATAGGTGCTACATATTGTCTTTCATTTCTTTGAATGTAGAAGAACTCTGAACACGCAAATATTACTATGTACCCGCGTCGACACTTTCCATCACGAAGTTCTTATCTATAACCTTCTTGCTTTCTATCAGGTCAAGCGTTGACATATAGTCGAATCCCCGGGCAACGGGCCAATATGTACCTGAGTTTTTCTGTTTAGAAATTCTGAGTGTGCAGAGTTTTCCTTCTCTGGGTGCTGATGATCATGCCAGCAGCTTTACCTTAGTCGCCTTTTATGACACCTCGGTAAGAGTGAGGGTGGCCTATTCTACTCTGCCGGGGACCACAGGCTCTTACATACCTAACCAAATAATAGTTACTAAGATTCTTTCGTCCCTTTTGGGAGCCGTTTACACGTCCCAAAACACTGAGATTACAGCCAACAAGGCGTTCGTGAGAGTACGAGTATATAAAAAAAAGAAATGTTGGGTTTCAAGGTCGGCAGCGCACTTGTGAGAACTTGGTGTCGCGGGTGTCTATTGACGGCGCCAATCGCTCACCATCAGGCGAGGCGATCCGTCTGCTCGTGTTCCTATTATCACATTAAAAAAAACTTAATATTTCGAGCCACTTGTTCTGCACAGGAGCTGATACCTGGTGGAAAACTAGGACTAATCTGATCAGTAGAGACGATGTGGCGGCTGCAACTAATTGATGCGCATCGGAAGCAAAACACTAAACTCATTAGGCTGGGCCATCGTGCTCTGATTTGATACTCGTGGAGAAATTAATAAGCGTCGGGCATGTTCGCAGCAGCGCGAGTAGACTGTTTCTTTGTCACGATGCGGAAGCGCGCTGCGTCCCTCGTTCGCAAGGTCAGGGCTAGCTCCAATTCCCTCCTGAAGATGATTGCTGACCGAGTGGCCTGTGTCTACTTGCTGCACTGTGGCGCATTACATGCGAAATAGATTTTTAATGCCTAGGATTAAGATGTTACTAACAATATATGAATCCAGTTGGTCTGGTTGTTGTGCCTAAAAGTTGCAAAGATCAGACGGCACTTGTTTTTTTTTAATGAAAATGTTTTTCCGCTGACTCTTGGTCTGCGCCTTTTTTAAGCTAGTTTTTTATTTTAAATAGTAACTGTGCTCCGCGTAACTTTCTTAAATTTCTAAGACAGTCTTAATGCTATTCTATGTCAATTTTTTTTTTATTATGAAGTTTTTTTTGTAGTGTTTTTTTTTGTATTTTTATTACATTTTTTTTTTATTTGTTATGTTACTATATGTTAATGGTTTGCTTTAATTATTGTTAGATTTTTTTTTTCTTTTTTTTGTTGTTGTCATGCTTACATGCTATTACATTACTTAATTACTAAGTTATTATTGTCATTGTTGCTGTGTAGGCACTTGTTTTTATTGCATGTCAATCTTTGGTACTATTTTTTTCAACGCAAAGACGTCACCCAAGGTCCAGCTTGAAAACCAGCGCTGCAGCTGCTGCTTGCGGCAGTTGCAGCATATACTGAGGCTGAGCCTTGTTGGCTGCAAACTTTTTGTCTCTGTTTTGTTCTATGTATAATGTGTTGTGGTCAATAAATTGATTCTTATCTTATCGAATCCTGGATCACTATCCAGGATTCGATAAGATAAGATTAGATAGCTTGGAGCATAGTCCAACCTTCCCCTAACCCCGAAGCGACAGCAATGGACGCAACTGGGAATTACACACTAAGATGAGGAGTCACAAAAAAGTACTATACAAAGATATAACATTTGTATAATAGCAAATAATGCCGTAGGTCTTACATCATCATCATCATCATCAGCCCATTTAAGTCCCCACTGCTGGGGCACGGGCCTCCCTCAAACACATGAGGGGTAATTGTCATACTCACCACGCTTGGCAGACGGGTTGGCGAGGGTTTTGATATAAATGCAGAGTTTCCTTCTCTGTGCGCTGATGATCATGCCAGCAGCTTTACCTTAGTCGCCTTTTACGACACCTTGGTAAGAGTGAGGGTGGCCTATTCTACTCTGCCGGGGACCACAGGCTCTTACATACCTACCCAAATAATAGTTACTAAGATTCTTTCGTCCCTTTTGGATCTGGTTCATTTATTGTCTTAATGTCATGACAATCAGTAAAAAACTCTTGGTGGCGCTACTGAACCGAAAAAGTGGAATGATAAATCGCTGAAAGCCTTTAAATTCTGCTGCCTTACGATTGGGCCTCCGGTACCCTCACTCTCTTGGCAAAATAAGGTGCATTCTTCAAAATAATGCATTGTAACCATGTGATTATTATTTGGAAGACAAACAGGAATTTGAATTTTTAATTTTGGAATTTTGGAACAGTGGTAGTGAACGCTGCCTTTGGTCCAAAGGTTGCGGGTTCGATCCCCGCATAGTACAAACATTTGTGTGCATGAACATGTCTGTTTTTTGTTCTGGTGTTTCCATGTATTATATGTATATATTTGCATTCCGCTGTTGGTTCTGATATCCGTAACACGGATAACATCTCGGAGTCGGATGAATGTATGTGATGTTGTGAAATATTTATTTATTTTTATTCTTTTATGTATGACGATTTGTGAGAGCTGTGCACAACCCTATGCAGATAAAGAATATTTGACTTTTGACTGGTCGTTATCTAACCACTCGAAGACACCATGAGAAGAAGATGGTCTAGTAAATAAGTTGTCGCTGTAGTGATAAATGTATCCCTTGAATTCGCGAGTGACTCTGTTATATTTAAGATCTAGTCGGGCATGAGCTCTGCATTCAACTCACACATTATCTGTCTTTCCTTACCCAATTCCCTCGACGGCTTGTCCCAGCATGTCTCTCAAAATTATGCTAACCGCGACAAGTAGCCTCCGAAGCCGTGTTAACGATTGAGGAGTCGAGAATTAACCGGAATGACGAGGATAGCGCTCCGTGACCGAATTAACTAATTCACCGGATTAAACCGGGCGAAACCGGGTAAAACGGGATTGGTAGGGTTGGCACGAAAGATTTTGGTACCTTTGACAAAACGCTTGTACTTATAAAAAGGACATTGTTATCGCCGTTATTTATAAATCTAATATCGAGTAATAGATACATGAACAGGTAAGTAAATTGAATAATTAAAAAGTGTTTTTTCCATCATCATCATCATCATCATCAGCCTATCGCAGTCCACTGCTGGACGTAGGCCTCTCCAATTGTTCGCCACTGTGATCTATCCATGGCTTCTCGCATCCAGCTCTTGCCAGCCATCCTGCGCAGATCGTCCCCCCACCTAGCCAGAGGGCGCCCTACATTACGTTTGCCAAGACGCGGTCTCCAGTCCAGAACCCGTTTACCCCATCGGTTGTCGATTCTGCGGCTAATATGGCCAGCCCACTGCCACTTAAGCTTGCTAATCCGGTGAGCAATGTCGATAACTTTGGTCCTCTGCCGGATCACCTCATTTCGGATTCGATATCGGAGAGAGACGCCGAGCATTGCTCGTTCCATAGCCCGCTGAGCGACCTTTAACTTGTGGACCAGCCGTACCGTAAGTGTCCACGTTTCGGCTCCGTATGTCATGACGGGTAGGACGCACTGATTGAAGACTTTCGTCTTTAGGCACTGTGGTATCGACGATACGAAGACACGACGTTTTTTTATACATCCATAATAAATAACTAAAAGCAGCTAAATTAAACACTATTTGACTAAATTCAACGGGATTAAACCTGAATACCCCGTTACAACCGGATGAAACCAAGCCGATAGGGTTTGATACGGAATAGATTGACGATAAAGGTATTGTGTTATGTCAATCTGTCAACGAACACTTATGTAACTTTGCATAGGGTTCCTAATTTATTATCATCATCATAAATCCCATACCTTATTTGTGCAATAAAATAGGGTGTTATTTAACCGGTCATCATTAAAACCAACTTTCTGAATTTCCCAGAAAAAATAAACTATTTGCACGACAATTATTTAGTACAGCAATAAAAAAATCTGTAAAATAAGTGTTACGATCAATATAATTATTTCTCTAAAAAATATCTCTGGTATCCTGGCAACCCTAATCGTAAAGGGACATTACCGGAACAAAATGGCGGCGAGTTTTTACCCGCTAATCGTATTTGTCATTCTGATTACGATTTCATTGCGACGCGATGCGATGCGAACTGACGAGGGTGGTTTTTTGGTGCGGCTATATTTGAGCGAAATGTGTTTTAAATTGTTAATTAGTAAGATTTGAAGCATTGATTGGGGTTACTTTTTGGGTTTTGTACGTGCTGGATTGTGGTTGGAGGGTTTTGATGTATAGGGGTTTGCCAGCAGAGAAGGGGAAGTTATTACTATGTTATAATTTTTATTGTAAAAGCAGCGTATTAAAATTTGTGATTTCATTGGTGTTTCGGCCTTCTATGGGCAACCACAATCGTTTTCCATTATAATTTGTCTGATTGTCTACCACCTGTGAGGCAGTGGTATTGTCCCGGTCAACCCGGCCGAAGCGTGGCTCTTCGACTATATGCGAACCGTTCTTTGCTCCGATATACACCTTAGCAATAACCCTTTAGAGTACATAATTTTTAAAAGTCACGTGACGTATTGAATTTAAAGAAAACTTGTACATGTTTCTGACGGCTACGACTTAGGGATCTTCAAGAGCGTACACTTTTTTAAAAAGGCCGGCAACACATTAGCGATCTCTCTGATTTCGCGGATGTTCATTAGCGGCATTGATTACTTTCCATCAGGTGACTCGCTTGCTCGTTTGTCCGCCTCTAGCATAAAAAACCTTCCTATCACACTCCTTTAGATAGACAAAAACTGAATCAAACCCTTTTTACTTTTCAATCTGCGGAACCCTAGAAGCAACTTATAAAGTTACATTTCCATCATTCACAGAGAGCGGGCGAAGTTCCGCTATCGCAGGTGGCCGCGGTGTATCCGGGCCAAATCCGGGTACAACCGGGTACAGGCCCGGGGATTACCGGCTGATCCGGTTCTGCAGTCGTTTTCGACTTGATTTACACACTTCGGGGAATCCCGCGGTTTTTTCCTGCGGTTGAAACAAAATGTTTTGATATTGAGTTGTGATTTAGAGTAGAGTTTTTTGGACGGTTTTTCGCTGTTTTAGAATATCGTGTGGCAGGATCAGGTGGAGTGTTAACGGTAGCATATGAATTTATGGGCCGAATAAAAATTGGTTGAATGTTGTAACGGATTTTGTAGGGGTAGTATCTGGGTCCAGAAAGGATTAAAATTAAAATTTTTTCGATAGTAAAGCTAAACTTTTTATTAACTTGGATCGATTTTAGTTTAGGCTATTGCAGGAAAAATATAACCGACTGTATAAAATACTGTTCAGTGTTTTGTAGATAAATATAGCCAGATCACCAATCCGGATTTAGGCAAACGTGGAAGGACAATATTGGCTGAAACTTTACTAAAGCCAATTCAGAGGCCTATGGAACCAGCTGCCATCGGTGGTGTTCCCGAACAGATACGACCTGGTGAACATCAAGATAAGGGCTTATTCCTTCCTTAAAGCCAGCAACGCATACGTGATACCTTGGGTGTTGCACATGTCCACGGGCGGCGGTGGTGACAAACGAGCAGACGGCACACCTAATGGTAAAAATCTTTATTCAATTTAGGTCCAGGTTCGGTCCTAGGTTTATTCAATGAATGTCAATATAGGTACACATATTATCATCTACCGCTGGTTCGGAACGTCGATTTCTACTGAGAAGACAATAATATCGATAATTGCTAAAATTGGCCATATTATAATCATTTGGGAGCGCTAGTATCATAGCAGTGTCGCTTTAAGAGTACATTATGTTTTTGAGGTTGGTAAAACCAGGAGCGAATCTGACTGGTACCCCTTCGGGGAGGGGTCCCTAGAGAGGGGAGGCTTTTTATTGTTATCTAGTACGGTTTCGCTGTTTGAAGTGGATGTGATGGACGTTTCGGAATGTAGGATGGATGGCTGGGAATATCTGTCAAAATACAGATTGTGTGAGCCGCTTGAAATATTTTCGTGTAGCCATACGTTTAGTCTGTGTGTGTGAATAAGTACAGTGGCGGACACATCAAGCTATACAAAAATGTCAAATTTCTTCATTCGATTGTAAACCTTATATTGTTACTCATTGAGTTCGAAATCGATTGAGGAAATTTGACAGTTTTGTATAGCTTGACCTGTCCGCTACTGTACATGTGCCTTTTGAACGAGAGGTTATAGGTTCGAATCGGAGCAATGCACCTTAGGGCTTTTAACTTACAAGAACGTGCTTGTATGGGCCGACTCGACTGCAAATACAAATGAAGCGTGAGTAAGGGATCCGATCCGGGGAAAGGCGAGTTCAAAGGTTGGCAGCGCACTTGTGATTCCACTGGTGTTGCTAGTTTCCACGGGTGGCGGCAATCGCTTACCATCACGTGATTCGTCCTCTAGTCTGCCACTTATCACATAAAAAGCATGTACTCTCTGATTGAGAATACTGGAAGGCAATTCTGGGCTTATGGTAGTTGAAAGTCTGCGGCGTGCATTAGGGGAGACCTATGTCCAGCAGTGGACGAGTGTGGTTTGCTGATGAATGACTAACATATATTAAAAAAAATACGTTTCAAACAAAATTGAAACTTTTGATTGAAAGCAGCTAATAGGAAGGAAGGAAGACACTTTATTATTGCGCAGGCGATTCATCTTCCCTGTCCAAGATGGCTGCGTAGATTTATTACGGGCAGATTCACCTGACTACTTTTATCCTGTCAGTTATTGACAAACTATGGAATGGTACAGAAGCGACAGGTGTATAGGCGTCGTTTGTTGCCTAAAAGGGACCGTCCTCTTGTGCCACCTTTGATTTGTGATATAAAGGGCCCTTGTTCGTATTTTGCACCTATTATATAGATTGCGTTATTACGCAGGTCTGTTGCAACCAAGCATGAAAGGGCCCGGGACAATTCTAGGATTTCTAGGTCATTTATCATCATCATCCTCATCTTAGGCCGTGTGGTCCCGGCAGAGTAGAATAAGCCACCCTCACTCTTACCGAGGTGTCGTAAAAGGCGACTAAGGTTAAGCTGCTGGCATGATCATCAGCACCCGGAGAAGGAAAACTCTGCATTTATATCAAAACCCTTGCAAACCCGTCTGCCAAGCGTGGTGAGTATGGCAATTACCCCTTATGTGATTGAGGGAGGCCCGTGCCCCAGGAGTGGGGACTTCAATGGGCTGATGATGATGATGATCCTCATCTTAGCGTGTGTAGCTGATGGCTGGCTGGATACGATGACTACGAGACACCATTTGTAAAACCTTGTATCAATGTGTATTTTGGCAAATAAATAAATGATTATGTTTATGTTTTTGTCATTCTCAGTTTCATCCAAAGATGTCGCTACGCACCCTCGGGTACGCTTGTGCCATGATGCAGAATTCGGGAAGTATGGTTATTACAATAAAGCGACTGCCGTCTGACCTTCGCACTCCTTTGGCAGAGGAACCAGATCAACTGGATCAAGGTTATACATTCAGAATCATTATCTCAAATATTGTAGGTAAATATCCACAATTTTGAGAAACTATCCGAGACGTGCAGGTTTCCTAAAGATATTTTCCCCCACCGATATTATGGTAGAAATATGCACATAGATTTGAAAAATCCAAAGGTGCATGAAAAGCCTTCCCTTAAAGAAGATGCTTTCTTATCCACCCGCAACACCAGTGGGGTCACAAGTGCCAACCTTTTCCCCGGATCTGGTCTTTTGTACCCTCATTCACGCAGTGAAACACAGCAAAGAAGAAGGTGCTTCTTGCTGGTTTTCTTTGTCGAGATACTTAACCTACATCCTATGCTCAAAGTCATCGTCATCGTCAGCCCATATAAGTCCCCACTGCTGGGGCACGGGCCTCCCTCAAACACATGAGGGGTTATTGCCATACTCACCACGCTTGGCAGACGGGTTGGCGACGGTTTTGAACTAAATGCAGAGTTTTCCTTCTCTGGGTGCTGATGATCATGCCAGCAGCTTTACCTTAGTCGCCTTTTACGACACCTCGGTAAGAGTGAGGGTGGCCTATTCTACTCTGCCGGGGACCACACGGCAAGATACAGGATATCACTATGCTCATAGTGATATCCTGTAATACCTAGTCTTTAGTTATCATACTTTGTTTTGAGTAAAAGTATATTCATTCATTCATCCTCAAGAGCTCTGTGCGTCACTACTCTATGCCCGACTCAGGTGTTCGGGGGCAGCCCGTATAGTTAAATTGATACGGACTAAGCCCGGCCCCGACTTCGTCCTGCACTTAATAATTCAGGCCTTATTGCAACTGCGTGCAAGCCGCGACCTACTTACCTGGAGGAGGGGGATTAGAGCGCTTTACAAACATACAAATATCCTAGTAATATTATAAACGCGAAAGTTTGTGAGGGTGTGTAAATATGTTTGTTTCTGTTTCTCTATATTCAAACGCTTTTTCAAACGTCTTCTAAATTTTTTAGGTCACTATATTCCAGATAACTGACATGTTCTCCAATAAACATACTGTGAAAATCACGAAAAACTTTTTTTTTATCAATGAGATAACTTCATCTATCATGGGGAGTGCTCTGAGGAACTGTTTGATCTACTCCCTGCAGCTGAATTCTTACATCGAACCACACGCAAGCGATTGTCATTCCATCCTCATCATCTCGATGGATGGCAGTCTAATACTGTGTGGAACTTTCTACCACGTACCTCAGTTCTGTGGAACAGTTTAGCTATGGGAGTATTTCCCGACGGCTACGACTTAAGGACCTTCAAGAGAAGAGTGTACTCCTTTTTAAAAAGGCCGGCAACGCATTAGCGATCTCTCTGATTTCGCGGATGTTAATGGGCGGCGATGATTGCTTTCCATGAGGTGACTCGCTTGCTCGTTTCTCGCCTCTAGCATACTACTCTGCTGGCTCAGCGATCCAAATAGTCTTGGCCTGATCCTGCTCTACTTCTTGCCAATTACTGACCTGGTCCAGGAGCTCACGCAGATGAGTATCAGACGACGTCCATCCAGCGATACCTATGTCGGCCCTGGTATGCTTTTTTCACGAGACGATCTTCGTCCAACCTCGCAATATGGACCATGCCAGCGAAGACGGTTGTACGACGAATTGTATGGTACCCAAAGTTTTTTTTTAAATTCACCTTTGAATTTAAGCTAATGTCCAAGGGCGATGGTATTACTTAATAAATAAAAATAATAAATAAAATAATTTAATTGGCTTTAATTTAAATGAAGCAGTCTCAAACTATAAGTACGCCAGTGTTCCCTTTTATAGCCTGTGTCAGGGTACACTGCTCTTCCATTCTGAGAATCTTGTACTATTTGCTGTTTTTTAACAGTAGGTATAAACATAGATGGTAAGTAAGTACAAAATGTTGATAAAATATATAGTATTCCAATTACAAATTATCACTTTAGTGTTAACGCCGTGTGGTCCCCGGCAGCGTAGAATAGGCCACCCTCACTCTTACCGAGGTGTCGTAAAAGGCGACTAAGGTAAAGCTGCTGGCATGATCATCAGCACCCAGAGAAGGAAAACTCTGAATTTATATCAAAACCCTCGCCAACCCGTCTGCCAAGCGTGGTGAGTATGGCAATTACCCTTCATGTGATTGAGGGAGGCCCGTGCCCCAGCAGTGGAGACTAAATGGGTTCACGATGACGATGATGATAGTGTTAACATTATTATTTTGTGTTACTTACCATCTTGTGACTCGCTTGCTCTTTTTCCCCTACTCACTCTTACCTTTTTAAGTATATAAATTATACAGGCATGATCCAAAAAGCCAAAAATAACACTGACACTAATGAAGGCAGTAGCTACAAACAAACGTACATTATGATCGACAGAGACTAACGAACGCTGAAAGCAAACAGCGCCTTACGGATTTGCATCCTAGTACGGGAACAGTACAGGGCGGAAAGTAGGTCATGTTTATGTTTAACCCTGTATATGCGGCCCTGGAAAGGCGCTAAGCCATAAATCCACATTTTGAGAAAATATATAAAAAAATGGATATTTCATTTTCTTGACGCATGTTTAAAATTTTACAATTTTTTTTTTTTATAGAAATGCCAATCAGGATGACCTCACTCCGCCTGATGGTAAGCGGCCGTGAAATCAAAAAATGAGGCTGACAGGCACAGAAGAACTAACAAAGTACCCATTGTGTCTGCCATCCTCACCCTAATGGCCTGCTGAGATGCCGTTTCACGCCCCGCCTAAAAGACCCCGGATTGTATGAAGGAGGAAACACATGAGCTGGGAGGGCATTCCATGCCTTGATGGCTCGGGGCAGGAACGAGGAGCAAAACCTCTTCCTCTAAATGTAATAATAGGGGCTATCGCGTGTGAAATATCCGCAAGATGGCGTGCCTGTAAACAGAGGTGCAACCTCAACATCATTGGCTGATTTTTTAGGCCCATTCCCTTACCTTCGCATCCCCCTCCGGACCCCAGGCCTATAGAACGCCATCTTGCGGAATTTTCGCACGCAATAGCCCTCATTGATTATTCTATCTCTCTCTTATTTAAGAGCAACGCTCTTGTCGGTGGAGTAGTCTCCATTCCTCTTTCGACTCTGCCAGCACCTTCAATTCCTTGTACGACATGACCTTTGCTTTTTCCTTAAGTTGTTGGACGTAATTTCTTCTTGGTCTTCCTCTTCCTCTCTTTCCTTCCACTTTTCCTTCGATTATTATTTTGATGAACATGTCATGCCGTGCCAGGTGTCCCATCATATTTCCCCTCCTGATATCTATAGTTTCGAGCAAGGACCGCTTCTCCCCTACCATTTCTAAAACTTCCTCATTCGTTTTCTTTTCCATCCATGTTATGCCTTTCATTCTTCGCCAACACCACATCTCAAAAGCCTCCAAATCTCTCTCTGTCTCTTTGTTTTACTGTCCAAGTCTCACAACCGTATAGAGCAATGCTCCAGATGTGTAATTTTATAAGTTTTATAAAATTCTATCGTTATTCTATTCTATCGTTTTTTTTTCAAATGTGGTTTTGTGGCTTACGGCTTTCTTTTACTTCAGAATCACAATCAGAGTTACAAGCAATAAGTAGTATAGTATGATTCTGACTCAGGACATTATATGTGTACCTGTAAATCAGCGGTTAGAGAAAACTCTTGTAACGGAACCAGAATGGCTAGCACGAACTTTTCTAAGACTCGTAGCTTATGCGTAATCTAAAGCAATTTGTACGAAGACTGAAGAGCTCCCTCTATCGTTCATAAGTATAATATATTCCCTCTCACTTGGTATTAAATGGTGTATTAAAATAAATCTTACACACACACACACATACATACTCTCTCACATACACGCACACATAACGCACAGTAAAACTGTAGAACCAGCTGTTATCCGTGGTGTTTCCGAACAGATACGACCTGGTGACCTTCAAGAAAAGGGTTTACCCCTTAGCTGGCAATGCATATGTGATACCTCAGGTGTTGCAGATGTCTATGGGCGGCGGTGACCACTTTCCATCAGGTGTGCCGTCTGCTCGTTTGTCCGCTATAATATAAAAAACACATACATACTTACACACAAACAGATACACATACCAATAATTCTTCATAGAGTAAAATATAACCCGTTCGGCCTATATTATGAGTAAATAGATGGTTACTTATTTTTATACCGTGACTTGTACTTTGACACAAGATTCGAGAGCACTGTTTGCTGAAATGCAGGTTTATCAAGGCCCAGTTCAGCAACAGTTGTAAAAAAAAATAAAGCGTGAGCACGCTGCTAATTCCTTGAATGTTAATGCTAGACCCACTGGTTTTGAATCAAAATCAAAAATCTCTTTATTCAATTTATACTATACAGAACATTATTTTATGAATGTGAAATATTATTTAATTTACCGCTGATTCGGAATGTCAATTTCTACCGAGAAGAATCAGCATGAAACTCAGTTTTGAAATAATATGGTAATTACAATTTTTATTCTTATACAATTTATAATTACAGTGTGAATAATATCTTTAACTACTGAACGCATAACTATGATCCAATCGGTCTGGTTCCCCTGTCTAATAGCTGTCTTTGACAGCATTAGGTTGCAATAGTAATGATACTCTGTCATAATTGTGATAGTTTACTCTGTGAGGTCTTTTGAATCTACACACAGAAATTAGATTAAAGTATGAAATTGCTGTTTCGTATGGCGATTTTCTTAGAAGTTGTGTTTTCCATACAAACATTTTTTAAATTTGCAAAGTAAATGCTCCTACTCCATAATTTATTGTCCTTTAATGGATAACGTTAAGGAACGTGTAGCAAAGTTTTTCAGAAAAAAATACCTGCACTTGTGACTCCACTGGTGTCGCGGGGGTCCATGGGCAGCGGCAATCGCTTACCATTGTGTGATCCGTCTGCTCGTCTGCCACCTATAACATAAAGAAAAACTTTTTAAATAAAAAGTTATTATTGATAAAAACCGAAATTCTGCCATGTAAAAATATAGTATTTTTCAAGATTTTTTTGCATAAAGAATACAATAATATCTAACTTTTCGACTTAAAAAGGAACACATACGTGGACACCATAAAAAGACCTTAAAATATTGTCTTAAATCGATATAAAATTATAGTATGGTGACTTTTTGCTTATTAAAGAATTTATTGTGTCTAGAAAAAAAACACAGAAAGACTTAAAGGATAAAACTCATTCCATGATGAATATTTTGTATTTTCATGTTAGAAAATTTAGCTTATTGGGATAAATGTAATAAGCCCTTACCAGTAAATTCTAGCTATACAAGATTAGTTCTATTTAAAGTTAGTATTTTCTTTGAAGCCAGTTAATTAAATTGCACAAAAAGATTTCTGTTTGTCTCTACAGAAGCTTTGCTGAGAATAAGCATACGTTTTCATTTATCTAAAGATATATTTCTTTTATTACTGTCTTGCTTTCACAGTAAGCAGTCGCCTTTATTATACTTGTTAATACAGGATAGTTTCAAAAATATATAGTCTTAGCTAATAATGTTCTATAGATTTTTTCGTGCATTCAAACAAATATTGGTGTCATCTTTTTGTATATTTAAAATATATTTTTTTTATTTTTTTCGCCAAATATCCTCTTTTTTATGTGACAGAGTGCAAACTAGTAAACGTTTCACCTGATGGCTAGTAGCAGGAATTTTGGTGATTCTCAGAAAAAATACTTGGATGATAAAAAAAATTACCCTGTTTTTTAATAGTTCCAAATCTCAACTCGTCTTAATTTTTAATTACCAAAACAATTTAACAAATGTGTTTTTTAATACTACAAATTATTTACGTTATTCCCATACAAACGTAATACCAAAAAATTTGCAATTTGAGGATATCTTGACGTTTCATTACTGTTGTTGCAAAGGCAGTATTTATCTTTGTCTGTTTTAAAATATTATCGTACAAATATTTACTAATTTAAAAATATATGCGATTCAATTTCGTAAATTTTTCAACGCTAGCGACCTATTTTCTGCCTCTTTGTTTTATATTAAACGCAATTAATCATTATATAAATTTAACAGAGTCACATCACAGCTTGTAAAATCTAGTTACACAATGTTTCAAAGAAAAGCAAAATTTAATAAAGTTGCATTCATAACTTTTGGTATTCGCAAATGCTTAAAATTTTCTTACTTATTTCAAACAGCTATCTTGCTGTTTCTACTCGCACGTAATGGTCGCGGGTGGTGCGACAGAGATAGCGAGATGTCCGAGGAACGGCGAAGCTTGCCATGAATAAAATTTGAACTGACCTCCGCACTGCCGTCCGCTAACTAAAAAGTCGCTAAGCCACTGCGAATCCCTCTAAAGGGCCTAGCGGCCCTTTAGAGAGCGCCCGGCAGCGCAGGCCTCTTAATACAAATGCCGAATGTAAGTCTATTAAATCTATATGCAAACCACCACGCGCCACCACAACCCAAAAATCCGTCCATCAAATTGAATAAAGAACAAATCAAACATGCCTGATGAATTCAATTACACGTCATTGATCGAAACATCAGTCAGATTACAATCTGAACCGACAATTGTCCGTTTAAAAGGCCAGTGGAACGCAACGCGTCGGGTAGCGTTAATTGGAATTGGGGTATTTGGAATCCGTAATGAAATTACCTTTTCTATTTTGGATTGTACTTTTGATAGTTTTTCATCACATCGACATGTGGAGGTTGGATGTTTTAAGATTTTTAGTGCGGAAAAAATATTGCAAAATAGATTCATCCTGGTCAGGTTGAACACTGCTTCATCTGTTGTTAATTTCTAATATGGTGATATTATTTTTACGACAAAATATTTCTTATTACCATGTGTCCACTTTTGCCTGTCTCGACTTTTTGAGTCGATTTTTTTACTATCTAACTGAGACCTCCCTCCCCTCTCTCAGACCCCCCTCAGACGTCAGGTGAGAGGAGGTTCAGGTTCCCTATTACCATATACTGTGACACCTTATTAATACTAAAACATGAATTCATTCAATAGACGTCCTCTGCTGGACATAGGCCTCCCCAAAGTTCTCCACACAGATCCGTCCTGTCTGTGACGCCTGCATCCAATCTAAAACATGTAAAAAAAACTAAAATGTATTAGAAAACTTTACTTTATATTTTAATTGCCGAAATTATAATTTTTATAATACAACGATTTTACGCACGGAACCCTGAGAGCGATTCCGACTCTTGGCCGGTTTTAAGTTTTAAAAATCAATCATGAATGGCGAATATCTCGATATTTCAACTTCCATAATTATCTGGAAAAATCATCGCCCCGTTCATTAATCGTATAGTTTTTAAATCGTGCTTAAATCCGCGAACGGGAAAGCGACAATGATTTTAAATGTAGGCTTGCATTTCCGGGATAATTAAATCACGAAAATTTCTCGCCATTTCGAGATTATACATGATATAGGTATTTGCATAACCAGCGTGACACGACCGGAGAGTGATTGGGCGCAGGACCAACGGCTTAACGTACTTTCCAAGGCACGCGGGTACAAGACCGAAGGGAGCGACTTATTTCAAATCTTTTTGTGCGAATTCCTAAAAGTCATTGAACAAAATGTTGTTCAGAATGGTTGGTAGAAGAGGTGGTTAAAAGGATGTAAGGTACTGTTTACTTAAACACCCTGTAGAGCAAAAGCCCACGTGGTCAGACCTTCGTGCCTTCTTTATCTTATAAAGGCATTCAAAGACGAAAGATTTTTACCAATATGTATACAACGAAAAGGTTGGCAACGCACTTATGACTCTGTTTTTTTTATGTGATAAGTGGCAGACGAGCAGACGGATCGCCTTATGGCAAGCGATTGCCTCCGCCCATAGACACCCGCGACATCAGTGCTGCCATCCCTCATGCCCCTCTTTCCCCAGGATTAGGCCTCCGGTACCCTCACTCACGCAGCGAAACACAGCTCAGTGCTACTCCACGCCGGTTTTCTGTGAGACCGTGGTATCACTCCGCTTCTCTCTCACCGTCCACTGTGACGAAATCTATGATACGGGTTTCCATTGGTGGCAATTGTTTACCAACAGGTGATAGATAGATAGATACTCTTTATTGCACAACAAACAAAACTTAAAAGCTAGGTATACAGAGATACAATGTACAATTTAGGCGGTCTTATCGCTGGGAGCGATCTCTACCAGACAACCTTCAGGTAAAGGACATTAGATAGAAGAGGTGGTGCAATCCTTTTGATTTTGAACATTGATTAAGTAAATTTGTAGTATAAATACATATATCATCTATTCTATGTTTTCCTGTACGCTTTTCCACCATGTTCTATCTTATACCTTATCTTTACTCAAAATCAGCTGTGATTACTGTATAAAAGCATGAACAATTCTGACTTTTAACTTTCCAAAATCACAGTGTCACGAAAATTCAATCCGAATTGCATAAAATGCCTGCGGTTTCGTGGATTCAGTCCAGCGCTCGCGAGCGACTGCGGACAGAGCGACGGATTAAAAAAACAGGAAAAACGAGGTGTTGAAAAACGGATAGAGTAATTATTTGTTGTTATACCCTTTAGTTTGAATAAAGTTAGTTTGGGCTTTTTGGGGAAAAGAGAAACGTGAAAATGGTCCGAGAGGGAAATGCCCAAACGGAGAATTTAATTTGTTGTGCGTTCATATACGCCTTAGGTCTTATATAGCTTTGATTACGTAAAAGTTCATAAAAATCTGACCTAATTCCGTAGCACTTGTGTTACAAATATCAGACTTCGAACCACACGCAAGCAATTGTCACCCCCATCATCTCGATGGATGGCGCTCTAATACTGTGCGTTTTTCGTGATTTTGTTTGAAGGAGTCATCAAATGTGCTACGCGCATGCTACGTCAGCCTTCGTGAGATTAGGTAGGGGACCTAATTTATGCGGTCCACGTGGTAGAGACGAGTCACCTATCTTCCGCTATTTTGATTTAATCTAAGTCTTGAGGTACTTATGCGAGTGCCTGTATGGCTGAGTTCCGGTTAGATAAATAAATAATAAATCAATTGAATAATAGAACCACACTCAAGCGACTGTCATTCCATCCCCATTATCTCGATGGATGGCGGTCTAATACTGAGCGTGTCTCGCGGAATTTTCTTCCACGTACCTCAACCCTGTGAAACGGTTTGCCTGTGGGAGTATTTCCCGACGCCTACGACTAAGGGACCTTCAAGACAAGAGCGTATTCCTTTTTAAAAAGGCCGGCAACACATTAGCGATCTCTCTGATTTCGGATGTTCATGGGCGGCGAAGATTACTTTCCATTAGGTGACTCGCTTGCTCTTTTGTCGCCTCTAGCATAAAAAAATTAGAGGAATCACAAATATATATTTAAATACATATAACACATCCTATTTGTCCACGCGTACGAGGCAGAGTCGCTATCAAATGCGACATATGGCCAAACTAACTGCATCTCTATGCTTGTGATCCAGTTGTCTGGTTCCCCTGCAAGACTTCGTTTCCACCTGCGATATAATAAATAAATAAATATTTCACAACATCACTTACATTGATCTGGTACCGAGATAGGTAGCTCAAGCACGTGTGTTACGGATATCAGTATCGCATCGTAATTGATTGACGATCGATGATCCGTTTAGAACAGAGTGGTAGTGAACGCTGCCTTTGGTTTGCGGGTTCGATCCCCGCACAGTACAAACATTTGTATGCATGAACATGTCTGTATTGGTCTGGGTTGTTTCTATGTATTATAAGTATGTATTTACAAAAGAAAAGTATTTTATGTATTTATTTGTAATCCCACTGTTGATTCTGATATCCGTAACACAGGTGCTTGAGCTACCTATCTCGGAGTCAGATGAATGTATGTGACGTTGTGAAATATTAATTATTTATTTATAATATTTATGATAAAAGATAAAGATAAATAATTCTTAATTCAATTTAGGTCTATACAGAACACTTATGAATGTCCATATAGGTACACATATTATCTACCGCTGGTTCGGAATGTCGATTTCCACTGAGAAGACACCAGCAAAAAACTCAATATTAATGTATGATGCAATGCGCATTGCGAGGGTTATTTTTTATATGTGATAGGTGGCAGAAGACCAGACGGATCACCTAATGGTAAGTAATTGCCACTAACCATAGGTATACACACAACACCAGTGGAGTCACAAGTGCGCTGCCAACCCTAAAGCTGCCCTTCCCCTCGGATAGGGCATCGGGAACTCTCAATCACTAGGCGAAACAGCGCAGGCGCTGCTTCACACCGGTTTCCTCTGAGGTCGTGGTCGGGTATCACTCCGGTCAAGCCGGCCCATTTTAATAAAGCGGTTGAACATCTCTGGTTACAAAGATCAGAGAGCATCGAAGGGTTTTGGATACAACCGGGAAAGATAATCTGCGACGATGATCATCTCTTATCGAAATCTTATTCAAACCCCCAATACTTAAATCCTTAGGTCGCACAGCAAACTCGGAGCCAAGTACTCCCAAGTTCGCTCATAAAACTACAGAGAACATTATAAAACACTGCCCGTGGGATGCTATAACGAGCTTTAATTAAAAAGTTTGCAACTGAAAGCATCGAGTGTTTATCCCCCAAGTCAGAGTACTCCCCCTCCTTTGGGATATTTTGTACCCTGGGTGCTTTGTACCCTAGAGTTTTTGGCTTTCCGAACTGTTAAGTGATTAAAATCGTTTATTAATACGGTATGAGATGAGGCTTTCCATGGATATTTATTAAGCTAAGAACTTAAATTAAATTGTAAGCAGAACAGACAGCCATTAGGGCGGAAAGGTCCTCAAGTGTAGGCCATGTATCCACGCTCTAATGAAGGTCACGGGAATCTTATGGATGCAGATGCGGCACAGAACCCATCTGTGTGGATAGCATTGGGTTATTTTTCTATTGGCTGATGTTGATTATGAAGTACTTAAATTTGATCACTCTTCATCAATTCTAGAGTCGTCCTCCACATAATTTGCCAAGACACACGTGTGCCCAATCTGTTGTCGTTTCGCCAGCATTTATGACCAGCTTTTGTCACTTTAGCTAGTTAATCCTTTTGGCCATGTCGGTATCCCTAGTACCCTCTGAATCACCTCACCTAATGCAATCCTTCGTGTGCGCACAAAGCTTTTATTAATAAAATATATGTATCCCTAAGTCATTCTGCCACATCCAATATTCTTTACCCTTGAAACCCAAAGCAACAGATTGTATTATCAGAAGGAAACGGTCGAACTGACTCAGCGAGCCAAGGATGTAAGAATAACAAAGGCTTATTATTGGATGCGGCATCCCAAGCGCAATAAAGCGCTAATATTATGAGGACGCGCGTGTGCGATAACCGGTGTAAACACCATCAATATTGCTGCCCGTCATGAATTAGGGAAGGGGCGGTGTCGATAAATATATCGATGGTATTTTAAAGGATGCAATTGACTTTTCGTATTTATCTCATAAATGAAAAACCCACCCGCATTATACGACCGATATGACCTTAACAAGCTCTTGTGACTCCACTGGGTGTTATGAGACTCCATGGGCGGCGGCAATTGCTTACCATTAGATGCCCTGTCTGCTCTATATCACATATAAAAGATACTTTACCATTCCAAGAAATTGGCATTTGCATTTAAACTGCATCAATTCCTGGTTCAGAAATGCTATTATGCTGTGAGCGACTTTTTATCGTAATTGAAAAGCTTTTCTAGACCATATTTTGTAGACTATATTAACTTCACCACACTTCTAATATTGTATGCCAATTAGGTGGAACACAGTGAAACTATTGTATATTAATTGTAACAACTGCATTTTATGTATACCTGTCATTCACAATAAAAAAAATATGATTATGATTGTAACATGAAAATAATACTAAACATTTTTGTAGGCCAATAAAAGGTACTGAATGAATCTGTATATTAATTGCTATCGTGGTTCTCAAATTGTTTGATTTTTAATCGTTATCCTTTTATCGATACCAGCCCCTCCCTACCTCACCCGGGCAGGTAGACAGCAAGGTAAGCCGCACGCAATAACGGCCTAACCCTAAGGGCTGTGCACACACCGCGCTGTCTTGTTTGTGCACACCCTAACTGCGGGTCCCTGACATAGTATGAAATAATGGCTATTCTTTATTATAGCAAGTTTAGTTTAGTTTTAGAATTAGTTGAAGGGTTACGGGCACCGATTAAACAAATAAGGGTGTGCTTAGACGGTTCTGAAAGCATCTGGCCCAAATCGCTTGGCCTCCGTTAACTTTATTCGCTCAAACACAGAGCAAGCGTTGAATTAATGAATATATTTATTAATTAATTTATTACACTCAAAATCATCATCAGCAAACCCACACTCGTCCACTGCTGGACATAGGTCTCCCCTAATGCACGCCACTGCTCCCGATTTTCGGCCACTCTCATCCAGCCCACACCAGCCAGCCCTCAAATGTCATCATCCCATCTTGTCGCAGGGCATCCAACACTACGCTTACCGAGCCGCGGTCTCCACTAAAGGACTTTACAGCTCCAACGGCTGTTAGTTCTGCCGCTAATGTGACCAGCCCACTGCCACTTCAGTTACTCAAAATCAAGTATGAAATTTTAAGACTAGGTATTACAGGATATGTACAACGAAGGCGGCCCTATCACTATAAGCAATCTCTTCCAGGCAACCTTTGGGTAAAGCTTCAAAGCAAAGAAAACCATTTTTTTGTACTTTTGATTACGCTTAGAGGGAGAGGGTTGAAATTTCTAAAAATCTGCTTACGTAATTCTTGAACGGCCCCAGGGCGGCCCCAGGGTTATTGGAACTTCGTTCATTTTCAAGTAATTTACCCAATGGAGTGGCAGATTTATTCCTTTCTAATCCCATACTTGTTAACCCTAAACCGCATAGCAAGCGCCGGGCATACAGCTGTGTGCTCAACCCGAGTGTGTTTGCACCAGGGAGGCGACATCTAGTGACACCGGGAGAAGTTGCATTTGAGTGAAAATCTTGCAATTTGAGTGATTTGTATGAGTTTCAATTAAATTTTGTATTTTTGTAGTGTATTACTACAGTAATTGTGAAAAAGGCAAACTTTTTACTCGAATTTAAGATACCGTTTATATATTGTTTTTTATTTATTTATTTGGTATACAAAACATATTACAATCTAATAAGAATAATTTATACAATACATTCGACAAGTCCCCGATTGCAATACAAATACATGTATACACAGACAGAAAACCAATCGAAAGCTAACAGCTACAATAAAACTGTTTGTGCCAAATTGTGTTCTGTTTACAATTGCTATATGTTCTGTGTTGTGATGTCTATAATAATAAATATTTTCTTTCTTTCTTTCTAAAATTTAAAGTTAAACTAAAATTAACTTAAAACTAATCCACTAAAATCCACAGTTACCCCCTCACATGCAAAGAAGATAAAGAGGAGGGATAGTGTCTTACAACGCACCACAGATGCATTGCAAAACAGACCTCTTGAACTTATTTATTTAGCAAAAATGCATATTATTTCGACATTCTCAAGGGAATCAAAACCTATAAGATACTTTCCATTATCCTAGAACTATAAAAGGCAAGTAACATTGGTATAGATTACCCGTACGAAGAAAAAGCTGAAAACTACATTTGTTATAAAACTTAGAAATAAGAGGTTATCATTTTTAAAGAGAGTACCTTTTAATTTAAATTGAGTACATTTGCACTAGCTATTAATGAAAAAACTTGATATAAATATCATATTTTTTTACGACACGAATACACGTGGATTTATCTACTACTCGTACTTTCACTTTATACTAATAGATGGCGCCAGTAGGGCTAACATGCGCACCACGAGATAATTTTGTCTACACTCGTATTCGCTAGTTATTTGTCGTCCTCGCTAGTCTACGACGACAAATATCTCGTTTTTAGCTGTCAAATTTCATACATGCGCTCCGCGCCAAAATGTTGTCTACTCTCGTCCGTGCGAGCGCATCCTTCTATCCCGCTCATCGCTCAGTCTGGTGAGCGAGAAGCAACTAGCGAATACGAGTGTAGACAAAATTATCTCGTGGTGCGCATGTTAGCCCTACTGGTGTAGATTACATCGCGCAAGCGTCATGTTTTCGGATTGCCTACAAGTGTTGCCAATGTCTGTTGGATTTATTAAAAAGTATAGATTACTTACCCCAAACGTGGAGTTCACTTGAGTGAAAAAAATTAACTCACGCCACATCACTATTGCGGCCCCGGGTCGCTCTCATTACGCTCGTTGTGTCTTTTTATCCCCACTTGTAACTTTTTCAGCTTATGCCCCATGAATTTTTGGGAATTTTTTTCGTAAGCCTCCTTTGATGTTTCGCGAGTTCTGTTAAATTGAAATAGTTGAGTTGGTACGTTGTAACAGAGTGAGAATATTAGGGTTGTCTACTCTAAAATATTTTAGTTCCAAACCGGCCTTTTACGACGTTACGTTGGATCCAGAACGTTGACCTTTGCGGTAGAAATCAAAGCTTAGAACGCTTAGGAGGTCAGTTCTAGATGACATAGATAATCGAAGAGTTCGGTGACCTACGCGCTAGGCAGTATATCGTATCGTGTCTCACTGCTGCATGACCGACATTGTCTAATAGATAAATAAATAAATGAGCGGCGGTTACGTGTCCGTATGCCTATCCTCCTCATCTTTTTTATATGATAAGTGGCAGACGAGGAGACGGATCACCTAATGATAAGCGATTGCCATGGACACCCGTGACATCAGTGGAGTCGCAAGTGCGCTGCCAACCTTTAAACACCACTTTTCTCCAGATTGGGCCTACGATATCACTCACGCAGCGAAACACAACACATTGCTGCTTCACGCCGGTTTTCTGTTTCAACGTGTAGTTGCGTACAAACTGTCTTTTTGGAGCCCAGGGTACGCTTAGGCCCTAAATCAGGATTTGAGGAGTCGGGTCAAGTACAATGAAGCGGCTGCCGTCTGATCTTCGCAGCCCTTTAAAGTGACGGGTAAGGCACACTAGCGACGCCAATCGATTTTAATTTTTAGCTACTAAGCCGGATCTATTTTAAACAATGTCGGGGTTATAACCTCTCGGCAAACACTTATACTATTTATTAAATAACCATGCACAAATGTTTGGTCCGTTTTTGTACGCGAACAATTGATTACCGCCAAAAGCGGCCGCTTTTGGCGTGACTCAATTTATCGCGTACAAAAATTAAAATTGATTGCCGTCGCTAGTGTGCCCTACCCGTCACCTTAACAGGGGAACCAGACCAACTGAATCATGGTTCCAAGTTTCAAAAGCTATCCGAAACGTGCATGTTTTCCATCACCCCCAACTTATGATATAACGCATATATATATGAAAAAATTCCAAAGAATCAGACAGCTTTATCAGCAAAAAAATGGTATAAGCCCTCACTTTATCATCAGAACCCATACGTCCGCACATCCAGCCCAAATCTATTTGTGTACAAAGCAATAATCCCGCTACACGGTATTTTTAAGCCGGGAAAGTGCAAACGTGGCATCACTAAATAACCCTAAAGTATGGCTGATTTTTACGCAACGGTTTTTACCCCACTGGGTTTGTGAGACCACCCCATGGTAGCGAGGAAATGTTGCCAGACATGCCGATATAGGTGGGACGCGGACGTCCCAATTTTCGGATAAAATTTAGATTCCCCAATTTCGATTCACAATAAAAAATCGTGACGATTTTTGTTAGCGACAACTGCAAAGTTTTTTGCTGCTTCCTTACCAGATATATTTACATTGACACAGTGGTCAATTATAAACATTTAGTGTTCTGAACACAATATCTTGACCTAATCTTTATTCTCACGCACTTTTTAGGGTTCCGTAGCCAAATGGCAAAAAACGGAACTCTTATTCAGATTTGTATGTAATGTGTTGTGGTCAATAAATTATTTCTTATTCTTATTCTTATAGATTTGTCATGTCTGTCCGTCCATCAGTATGTCACAGCCACTTTTCTCCGAAACTATAAGAACTATGCAGCAGTATATGGGAGCAGTGGCGATAGATGTATTTTGTTAACCGCATTACGATATTTACACAAAAATTGAAATACTTGAAAATGTATTTTTCATCAAACCTATACGTGTGGGGTATCTATGGATAGGTCTTTAAAAATGATGTTGATGTTTTTAACATCATTTTTTTCTTAACACAATACTTTGCGCAAGAGACGATCCCAAAGTGGTAAATTTTGAACTAGATATAGTGAGTAGTTTTTTTAATACGTTATAAACCGTAAACCCCAATTTACCTTCCATATATCTTACTTGCTGCTATGGAACCCTTCATGGGCAAGGCTGACTCGCACTTGGCCGGCTTTTTTTGTTTGAATGGGTTATGGATAGGGATTTGGTCATGAATTCGTTTTCAAATAAGGCCATTGTATGAAACTAATTTTTATTTCCAGTAATAAGATTCATTGCTTTAAATGACGAAACGAATCGGATTGTTTCAGTTCGCATAATATTTTATTCATTTTAGTTTTACTTAAATATTTCTGCCGTATTTAAAGCCGTCTTCGTTGTGCATTACTCTTTTATTAACTAGTTTTTATACCTATGTTTTTGTTTGCAATAAAGTATAGTCATTCATTCATGCTACTCACCGTGACAGTGGGAGAGCCACGCCTCGGCATGACGCACTTGATGTTGCGGGTATTCGTAGGCGACGGAATCGCTTACTATCAGGTGACTCGTCTACTCGTATGCGACCTATAGATAGATATTACTTTATTAGGCAATACAAAAGTTTTACGTACAATTGAGGCGGTCTTATCATCACATCATATAAAAAAGTGAGATTATTTGTGATGTCAGTAGATGTCAAAAACATCATTTTACTCGGCCCACATTAATGGATAACAGAGAATAGCCAAACTAAAGTGAGACCGTAGGAGAGCCACGCTTCGGTATGAATAGACCGGAGTGAGCGCTTGCGCTGTGTTTTGCCGTGTGAGTGAGGATACCGGAGGCCCAATCCGAGGGAAAGGGGGTTTAAAGGTTGGCAGCGTAATTGTGACTCCACTAGTGTCGCGAGTGTTTACAGGCGGCGGTAATCGCTTACCATAAGTTGATCCATCTGCTCGTAGCCTCCTATCACATAAAAAATTGTCATTCATTCATTCATATTTGACTTCGACGCTAAACTTGATTTCTAGGTACTTAAGTGTATGTTTTGTAACACTCTCATCGTTCAACGGAAAACAAAATCCTACATTTGCTCCAAAATACCGTTTTCCCCCTAAAAAAACAACAAGCAACCCCGGTGGAGTCCTCGGTCCAATTTAACGAAGACAAACGGCGAATATCTATCAGACCCCGGCTTTGAAGATTTGAGGGTTGGACATGCAGAATCTAATGGGGTATTGTGTACCCGTTTTGTTAAGAATGTAACTTGTCACGGGTGGAGTTTGTAGGGTTTACGAGATGGCGTCGTTTTTGTTTCGTTGTGACGTCAACCCTTACGTAAGGGTCTTGTTTGGCTGTAAAAGGGTGTTAATAAATGACGGTTGATGATAATTAGTTTTTTTAATAAGACTTTCATTGAGGTGACACTCCTGGGACATTCTCAACTGAATTAGTCGGCTGATGCAATTCAAATGTTGTAAATTATATTTAGTGATTCAATTCAAAGGTTGTCAATTATATAATATAAAGCGGCAGTAGGATCATTTTTGAGGTGTCACTGAAAGTCGTAGTTGCGTGATCGTATCAAAAATGATGAGATCCGTAGGAGAACTAAGGTCAAAGACATAGCCCAAAGTTTTCCATGCCTCAAGTGGCAATGGAAAGGGCACATAGCGAGGAGAACAGACGACCGTTGGGGCGGAAAGGTCCTCGAGAGGAGGCCACGTACATGAAGTCGTAGTCGTGGCAGGCCCCCCACAAGGTGGACAAACGATCTGGTAAAGATCGCGGGGCACTAAAAGACACTAAGGGGGTATTTCTTGTAATAAACTGCAGGCTACAGAGGGCTTATTCTCGTGCACTCGACATTGAAGTCGAATTTAATGTGGGAGAGCCACGCTTCGGCATGAATGGGCCGGCTCGCCCAGAGTGATACCATGGCTTCACAGAAAACCGGCGTGAAGCAGCACTGTGCTGTGTTTCGCTGCGTGAGTGAGGGTACCGGTGGCCCAATCCGGGGGAAAAGGGGATTTTAAGAGCGCACTTATGCCTCGACTGGTTTCGCGGGTGTCCATGTGCGGCGGCAACCGCTTACCATCAGGTGATCCGTCTGCTCGTTTGTCACCTATCACATAAAAAAAATAGAGTTTTGCGTGGACAAATGTAGAAAATTTCAAATTCGACTTGAAAATCGAGTGCTCGAGAAGACGACCTCAGGCATCCATCATAGAAATCCATTTATCGCTACTATGATAGGATTAGGCTTAATCACTACGCATTCCTAATGCAGATCGGTGGTGACAAAACCGAACAAAAAAAAATTAACATACTTCTTGCTCGACCCAACCCTGGCTCGGAAATCAATTCCAGGACCCCGACATCACGTCCGGCACTGGACCAACAGGGCGTTCCATTGATAGATTGTTTCTTCGAATAGCCGTCTGGCTATTCGAAGAAATTATTAAGCTATTCGAAGGCGAGGTTGTGTGTCTACACAACCTCGCCTGATTGCAAGTGATGATGTGGCCGAGGGTAGCTATTTTCTGTCTAGTAACAGCCTATTCACTCTTTTCTTGAATAAGTTTAAATCATAGCGTTAAGGGAACTGATCTGCCGACAGAGATAGATATACTTCACATATATATAAATTCACATGTATTTATTTCTTTCCAGATTCCAGGTTTCCACTCGTCTGTAAAAAAAATGCGTACCCGTGAACTGCCCGTATTGTCCTGTCTCTAAATGCATTGATTTATTTACACCGGGTGTTCAAACATCGATTTAAATAATAAATTGTTAAAGCTCTTTTTTCTTGTCTCGTTTTGTTTGTAAATTATTTTCAGTCAGAAATATGATTTATAGGTTTATTCGCCGAATAAATGGGTATTGAGAATCCAATAGTCGAAATTGGGCTTTTTTATATGATAGGTGGTAGATGAGCGGACGGATCACCTGATGTTAAGCGATTGCCGCCGCCCATGGATACCCGCGACACCAGCGTGGAAGCACAAGTACGCTGCCAACCTTTAGGAGGCCCGATCCGGGGGAAGAGGGCTTCCTTCCCCCGGATTGGGCCTCCGGTACCCTCACTCACGCAACGAAACACAGCAGGCTTGACGCCGGTTTTCTGTGAGGGCGTGGTATAATTCCGGTCGATCCAGCCCATTCATGTCAAAGCGTGACTCTCCCTCAATAGACATGGTCATAACCTAATACGCTACTCTCGTGTATAATCTTTGTGCACATTTCTACCGGTACCGTTGGTGAAGGACAACATTATGAGACTTGTACGTCTCGGGTAGTTTCTAAAAATGTTAGGTACCTGAGTTGCGAAGGTTAGACGGCATTCACTTCTTGTAATTACCAAACTTTATTATTTTAGTGACATGGTATATTGGCTCTCCTCAGCCTGATGGTAACTTTCCGAATCTTGGAAATGCATGGAACAAGCGTACCCTTTGCCCTAAGGCAACGGCTTTAAATCGGAAAGGACACGCTGAAGGTATAACAGAACTGCATATAATTGTCCACCACTGAAGGTATTTTCATAGAGCAGAACATGTTTACTTCTATTTTTGAAGAGTGGGCAATTGGGTTAGAAGGCTACATTTTTTGGACGAAGATTACTAACGGAACCCTAAGGTTGCCGAAACAGTAAAATGTTCAATGTGTATGCATAGTTAGATCCAATCGTTCTTGGTACTGCTACAATAATAATAGCTACTGAGTTTCTTTTACATAAATTACAACAACTCCTTTCTTTGTCCTCAGGACCTGCAGTCAGAGATCGAGACTCACCGCGATGTATACGCGTCGCTCACGGGGACAGGGCGCCGGCTCCTCGGCTCCCTGTCTTCGCAGGAGGACGCCGTCATGCTCCAGCGGCGGCTAGATGAGATGAACCAGCGGTGGCACCATCTCAAGGCGAAGAGTATGGCGATCAGGTGAGTCTCATGGTGCTTGGCTAGATTTGATGAACGAGAGCGGCGACAGTATCTCGAGGTGAAGAATATGGCGATCAAGTGAATCATATAGCAGTTCAGATGGAGAAGTAGTTACTAGGTATTGCTCACGGCCTGTTAGATGAGACCAAATGAGCCTTCGAATCACTTGAACTTGTCCACTATAGGAGGGTGCTAATTCAGTTTATGACTAAGAAGAGGACGACAACACTGCAACTAGCCAATATGTGCCGGGGATGAAACTTCTTACTGGCCATATGTGCAGGACATCATCACGAGGCGCTGAGCTGGACACCTTTTTGGTTGTGGTTAGAGTTGGTATTAAACAGCGAAATATTTTTTAACAGCGCCTTCTGTCTCAAGCCGCCATAATTAGGTATGATAAAATCTTAGAACACTTATTTGTAATCGATACAGCGCCTACTGTCTAAGATCTAAGTAAATTCAATCAATATTTCATATCATATTCTCCTGTATGCATCACGAGCTAGATCGTCCTTTAATTACAAATTTCTATATGGAAATTATTTGTTATTTCTACCTGGGCACCACGTCACCATCGTCCTCGTTAACATCTATAGGTTGGAATCTATCACTCAGTAAAAACAAGTGATAGTTTTTCATGTCTCAATAAGTCAACATAATAATGATCTCGTTGTATTGTCTACGACTCAAAACATGAAAAAGTAGAAGTAGTAGGTACGTATTACTAGGTATCTCCCTTCCTAACAAGAACATCAATTTTGAAAAGTTTGGCCAAAGTGGTATGTCTTAACGTTTATGACTTCAAGAGACGAGTATTCCTACTCCATCATCAGTTACTCCTCTAATGTTGCAAATATGCATGGACGCCAGCGATCACTTACTATCAGGTGACTCTTTTGCTCATTTGCATCCCTTAACATAAAAACCTACCCTATGCGAATTCCAAATGTATTCCTAATCCGACTTTTGGACTAATAAGTGCAGATTCTATGCTATCTATTTTAGAAATGAAAGCATATGTGTGAGTATAAGTATATCACTATTTACTCAGATGATTCCGCAGTTTAGCACCCCATACTTTTCTTTTTGACCTTTTCACTTATTTTCCGCAACCCCAAATTTATCTTGTGCCTTGACCGTCTACCATTCATCACCACCTTTTCAACCGGAGGCTACATGGCCATGCAACCTAAGGGAAGCAATGGTGATTAATTGAGGCAAATGTCAATTCCAAAACGGCACCACATGTGAGGGACAGAGACTGCGAGAAAAAGACATAGTTGAATAATGCAATGCCTAAGCCATTATTTGGAAGAAAGATAGAAAAAAGCAATTTATTGTTCACTATACAATAAATTCCAATACACGCGGCAATATCAAACATTTTGTTTAAATACTTAAAAACCTTTTTAATTGAATTAAAATAATTTTCAGACATAACGGAAAAGCTCATGCAAAAACCTGTGCGATGAGATCCTCAATCAACGATATCCATTGACAAAGTTTCAAAGCAAAATTGAGCTCCGAAACGAAATGAGAGAGGGCAAAAACAGAAATTAAGAATTTAAAAATCGACTTTTAGGACGCTCAATCAATTGCGCCTAAGCTAAGTCATATCACTAGTTTTACTATGATAATTTAATTTTAGAAACCTGCCAATTCAAAACTTACCCTATAAAATAGCGACTAAGTTACTAATAATACTGATTCGCATTCTTAAAGATATTTTTTTATTCCAAAATTTAATTATCCTAACCTAATCCAAACTCAATACAGATTAACCTTCAACAGAACCCGGTACAAATGAACCGAGCACAAATTAAAACGCCAATATATCAAACAGCGCGACAGGCGTTTTAATAAGCCCAGGAATAAATCTCTCGATTGAAACGAATTTCGCAAAACAGGAATTAATGAAACGTCCCGATTGAGTTTCGAACTTCGGACCTCTAATGGGAAGGGGCGAAGTTTGAGTTTGCATGTTGAAAATAAGCTTCTGTTTTGTGGTGCCTGATATCCAAAATAAATAGGTAACCAATTCATTCAACATTTCATATTTTGATCTGATTCCGCACTAAGCACTTATAGGTTACATAAAATATGTGTGTGTTTGCAAGAAAATACTTTATTACGCCTATATAGTCTTAACTAACTAACTAGGTTGGCGCAGCGACCCAAAGTGAGCCTTAGCCTCTGATAATAAGAGTCTAAGAGATAAGAGAATCTAGGCCGGTCCTGCGCCACCTCCTCCCAGTCATCCGAAAGAAGTGTACGCAAATCCTTTTCGAAATTGTCTCTCCATAGGTACCTTGCACGGCCAACTAACCTTCGACCATTTGGCCGTCCCAGGTACGCTCTTAGTCTTGCATAAACATATTATAACTAACCTCGTCACTCAAGGTCCAAACTGAAAACCAGCGCTGCAGCGGCTTCAAGCAGTTCCAGCATATGCTGAGGTTGGACCTTGTCGACCACTTGATCCTGTTGTTTATTGTCTATACAACATGTATTTACCTTCTTATTATTTCTTCTTTTTTGTTTATACCTACAAATCAAGTTTAGTTTCAAAATCAAATATGCATGAATGGACGACTAGATATTATTGCACACAAAAATATAGGTATAGTAATTTATATATCTGTTGCATACGAGGGTTATTAAAACACGAGCGAGATTTTGAAAAACGATCCATAGCGAGATTTAAAAAAATGAGACTTGACGAGTTTTTTAATAGCATTCGCGAGTATTTTAATACCTATTTATGTGCAGTGTCATACACTACTTTATCTACACTTATGTTAATAATCTTCTAAGAAAGATTCAATCATAGAAACACACTTTTGACAAGCAAACCTGTATTCAAGTATTTATCGTAAAACTGAGATGGAACATTCAGACGAAAGTTCTTCCAGGGTGGGGATTGAAGCCCCATTTGGCGTAGATGACTACAATATGCGCCATAAGATAAGTTTTTTTTTTATATTCTTTATTGATCCATTACAGGCAAAGCTTAGATCAAATCTAGGTCTTAAATTAAAGTGCAAGTTTTTTACAACAAACGAGCAGACGTTACACCTGATAGTGAGTGATCACCGGCGCCCATGGACATCTGCAACCGAGGTATCATATATGCGTTGCTGGATCTACGTCAGTTATAAATAAATAATTTAATAGTTAATGTCAGGTTACTCATTGATCTTAAACAATTCGTATTTTTTAATTTTAACGACAGTTGCTACCTTTCTTTCTTCAGCAGTAAGGTGTAAAAACCAAAATTGGCGAAAATCAATAATCCCGATCATTCTCTTAACTTGATCACGTCTGTTTTGTATTCTTGGTCTGAGTGTTATCTTTGTATTAAAAGTTTGTATTTACAAAAGAAAAGTATTAAATATATTACATTTGTAATTCCGCTGTTGGTTCTGATATCCGTAACAGGTGCTTGAGCTACCTATCTCGGAGTCAGATCAATGTACCTATGTGATGATGTGAAATATTAATTTATTTATTTTCATTGTACTTCCGATTCAAAAATGTCCTGGTATTTTACTCGTAAGTGTGGACCTAAATTAAATGAACTTTTTTCATTTTTGAAAATATTTCTAATGTAAAATAGAAGATTTTCATAGCACCATCGCAGTGTAATTTTCTCATGCCCTGTCTGTGCTATGATGAAGAGCGCTGTAAATCTCGAAGATATTGACTCGATAGTTATTTGACTGATTTATCGCTAGAAAGAGCTGGGTTTTCTTGCTATGTTTCAATTACAAGAATTTAAGTTGGAAATTTTCATTCTTTAATATAAATATTTAATATTTCACAGCATCACAAACATTGATCTGACTCCGAGATAGGTAACTCAAGCGGCTGTGTTTAGGACATCAGAATGAACAGTGGGATAAGTATATATTTCTAATCCCACTGTTCATTCTAATATCCTACTTTTATATTTAATACTTTTTTTTTTAAAAACATACTTATAATACATAATTATAAATACATTACAGCGTTTACCGCCGCCCATGGACACCTGCAACAGCGGTGGTATCACAAGTGCGCTGCTTACCTTTTAACATCCCATACCCTGGATTGGGCCTCCGGTACCCTCACTCACACAGCGAAACACAGCGTGTGATTGTCATGACATTAAGACATTAAATGAAAAAAATATCAAGACATTTTCTTGTTTTATGTGATAGGTGGCAGATGAGCAGACGGATCACCTGATGGTAAGCGATAGCCGCCGTTCATGGACACCCGCGACACCTGTGGATTTTCCAAACTTATTTTGCTCACGCTATTCATATGACAAGATTTACATTCTTATTTTGCTAGAGAAGATAGATAGGTATACTTTATTGCACAAAAAACACAACTTAAATAAACTAAGCATTACAGAAACTTAAATGTACACTTTCGGCGGTCTTATCGCTGGAAGAGATTTCTCCTGACAAACTGATGATTGCCACTGAACAGTTAAAGGGCTCTTAAGCTACTCCTGGTGGCTTAATTTAAAGCTGTCCCGTAACGAAAGATAATATACGTGTCGCATTCAAACAAAGGAGATACACAGCGCGTGTGAAAAATAAGGAAACTCCGATTAGGTCGTAACGTCAGCTTCAAATTAGGCCCTTTGGATCAAATCCATGTAGGTAGGTTTGTAGTTGGTATCTTAAATCTATTTAAAATCTACATAGTTGATTTCACAGTTGACTGCATCAGTTGCAAGTTACATTTGAAACGTTTCTACGCTTCCATAGACAGAAGGGTCCGAATCACCCCCCATTTCCCCCCAGCTGTAACTGGACAATTCCAAGTATTTAGATACAATTTCCTTTGAACGTGGTTGGTAGGCTACGAAAATGATATTCACAGGAGACGGTAACTACAAGAAAGTCTAGGGTTGTCATCATCGTCAGCCCATTTAAGTCCCCACTGCCATTCTCACCACGCTTGGCAGGCGGGTTAGCGAGGGCTTAGATATAAATGCAGAGTTTTCTTTCTCTGGGTGCTGATGATCATGCCAGCAGCTTTACCTTAGTCGCCTTTTACGACACCTCGGTAAGAGTGAGGGTGGCCTATGTTGTCAACTTAATTTTTATGTGATAGATGGCAAATTAGCAAACGGATCATCACGGTAAGTGATAGCCGCCGCCCAAAGACATTCGCAACACCAGTGTAGTTACAAATGCGCTGCCAACCTTTTAACACCCCTTTCCCCTTGATTGTTCTCACTAACGCATTGAATTACAGCACAGTGCTGCTGCACGCTAGTTTTCTGTGAGGCCGTGGTGTGCACTCCAATCGAACCTTCCCGTTCCTGCCGAAGCGTGGCTTTCCCACGGTTAGAAGCCACCAGCCATAAAAAGCAACTTTTCGAAATTAAATGCATATTAATTACATAAAACTCGCGGGCGTCCATGGGCGGTGGCAATCGCTTACCATCAGGTGATCCGTCTGCTCGTCTGCTACCTATCGCATAAAAAATACTCGTGGGCCAGTATAGCATTGCCAAATAAAGTGATGTCTTGACATCGCGTCCGTTATATGCAATTGCAATGTGGGTTCTCCCTTCGCTCACCATCAGGCTGAGGCGGACCAATATATATGTCACTATAAGAAAATGTATTAGTTACAACGCCAGAACGGGCTGAATTATATTCGTCTTAAACTCAAAGCAAAACCACATTTTAAAAAATACCGGTTAAAAGCAAAAAAATAATTGGTGGGTCCAATTTTGTTTAAGTGGCGAATTTTTTCTACTACCTACAAAAATTGTTTTAAATATTTCCGTTCCGTTTCAGTAATATAAACAAAACAGTTGTGTTGTCACTTTATGCTGAGTCAAAATCAATTTTGACTGGACTAGAATCACAAAGCTAGCACTTTTGACATCGTCCTGTTAAAATAACACTTTCTGTTTTGCGGATTTGCGGACCACTGACTCAGAAAACAATATTATGTAAACAAATATGTAGCTTTGTAAATCAGAAAAATACTATTTAGTTTTTCATTTAGTCGGGTGGCTATGCAAGTACTATTCAGATCAGAATCACTGTGACCAGTTTGACGTATGGTGATCGCCGCTGTGCTATATGTCAATCTCAAACTCTACACTTTTTAGAAAGTGAATTACTTATAATAGGGATTCGGCGGGTAGGGCTAAAACAAGCCGCATGGGCTGATGCAATTCAAAGGTTTTTCAAATTGTGTCTAGTGGTTTTTAGTGTACAAATGTGGTGCTTATTTGTGCAGTGAAGTGCCGCAAAGTGATCCTAATATTAAGTATCGTTGTATTGTATCGTTTTTAACACTAACATTTTGTGTGTCGAGTGCGTTTTCTCGTGACAATTTGCTTGGACCTAATAGAATCTTAAAACCCGCGATTGCTTTTAGAGTGATATCCGCTGAATCCGTAGGTCGACAAAACGTAAAACACCGGCGTTATATTGAGTGACTGTGACTTTGACTGACTTCGACTGTTGACTACCTACTTGTTCTCAATAAGTTACTTGACATTGGCGAATTATCTTCGGTTGTCCTGCTTAATAATGCCTAAAATCTAAAACATGATAATGGCAGGAGAAATTCTCAGTCGAGAAGTTGATTGCCACAAATAAAATAAGAAGAAGAATACTTAGAAGTGATAACTTACTTAGAATAGTAAGCACTGTGCTGTTTCGCTGCGTGGGTGAGGGTACCGGAGTCCCGATCCGGGGGAAGAGGGGGTTTAAAAGTTGGCAACGCACTTGTGACTCCTCTGTTGTCGTATTTGGGACTAAGATCGTTCATTAATTTGTTATAACTTTAATCTCAGTTGGTCGAAATAAAAATATTTTATATTATGTAATTATTTATTAAAAAATACTAAGTGATTTTATCTACTATTACTCCGCTGGCTCAACGACCTAAATAGAGTCTTGGTCCCCGAAACAAGAGATCGCCACTTCGGTCGATCCTTCATTACTTCCTGGAGCTCGCGCAGGACAGTCTCAACGATGTCGTTCCAGATTTTCTCAGTATTTTTTTTACAACTTTTGGGTAGGCAACCCTGAAATGGCCGTCACAAAGACGCAGCTGACGCAGGCGTCTGAGAATATGCACTCGAACGTGACCCAAGGAACAGTTAGATGCACCCGAGCTAAAGGATTAACTGAGCCACAGTACCGAGGTTTGCAGTAAAGCGATGCCTCAGGACCTTTTCTTCTCATGCTTGAGCTTACGAAAGATTGGCCATTGCTTCTTATTCATGGCAAGTGCAAAACTTTGTTCGGTGGTTTAAATCCAAGACCAATACAGACAGCTTTTATTGATTCTACCTACAACTGTTTTAGTGAAAATAACTACGTTTGAATTTAAATTAGATAAATTCTATTATTGTGTATTTTTTATGATCAGCCTTCTGTTAATGTTTGTTGTATTTATGACAGATTTTATTTCGAGCCGTAAAAACTTCGTTGTTGGATATTTACTTTGTTTAAAAGCATTTCACGACGAACATTGTGTAACACACAGTAAAACCAACGCTGGTGTATGTTAAACTGATTATGGCATGGTATAAGAATACCTGTGTAAATTTAATATTAGTTAGTAAATAAGTAAACTAGTAATGAAGAATGTTGCTGAGCCATAAGAATTTGCGTCTTCCTGAATTTTACGGTACTTTAAAAAGACCTCTTGCGATGTCAGCGCCGAGCAATGTAAATCGAGTATCGATATTAGTAAATATGATTTTTGTAGGCCAGCCACCAGTCATCTGGGAGACAGCTGGTGGCCTGGAACAAATGATGTACCACGTCTCGTGTGACTTGTTTATTGTAATCTCCTCTAACATAATGTTATATAACTATGGACATCTCCTCGGATTATATACTAACGATGTCTGACGTCATATCTCGCAAATCTTGATCTGCTGTCATAGTGAACGTAAAAGATAATGTTTGCCTGTCTCCACACTAACTCCATAATCTAAATTTTTCGTGACTTATCGGCACACAATACCCGCAGATCGTTTGTAGAAACGGAATAAATCAATGCATGAGCTTAGCGACTTCTCTTCGCGGGTACAAGTGCTTGTGTCTAAGTGATATTTCCTGACAAACTTATTTGCCAAAGAGGCATTTGGGCTCCAAGTCACATCTGTCGTAGACGTACTACAGTCAATGATTTAGTCCTTAAAATATTTTTTTTGTAAAATTGTGCTAAACCCCAAATATCATGTTTAAAGATAATTGCCTAACTCTACAAACCCCTTACTTCACAAAGCCCCTGACTTTAACCCTTAATCGGATATGAGTCAGTAAAAAATTTCATTGGTTTTCGCTCTTATGCCATGACACATAAAGTTCAAAATCTGGTGGGGACTATTTTACCACTGTCCGATTAAGGGTTAATAGCATTTATTATAGCTTGTTCGTCAAGCGTCAAAGACGAACTTACTTCACTGTTATTCGTTTAACTGTGGCCAAAGTGCTCCCCTCAGTTTTGGACAAACGAGACCTTTGTATCTCAGAGCTGCATCGTTAGCTTCTTGTGTAATTGTGCTAAGAAATGTTATGACAGTGAGAGATAATTGCCGTCTATCGTTTAGTTAAAAGCACAGATAACAGAATATGGTTATACCAGATTGGCTGTAGGCGTCTGTATTGTTTAGGAAAAGTTTGCTTCACACAAAAATGCTTAAATTCTTTAAACAAGACAGTGCGAAAGCCTCGCTTCGGCATGAATGGGCCGGCTCGACCGGAGTGATACCATGCCCTTACCGGCGTAAAGCAGCAGTGCTGTGCTTCACTGCGTGAGTGAGGGTGCCGGAGGCCCAATGCGGGTTTAAAGGTTGGCAGCGCACTTGTGACTCCACTGTTGTCGCGGGTGTCTATGGGCGGCGCGATTCTTTCCATCAGGCGATCCGTCTGCTCGTCTGCCACCTATCACATAAAAAGAAATACAAAATCGAAAAAGAAAAAAATGTCTCACTTTCTAAGGTAAGATGCCTGACTGCCTCGGTGGCGCAGTGTTTAGTGGGTCGCACTCTAAACCGACGGCTGCGCAAGAGGTCCCAGGTTCGATCCCAGGGTTGGGCCAAAAATTTGTTCCTAAGTTTTCGGTAGGAAAAATTTAATGTCTAGGAGTCAAGTAGTTGGCGGTCTTGTACCCCCATGCCTGGGAAAGCACGTTAAGCCGTCGGTCCTGCGCCGAATCCCTCTCTAGTCGTATCACATTGCTGTCCCATCGGATTATGAGGGTAAGGATATAGAGAGTGCACTTGTGTTTGCGCACACACTTGAGCACTATATATCCTGTGTACTTGGCTGATCGTTGAGATTGGCTGCCGTAGCCGTAATCGGTTGGAGGGATATTATCGTGACGAAACCTATACGTTTTGCATAGTTTCTCAAACGCTGAATATCCAGAGTTATTAACATATTGATTCTGAACTTTTAATCCTGTCACGTCGGTCTGATTCCCCTGTCTTAAGATAATGAGAGCCAAACGTTAGTCGTTTCACTATACCTTAGACAACTGGTCTAAGATAATTTACCAAATTTTCACTATCCCATCTTTGATTTTGATTTTCGATTATGATTTGAAAATTTCATTGGAATTTAACGTAATCCTGAATCACAAGCAAAGTTGAAGGGTGACATTAATCTACAAAGGCAGCCTTTATCACTAACAACAACAAAAAAAATATCAAAAGGGAAAAATTTTCCGCGCCCAACTTTTTCATTCCCGGCGGCCATATTGACCGTTCCCGCCAAATGGTGATCTGTCATTCGTGAGTGACATTTTGAAAGCGTTCGGATACGCAACGCTCGTTAAAGTGTAAACATGAACAGTTGAAGTTGCTAGAAGCTATTATGAATGAAATGGGTAGTAATGGATATGAATGGATCCCATCCGTCAGATGTGAATGATTTCCATCTGAGCTAGCCTTAGATTTTTAGATAAAATTTCGACTGCCTTAGTGGCTTATGCGCTTGTGGGTTGTACTTTAAAGCTATGGGTGTGCTTGGGGTCCCGGGTTGATTTTGGTGGTTCTCTGAGGGTCATTTGGTGATAACATCGCATTGAAATCCCTTGTTTTAACTTCCACTTGAAATGACACTAATGCTTGAAACCTTTTAAATCCTTCATTTAGGTTTTAGGCCTACCTATCGTTACACGAATTAAAAACGGCTACATTTTAATATATTCCCGTACTGGGACCGAGTGGCCATTGCACGTTATTTATTGGGCGCGAAACACATTTCGCCGCCATTGACTGGAAGGGGGGGGGGGGGGGGGGGGATAGAGGGTAAATTGATGTGGGACCTTGGAGGGGTGTTACGGGACGATACATTTCTCTAGGTGTGAAGTTTTTAGTTTATGTATATGTACTATTAAGCGAATTGTAGTTGGTGACCTTTGAAAAGCTTTTATGTTATAGATAGATTTTATTGCAAAGATGTTGTCAAAAATTGTATGGAGACTTGGCTCTGATCTGGTACAGTTGTTAAAAAAATTACCAGTATTATATCTTTAACACTTAGTCACTACCTTTATAATGGCTTCCTTTTCGGGTACAAAAATAAAAATCACAGAAAAATATGTCAATGCAGATAGAAACCATCATGGCGGGAATGACATTTCGATGATAACGTCTGTCAACTGGCAATTTTGACAGTTCCAAAAATTGGTTACTTAATTTAATTTATTTCAATTTAAAGATTACATTCCATCCATTATTGTTAGTATGACTTATAATTACGTTAGTAACAAGGAGTTATGTCAATGTGACAGCATTGTGGTTATCTATCATTTGCAGTCTATGTACATGCTAACATTATTCTATTGTCACATTAAAAATAAGAGTTAATTCAAAGTTGCACTAGTTTAGCAATAAATTAACTTAAAATGCAAAATATTGAAAAAATATATAAAGTAGGTACAATTAAAGATTAGAAATCGCAGTATTTACTTCTACAGCACGCTCAACATTAGGTACTCTGCGCATATTACACCGCGAGGCGACGATCCGAGCACATTCATTACTTGACGCCGAAACTTGCCATGATTATGATCGAAGACATCCAATTCAACATTACTGCGGACCTTTGATCTCGTGAGATCGTTATACAGTCTGCACATACGAACTATGGGGTTGTAAAACGAGGTATTGTTTTTATAAACTTCCAAACGAAATGCATTGGGGTGTCTGGGATTAGGCCTAGTATTGAAGTTAATGAGTGAGAGAAGCTGGGGAGAATTGAGGTGGGTGTGGATTATTTTATGGAGATAGATTAAATTGACGACCCGTTTGGAACAGTGGTAGTGAACGCTGCGTCTGGTGCAAGGGTTGCGGATTCGATCCCCGCACAGTACAAACATTTGTGTGCATCAACATATCTGTTTGTATTGGTCTGGGCGTTATCTATATATTATAAGTATGTATTTACAAAAGAAAAGTATTATATGTATATATTTGTAATCCCACTGTTGGCTCTGATATGCGTAACACAGGTGCTTGAGCTACCTATCTCGGAGTCAGATCAATGTATGTGATGTGAAATACTTATTTATTATTATTTATTTATTTATTAATCTTGTTGCTTACGTCTGACACTTAGCAACTCGACATTAAATTGCTTAAGTCTATCTCCGTATGATGAGAGTCTGCGCCCATACCCAAATTTGTAGATTGCAATCTTGAGGGCTTTTCTTTGAACCCCTTCAATAGTGTCTTAGAGGACTTGATAGTGAGGGGACCAGACAATCGAACAATGTTCTAGTAAGGTCCTGACAAGAGTGTTGAAAAGGTAGACGAAGCTAGAGGTTTTTTTAATCCTATAATTGACCTCTGCACAAAACCCAGTGTTTTTTTTATTTAAGTTGACATTATAATATACAGTTTTTTATTAAAGCATCTACCTTTTTTATGTGGTCTGCTCTCTGGTCATTTATACCTATCTATAAGAAATATTTTTATTGAATTTTTGTTATAAATTATCTATTTATATATTATTGGGTATGTATGTATTGTTTATTATTATTTATGTAATGTAATAATATTAATATTTAAAATAATGTACATTTATGCCATTCTCAATTGCATTTGTTAAACTACTTTGCACTGCCTTCCCTTATTACGAATACGATATTTCTTTCCTCTACCCAAAGGTTGTCTGGAAGAAATCGCTACAAGCGATAAGACCGCCTTATTGTACTGTCTGTTGCTTTTGTATCATGCTTGTATTTTGTTTTTGTGCAATAAAGAATATCTATCTATCTATCTATCTTCCAGGAAGAAACTTGTTCACAATATACAAGTAGCAACTTAAACACAAAAGAATGCCTTAAAACCCCATTGAAGTAGAATTAACTAGAGGATCTTAAATGCAAAACATGTGCCCGCCCACCACAAAGTTTGGGCCAGCAATAACGCCCAAATACTTCCGTCTTTGAGGCATAGTTGCTACCCAACTATGTGGGATTCGAGAGATTCGGGAAGCAAGGCCTTAGATGCATACAAAGACGGTATATAACTTGTATGTAGTGGACAACGTTTGTTCCGGCTAAGCAAAGTTGGGAACACCGCAAAAGTGACGTCATAGTTCTTGGAACTTGGAGATTTAAAACATTGTCAAGGGACTATCCTATCCTTTTGAATTAGCGATAGAAGAAGAAAACGTGTGCCAGCGGACGGGTTGTAGGTCCAAATCCGAGCAAGCACCTCTAGATTTCCGTAATCTATTGCGACACATAAGCCATTTTGTAATTTTCTTTATGCGGATGGATATACGTCGCCAATTCGTAAATTAAACGCTAAAATAATTTTCTAAGCCACTCTTATTTCGTATGTTTTTCGTTTTGATACTGAAACTATAAATAGTATAAAATAAATAGTAGTTTACTAAAATCATAACTTAATCCAAAAAAAATGTGTATATTAATACGAAATAGATTTTTATTTAGCTACTAGCGAAAGTTTAAAACAAACTTTCATTTCAGTAGAAGCATTCATGGCATAACGCCTGCACTAAAATATCTGCAATGCGTTTCTGAAACATTGCTCGCAATTATTTTGCAGGATTTATGAGTGCCGTGTTTTAAGTTACATTTTCTATCAAGTTATTTTCATTAAACTTAAAATAAGCATTAAATTATGAATTCAAAATCTATTCTAAAAGGGAAATCATAAATATAATTAATAATATCTCTGATGGAACTCGATTTACTGATGAAATAGTGTCAATTTATAATTTCGCCATCTTAATTTCGTTTCTGAGTGAATTTGGCGAAATGAAGAGAGTGGCTACCATCATTTCGCCTGAAATTGGTCGTCCTGTAATTTTCAGGTGGTTTAATGGGGAGCCTGCGGCGATTCTGCCCTTTAACGAATTCCTGTTAGGTAAGGGACAGAATACGGTTTATGTAGGTATTTTGTGGGATGTATCTTCGTCTACATTGAGGTTGTTACGTAATTGAATGAATGAATGAATATACTTTTATTGCACTCATAATAAAGTATGAAAACTTGAGACTAGGTATAACAGGATATGAACTATGAAGGCGGCCTTATCACTATGAGCGATCTCTTCCAGGTAATCTTTGGGTAAAGGACAATAATAGATGAAGAATTGTGTCTCACTTTAAAAACGATGGCTGCGCTTGGGTTTGTCCCGTTTGATCCCCGAGTCGGGCCAAAATTTGTACCTGAGTTCTTCAGTTCTCAGAAATTTTCAGTTTCAGCCTGGAGTCTGGAAGTTCATGTCACTGTAGTTACCCCCGTGTCTAAAGCACCGCAAGCAAGTTTCCGGAAAGCACGTTAAGCCGTTGGTCCTGCGCCCAATCCCTCTCTAGTCGTATCACACACACACACACAAGCTGCATTGACGATAAGGGTAAGAAAATATAGAGTACACTTGTGTTTGCGCACACACTTGGGCACTATAAAATATCCAGCGTGCGTGGCCGATCGTTGAGATTACCCGCCGTTACACATATTATTTTTTTTCTTTTCCTTTTCTTTATGCTAGAGACGAGAAATGAGCAAGCGGGTCACCTGATGGAAAGTAATCAACGCCGCCCATGAACATCCGCGAAATCAGACAGGTCGCTAATGTGTTGCCGGCCTTTTTAAAAAATAGTACGCTCTTCTCTTGAAGGTCCCTAAGTCTCGCGCAGTTTTATAGATCTAAGCATACGAGGTACAGACAGACAGCGAAAGCGACTTCGATATATAATATGTAACCACATAGTATAAACAAAGTCGTTTCGATAGTGATCAGATCAATCTATGAGATGTTTTTGTATGAATGAATCCTGTATGGAAAGTTAGTGTTTCAGTATTAAACCGCCATGAATTTACATAACTCAATGATGTCTCGTCAACCTGCCAGACTAGTCAAGCAGCCTAACCGTATGCCAAATAACAATACAGGGTGATGTTTAAGACAACTTGCCGTATCCGGAAATAGGTAATTCAAGCTGCAGGCAATAATTAATAAAAAAGATAAAAATGAAAACAATATTTAGGTATTTTAATCTGGAGAACGGGGCGTTTGTAGGTTGGCAGCGCACTCGTTTTGCGGGTGTCCATAGGCGGCGACAATCTAATCGATTTAGTCAACATCAGTTGAACCGTCTGCTCTTTTCCACACCCAAAAAAATGTGAAAAACCAGCATTATTAACTCAAATAGGCCAAACCACACATAAATAAAAGAATTTATCATAGCAAAAAATACCACACTAGTCTGCGCTGTGTTTCGCCGTGTGAGGGTAATCGAGGCCTAATCCGGGGGAAGAGGAGATTAAAAGTTAGCAGCGCACTTGTGACTCCACTGGTATTACTAATGTCCATGGGTGGCGGCGACCATCAGGTCATCCGTCTTTGCGTCTACCTAGAATTGTATATTTCGGTTTACGTGAGAGAATAAGTTTATATATTCAAGTTTATACAAAGCCGGAGATTGGATTGATTAAAATAATAATTCATAGATAACATTTCACAACATCACATACATTGATCTGACTCCGAGATAGGTAGCTCAAGCACCCGTGTTACGGATATCAGAACCAACAGCGTAATTACAAATATATATATTTGATACTTTTCTTTTGTAAATACAAACTTATAATACATAGAAAACACCCAGACCAATACAAACAGACATGTGCATGCACACAAAAGTTTGTACTGTGCGGGGATCGAACCCGCAACTTTTGCACCAGAGGTCCACAGGTCGTCAAAATATATAGAAATAAAGAAGGAAAATAATATGGTAAAAATAATTCTATATACAGCTTGATAACATATGTTGTATATTTTTTGTTATATGTCTTCAAAGTTAGATGGGGAAGTTGATTTTAAAAGTGTTACAAACGAAATAATGATATAACCATTCGATAACTATGCAATTTTTAGCAACTTTGGTTATCGAACTATTTTCATAAAAGCATTATTTAATATAGTTATCGAACAACGCCCTCCCGCTATGCGTACGATGCAACACGACGTGACGTCACGATGTGTTCGCTGTTTGAAAAATATATGGATCGTTTTGAGAAGGTCTTTTTTATTTGATTTTTGAATTGTAATATCTCGAAGAGCTTTCAAGGTAACAGAGTCATTCTTTCACCATTGATTATCAATCAGATCAAAAAATGGTACACAAGCCTACTTCTTGACACCCTGTATGAGTGTTAACTAGGCGATCGTATCGCGTCAGTCATTGTCATGTTAATCGAAGCTGGATTGTGCGTTCGGCTGTTCCTAATGCCCAGATAGGTAGAAATTGCAGAGATGGTAGTTGAGTGGGTACAAAGCGTGCGCAAAGCGTACTTACCTCGTGCATTGTACTCGTACCTACCTCGTGTATCGAAAATATGCGCGTTGTAAGACGACGAGGGAAAATATTGTGAGGAAATTCGCACGTTTCTGGCAGATAGATAGATGGCTATATATTCTTAATTCCACAAATACAAAGTACAAGTATGATACCACAACATCAGACAGTATAATAAGGCGGTATTATCGCTTGAGCGATTTCTTCCAGACAAACACTTTCTGGATCTGAAGCTGTGTTCCCTCTTCCTTGCCTAACCTCAGTTCTCAGTTTCACCGTGGGAGAGCCAGGCTTGATACCACGGCCACACAAAAGAACTTAGAACGGCTTAGGGCCCTTCACGAGAAGAGCGTACTCCTTGTTAAAAAGGAAGTGTGAGTGAGAGTCTTGGAGGCCCAATCTGGGAGAAAGGGGGGATTTAAAGGTTACCACTTGTGACACCACTGGTGTCACGGGTGTCCATGGGCGGCGACAATAGCTTACCATCAGGTGATCCGTCTGCTCGTCTGCCACCTATCACATAAAAAAAAGGTCGGCAACACATTCGCGATCTCTCTGATTACTTACCATCAGGTGACTCGCTTGCTCGTTTGTCCGCCGATCTAGGATAAAAAAAGAAACTTAAATGTACAATTTCGGCGATCTTAGTCTGACCTCTCTTACACTCTGATCGACTCTCTTCTTCTTTTTTTCGTCGTTTCCTATAGGATAGGATACTATTGATAGCATATCGTCATTGCAACAACACTACTTTATATTAATCGCTGCCTGATTGTTCTCTCGACTGTGATGCATCCGTAGGACTTGCCAATCCTTGTCCATAAAGATTAGCCGGCTCGGTATTATTCACACACACAGATCATATGAATGTTAGGATCTGTGGACAGTGGATAAATAATATCCTCCAACAGATTACGGCTACAGCGGCCAATCTCAACGATCAGCTACGTACGCAGGATATATTATAGTGCTCACAAACACAAGTGCACTCTCTATTCCCTTACCCTCATATTCCGATGTGGGAAAGGGATCGAGCGCAGGACCAACAAGTAGCTCTTGTACAAGACCGCCAACTTCCAGACTCCGGCTCCCACTAAGAATTTCTTCCCTTAAACATAAGTACATATTTTTTGCCCGACCCGGGAATCGAACCCAGGACCTCTTGGGCAGCTGTCGCTTTAAAGTGCGACCCACTAACCACTGCGCCACCGAGGCAGTCAGTGGATAAATCTATGGTATGACGTCATTCCACAATGACCGAAATACAGACCGAGTATCGGAACGGAATAGGGTTGTTCGAATTGGTCCTTAAAATAAAATGGTTGTGACTTTCACAGGACCTAAAACGAATTCACGACCGAATCCTTTTTCCCTTGCCTATCACACGCAATGTGCGACTATTTTATTATCATCCCATCATCAACATAGACTATGGTCGCCAGAAATGATCCAAAACTAATAAAGTCTGATCACGGTTATTTGGCACGTGGCAAAAGTCGGAACTAACGCTGTTTCTTTTAGAAGTGTCAGTGCTTGTGACATTTTTCCATAGAAAAGATATTGTACAGCGCCCCCGTGGCCGTGTGGTCCCGCGCAGAGTAGAATAGGCCACCCTCACTCTTACCGAGGTGTCGTAAAAGGCGACTAAGGTAAAGCTGCTGGCATGATCATCAGCACCCGGAGAAGGAAAACTCTGCATTATATCTTAACCCTCGCCAACCCGTCTGCCAAGCGTGGTGAGTATGGCAATTACCCCTCATGTGATTGAGGGAGGCCCGTGCCCCAGCAGTGGGGACTTAAATGGGCTGATGATGATGACAGCGCCCCCATGTCAATGTCACTGACGTGCCTTCTGATCTTGGTCGATTTGTTACAATGAAGCAACTACCATGTGACCTTTGGTACTCTTACAAATAAAAAGAAAAGAGTATACCAACTGGTGGGGTGTGGCGAGTGTTTCTGTTCAGCGGCAAAGTTTACCATCAGGTGATCCTGTGTATCCTTTTCATGTAATAAGTAGTTCTGTACCGTAACGGTTATCCCATAAACAAACCCGCATTATAAAACAAGCGTTACCACAAGCTAATCCGAAGCGCGATACAGTCGACCACATAAAACTGCTTTAGTACTCGCGATAAAGACCGTTAAAATCCCCAAGTTACCACATTGATATGTGAACCTAAACCCGATTGTGGTAAGGGTGTAGATGCGATGGTAAAAGGAGGAGCGAAAGACTAAGATGACATAGCGAATGATAAAACGTGTATCTTGGGTGTAAAGAGCATTTGATTCGGTTTCGATTGCTAGTAAAATGTTGGTTGGTCTGGGGCTACTGAGTTGGCGGTGGCCAAACGGAGATATTGTGGTAGCAGTTATTAGCGATTCTCAAGATATATTCTGCCTCGTACTTGTACTATGGCCAGCGGTATTTCCAGACAGATGCGACCCTAAAACCTTAAAAAGAAGCGTTTTGATTTTTGAAAGAAAGAATATACATTTATTGACCATCACAACACAGACAAAATAAACATACAGTAGGCATAATACGATAAGACACAGATATGCAAATTCAAATATTCATTTATTCAAAAAAAGGTGTTACATTTTCTCCATGCACAAAATGTTTAAGGTACTAGTCTGATTGTTAACAATGCAAACTACTTTGCCTATGCTAAGATGAGGCTTGTGTTACAAGCAAAAGTCCTCTTCCTAAATGTATACAAAATATTAGAAAAATATTGTTTAATTTGGTATAAAGGAGAAGATGTGGTACAAGTCAACTAAAATCGAATCTGATTTTCTTCTTGCTATTTCATCACAAAAAAGTCCTCTACTTTTCTGTCTGATCAGACATGCAAATCCTCCATATTTCCGTCTGATCAGACAGAATAATAGAGGATTTTTTTTGTGATGAAGTAGCAAGAAGAAAATCAAATTCGATATAAGTCGACTTGTACCACTTTTCACAGGACGCACAGAAATATTTAAGCTTTTAACAGATACAAAGAGGAGAGATGGTGTGGTTGTCAATCAGGTCCCGATATCATCATTTTAAAGTCTGGCAGCGCACTCATGACTCCCCTGGTGTTTGTTGTATGTGTCCATGTGGGTCGGTAATTGCTTACCGTCTGGTCGGCAACCATAGATTGCATAAGGTTGAGCAGTTTTCCATATATGCGTCGAAAATTATCATAGTATGATTGCGTGAAATGAATGTTCATAATCAATCATATTAATGTAATATACTTGCTTAAATAGCTTATTTCGAGAGTACAATCAAATATTTTAAAACGGGACCTTGGGACATCAGTGAACTGAGATAGAAAGATGATGGCGAAGGGTAAAACGAACGGAACGGGGTTCCAAAAATATATAATTGCGCCAAACTATTAAAACCGATCACATTCGGAAACAGAAAATATCGTAACATTTCCTGTATTGTGCGTAATAGATAACGAAGTCATTGGCGAGACGTCTCCTGGCATGCATATAACCGCTTTCGTTCTCGTGATTCTCATGGCCACACACAAGTAGAAGAATCTGCATACGTGGCTCACTGTTTCGATGCAGAGGCATCCACATAAAACAAGATGGCAAGATGCCGGTTTAAAATCAGTTTATTGTGCTTTTTACTAGCCATAAAATGTGGGGTTCAGATTTATTGCTTTGCAATTAATTGTTTATAGTTTAGGAAGCAGTTTAAGACCACCAGTTGGCTGGGAATTATATGAGAAATGAGAATTGTTTGGCTATAAAATGAATATATGATATGACTAAACCAATATACAGATCAGAATCATAATATGACCGATCCCGATGAATTAAGGATTTTTAAACAGATATCGTTTGTATATTTTAACAAATAAACTTTAAAACTACTGGAACGACATTAATTCTCTAGTAGAAAGCAATGTCAAATTGAGTACTTAAAATACATTACACCATTTTAGTGTGTAGGAATTTTACAAGTAACAGGCTAAAAAAAGCTTTTGAATCAACTATAATATACACACCTACTGTCCCTATTTATTATTTTATGGTTACATTTTGTATTGTTATAAACGCTGTTATTTCTTAAGTATTTTACTATTTGTTGTACGTTAAAAAATAGAAGTTTCACTTCTTTATTAAAAATTCTAAGCCCTTTACGATTTTCATAACTTCAACAGTTTCAAATTTCATATTGTATAAAATATTTTACTGTCTGCATGATATAGATTTTCAAATTCTCTCGTATTGCAGAATGTTTTCGATCTTCTAAATATATTCGCAAAAGGTTAACGTCTTTCTATCAGTAGCAATTCGTATGCTTTATTCGTCTTTGCTTAAATTCAAAAGCACAATTTAGTAGTAACTTTGATGTAAAGACGTGGTTACGTTATTATAGTATCTTAGTCTGTTGAACTTTATCAACAGTGCTAATAAAGTTTTACGCTTAAATGTAGAACCATCAATGTAGACGAGTGATTATGCATATTTGGTAACATTACAATTATTTTGTAAATGTGTTACCATATAATTTTATCGCTCAAAATAGGCCAAAATGCGATCAAAAATATACATCCACGCTTGATTCGTATGTCTATATAAGTTTAAACAACGCCATGGAAAGATAAAGCAGCGCGCTCGAAGCCCCGCGCTAAGTCCACACTCCGCTGTTTGAGTTAGCCGTGCGGTTGACCAGATCAGGTGGTATGCGCTCGCGGTTAGACCCTTTGTGATGCTTTGATGTCCCGCCGGAGCCTTTGGAATGACGTATGTAGTGTCTTGTGTATTATTTATTTGTTTCCACTTTAGAGGACATTCAGTGCTAGTGCGATTATTATTCGAATGAACAAGTCGCTTTCAGAGGTATCTATTTTAATAATGTCCAAATTTTATCTCGGCGATTTTTATAATGAAGTACTCGTATTCACTTCAAAAGATAAGAAAACGAAAAAATAACAAATTACTGCGGCAAATTTCAAGAAAATTTAAGTTCCGGTCATTTGTCTGTCATCATTGCCATATTGATCTAGGTACTCTTTCCTCAGTTTATGTTTTAAAGTTATTGTTTTGAAGAAAGGATATTTTTTAAGGATACTGGTTTAATTATATCAACTTGACTGTCTAAAATCAGCATCTTAGTCTCTCAACATCTTATCATAATTTACACTTTATTACCCAAAATCTTAATAAAAAATTAATTAGAAGCCCTGAATTTGAAGCATAATTAAAGTACAGAAAGGATTTCCCAATTTTCTCTTCATTATCATTCCATATCCGTCCTTATTCCTTCAGGAATAGGACGAAGAGCTCTGTAGTTTAACTTGGTGTAAATTTAAGCAATATTAAGTAAAACGGGAAAGTGTAAAACTTGCTGCAATTGGCTCAAACGGAAAGCCTGAGATTTATAAAATTGGCTTTAGGGTTGGAATTTTCGTTATCGATAGATTATGATATTATATTATCTTGATATCACAAAATGCGATTCTTCTTTTCATGAACAAAAATAAGTTTTTTTTAGTTGAACTGATGTGATGTAAAAGGTAGATGGATAGACTTTAATGCACAAAATTTACAGGTAGTCTTAGTCGTAGTTACAGGAAATATTATAGAAAAGACACACTATTTCTTAATCAGACTGACTATCTAATATTGTTGTCAGACCTACTAGGTCTTTTATTTTTAAAGTATAAAATAGGTATAAGAGTTTACATAACATTAAGAATATTAAAAAATTAAGAATCTATTTACAGTATACTAAAAATTTACAAAATGATGAATATTATGACCAGGATGATGGATGACATAAAAAATATTTACATAAGAGCCTTCATCTGCCTCGCAAGTCATCGTGGCCTACTTATTTACTTATCTGAAAGTCAACTTATTGATTATTGTCATTAAAATCTAACAAGACTCGTGCAATGATTAAACCCCCATCAGTGTTGAAGTTAGGGTCTCAAGGGTTGTCGAATGTTAAGTTTTCAGACTCCTGATGATGACATCAACATTATTTTGTTTTTACTCGGAAATATTGCCTAGGCACGCTGCACACTGTCAAAAAGTGAAACGCCCTGCTAATATCTGTTTTCCCCAGTGAATACAACCTCAATATTTTTTATAGCTAGAGTGAATAGGCTACTTCTGGGTAAGCTCGCTTTATCGTAGGTTTCTTCTCAACTCTAGGGTTCAGTATAAAGCTAAGAGCAAACCCAAATCAATATAAAAAAAACTGTAGAGTAACTGGCCGCTCTTTCCATGAATACCCAGGCTGTTCGCTTTTTTCCTTTTCTAGTAAAACATCGATGTAAAATCAACCAGCACTGCTCGCAGTCACGGCTTAAACATATTAAGGAGTAGAGTCGCGGCCAAAATTTCAACAATTGCGCTTATTTCGAGCAGAGGCAAGTTTGTGAGTTATCGTCTTTCCCGCGGAAGCCTCTGCCTTTATGGCGCATGATTTTATGCGGATAAGTCCCAGCCAAGAAATTGTTTTATTATTATGAATGTCATTGAGGATAGGAGCTAAGTTTAATCTAAGTTTAGGGCTCTGCATTGCGTACGCTGGTGGATGTGGCCAGAGTGTAAGGGAAATTCACTTACACTATTTAATCGAAATTCTGCCATCAATTATTCTTTAGTTGAACCATGGGTATTATCGTGCAACTTTAGAGGCTCAAGAATTATTATCCGCCACAACCTTTTACCTTTCATCTTTTTATTTATGTGATACCAATTCGCATTTGGCAAGCGTGGTGATTAAACCTAATCCCATAATATTAGCGATGACTTGATTTCTGTGATTGACAGTGGGACAGTATATAGGCTGATACTTTACTTTTTTTAAATAGTAAAAGTAAACCTACCGATTTTGTTTAAATTGGAGTCGACATTTAGTTAACAGTAGTAATAATTTATGGTCTTGTTTATAAATGTTTGTCTAACCTTTACGAACTAAAAAGCAGTTTTCACTGTTTTTTTCTAAAATTTGTATGATCATTTTTTTATTTCAAACGTCAAAACTGCTCTATAACCCCATTTTAGATAACAAAAGTTTATGGAACATTTATGTATAAAACCCGTATAAATTAATGGGATATAGATGCCTATATAATATCCTCCAACCGATTACGGCAGCGGCGGCCAATCTCAACGATCAGCCACGTACGCAGGACATATTATAGTGCTATTCCCTTACCCTCATAATCCGATGAGACACTACTGAGAGGGATTGGGTGCAGGACCAACAGCTTAACGCGCTTTCCGAGGCACGGGGTTACAAGACTGATAACTTCCAGACTCCGGGCTACTACTAAGAATTTCTTACCGAAAACTTAGGTACAAATTTTTGGCCCGACCCGGGGATCGAACCGGAGACCTCTTGCGCAGCCGTCGCTTTTAAGTCCGACCCACTAACCACTGCGCCACCGAGTCAGTCTGTCACCGAGATGCCTATATGTATGGTATGTAATTGCCTGATGAGGTGTAATTGCCATACTCACCACGCTTGGCAGACGGGTTGGCGAGGGTTTTGATATAAATGCAGAGTTTTCCTTTTCTGGGTGCTGATGATCATGCCAGCAGCTTTACCTTAGTCGCCTTTTACGAAATCTCGGTAAGAGTGAGGGTGGCCTATTCTACTCTGCCGAGACCACACGGCGTAATAATTAGAGTGAATCTTCAAAATCCACTCTCAAAATCGACTCCATGATCCGGATCCAACAACTCAGTTGGTGAATTATCGTCCCGGGCGAGAACCTCTGACTTTATGACTCTGATTTTACGACAGATAGAAGTTTGTTACGGCTTAATAAAATTATTATAGTACCTATTATGAATATTTGGGTACCGCGCCTTCTGATTTTAGAGGCTTTCTGTGATCATTTTATTGAAGGTTCCCCTAAATTGTGCAACTTTTGCCTCTGAAATTCGACTAGATTAAATAGGCTTTCACCATTTCAGTAAATGTTCCTCACCTTTCAAGGGTCGTGGGTTTGATTTCCATTTTAAACAAACTTTAGTGTGATGAAGATTTGTGCTTTTTAAGTGTCTCTAATAATATTTTTGGCCGTTGGGGCAGAAAGGTCAGGGAGTGGAGGCCACGCACAGGAAGTCGCAGCCGTGGCAGGCCCCCCACAAGGTGGACCGACGATCTGGTTGAAGATCGCGGGAATCCTTTGGATGCGGGCGGCACAGGACCGATCTGTGTGGAGAACATTGGGGGAGGCCTATGTCCAGCAGTGGACGTCTATTGGCTGAAATGATGATGATGATGATGATGAATAATATTTATTTAAGCAGGTATTTCATTATTAGTGGTTTCTTCGTTGATTGTGTCTATACCACAAGTCATTTATATGTTAAATTGTGTAACATTTCTTAATGACCTAATCTGTCCGTGGTACCATAATGCTTCGGCATGAATGGGCCGGCTCGACTGGAATAATACGGCCTTATCAAGGCCTCACAAAAAACGTGCGTGAAGCAGCACTGTGCTGTGTTTCGCTGCGTGAGTGAGGGAATCGGAGGCCTAACCCGGGGAAAGGAGGGTTTAAAGGCTGGCACTTGTGACTCCACTGGTGTCGCGGTTGTCTATGGGCGGCGTCAATCGCCTACCAACAGGTGATCCGTTTGTGACATCAATGTCGTGAACACAACTAATTAATAAGCTTTTTTGAAGTTTTCTCATCCACATTCCATAGAAATAAGAATGTAAATAGTTTTTTTAGATTTTCGCGTTGCATTATATCTATTATTAATCAAGACGGGAATTAACACGATATTTATTATGTGATACAACATTGTGTACTCACATATTTTGCTCGACGTTTCGGCTACGTTACATTTGCCGTGGTCACGAGCGGACTGGCGGAGCACGGCGTCGTCTGCTGGGGCCGGGCTGTGAATCTTCGGACACCCTCACATTTTTTGATATTAATTCGTCACTAGATGAATTGTCAGTGAAGCTACTCCGACACACTACACTAACAGTATCGGTTTTTGTTTGCGTTAGTAACGGCTAGCACGGGGTTCGCACTTGTTAAATATGTGAGTACACAATATCGTGTCACATAATAAATATCATGTTAATTCCCCTCTTGATTAATTATAGAAATAAGAATGTAGACTGGATCCGTTTTCTTTCTACATCTCCTCCACTATATTTGTGTTATTATTATGAAATATTAAACGAAAACCTCTCCTTTCTTTGCAGAAACCGCTTGGAGAGCAATGCTGAGCACTGGTCAGCGTTACTGCTGTCCCTCAGGGAGTTAACCGAATGGGTGATCAGGAAGGAGACTGAGCTAAACGCACTGGCGCCACCTCGAGGCGATTTACCGGCGCTGCTCAAACAACAGGTATGTCATTGATGTTATATGGACTGCCTCGGTAGCACAATGGTTAGTGGGTCGCACTTTGAAGCGACGGTTGCGCTTGGGGTCCCGGGTTCGATCCGTGGGTCTGGCCAAAATTTGTACCTGAGTTTTTCTGTTATGAAATTCTCAGTCCGGTGCCAATCTCAGCGATCAACCATCGATGCAGGACATATTAAAGTGCACAAGTATGTGCGCCGACACAAGTGCACTCTATATTCCCGTGCCCTCTTATTTCGATGGGACACTAGTGTGACACGACTGGAGAGGGATTAAGGCGCAGGACCAACGGCTTAACGTGCTTTCCGAGGCACGGGGGTACAAGACCGGCAACTTCCAGACTCCCGGCTAACACTGAGAATTTCTTAACAGAAAAACATAAAATCGATTTTTATCCAACATAGCTAAGAACACTCCCTCATTATTCATCTTTCAAACAAAAAAAAAAACAAAATCAAAATCGGTTCATTTGTTCGGGAGCTACGATGCCAAAGACAGACACACACACACACACACACACACACACACACACACACACACACACACACACACATACAGACACACAGACACGTCAAACTTATAACACCCCGTCGTTTTTGCGTCGGGGGTTTAGGCATTACAGAAACTTGAATGTAAAATTTCGGCGGTCTTATCGCTGAAAGCGATTTGTACAAGACAACCTCCAGGCATAGCACAGGGTAGGTGGTGTAATATTGAAAAGACATATGAACCTATTATTTTTTCGCCATATACGTCTGTAGTCCAATTTATTTCTTCATATTGCTATAAATAGATATGCATGAATGAATGAATGAATTTTAATGAGTGAAACATCCCTCTTGATTTTTAATTAAAACTTCACCCGTTTATTGTCCAATAAAACACAAAATTGAACCCAAAAACTTGTCCTATAAATGTAAATCACCCTTCTGTCAGTTATTTAACCCCAAGACCGTACGCAAACAACAATTGGTGCTGTCATATTAATTAACTGGCAAGCAAATTGTTACCAACACCGCACCGCCTATGTGAACAATTCCGTATTAGGAATGTGAAAAAATCTATTATATCGATAGATATCGTAGGATCAGGGCGAACAAACAAAAAGCAGACAGAATATTTTTTAAATCTACCTGTCTCTTTTTCTGGGCTGTGATCATATTCTCGTACATTCGGCATAGAAGTAGAACTTCCATTCCATGTATTCGTCCATATAAATGTCGAATTCGATATCTCTATCCAATATCGGAGAATTGGGCTCCTCAAGTGAAAACAATGTGCTTTTAATTACAATATTTTATTTTAAAAGCGGGGACGTTGGAAAAGGGATGACTTTTTGTATAACTTACTGATAAATCAAGTTAAGCGATGTTACGGAAAGCATGTTAATTAGATCGGCGCTCTAAACTATAATATACATTTAAAGCCACTTGTGGGTCAGTGTGTCTATTTTGCATACCAAATAAAATAATCGATCAAATTAATAAATGTTTAATGCAGAATGTCACATCCCTTAGTGCCGAGCGACCGCCATTTTGTGGTGCGCGAAACGCAAAATGGCGCGCGTAATACAGCCGCTTATTCGTGCTCAATTAGTCCTGGGGCTGTGGTGCGATTAATTTGTTTTGAATGATATTCACACTTAATTTTGGCGGCGCAATTGTAGCGTTCAATTGGTGAGTGGAATTAAAAGAGCTCCAATATTTGCTTCAATTTTGGGAAATGAAATGTAACATGCTGCTTAATTATACACCTACGCAGAATATTTCATTCAGTTTTTAAAGTTTTTTTAAGATATAGGGACACCTACTAATAAATCTATGAAGCTTATTTTGAGGATATCGAATTTTGAACTTTAAGAATTCTGTCTGCTCTTATTAAGTACTATTGTATTAGTTAGATCATTCAAATGAGGTGTAAATTACCTAATTAACCAAAGTGTATTACTGTATGACAGCCCTGCCGAATGAGTCAGTGGACGCGTGGATTGGCGTAACATGGCCCCCACCTGAATCTTTATCTCACCGTTGACCCTTGAGAATACATTAAGTATTCCGAGCTGTTTTAATGAACACTGTAGTTATACTAGCATAAACTTTCTCCCGTGCTTCCTATCTCCTACACTATCCAACGTTGACGTTCTACATTCGCGTTGACGCCGAAATTATAAATGTGTGACGTCACAGCGTCAGTTATCCGACGTATCGCGCATCCCGCCTAATTGGACATTGTTCGCGTTACGGATTTAATGATTTTAGGTAGATATATGTACTTAAATGCACAAAATACACAACTTAGGTAGGAGGCATGAAGGTACTGTTACAAATGCTTATTTTCATGCTTAAAGCATGCGCTCAAAAATCGCACGCTGGTCGAATTTTGAGCGTGCGTGGTGGAAGAGGGTGTGTAGCGGAGTACTTTAGCACGTGTAGACAGGTTTGCTTATTTTAAGCATGCTAATAGATAGCTAATAGCATGTTTATTGATAGCAAATGTAGACAGTTTATTAAGCATGCTCATATTGGCGTGCTTTTAAAGCAAGCTACAAATTATATATTATTTTACAAATTTGTTCAATTTCGGCGGTCTTATCTACCGGGTTTCTACCAGACAACATTTACAACTATGTATTTTAAGGGTGTTATTGTTTTTTTCTGATACCATAGACTAATTATCTCTATTAATCTATGGTGATACATCAGTGTCTATCATCAGTAGCTATAGTTATCATCAGATATCTTTTTTTTTATGATAATGGTCGCAGACGAACCGACGGATCACCTGTTGGTAAGCGATTACCGCCGCCCATGGGCACCTGCAACACCAGTGGTATCACAAGTGCGCTGCTTACCTTTTAACCCCCCTTTCCCTGGATTGGGCCTCCGGTACCATCACTTACGCAGCGAAACACAGCGCATGCACTTCTTCACGCCGGTTTTCTGTGAGGACGTGGTATTACTCCGGTCGAGCCGGCCCATTCGTGCCGAAGCGTGGGTCTCCCACTATAGCTGTAGAAATGTAGTAGGTACACCGAGGACAGAGTGCTACCACGGCCTTACAGAAAACTGGCGTGAAGTTGCGCCTGTGGTCCGCCGAGTGAGTGCGGTTACAGGTCGAGATAGAATGCAATCCGAGGGAAAGGGGAAAAGAAAGAACACTTGCGACTCCACTACTCATGGCGCAGTAATCGCTTCCCATCTGGTATCCTCGAGATATGCTCGTACCCATAATATAAAATATTTATCACATTACTATACGTAAGATGTTCTTGTTCCAGGATGATCATCGCGCATTCAGAAGGCAGCTGGAAGACAAGAGGCCTGTGGTAGAGAGTAACCTGCTCAGTGGTAGACAATACATTGCCAACGAGCCCCCTCTGTCAGACACCAGTGATACTGAACGTGAGTATGATTAGTTTAATTAAAACCCCATTCTTCTTTTTCTTATTCTTAAAGTACTTCTCTGACTAGGGAAGGTTGCAGCATAGCCCTCTCGGTCTCTAGCGAGGTGAAACTTCGCAGCAGTCGCGATCATCGTCCAGAGGACCTATTCTTGAGCGTTTGACATAAAAGTCTTGAACGTAAAGTTTGACGTAAAAGAGTTAGAGATTTGTATGGATGAATGTTTGAAATCTCTAAGACGATCAATGTCGAGTGCTCGAGAATAGGTCAGTCCACAGTTTTTCCACCGACCCACGCGCCTATTATCAGATACTTTACCCATCATAATAGGTTGTCACCAATAGTGTTTATTGTGCCTTAAAACATGGCCTAAGTAGGCAACGCATCTCAATGTGTTGTACCCGGTTTCTTTATTGTTTATATAGGCTAACGCTTAATGATAGAAAACGTCGATGAGATAAATGTTACGCGTTTTTATTGGTTGCATCTAAAGCAAATCAAAGTCGCTCTCTTTGTGAGGAACATTTTCCAGAATTTGGTTAGTTGTGTTATTACATAGAAACGACTGCCGTCTCTATCTTCACAACCCTTAAACAGGGTTACCTACTACCATGGATTAACTATTAGTCCATGCTACTACCGGCTTTTCGTATCTTGGAGCTACGAAACGCTGGCGCTTGGCACGACCGGGATAGATATCTATGTATCCCGAAGAAGAAAAATAATCTTCTTTTACATATTTCTTTCCAACAAAACAACCTAACAAATATATTCACATGTCTACCTAAAGTCACTGCCTTGAATTTGGGCTAAACCCCCTGTCCGTCCGTCTGTCAGCGGCGAGGCGTGCGAATCAATCGGTGGGCAGCGGCGCGAGGCGGCGCGCTCTGGCGGACTTCGTAAGCGGATTTGTGTACATACTCTATAGTAGGTCACAGTAAGTTTGAATACTGTTATGGAACTTAGGTATACAAAAGTTTTTTTTTTGGTCAATAGCTAACGCTTGGCCAAAATCGCACCTGATGGAAAGCGACGATGAGGTCTAGCATGATACGCGTTTGCCTAAAAGATGCCTGTTCAGTCTTGCCTTATAGATGTCCAGATTATAGTGGTCAGGAAATACAGACCTCGGCATGGTCCCATTCCTTAGCCGTCCTCATTATAAATGTGGTTTCCGCTTCGTGCGGATAAGGGGTAATTCTACCACATAAGGATGAAAGCCCTCGCCGCGCCTTGTCGTCCGGTGATGGAATGGGCTGGGTTGGATCAAATTATGAAGAACCTCCGCACACTGCCCGAAATGGATCAGGTAGAAGACCGAGAGGCCTGCTACACGTTGACGGTGATCCATGCTCTACAGGCCAGCTTTGGAGACTTCGGAGGCTTATAAACAAGACGAAGAACTTTTTGAGCGCCATAGAACCCTCATCATCCTCCATCATCCTCACTTCGCGCGGCTGCCTCACATGAGGGGTAATTGCCATACTCACCACGCTTGGCAGACGGGTTGGCGAGGGTTTTGATATAAATGCAGAGTTTTCCTTCTCTGGGTGCTGATGATCATGCCAGCAGCTTTACCTTAGTCGCCTTTTACGACACCTCGGTAAGAGTGAGGGTGGCCTATTCTACTCTGCCGGGGACCACACGGCCCCCTTAATCTTAACGTGTCTTTCCTGATCAAGACCAAAACTGTCGTTCTGGAGCCTGAGAATGCTTAGACCATGATTCAGGATTTGAGGACCAGACTCCTCATTACAATGAAGCGATTGCCGTCTGACTCTTAACAGGGTTAGACCCACCAACAGGTTTAGACCAACCCACTGTTATATTGTTATACGTAATCATGGTTATACGTTTCGGAAACTATCCTAAACCTGCAGGTTACTTAACGATACTATGAAGCTGCCGAGATAGATATAAATATGCACATACCTTTGAGAAATCCAGAGGCGCATGCTCGGATTCGAACCATGACCTATAATATGAAGGCGCGTGATTCCTGATATTTGAAAGTTAATACCTACTTAGCGAGTAATTCCCAGTTGCGTCCAAAGCTGTCGCTCCTGGAGCCGGGGTACGCTTGGACCATGGTCCTTGATTTGGGGAGTCTGGTTATTACAATGTAGCAACTGCCGTCTGACCTTTACAACCTTAAAGGTTCTTACCAGAAAATACAATAATTAATGTACACGGGACAAAACGCGGCTATTTTTATTCAGTGGCAGTGAAAATAACGAAAATGAGAGGGTATCCGAAGATTCACAAGCCGGGCGTAGCAGACGACGCCGTACTGGAGACCTATTTTTGATTTACTCGTATGACTTAGCATCGTGACGAGCGCACGATTTCTACCTGATTTTCCTTCGACATACGAAATTTCGCATTTTTGAATCATTCGTCTGCAACGAGTGACCCTACCCAGTCGTTGGTCGAGTGACTTAAAGCGAGCGGTAGAAGCAACGTCAAAATAGTTGTCAATAGCAACAATATTATAAATTTAAAAACTTTGATTTGACTGATTTTGACAAGTGACATTCATAGTTTTTTGTGACAAAAAAGCAAAAATGGTCGTCATATTCAGCCTATAATCTATGGTTTTTGCATTCCGTTTGCAATGCGGAAGTTATCGGTTTTTATAAAATTCTGCATGGAAGGGCTGGAATGTCAATTTACCGTATTATATTGGCAACATCGAAATCGAATAATTCAAAAATAGGGAAAATCAGCTTCATGCGACTTAGAAGGCGAATGTGACTTACGTCGCATGCGACGACGCTAAGTCATACGAGTGAATCAAAAATAGAGCTCCTGGTCGTGGTCATCACGACCATTTGATTAAAACGCGGTCGAACCGTCAAGCTGTCAGTAGATGCTACTACGAGTATGTACTTACATATAAAAATAACCTCGTTTTATCCCGTGTACATTAATTATTTGTACCTTTAATGAAATTAATATAACATATGTAGATATATTCTAAATTACTGCCAATAATGCAACCAAAAACAGTACTAGCAAATCCACCGCGCCCTATTTACAAAGAGCCTCGCCATCAGCTGATCGTTTGATTGCTACAATCCCATTACTGGCGATCGCCGGTCGCGAATGGCAATCGCTATTGGAGATTCGCAATTAGCGACTTTGGATATATGAGCTGTTGAGATCTAGCCTCTTTGTTGAGATTCGTAGCTACGTTTGTGTTGAATTTTTCTGTTGTTCTCAATTATTGGGATCGCGAACGAGATTTCGATCATAGAGTAACTATAGACACTGATGGCAGTGGGGTAGAACGTCATCTAGAGGAAACCGACCAATGCTCAACGGCTATGTAAAACGGCAGCAAAACAGATTCATTATTATAATAAAATAAAATCAATGTGGGATACGATCACGGCAATACGGCATACTATAATTTCAGCAGAGACAGTTTTCTTGTTTCGTACTTTTTAGAGCGTGTTTTTTTGTAGTCGGGTTTTAGTTTTTAAACTTTATTTTTTTATAAATGCTAATGTGGGGAGGCGGCTTGACGTCATTATTTCGGAAAACGCTTTACTAGCGCGAAGTAAAAATGCATAGTGACATCTACCGAAACAAAGCGAAACCATCAGCTTGTTTGGTTTTTAAAGCTACATCTGCTTATTATAAGCCCCATCTAACGAAAACCGCTGAACTACTTTTCCCATACTAAAGAAAAAAGTACTAAGTGAAATGAATCTGATTTTGATTTGCAACACGGCAGCGTGGCAAAGCCAAGTTAAAGATTTAGATTTAGTTTAACGTGAGTAACAAAAACATCCTTTACCAGGTGACCGATAGATTATTTTGTCCACCTTCATCCTCCTCTTCATCTTAGCGTGTAATTCCGGTTACATCCAAAGCTGTCGCTTCGGAGCTCAGACCGTGTACTAGGTAATACTTAGACCATGATTCGGTATTAGTCTGATAATTACAATGAAGCGACTACCGTCTGACCTTCGCAACCCTTCACAGGAGAACCAGACCAACTGAATCATGGTTACACATTTCAGATACTATCCAACATGCAGGTTTCCTCACGATATTTTCACTCACCGTCGAGAATGGTAGAAATACGCACACAAATCTGAAAAATCTAGAGGTGCATGCTCGGATTCGAATCACGACCCCCGTGTGGAAGGCGCGTTCTTTCACTGAGCACCATCGTTCTCATGGCTAAGCGAAGTTTAAAGTTTAGATTTGCTTTACCATAAGTTACACAAACATCCTTCATTGTGACCAATAGCTTATTATTGTCCATCATCGTCATCATGCCTCCCCTAATAATTTCCACATTTACTAGTTTTTTTTTTATGTGATAGGTGGCAGACGAGCAGACGGAACACCTGATGGGAAGCGATTGCCGCCGCTCATGGACACCCACGACATCAGTGGAGTCACAAGTGCGCTGCCAACCTTTGAATCCCCCTTTCTCTCACTCACGCAGCCGTGAAACACAGCACACTGCTACTTTACGCTGGGTTTCTGTGGGGCCGTGGTATCACTCAGGTTCAGCCGGCCCATTCATGCTGAAGCGAAGCACTCCAACGGTCTGGTTAGCTATTCTGATTAGCTTGAGCCAACAAGCTAATCAGAATCAGAAGTTGGTCTGCAAGTAATGAATTCCTACCTTTCTTTTTTCATTTATTGGTCCCAAACTACAAGATAATGCTCAGAAGTGAGCGTTAAACAAAATTATATCTAGTCAGAAATGCGAAAAAGAGAAATACAGTTTCGTATTTTTTAAGGATATATAAAACCAAATCAACCATGCCAGATGTCCGGCAAAATTAAATTTTTCCTCGATCCTCATTAAGCTAAAAATGTCTTTCAGCAATTGTAATGTAAAAGGCATCTTTAGAATATTATTCGTGAAAGCGTTGGCACTTTCAAAAGCACCGATATCCAGTATTTGAACCTTCAAAGAAATCCTTACAGTGTGTCCTCAAAAGAGGTCCATGTGAGGTTCTACTAATTAATCTTCTTTCAAATTTGAGCTTGGCTGATTAGAAATTTAAAAAATACTTGTTGGAATGTTCCTTGGGATTGCTTGGAACTAAAAAACTCACTGAGACTTAGTCGTCATAAGAAGTAATCTAATTGAATTTACTTTGCCAGATTATTCTTTAAAGTAACAACATACGGAATGTACGTATACTTTTGAATGTTATTCTAAAAAAATCCTCGGTGAATTCCCTGGTCGAGCGAAAAGTATGTTTCGAATTTTTCGAACATAGCTCGGGTTTGTGATCACCAATCCGCATTTGGCAAGCGTCGTGATTAAGCCTAATCCCATCATAGTAGCGATAACTTGATTTCTATGATGGAGGCCTTTGCCCTGCAGTGGGACAGTTTATAGGCTGATACTTTACTTTACTTTTATAGGTACAAATAATTAATGTACACGGGACAAAAAGCGGTTATTTTTATATGTAAGCACATACCCGTAGTAGCATCTACTGACAGCTTGACGTTTCGACCGCGTTACAACGGTTGTGGTCACAAGCGGACTGGAGGTGCACGGCGTCGTCTGCTACGCCCGGCTTGTGAATCTTCGGATACCCTCTCATTTTCGTTATTTACACTGCCACCTGGATTCTGGATTTCTCTAATCTATGTGCATACTTACTTCACTGGATCAGTGACCCGAAATGAGTCTTGGCCTCCGAAACAAGAGAACGCCACTTTGGTCGATCCTGCACTACTTGTCGCCAGTCACCGGCCTGAAGTTCTCGCAGATAATTTTCGACGACGTCTTTCCAGCGATACCTAGGCCAGCCTACCGGGCCTACATAAAGTATTATCGTCCAAGCTTCTCAGCAGAAGTACGAAATTGAAAATATACTTGACAGTAATACGACCTATACTGATGTACGGATGTGAGGCTTGGACGCTAACTTTGATAGAAGAGCAAAAACTACTCGTTGCGAAAAGTGGGGGTATGGGAGGCTCAATTGGAAGAAAGGTTGGAAGCACACTTGTGAAGGACTAACACTAGCGTTGCGGGTGTCATTGCGTCACTTGTCACATAAAAATAATGATCTGGCCAAAATTAGGTTAACAATCATCATAAATTTGTGTAACAGTCAAATTTTATCGCTTACCATATTTATACTCATTACTAATTAATCATATTATTTACCTTCAACATTAATCTATTCGAATAGTAATATCATTTAAAACCCAAGTTTTTCATAATCATTTTTAAGTCAAGTTGTGAATTGATTGATTTCCGAACGTGACAACACCGTCGGCCGGGCATTCGAATCTGACAATGTTTTTTAGGAAAATTTGTTGCGTGCAATGCAAGGGTTTAAGAAGTTACCTAAATAAAAATACTTAGTGAAAGTTGGTGCTTAAATCAAGAACCCCATTCTTCAGAGCTTTTTCATTTGAATGAGTACATTTAATGCTAAGAGCATACCCTCATAATATCGAATCATTATCATCAGTTGCATTTCAAGGCTAAATGTATATTTTTTATATGATTGGTGGTAGACCAATAGATTGATTACCTAATTAGCACCTGGTAAGCAATTGCATTCACCCAATGTAAGGGTGTCATAATAAGCGCAAAAGAAACCTTTACTCACTCGTTATACACAGAAAAAACATTCAACGATCATCCATATTTTATCTATTCAAAAACCGTGATTTTCCCGCCATTCTAAAACTAAACGTCGCAATAGTCTCGCTCAAATCGCTCGTTCCGCTCAAAGGGAGCGAGCGAGCGAGCGAGCGACGAGGCCTCGCGAAAAAGGCGGGAATTTAATAATTACGTCGTTACTTCCACGTTCAGGAATTTGGAGCGTTCACTCGTGTCAGCTCACTCGAATAGTTTTTCAAACTAGTTCTTTTATTGGAGAGATGCTTTCTGCTGAATATAAGAGTCTTTATTTTTTGGTATGACTGAGGTGATGCCGCTGGCTCACTGATAGGAGCCGACGGTTGGCGCCGCCCTATTCACATTGTACACCCGTCCGCTAGGAGTCAGTTGGGTGGTGTGAGGCTCTCCTCTCGAATGGGCCTCTGTTAATCAGAGGCTGTCCAGAGACTTACTCACTAAACCACTACGGCAGTTTCCGTCCCTCGCCCGGGAGAAACTAAGAGCGGGAACACGGGTCATAGGACGAACCTTACCTCTTACCTCACCGCCAGTAGCACTTTCCAAGCCTTCTTCAAGGATATACAAACAGGATTTCCGCAAACTTCATCAGTTCATCAATCCACTTTGTGGCGGACTTCAGCTGCGACTCCCAATCGTTACCACTCGAGGATCTTTCCGATGTCAACGGCCATCAGTTCTCTTCACAACTTCTCGATCCGAAGACCGTGAAGATGGAGGAGATACAGTAGGAAAGTTGACCCCGGGCTTAGACGCAACCAGAATTTAACGCTAAGATGACGATGATGAAAGTCCACTAATGAAATTAGGGCGAGCCACTAGTGGACATGGTGCCAGGGTTCGCACTTTTTGAACCCATGACACCTCCCCACTTAAGGGCGATGAGCGAAAACCGCTGTGGTTTATTCGGTATGCCTCTGGCCGGCTACTCGTTAGGAAAAGCCCCCGATAGAGGCGAGCCCTACATAACCCGACATGCTCTCCAACAGGAGACCTTATGCATACCCTGCATCGGCGGACGTCGGCCCATTGCACTCTGGGCCGACGGCATTACCTAGCCACAAAAATAAATAACAGGCGAATAAGTTTTGATGTTAAAAAGAACTATAATCAAGTATAAGTTGCTGGTCTACCACCTATCACTTAAAAATATAAGTCCACATTTCCACTCTACTTGCCTCTTCAAACGAGGCTCAGACCGACTGAATAGTTCTATTTTTTATCTCCGCTGCATTTTTCGCTTATTATGGTTGAGTAACTAACTTCAGAGGGATGAATTTAATTGCGCATGCCTGAAATGGAATGTTAGGCGTCTGTGTTTGTGTGATCAAGCTTTGGATTTGTGATTTGATTTGGAGACACTCCTGTGTTCATATCGCGATCGTACTAGTGGGCGCCCGCTGCCGTCACTAAAAGGACCGGAGTGATACCACGGCCTCACAGCAAACCGGCAAGAAGCAGCGTCGTTGCTGTGTTTTACTGCGTGGCCCAATCTAGGGGAAAAAGCGGTTTAAATATTGGCAGCGCACTTGTGACTCCACTATTGTTGCAGGTGTCTATGAACGACGGCGATCGCCTACCATCAGGGATCCGTCTGCTCGTCTGCTACCTATCACATAAAAAAAGATTTTCTCAGAATAAATTAGGCGTAACATAACAGCTAAAAAGTTTCATACGAATCCATATTCATAGATTCCACTTTCCTAGTTTGATACAAGGTCTTCTTCTTCATCAGCATTCTTTTGGCATATGCCTCTCCTGAAGCACCTCCATTTGGCGCGGTGATAGTTTTCCTGGTACAAGGTGATCGGTGTGAATTATCTGGTGCATTCATCGATTTGTTTATCAATACAGCCTTTTTTTGTTAACAGAAAACCGAGAGAGCGAAGGTGACTCCCGCGGCTACCGCTCGGCGGAGGAGCAAGCCCGCGAGCTGGCGCGCTCCATCCGACGGGAGGTGGCCAAGCTGGCTGACAAGTGGAACAACCTGGTGGACCGCAGCGACGCCTGGGGCAGGTGCCTCGACGACGTTGTACAGGTAAGACGACATAGCACATTCATATATGTACTTCGTAGAAATTGGATTTTTTTATGAACTATAGGCCAACGCTTGACCACAATCTTACCTGATCGAAAGTGACGATGAGGTCTAGTATTTAACGCGTTCGCCTAGAATATGCCTGTTCACTCTTGCCTTTAAGATGTCCAGATTGTAGTGGTCCGGTAAAACAGACCTTGGCAAGGAGTTCCACTCCTTAGCTGTCCGCATTATGAACGTGGAAGCAAATCGCTTCGTGCGGAAAAGGGGTAAGCCAACAACGTATGGATGAAACCCGCCGCGCCTTGTAGGCCGGTGATGGAATAGGCTAAGGGGGATCAAATTATGCAGAACCCTACCTACGAAATATACGTTAATTGATGAGTTAGATAGCCGATTTATTTACTAGATACCTACTTAGAATTTTGTGACAAGTATACCGTTCTTTCAACTCAATCATCATCATCATCATCAGCCCATTTAAGTCCCCACTACTGGGGCACGGGCCTCCCTCAATCATATGAGGGGTTATTGCCATACTCACCACGCTTGGCAGACGGGTTGGCGAGGGTTTTGATATAAATGCAGAGTTTTCCTTCTCTGGGTGCTGATGATCATGCCAGCAGCTTTACCTTAGTCGCCTTTTACGACACCTAGGTACCAATACCTTCAACTCAATACCTTCAATAAATTCTCGAAATAACTGGCCCTGACTCTTGACACAGACAGACACATTGAGTCCGCGCCACGAAAGTAGTCCCGCGGCAAAACACGGAACTATAATCTTAGATTCCTTTTGTCTATGGACATAAAGTTCAAATTTGAATGTTGAAAGCGATTGAAGCGCCCTTGTCACGGTGCGGCTGTACACGGACCAAGATCATAAGAGTCCTGTTACCTTTTGATGTACAGAACTAAAATAAAAGCTTCTTAGAAACTTCAGTGCTTCCTTGCAGGTATTTACAATTACTCCCATGATTACAATGTATCAATACGGGGTTTAACGCGATATTTATTATGTGCACTCACATATTTGGCTCGACGTTTCGGCTGAGTCCGCTCGTGACCACGGCTGCTGTAACGTAGTTATAATGCAACGCGAAAATCTAAAAAACTACTCCCATGATTATTATTATATTGTACTAGCGGCCGCCCGCGACTTCGTCCGCGTGAAAAAGTAACTTTTAACCCCCCTTTCAACCCCTTACAACCCCCTTTTCGCAATAAAAAGTAGCCTATGTTCTTTCTCAGGGTCTAGGTTATCTGTATACCAAATTTCATTTAAATCCGTTGAGTAGTTTTGGCGTGAAAGAGTACAGACAGACAGACAGACAGACAGACAGACAGACAGACAGAGTTACTTTCGGATTTATAATATTAGTAAGGATTGACTTTCACGTATATAACGTAACGTCCCACTTAACCTAGCATTTATTTAGCTTTACATTACAATCGTAGCTTTGATCATTGTATCCGGACGTCCGGCTGGAATGAAAGGACCGTTCTATAGAGGATTGGTTCTATGCCCAGTGCTCGCCCTACGCTGATTGAGGGGCAAAGATCAGACAATGCCAGAACCGACAGTAGGTTAGAGGTTTTTTCTAGTATTAGAAATGGTAAACATTATTATTTAAAAAAAGAAGCAACGACTAGCTAGAAGTTTAATAAAATATTTACAAAATAATTAAATTAGCAAATAAATTCTACGAAGGAAGCTATGACCGTCCGAGCGCACGCAAACGCAAATCGGCCTAGAGCGTGCGTTCTCTTGCTTAAATAGATGAGCCCGATGAAGTAGGCTGTGGCGTGATGGTAGGAGATGGGGGTGCATCTAACACTAGTTATATTGTTAGGTAACGAAACGTAACAGCGTATTTACTATCCCACTGTAGAGCGCTGGCCTCCAGGAAATAGGAAATCAAGTCATCGCTACTTTGATGATATCGTTAGGTACACGAGCACATACTGTTGATAGTACCATGTAAGAGTCACGCGTCGGCATGAATGGGCCGGCTCGAATGGAGTAATACTACGGCCTCACGAAAAACCAGCGTAAAACGGCGCCTACGCTACGTTTTAAGTGAAGGTACCGAAGATGAATCCGACACAATACGGGGAGAAGGGGAGTTTAAAAGGTAATCACATGAAAAAGTGAGATTATTTGTGATCTGAGTAGATGTCAAAAACAGTTTTATGCGATCATTTTACTTCGCACATTAATGGATAACAGATAATAGCGACACTAAAGGGAGACCGTGGGAGAGCCACGCTTCGGCATGAATAGGCCGGCTCACAGAACTCCGGCTTGAAGCAGCACTTTGCTGTGTTTCGCTGCGTGAGTGATGGTACTGGGGACCCAATCCGGGGGAAAGGGGGGTTTAAAGATTGGCAGCGCATTTGGTCAGCCACCTATCACATAAAAAAGAACACCAACAGGTGCGTGTGCTGTTAAAACCTGAGTTCAAATCAGTGACCGTTCTTCAAATACTCTTTGAGAAAATGTAGCAGGAAACACGCGCAAGCGCAGACGATTAATACCCATCGCCGTGCGCGGATCACGCCTGCGACCTGAATGGAATGCGATCATGCTGAAATACACCTTAACTTAATGAAATAGAGCTCCAACTGGAAGTGACAGGTTTGCGATTTTTCGGTCAAAAAACATGTTCAGAAATTATTAATCAAAATTGAAATCTCAAAGCATAAGCTTTGAGATTGTTTCAACAAAAAATACAGGTCGAAATCGGCTTATTGGTGGTTCAAATTTAACAAATCCAGAATTCCTATTATAGGCAATCCTTTAAGTCCGGCTCGATCTAGTGCATTATTTTTTTGTTGGTTGCGTTATTAAAGGTGTTGTCCCAGATTGTGTGGCCCCTGGGAAGGACCTTGTAAGGTTGGTAAAAAAAAGACAAATATACCTTTAAATACTTTGTAGCCGTCCAATTCCTTTAAAATTACTTCGTTTTCTGGTACAAATAAAAAGATCACAAAAAATATAGCAATACTTAACAGAAAAAAACCATCATGGCGGGAATGACATTTGTTTATGACGTCTGTCACTTTTGACAGTTTCTAAATCGCGCCGCGGATTAATTGTGTCGTCGACTGCTTTTTACTATCAAAAACAAAGCTGTACAATGTCATCGCCCACTCCGGGACATCACCTTTGCTACAGAAGTTTTTATTAGCATTTTGTAAGGTTTCTGATCAAGTTTTGTAAATATTTCCCCAAAAAAATGTTTATGGGAACGACTAACTTGCTGGTATATGATTTGCTGAACACGTGCGCAGCCATAGTCAAAGTGGGCTTGTGTCTTAAATCAATTTGTACGCCTTGTTGGTCTAATGGTTGAAGTACCGGGCCGTGATCTTGGGGTTCTATTCCCGGGTGGAGCAAAAGTATGTTTTTCTTTTATATGATAGGTGGCAGACGAGCAGACGGATCGCCTGATGGTAAGCGATTGCCGCCGCCCATAGACACCCGCGTTTTTAAATCCTTCGTTCCCCCGTGTTGGGCCTCCGGTACCCACACTCACACAGCGAAAAACAGTGCTGCTTCACGATGGTTTTCTGTGAGGCCGTGGAGTCACTACGGTCGAGCCGGCCTTTTCATGCCGAAGCGTAGCTCTCCCACGGTCACGGTGTTTCGAATTTTTCGAACATAGCTCGGGTTTGTGATCACCAATCCGCATTAGGCAAGCGTGGTGATTAAGCTTAATCATCATAGTAGCGATCACGTGATTTCTATGATGGAGCCCTTTGCCCTTCAATGGAACAGTATATAGGCTGATACATTTTCATCACTAAAGAATAGGAATATTCAAGCAAAGAGCGTACATATTTTAAAAATGCCGGCATAACATTAGGGATCTCTCTGATTTCGCGGATATTCATGGCCGGCGTTGATCTTTCCATCAGGTAAACCGCTTGCTCATTTGTCGCCTCTTACATAAAAAATAAGATGATTTCACGATGAAGAATCGCATGGTGGGATATTAAGATGAAATTAACTCGTCACTTATAGTGAGTGATATGACATTTACCATTGCACACATTAACAGTGGGAGAGCCAAACAGTGGGAGAGCCACGCTTCGGCATGAATGGGTCGGCTCGACCGGGGTAATACCACGTCCTCACAGAAAACCGGCGTGAAGCAGTGCATGCGCTGTGTTTCGCTGCGTGAGTGAGGGTACCGGAGGCCCAATCCAGGGGAAGGGGAGTTAAAAGGTATGCAGCGCACTTGTGACACCACTGGTGTTGCAGGCGTCCATGGGCGGCGGTAATCGCTTACCATCAGGTGATCCGTCTGCTCGTCTGCCACAGATATCATAAAAAAAAAAACATATTTATAACAATCTAAGATGTAGTATGAAGCCGAATGTCAAAGGCATTCCTTGATCAACAAGTGTTGTTTCAATTGAGATCAGTTAGTGGAACCATGACCATTCATACTCAGAAACATGTTATTTACCTACACTCTATAGAACATTGACTACCTCGGTGGCGCAGTAGTTGGTGTGTTGCACTTTAAAGCGACGGCTGCGCAAAAGATCATTTCGATCCTCTGGTTGGGCTAAAAATTATTACCTAAGTTTTCGGTAAAAAATCCTTAGTGTCAGCCCGGAGACTGAAAGTTGGCGGTCTTGTACCTCAGAAAGCACGTTAATCCCATCCCTCTCCGGTCATGTCACGCTGGTGTCCCATCGGAATATGAGGGTAAGGGAATAGAGGGTGCACTTGTGTTTACGCACACACTTGAGCACAAAAATATATCCTGCGTATGTGGCTGATCGTTGAAATTGGCCGCCATAACGTGAATGTAAAATGTAGATGCAATGTATCTGGTATTTCTTCATTATGATATGATATAATTTAAGTGTGGGTGTAATTTTGCCGTGTGGTCCCCGGCAGAGTAGAATAGGCCACCCTCACTCTTACCGAGGTGTCGTAAAAGGCGACTAAGGTAAAGCTGCTGGCATGATCATCAGCACCCAGAGAAAGAAAACTCTGCATTTATATCTAAACCCTCGCCAACCCGTCTGCCAAGCGTGGTGAGTATGGCAATTACCCCTCATGTGATTGAGGTAGGCCCGTGCCCCAGCAGTGGGGACTTAAATGGGCTGACGATGACGATGTGGGTGTAATTTTCCTGAAATAAATGACATTTTATTTATTTTTATTATTTCATAGCCGTAATCGGTTGGAGGATTATACTCAACATAGCCCCGCACATTCAAAACCTTCTTACCATCATGCAATCCCTTTCTTAGAAAACTTTTGACCATGGGAGATCCACGCTTCGGCGTGAAAAACAACGACATGTTTATGCAGCTCTCAAATCACTCTTCACCAAGCTCAAAAATAGTGAAATGTCCTTTCCAGTGAATGCACTGCGATAACAAAGCCATCGTCATGCGCACACGCACGGCCGCATTAGCCAGTAATTGCCCGCACAATGCACAATGGGACTTAAAGTTATGACATCTCCACCACGCATCATTGGCTAGCAATGTCAGCATTGAAAGCTCGGGTTAATAGATGGAGAATTTAAAAGTACTTTTAAAATGCCACACCCAAAAGTCTCTAACCGATTTAAAAAAAATGAGGTTCTGAATTCGACAGGTAAATATATATTTTTTTATGTTTGTTCGCCGATTACTCTGCCATTTATGAACGTAGTGGAACGTAGATAGTCCCGGATTAGTACCATGATCAGGATATCAGGATCTGATGGTGGGATCCTGGAAAACTTGAGGGGAACTCTAAAATTTTATAGGGACACGTAATGTTATGCTATCTTTTTTCAAATCTGCACCAGTATTTACGCCTGACTGTATTAACTTTTTGGCTCTGCTGATGATGGAAGGTCAACTCCTCAACGGTAAGGAGTTAAAGGATAACTCTTTTAATACTGTACTCAGAATTCGTTTTTTAGTTATTTGGCGAGGGTGTAAGAGGAGGGGGGTGGGGGCTGCCAAAAATGATACACTAAAAAGTTTTAAAAAAAGTCTGTGAAAAAAAAACCGTCTTTAAAAATCACGAACTAAAAAGTGTAAAATAATATTTCTAACACTTTATAAACTTCTAATAACATTTTATAACACAACGCTCGTGAAAAGATTTCACAGAAGTCGGCGCCTAATCCCTGTTGAATAATTGAATGTTGTATTAAATTACAAGACATTATTTGGCGCCGACTTCGGTAACACCTTTTCTCGAGTGTACTGTTATATAATGATATTTGAAGTGTATAAAGTGTTAGAAATATTATTTTACACTGTTCAGTTCGTGGTTTTTGAAGGCGGTTTTTTTTTTGTTTGCTGTGATAGTTCAGTGGATAAGAACGCTTCTTCCATTCAGGGTGCCCTAGTTCGAATCCAAACATGCACCTCTGGAGTTTTGAAATGTATGTGCGTATATCTACCATTAGCTCAGTGTTGATGGAAAACATCGTGAGGACACCTACACGTTTCGGTTAGTTTCTGTGAATAGTAACCATGATTCAGTTAGTCTTGGTTCCTTTGTTAAAGGGTTGCGAAAGTCTGGCCACAATCTTTTTTTATGTGGTAGGTGGCAGGCCTGGAATTACCTGATGGTAAGCAATTGCCGCCGCCCATGGACACCCGCGACACCAGTTGAGTCGCAAGTGCGCTGCCAAGCTTTAACCCCCCTTTCCATCGGATTTGGCCTCCGGTACCCTCCCTCACGCAGCGAAAGATAGCACAGTGCTGCTTCACGCCGGTTTTCTGTGATCTCACTCTGGTCGATCCTGCCCGTTCATGTCGAAGCGTGGCTCTCCCACGGGTATATATATTAGACGACATAGGCTGAGTGAGGGCCATTTATGTTGGAGGTCACAACACACAATACCTATTTTATTTGCACTGCCTGGTTATTTGTACTCATTATTTTGTTTTTCCTTTGTTTTATTTTCTTTTTTTTTCCGTATCTATTTTTTTTTGTTTGTTTGTTCTTTTGTAACTAATGTTATACTCGTATATAGTGTTGTGATGTCCAAAATAATATTTTTTTCTTTCTTTCTTTCTAATTCTGAATAATGGTCTAAGCGTACCCCGGGCTCAGAAGCGACAGCTTTGGACAGCTTCGGGTACACGCTAAGATGTAGGAAGGGCTTTTTAAGGCCATTTTGGGATAAATATAAATAAAAAGGTGGTAAGGGAAATCTGTACATTTCGAAAATTCTGAAAGACTAACCAAAATCTAGTTTGTATTTTGTGTCAAAGGATTGTGAAGAGTCGGCAGTCGCTTCATAGGGTCCGTTCAAGTATTATGTAAGCACTAGGGGGGCGGGGAGGGGAGGGGGGGCGTCTTTGCTTTGCTTATTTTGGATGACATGTGGGGTAGGGAGTCTATATGATGATTAAGTCATCGATAATTATTTTCTTTTTAACACAAATGGCAACCCTCACATTCTGTTTGCTTGAAAACGAAACGTGCTTTCGGGGGAATTACGTACAAATAATACGGTTAGTAGGGTGGCCGAACTGCGACAAAAATCGAAAAATGTTTACGTAACCATAGGGGGAGGGGGTAAAGCTTTGCTTACTTTTGCTGACAAGGGGGTGGCGGCTAAATAACTGTAATAAATCTGCTTACGTAATACTTGAACGTCCCCATAGTAATTACCAGACTTCCCAAATACTAAATCATGGTCCAAGCGTACCCTGGTCTGTACCACATAAAAAATATATATATTTAATATCTTTTTGCAGCACTTCACTGCACAAAACAACACCAAATTGTATACTAAAAAAACCGCTAAACACTCATTTAAAATCTTTGAAATGCATCAGCCAATACGACTCGTTCTAGCTTCTACAGAATCATTTCAAACATAGCCCGGACTTTTGGGCTTACCACAAAATTTAGTCAACATTTAAGCCCTTAGGTTTCACTTGCAAGCTCCTAAGTCCCAAATGAAACCTGCGTCCGAAGACTGTAGTTAAGACTTAGATAAACATGTCCAAGTTAGTTAAGCATCTGAGATGTGTATCCAAAGGATTTCCAACCATTACAGCTGCTAAGTTTCTGTTTCTACTATGCTGGTGGTGTATTGTTTGGTTAGATTATAATGTTAAGGCGACGGGTAGCTCAACTAACTAGCGACTCCTATCGATTTAAATTGTTAGCTACTAAACCGGATCTATTTTGAACCCGTTTGGAACAATGGTAGTGAACGCTGCCTCTGCTGGTGCAAGGGTTGCGGGTTCGATCCCCGCACAGTACAAACATTTGTGTGCATAAACATATCTGTTTGTATTGGTGAGGGTGTTATCTACGTATTATAAGTATGTATTTATAAAAGAAAAGTATTATATGTAGGTATATATTTATAATCCCACTGTTGATTCTGATATCCGTAACACAGGTGCTTGAATCCTCACAACATTGTATATACTTCTTAGCGAAAACATAAACAAAAAAAACTCTATTTCAGAAAATAATTCACAATTAAATCGCTGGGGACTCCCGATCAGAATGTAATCAGAATATACTTGTGTTGGGAAAACCTCGCTCTTCCTCCTTAAGGTGACGGATAGGGCACATTCGCGACGCCAATCGATTTTAATTTTTAGCTACTAAATCGGATCTATGTTAAACAATTTCGGGGTTACAACCTCTTGGCAAACACTTATACTATTTATTAAATAACCATACACAAATATTGGGTCTGTTTTTGTACGCGAAAAATTGATCAACGCCAAAAGTGGCCACTTATGGCGTGAATCAATTTTTCGCGTACGCGTTGGACCCAACGTTTGATCATGGTTATTAAATAAATAGTATAAGTGTTTGCGGAGAGGTTGTAACTCAGAAATTATTTAAAATAGATCCGGTTTAGTAGCTAAAAATTATAATCGATTGGCGTCGCTAGCGTGCCCTACCCGTCACCTTAATATAAACAATTCAGATTCACTATGTACGCTAGGCTTACAAACTTTATTTACTAATCATGAATGTATTATTGTATGTAATGTATTATTAATCTATTACTTTCATCATCTGCCCATTTAAGTCCCCACTGCTGAGCACTTGCCTCCCTCAATCACATGAGGGGTAATTGCCATACTCACCACGCTTGGCAGACGGGTTGGCGAGGGTTTAGATATAAATGCAGAGTTTTCCTTCTCTGGGCGCCGAAGATCATGCCAGCAGCTTTACCCTAGTCGCCTTTTACGACACCTCGGTAAGAGTGAGGGTGGCCTATTTTACTCTGCCGGGGACCACACGGCCTATTACTTTATCTATTACTTTATATGATATATAATAAAGCAAGGCTATATTTTGTCGTCAAGCAAAGGCTGTACATGCGGGGTAAATAGGAGCTACGTCGCACCGTCTTTTTCGAAGCTTGGAAAAAGTTCATATATATGCAATGTTAATATAGGGTGGCTAATTTTCTCTCTCTCTCTCTTTCTCTCTCTCTCATTTAAGAGCAACGCTCTTGTCGGTGGAGTAGTCTCCACTCCTTCGACTCCGCCAGCACCTTCAATTCCTTGTACATGACATTTGCCTTTTCCTTAAGTTGTTGGACGTAATTTCTTCTTGGTCTTCCTCTTCCTCTCTTTCCTTCCACTTTTCTTTCCATTATTATTTTGATGAACATGTCATGCCGCACCAGGTGTCCTATCATATTTCCCCTCCTGATATCTATAGTTTCGAGCAAAGACCGCTTCTCCCCCATCATTTCTAAAACTTCCTCATTCGTTTTCTTTTCCATCCATGTTATGCCTTTCATTCGTCGCCAACACCACATCTCAAAAGCCTCCAATCTCTCTCTGTCTCTTTGTTTCATTGTCCACGTCTCACAACCGTATAGAGCATCGAGTAAGAGCTCCAGATGTATAATTTTATAAGTTATTCCTCAGTTTCAGCGATACGTTTGATTTAAATAGGTGCTTTTTACTGTTTAATACGGTTTTTGCCATGGCTATTCTTGCTTTAATGTCTAGATATTTGAATGAACTAACTTGCTCTATTCGGTGGGCTATGTCGGTGACTCTGGTTCTCTGTCGGATTACATCATTTCTGATGCGGTCCTTCAGAGATACTCCGAGCATAGCCCTTTCCATAGCTCTTATATTCCACCAAATTAGCAAACTGAAGTGGCAGTGGGCTGGTCATATTAGCCGCAGAACTGACAGCCGTTGGAGCCGTAAAGTCCTTGAGTGGAGACCGCGACTCGGTAAGCGTAGTGTAGGACGCCCTGCGACAAGATGGGATGATGACATTCGAAGGCTGGCTGGTGTGGGCTGGATGAGAGTGGCCGAAAATCGGGAGCAGTGGCGTGCATTGGGGGAGACCTATGTCCAGCAGTAGACGAGTGTGGGTTACTGCTGATGATGATGATGATGAACTTGCTCTAATTGCTGGTCTTTTCTGGTTTCTTGGTTTTTGGTTTTTTTTTGCTGGTTCTGGACAATTTTCAGTGGTCTAAAAATTTGTTTAGATGCCTCTTAACGAGGCTCATATAAAACACACTCGTGTAAGTTCCGTGATCATTGTGAGACATCTTAAATAAAAGTATGGACTAAAGAACCTAATCAAATACATTTCCCCAATCCTGAAGCACAGTCGAGTGATTCCATTATTCAGCACTAGGAAATATAGGGAAATAAGAGAATGTGTCACAGTATCGATACTCGATACGATTGCTTTGCATTTGTCGATAACAATGCAACCTAGTTCGTTATCGACTCGTTACCGGGTTGCGATGAGAGTGCGGTAGTGCTGGGTAGTTTGGAATATCGAAAATGTTAATACATGTTCACAAATAATGAGGTAGCTAAATAAGTTTTATCAACCAGTGCTAATAACCGGGATTCTGGCGGTAGGAATCAAACACTCCGCGAGGGCTGATGCAATCCACAGGTTTTAAATTAGTTTCTAGTGGTTTTTAGTAAACAAATTTGGTGTTTCTTCGTGCAGTGAAGTGCCGTGAAGTGGTCCTAATAATAAGAATCGTTGAATTGTATCGTTTTTGACACTGCTATTGTGTGTCGAATGAGTTGCCTCTTGATAGTTTGCTTGAATCTAATTAAATAGAATAGCCTTGTGGCCCCGGCAGAGTAGAATAGGCCACCCTCACTCTTTCCGAGGTGGCGTAAAAGGCGACTAAGGTAAAGCTGCTGGCATGATCATCAGCACCCAGAGAAGGAAAACTCAGCATTTATATCAAAACCCTCGCCAACCCGTCTGCCAAGCGTGGTGAGTATGGCAATTACCCCTCATGTGATTGAGGGAGGCCCGTGCCCCAGCAGTGGGGACTTAAATAGGCTGACGATGACGATGAGTAAAAACACACTCTAAATAACCTTACTTTTTTGCACCGCCGAATATTCGACAAACTATTTCCAGCACCTATTATTTATTCCACGGTGCTGCGAGCGATAGGTACACCACAAATTATTCAAAACACTAAAAAGTATCGATAGAAGTCGAGTCGCGTCACTACATAAAAGATTCACAGCGGTTAGGTCCCAACCTCGTTAGTTCTCGCCCCCGATCCGTTTCGGCGTTTCTTTCCCCCTCTTCCCCTTTCGCCCCCTTTTTTATTATGTGGTATTATCGGTACAGAATTTGTTCCGATTTTCAGATAAGGGGTGCATTTCTTTTTTGAGATGCAGTTGTTTTATGCAACGATTGGTTTTATTCTTTTCAAAGTAAATGAGGCAACCTGCACGTTTTCGAATATCTCTCAAATATTAAGGCGTCGCGCGACGGGTAGGGCACACTAGCGACGTCAATCGCTTTTAATTTTTAGCTACTAAACCGGATCTATTTTAAACAATTTCGGGGTTACCACCTCTCGGCAAACACTTACACTATTTATTAATATAACCATGCACAAATGTCGGGTCAGTTTTTGTATGCGAAAAATTGATTCACGCTAAACACTTTTAGCATCGCTTTTGGCGGTAATAAATTTTTCGCGTACTCGTTGGATCCAACATTTGTGCATGGTTATTTATTAAATAGTATAAGTGTTTTCCGAGAGGTTGTAACCTCGAAATTGTTTAAAAAAGATCCGGTTTAGAAGCTAAAAATTAAAATCGATTGGCGTCGCTAGTTTGCCCTACCCGTCACCTCAAGATAATGATTCTGAACATATAACCATGATACGTTTTTACGTAGGTATTTGTTGCACTATGGGGGGAAGGGTATGGTTCTTCAATTTGATGTGGATAAGCGGAAGGATAAAGATAAAGAGTTCTTTATTGGCCACAGAACACAAATCAAACATGAGTGACATAAATACAAATATTACAAATTCTGTAGCCAACAAGGCCCAACCTCATGCTGCAGAGGCCGAAGCCGCTGCAGCGCTGGTTGGCTGGAAGGGTTGCGTATTCACGTTAATGTAATTACCAGACTCGCCAAATTCCGAATCATAGTCCAAGCGTACCCCGGACTCCGAAGCGACGTCTTTGGGCGCAACCGTGAATATATGTGATGATAATGATCTTTAAACTAATACAGACTCATGATCCTAATTGCTGTTAGCCTAAAAAATTTTGAAATCGCCGTTTCTTTCCCACTCACTGGTACAAACAAGCGATTCGCTTACATTTATTTGATTCGGCCATTTTATATTTTTCCGTAGGGAAAAAATGCTTTCGCGATATTTTAAAGTGGTCAGCAAATTCGTTTGGGTAACGAATGTATGGTGACGCTGTTTCGGTAGTTACATTGTTTTCCGTGGCTTTTCAGTATTTTTCGTTGGAATTTCGCTTTTAGCAAATTTGTTTGTTTGGGTTTCAAATTTTAAATTGATCCTTTTAGGGATGCTTGTATGTAAATCGCGAGCGAACTTGGCTGATACACTGATGTGTGACTTTCGTAGATTGCAAAATAGCCGGTTTCGCATAGTCAATGCTATATAAAAAAATGGTAACCTATTGGTTACCATTTTTTTTCTAAAACTGTCGAAATGTACATTTTGAGATATTTTGTTTTATCCAATGCTTTATGGAAATTGTCATCGTCTTAGCGTGTAATCTCCCTGTTGGTTTAGTGGTTTAAGTACCGGGCCGTGGTCTTGAGGTCCTTAGTTCGATTCCCGGGTCGAGCAAAAAGTATATTTCGAATTTTTCGAACATTGCTCGAGTTTGTGATCACCAATCCGCACCAGCCAAGCGTGGTGATTAAGCCTAATCCCATCATAGTAACGATAACTCGACTTCTATGATGGAGTGGGATGGAGTGGCTTATACTTAGCGTGTAATTTCCGGTTGCGTCCTAAGCTATCGCTCTGGACCCGGGGTAGGCTTTAGACCATGATTCAGGATATGGGGATTCTACAAGACTCCTATGCTTGCAGAATCTGCTTTCTGGAAATAGCATGCCATCAAAAACATAATCTAGAAAAGACCAAGTCTCGCAACTGATTGATTGATGAGTGATTCTTCGAGATGATCTTCGGGAGAGCCACGCTTCGGCATGAATGGGCCGGCTCAAATGATACCACGGCCTTACAGAAAACCGGCGTGAAGCAGCTCTGTGCTATATTTTGCTCACTCACGGTGAGGGTACCGGAGGCCTTATCCAGAGAAAGGGGGGTAAAAGGTTGTCAGCGCACTTGTGACTCCACTGGTGTCGCGGGTATCCATGGGCGACGGCAATCGCTTACCATCAGATGACCCGTCTGACCTATCACATGACATAAAAAAAAACTTTATGAATCGTCGAAATTCTTTCCTCTATTAGTCGGATTATGGCCTAGTTATAGCTCAAACAATGCTTTCGTAGTGAATGTTCGTTGTCAAAAGCTTAAAAAATGTCCTGCACATTTGGTTCTGTCACGGCTTCACTCGGTGATTGGTAGGGATGTGCCAATTTAATCGAATTTCATATCCGATCCGGTTGTAATATCCGGTATACTCTCTGCTATAAACGTAGAACCAACATCTACACTAGAGATCTCCGAAGAAGTTCATAAGGCATATTGTTGACATCTCCGTTCTCAGTTTTAATACAAAAGTAAGGATTTTCAGAGAACATACACCTACATTATGGTTTATTGTTAGAACATAAAAACCCTTAGCACTGAAAAGAAGACTGATCATTAATCAGAGCATTTGCATTTAGATAAGATAAAAACATTTATATATTTAACACACATGACACACAAAAAAAATAAAAGTAAAAAAACTAAAACCCAACTACGACAAAAAACGTCGCTGAAAAAGTATAAAACAAGCCTTCGTTGTCAATTTATGCAATATTCACTATGTAGAGATAAAATTTCATGTTTGGAAATCCGCAGTCACACGTTGTCAAAGGGTAGTATATTTAACGTGTGACTACGCCTTTCCAAACATGAAATTTTATCTCTACATAGTGAATATTGCATAAATTGACAACGAAGGCTTGTTTTATACTTTTTACCCGACTACGGCAAAGCAAAAGGAGGGTTATGATTTTAACAGGCTATGTATGTATGTATGTATGTATGTATGTATGTATGTATGTTCATCTGTTTCCACGTAACTTCTTAACTAATTATCAGAATTCGACAAATGACATATCATTATAAGCGTCTTGATCGTCCGCTGGTTATAGGCTATATGAAGTTTCACAAAATCTAATGTGGCGCCCTCTAGCGGACAAAACATACAGAGTAAAAAAATAAAGTTATGATAAATATGCCGTGTTTGGTATCATTTGAAAGCGCTTGACTTGTACATTTTGAATATATATATATATTACTAGCACTTGGACACCAAAATAGTACAAATAAAATAAAAGTAAAAAAACTAAAACCCAACTACGACAAAAAACGTCGCTGAAAAAGTATAAAACAAGCCTTCGTTGTCAATTTATGCAATATTCACTATGTAGAGATAAAATTTCATGTTTGGAAATCCGCAGTCACACGTTGTCAAAGGGTAGTATATTTAACGTGTGACTACGCCTATCCAAACATGAAATTTTATCTCTACATAGTGAATATTGCATAAATTGACAACGAAGGCTTGTTTTATACTTTTTCAGCGACGTTTTTTGTCGTAGTTGGGTTTTAGTTTTTTTACTTTTATTTTATTTGTACTATTTTTTCAGCGACGTTTTTTGTCGTAGTTGGGTTTTAGTTTTTTTACTTTTATTTTATTTGTACTATTTTGGTGTCCAAGTGCTAGTAATATATATATATTCAAAATGTACAAGTCAAGCGCTTTCAAATGATACCAAACACGGCATATTTATCATAACTTTATTTTTTTACTCTGTATGTTTTGTCCGCTAGAGGGCGCCACATTAGATTTTGTGAAACTTCATATAGCCTATAACCAGCGGACGATCAAGACGCTTATAATGATATGTCATTTGTCGAATTCTGATAAGTAGTTAAAAAGTTACGTGGAAACAGATGAACATACATACATACATACATACATACATACATACATACATAGCCTGTCAAAATCATAACCCTCCTTTTGCTTTGCCGTAGTCGGGTAATTAAGACTACACAATTGAAATTTCAAGTATAGTCGTAATAGGAATAACGGCCGGCTTTGGACATAGGTACTAATATTCGAATGAATGGACTTGGGTTACATTTATTATCATTCACTTTGGACAGCACTCCTGTGCACACAAAGGGTGTGCCTTTGTGGTCTCGATGCCTTCGGCGAATCTAGAAGCCAGTCCAGGGTAGCTACTAACTTCTTGAATGATATATAGGCTATCGCTCTCAATACCATAATACGTTTTAGTTTAACCGTGACCTTTGTAGGGGGCCTTTAAAACGCAAAGGTCACAGTAATTCAAATATGATCGCACTATTTTAGTATACATAAGCTCCCAAATTCTCAAATAATAAAATGATATGAAAACTGTATCTGAACTATTTACAATGGAAGCTATCGCGTGTGAAATACCCGCTAGATGGCGTGCTTGTAACTCTAGGTCCAATTTCAACATCATTGGCTAATTTATTAATTAATTGACAATTTGACATATCACGTCAAAAAGTTCTCAATCACCTTGTAGATTGTGGACCTCAGGCCTATTGTACGCCATCTTGCGGATTTTTTGCACGCGATAGCCCCTATTAAGTAAATTTAATAGACCACGACAAGGCTTATTATTACAGAATTGAAGAGGCAAAACACTTGCGCGATCTATTCGACACACCCAACGCCATCTATTTGGCAATATTTAGAACTAATAGCAAAATTAAGACCCGAATCGAAGTGAGGGTGGGCCACTAGCTTATAAATAAAATAACGGTTTTTAAAGTCGGTTCCGGATATCGGACCCCAACACATCACTAGCCCACCCCGCTTGATGTATGCGCGCACACGCGTCGCGTGTCTGCGGGCCGACGCATCGTGCCGCACACCCATCCACATTATGTACTGTGTATGTGCTGGAGAATGATAATGTACAAGTATGTAGATGTGGAGTGTTGAACGGAGCTTATGTAGCTAAATAAATTATTGAGGTGTAATGTCGATCTAGCACAATTTACATCCCCCAAAAGCAATCGCACATATCCACATGCGGCGGCTCTAAAACTACTAATGGCTCAGTTTGACTATTAAAATGTTCTAAAATGTTTGCCAAAATATCTTTGTCACACTCTACAATACGAGCCTTTCACCAAGATATAGGTCATAGAATTCTTTAATAGCATAGAAGCTTATAATTTTTCTGCTATTGGTATTTCATTGATATCGAATACTAATATTAAAGTAAATTGTAATTCAGCATGAAGATGAAAAGCCCTGAACTAAAAGACTACCACTGTCGCTCACGATATTCTTATCTATATTAACCAATACCCAAGTCCGAGATTTACCAAACCAAAACTAATGCGATCTTTGAGCAACATTAAACTGGACATTACAAGCGAAAACGTGACCGCATCCCCCCCACCCGACCGAGTTAACGAGCCGGGGACACTTTGCGGCGGCGGTCAGTCAACGCGCGCCCTCCGAGCGTGATGAACCACAGTTGAGACTGCTAATTTACTGTGCACTGATTCAAAATAGGGACGAGTTTTCAGCTGAGATTTATTCGTGCAAAATATATGCTTCTCATGTAATTTTCTGTACAATTTGACATTATTAAGTGTAAATACTTGTATGAGTACATAATAATAGTCGTTATAACAGTGGAATGTCTTAGTCCATTGATGAAGTCTCTGGCGTCAAAGTAGTTGTGGCTTTAACATTACGTTTTCAATGCAATTCATTTTAAGAAAAGCAAAATTATTCGTTCAAACAAATTATTTAAGACCATCCATTAAGAAAGAATAACGTACTTCTAAAAATGCCTTTTGATCGGGGTAATTTTAAATCACTATCTGGTAACATTACGGTAAAACAAAATAAAGACAGCCCACTGTCTTAGTTTTGATGTCACCCTGCAAATAAACGTCAAACTAGCGCCATCTGTTACTTGGTCCGGGTGAATAAGTCACTGAGACATTGTTGTCACCTATAATGTAAACGTTCTGAATACAACCTGTCTGAATAGCTAGCGTATCTAGGGTCAAATGAAGGGTCATCCCTATTTTATTGAAAATATCCTTGATCCAGTGGTTTTAAATTTTAAAAATATTAAAATATGTTATGAAATACAAATGCCTCGAAACGGTTTTCGGATTAGAACCTGTTTAATTTTTTTTCCCATACCCCATTCTAAATTATGTTGCTTATAATTTCTTTTTAGAAAGAAAAGAAGATGGCGATTGGAATGATGCAATCAAAATATATATTTCCATTCCTAGAAATCCTCCTGTCTCCAAAAACACTATTTTTGATAAATAATTCCAATTGAATTAACAAATTAACGGTTTACCGCAAAACCGGTAATGTTACTGTATATGAATTTAATCCGAAATTTAATACTCGCTCGTTCCTCAAAATTGGACCGTAAATTTACACCTCTAAAGTTTGTTTTTGATTGTTTTGGGTGTTGTGTTAGTTTTTTTTGCGTACGGTACGGAGAGCGTTATTAAAACAAATTGTTTTGCGGTCGGTCGTTGTCTCGATTTCGCGAGGCAAATGTGTTGAATTATTCACATTTGTGTTCGGTGTAATATTGCACTGTGCGGTGATAAAATGCAGAGTGGATAGAATTTAACGTCATTATGATAAAATCTCAATATGCAAATGATGGACAGTCATTTTTACAAGAAATATTTCGTATGTCATATTTTAAGTTATGTATGTTAAATTTGAAAGTCAATAAAGATTCTCAAGTTGTAATTTATTTTTTACAGGTAAGAACCTTATCTACTAATGCTGAACTCTGAAGGTGTCTGAAGGTAAGATTTACTGTTTAAGAACACTCTTATCTTTGGTAATAACTGATGTCAAGCTATCGTACCTGCTTCAGCTGCGCCATATAGGTAGGTAGGGGCCCTTTTCATTTACCAGATCGACATTATAAGATATTTTGCAAAATTGTAGATATGTTAAATGAAATAAAGAAATGAGGTTAAAATAAATAACTATGCGGCATGTATCAATCAGTAAACAGGTGCTGCACCCTGATTTTAAAGGTACTGTTACACGTGCTTACTTTGATGATTAAAGCATGCTACTTTTGAGCCAGTGCTACTTAGTAGCATCGTGTGGACAGACGTCCACTATTGAGCACGCTAATTTTGAGCATGCTCAAAATCGAACATTGGTCTTTTTTGAGCATGGTACCTGTAATGCGGGTTGAAGAAGGAGTGTGGTGAAGTGCTTTAACACGTGTAAACGGGTTTGCTTATTTTTAAGCATGCTACAAATGAGCATGTGTTTTTAAGCATGCTTTAAATAAATAATAATTATTATTAAATTCAAAACGCTTCAAACAAAGAAACAGCTTCAAAACGTACGTCAAATAGGTCATCCTGAAAACTTCTGTGCTTAATCCGCCTTTCTTAATTCAAAATTTTAAATACCTACACGTTAAAATAGATAGGGTTTGAAAGAGAGAGAGTCATGCTCACCTCATCATCTTCACCTTGATTTGTCTCGAAGACGTGTTATCTATGAAGGTGATGGTGTCTCGATTCATTTGATTCATCATCATAATCATTTATTTCATTAATGTTACCCAATTATTACTCATTAGTCCTTGTTGTTATCAGCTTAAGTACAATGCTTACTGAATCGCTTAATAGCTAATAATGCTATTACAATGCTCTGAAAACAATTTAGCCGATCATAAAATTATTACAACAACCATTAATAAAGCAGAGCCGTAATTCTAAACTGCCGTTAGGTAGGCAATTAATGCCAATGATCAGAACACATGACTGATCTATTACATTAAGTTACATACGGGTGTTATAAATAGCCCAGATTACAATAAGCAATAACTTCAATATTATTCTCATATCTAGTGCTCCGCCCTCACTTAGTTTCGGGATATTAGTTCTACTTTATACCAATAGATGGCGCTAGGTGTCTATTACATCGCCCAAGCGTTTCGTGTTTTCGGATAACCTACATGCCAGGGACATTTCACTTAGTACTTTTTTACTCAGTATGGGAAAAATAGTTTAGCGGTTTTCGTTAGATGGAGCTTGTAAAAAGCAGATATCGTTAAAAAGCAATCAAGCAAATGGTTCGGGGTTGTTTCGGTAGACGTCACTGTGCATTTTCACATCGCGCTAGTGAAGCGTGTTTCCGAAACAATGACCTCAAGCCGCCTGCCAACATTAGCTAAAAGGATGGGATATATACCAGAGATTTAGAAGGTATTGGGAAGTTTAATGAATAAAATTATATCTGATATTTTAATTTATCGTCTCCCTGACTGATTCTCGAAGGTGGCCGTTCTACATAGCCGTTGAGTATTGTTCGTTTTCCTCTTTTTTTGCTAGAGGCGACAAACGAGCAAACAAGTCACCTGATGGAAAGGTAATCTTGACCGCCCATGAACATCCGCGAAATCAGAGACCTCGCTGTACCGTATTGCCGGCCTTTTCAAAAAGGAGTACGCTCTTCTCTTGAAGGTCCCTAAGTCGTAGCCTGTCGGGAAATACTCCCGCGGGCAAACCGTTCCACAGATGGCGCTAGTACTAGCTAGCCGACTGATGGCTCTATCTCAATATATATAGTTACTCTATATGCGTTGCCGCTGTCTCTAGACCAACGTGTGTTCTATGGATTGAAATATCGGTATATCCGAATCAATACGACCTTCGAACCTTCAAAAAAAGAACTTATTCCTTTTTAAAATCCTACAGTGCACTTGTATCTCCTCTGGTGTCTATGGGCGATAAAAAAGAACTTATTCCTTTTTAAAATCCTACAGTGCACTTGTATCTCCTCTGGTGTCTATGGACGATAAAAAGAACTTATTCCTTTTTAAAATCCTACAGTGCACTTGTATCTCCTCTGGTGTCTATGGACGATAAAAAAGAACTTATTCCTTTTTAAAATCCTACAGTGCACTTGTATCTCCTCTGGTGTCTATGGACGATAAAAAAGAACTTATTCCTTTTTAAAATCCTACAGTGCACTTGTATCTCCTCTGGTGTCTATGGGCGGTGGCAATCGCTTAGCATCAGGTGATCCGTCTACTCGTATGCCCCTAAAGACATAGAAAAATATTTGATGACAGATATTCCACATTTCAAATTATACTTTGTCAGTACGTAGATTTATACATAAATTAGGTAACCAATCTTACTCGCATAGTCAATAACATCCTAGCTAGTCTGATGTCGCACAATGAAATAGATTTCAGTGGGATATCTCTGACTGACTCAATTTTTATACGAAAATTTTTGCGTAGTAATTATCAAATCGGAAATGTTTTCAGACGCTGGCTGAAATATAACTTGACGTCAAAGTACACAATTTTGTTCGGTATAAAATTTTTAGCGGCCACTTTTTAAATCTTGCTAGAGATGACGGTGGCATGAATTTTTGTAGCTTATAATTTTACACACGCTGTAGAATAAGCTTGATCACAAATCCTTTTTTATGATAAATTTCTTGATAGATTTGTTTATTTCGTTACAATCAATAAAAAAAACGGCGCCACTGATCCTTAAAAGGCCGAGATCACTATTTTCTATGTATGTACCTATAGCCTGTTTAGCATGCGAAGTAAGCAGCTGGCTTACTTCGCATGCTAAATAGGCTTTTGTATTTGGACGAACTAATTCGTCGAACTAGCTAGATCAATGATGTTTAACGTACCTACCACATGATGTGTGACGCGCGGGCTTGGGTTTGGCCAGCCTTGACTTAGACTACAAAATATGACAAGGACTAGCCATCTTCACTGCCCTCCCTTACCCTGTGAGCTCCTAAGCCTGGCAATCAGTTACGCCACAATAACGACGTCACATTAGCATGCTAATGTGGCTGGCGCGCGCCCAACGCCGTACGCGAAGCTGGTCGTTTTTGACGGCCAATACCATGTCTTTCGTCAATATTGCATTGTTAGGCTATAAGGTTTTGGCACATGAGTTTGGACCGTACTTAAATCTTTTTAGATCTTTCTCAGCATGGCGATCAGTTCATAGAGCGTCTTGTAATCCAAGGAAAAGTAGAAGGCACTAGACCGCGCGGGAGGTCACCCACACGTTGGACTGACCAAATCAAATCTGCCATTAGAGACTCAGTCAACGAGTGCAGCAGGATGACCTCGAGCAGGCAGCGGTGGCGGCGCCTGGTGAAGCGCATCCCCACTGCCGCTACCCACACTATGAGTACATGACGATCACCAAGACGACTCTGCCAAGAGTGTACCGGATAAGAAGAAGAAGAAGAAACCTTTTTCAATGTGCAACAATCCGAAACTAAGCCGTTTCATGATGCTGGAAAAGAAAAGGAAACAAATATCTGGCTATGTCATCACCACCGGGTCCCTGGCAGAATGGGTAGACTTAAAAAAATGTGACTTGACGTTGTAAAGGATGACATGCATGCCAATAAATTGACCACAATGGATGCACAAGACCGCGCGAAGTGGAGGAGTCGAAGCAGGAAACCGGGACAAAACGCTAAGATGTCGGAAAAGAGAATTAGACAAATGTGGTTTAGATAAAAATGTGCGCTCGTGTTAGTTCGAAATTGAACATGCACCTTTAGATTATTGAAATCTATGTGGTGTTTCTACCTAGACTACACTAGCTCGGCAGGCAGTAGGGGAAAACATCGTGAGGAAACCTACAAACCTAACACGCAAAGATAATGATGAATACTTGCAAAGATTTATCATAAGTATAAAGTTGCATTTATCATGTGATCATTGCTGAATTTTTGCATGTTATTGATTGTAGTCCCTTTCTCCTCATCACCTAGAATTCTAGATTAAGTTCTTCATCACCAGCATTCTTTCGCCCACCGTCGTTAAACCCTGAAGATGATGATCGTTTTCGTAAATCATATCAAAAAGAAGTTGATAAGGATGTTGGTTTGTTTAGGTCTGATACGCTCGTATTCCCGTGACTGACTGATGGAAAAAGTGTCACATCACGATTTCAGGTCCGACTCCTGTTGGGCATATGCCTCCCTGAAGTACCTCCACTCGGCGCGGTGATTAGATTTCCTGGTCCATAGGATGCCTGCGCGACTTTTTAGATCATCTGCCCATCTGGCTGGTGGTCTGCCTACGCTTCTCCTACCCATACGCGACCTCCAGGCCAAAACACACCTACTCCATCTTTCGTCGTGTCGGCGACTTAAGTGGACACGGGCTGTGCCTACTTTAATTTAGCCTACATCCACTACTCTAGTTCTTCTTCGAATTTCTTCATTTCGAACCTTGTCGCGTAAAGATATTCCGAGCATTATGCCCTCCATTGCTCTTTGAGCCACCTTCAGTTTGTGTATTAGAGATGCAGTCAGCGTCCATGTTTTGCAAGCATACGTCATCACCGGGAGAACACAATGGTTGTGAACCTTTGTCTTCAGATATTGCGATTCTTGATTATCGGGAGACGGCCCAATCCGGAGGGAAGAGGAGATGGTTAGCAGGGCTCTTGCAAATCCACTGGTGTTGCTGTCCATGGCAATCGTTTACCATCCGGTGATCCATCTGCTCGTCAGCCAACTATAAAAAAGCGTAAAACATCTCTCTAAAAATTTCATTGCGGGTTGTGTCCAAAGTCTTATCGGAGCCCGGGGCCCACTGGATTTGCATATATCCTTCTTGGAAAATATTAGGGTCCTATTTTTCTTCGGTAGATTCAATCAAAACATAGTGCCCCATATTTTTTTCTACCAATACCAATATCGCTTCCACAATGCATTAACATATTCACAGATGGGTCGGAGATAGCATATAGTAACTAGTGATGTCCTATCATCGAGTATTTTATACATAGAAGCTATTTGGTACAGTAAAAAAAATACTAAAGTTTTTTCATCAATGCTCTTTATTGCACAGAAACAAAATACAGGTATGGTGCATACATCAAAACAGACAGTACAATAAGGCGATCTTATCGCTTGAAGCGATTTCTTACAGACAACTTTTAGGTGGAGGAAAGAAAGAGAGTATTGGTAATGGAGTATGGCAGAGCTAAGCAGTTTAATAAATGAGATTTTAATTAACAAGATAATGTTATACCCCTGCAGTTAATCTGCTAGTCTTTTTTATGATACGACAGAAAAGCATTTGACCTCAATCTCAATTAAAGAGGCCAGGCAACGTGTTCGACTCCTTGGCTGTTCGCATCAGAAAGGAGTTTGCTTTGTGCTTAGTATGGATGGCTGGAACTTCAACCATATAGGGATGGGTGGGAGGATCTTTCCGGAAAAGAAAAAGTTTAAATTATATTCCAAATTACATCGCACCTGTGACTCCTCTAGTGTTGCACGGTGACCATGGGCGGCGGTAATCGCTTACAATCAGGTGATTTTTTCATGCTAGAGGCGACCAACGAGCAAGCGAGTCACCTGATGGAAAGTAATCTTCGCCGCCCATGATCATCCGCGAAATCAGAGATCTCTTGAAGCTTCCTAAGTCGTAGCCGACGAAAAATACTACCGCAGGCAAATCGTTCCACAGAACTGAGGTACGTGGTAGAAAGTTTATCTCTCAGTTTATCTACTCTTAAGTTTAATTTTTGCCGGCCCATTTTGTCCAATATCAGGATAATGTCTCCAAACTTTAATCTTATCTCCAGTAATGGATTAGAACGTCAGCTGAGCCTCTTAACGGCGTTTTTTTTTCTTCACATGCTCCGTCGCATCCCTAAACTGACTCCTGAAAGCCATCCCCCTCCCTAGGGACGTTGCTATAGCAACCCTTATGGCACACCATGCGTAAGTAATGTAATCTGGAGATGATTATCTCGGAGCCTAGGACCGGGCTTTTTCTAATAACCCCAAAATAGGACGGGAATTTGCGGTCAAGTTTTCGTTTGATATGCAAACGTTACAATATTCGTCTTGATATTTTCCTTGTATTAGCAGATTATAGTTCTTTTATTTCAGACTTTAGAAATAAGAAAAGAAAAACTATCTATACTATTTTTTTAGGTAAAACAAAACGCGAAACGCTTGCGCGATGTAATTCTCAACTAGCGCCACCTATTGGTATAAAGTGGAACTTATGTCCCAAAACGAAGTGAAGGCCTGCCACTTTTATATTAATAATAATGCCCTCCAACCGATTACGGCTACGGCGGCCAATCTCAACGATCAGCCACGTACGCAGGATATATTGTAGTCCTCAAGTGTGTGCGCAAACACAAGTCCACTCTCTATTACCTTACCCTCATATTCCGATAGGACCCTACTGTGACATGACCGAAGAAGGATCGGGCGCAGGACGAACAGCTTAACGTGCTTTCCGAGGCACAGGGGTACAAGACCGCCAACTTCCAGACTCCGGGCTGCCACTAAGAATTTCTTACCAAAACTTAAACTTATAACATTTATATTATTGAAGTAACAACACTATTACTTTGCAAATTCGCTTGTAATATCTGGAGCCCAATTCTCAGGCTCGTGACATTTATTTTCATATGACATATATCACTAAAACATAGTTTTTTTGTATGGTTTTCAAGTGATATCCGCCATGTTTTCAAAATGTCACGAGAATTGGGCTCCTGCTAATGGCCAAGCAAGTAAGTGCAATTCATAATTATTATCCTTAGTGCCTAAGAAGGGATAATTTTCCACTAAATGAGTCGTAGGTTTTTATCGCACCTGAAAATGCATTAAGTTTTTGTTAGTATTTACTCAAACAATTTTAACCCCATGAATGATAAAGAGCCAAGTTCATTACGAAATTATGCGTTGCGACTCATAATTTCATATTGAACTTGGCTTTTAGAAGCGTCGTGATGAGATTAATAAATAAAGCAATTCTGAAAACGGAGAAACGTGTTTTTTCTAGAAGGAATTTCCAACCAAAGACAAAGTAGAACGGGTTACCATAGTGATGTTAGTAACGCTAGCGTTGTGCCAATTAATAAACAAGGGTTTGAATTTAAATATAACAACACGTCGTTTACGCATCAATTTTACTGATAAAATTATTGTTATCCTTTTCCTGCTCTGTCTTTGAATAACACGAAATGTTTTGTCCTTATCGGTTTGTTAAATACGATTTTAAACTTTCGCGTTGCATTATAATTTATATATCGGGAATAAACGCGACGAAAATAAACAAATATATTGTAGTTAGTCACGTTTAGCCCCTATGTATGAATTTTGGTTATATCCTTATTTATATAAAGACCTAATTTAAGACCAGTTCAGCGCGTCAACTTATTTAGGACTCATGGACCCGCGCTAAAATTCTATCAAAGTCAGATATAACTCTTGAACACTCTCTGCCCACTCCTGTATCGATTAGTAATTTAACCGTTCCGTTATTAGTGCATCAGCGGAGCCTGTGGACTAATGATGCAACCAAAGTCAAATTTAACACGACTCGAGTGAAATTAGGATTAGAGTAAAAAAATGGTCAAGCAAGACTGGAGTTAAATCTGACTCAAAGTAACTCGTTCTCGATTCACTCTCTGTAAATTTAAATTCTTATCAATAATCTTGAGTGATTATACGACCCTCCCAGGCCAATTTGAAAAATCAATTTATGAATTTGCTTGGCAAAAACCACAAATTAGTGTAGTAAACGGTGGGGTATGGTGATGGTAGTTAGGGGTGTGGGACGTCCATTATGTGAAATAGGTCGATATTAAAAAAACAGGGAAAGCGACAGTTTACTGTCCCATTGCTGGGCAATGGGTTTACTTAAGTCCCCCCATTGCTCTCTATTTAATGACATTTGTGGCCAATTCAAAAGTACTTTATTTGCTATAGGCTTATATACATTATAGTTATATACAGCTCTTATAAATCGTCATAAGTGAAAAATATAAATTATAACTATGTATATTATACATGTAATTAAATATATATGGCGATACAAAAAATATACTAAGAAATGAATAAATATAATATGATTCTACCACCGGAATCGGAAAGTTGATTCTGACGAGAAGATCCGGCAAGAAACTCGCCAGTTACTCTTTTTAATCGCCAAATTTTTTATAAGTACAGTATCATGGGTGTAGGCGAACAGTTTATCATTTCAACAAAATCTTGTCATTTAAGTAATCATTAACTGTATAATAACTGTTTAATGGCTTTTGCCATTAAATATTTTTTAACATGTGTTTTAAATTTAGGCATTGGTAAATAAACAAGTTTTTGTGGTAACTTATTAAATATTTTAGTACTCATTCCTACAAATGAATTACCAATCTTATGAAGTCTGAGATGTGGAACAGCAAGCTTGTGTTTATTTCTTCAATCGTAGGCATAGCTATTCAAATCGTCACGCCGCCTTTTTTGTTCAGTGTCTTTTTACCGCTAATACACCCGTTTAGATTGTAAAATGACTTAAGTGACAAAATATGACTCAAGTCACAACTCTACGTTGGACTGGGCAGACTAATTGTGATTTAGTTGCGCTGCTGCAGTTTGGGGTTAGATATCTTTTGGTTCGTCTAATGTTTTAATAACTAGTTAGTTAGTTAGTTTGGGGGGAGTTTAGGACATTTTTGTAGAGAGTGATCAGTATGTCATTAAGGGTTACGATTCCCGGAACATTTACCAGATCGTCGGTCCACCTTGTGGACTTCCTATACGTGGCCTCTACTCGACCGATCTGTTTGGAGAACATTGGGGGAGGCCTATGTCCAGCAGTGGACGTCTATTGAATGAAATGATGGTGATGATGAATAAGAATAAAAGGATTTATTCAGTTTTTTTTTTATGAGTTACGATACTTTTTTATGTAATAAGTGGCAGACCAACAAACTGATCACTTAATGGTAAGCAATAATAAGCCATAGACACACAGTGGAGACACGAGTTCTTGGAACCGCTCTTCCCCCGTATTGGGCCTCCGGTACCCTAACTCACTCGGTGAAACACAGCGCTTCACAGCCGGTTTTCTGTAAAATCATTCCGATCGAGCCATCCCATTCATGCAGAAGTGTGTTCTCCCATGGACGAAATTTTCTACGAATATGAAAATGATTCTGCTCATCAATTTATTTAAAACAGTCATAAGTTGACTTCATATAATTTAGCTGTCTGGCACATTTTAGTCTAAACCATAATTTAGATATAAATCAGTGGGACTGTTATCCGACCGCATTCGATTAATACATTAATTAATATTTGCGAAGCCGGCTAAATTGATTGTCGTCAACAATACGCTGTTTGTAGTCAACAGCGGCGTAATTAGATTGGCACGTAGTGAAGTGTAGGTTTATACCTAACTTGGCTCTCCACTGCCCGTGCCAATTACAAACATTGGATTTTTTTAGGATACCTTTAATATTTGAAGTAATGATTCTGAAAGTGTAACCGTGATCCAGGTAGTCTGGTTCCCCTGTCAAAGGGTTGCGTAGGACAGACGGCAGTCGCTTCATTGTAATTACCAGATTTCCCAAATCCTCCTCCTCCTCACAGAAATCCAGAGTGAAGCAGTGCATGCGCTGCGTTTCAATGCGTGAGTGAGGGTACCGGAGGCCCAATCCAGGGGAAGGGGGTTAAAAGGTAAGCAGCACACTTGTGACACCACTGGTGTTGCAGGTGTCCATGGGCGGCGGTAATCGCTTACCATCACGGTGATCGGTCATCGGTGATCCGTCGGCTCGTCTGCCACCTATTACATTTAAAAAAATCCTGAATCATGGTCCAAGAGTACCCCGGGCTTTGAAACCATAGCTTTGGACGCAATTGGGAGAATCGCGCTAGGATGATGATGTTTCAACGGATTGCAAGTACAACCTCTACAATCGTTGTACCAACAGTAGTTGTACCAAAATGAAAACACAACTTAAAGAGTAATTTGTTCCATTGAAGTTGTAATTCTAAGAGGTATTCTGGGTGGGACGGCGGAGGGAAAATTAAATAAAATTCAACTCATAACGAGCAGCCGGTAGTTCGCTATTTAATAATGAATTTATGAGCAGCGGGAAAATGCAAACCTAGATGGAAATAGTCGTAAGGCATAAATGGGAGCGAGAGCGAACAGCATACTTTTCAACCTCCGACACAAAACCAAAAAAGAGGTGGCAAAAGAAATTAACAATAAAAAAGAAAGAAAAAATATTTCCTTAAAACTTAACTTGGCGCAGAGCAGTCCTTATTTGTCCAATTAATCAGTTTTAAAATCGATAGAACGTTGCATGGTACAATAATACAGATGTAGGTACTAATTTTAGGTATTTCTAGGTTTTAATTTTAAGGGCAAATCGGAAAGCAGTTTCCATGGTTCTTGATTTAAAAAAATGGTAAAACGTTTTACATTTCAATTTAAGAAACGTGAAAGGAGCAAGTTTATACAAAAAAATCGCTATGGGTTAGATGTGGGTGTAGTTTTTGACAATATCAAAAAAACCGGCCAAGTGCGAGAAAAATACCTACGCAACCAAAAATCTATTATATTCTACACACAACACAATGCAAGCACATTTCACAGTAAATTCAATACCCCTCTGCCAAAGGAACGAAAAACCAGCATTTTTACAAAAGAGGCTTGTCGCAATATTTTCAAATATTGTGTGTAGATTGTTTTATTAAAATTTAATCATTAACACTACGTAATCGTAAATGAATTTGTAATAAACACAATTTTACGGGAAGCATTTACAAAATATTTCAACCAAAATTCTTTTAACCGGTAAATCTCTAAACGCTCAAATAATTTTAATCTGCTCAACATTTCAAACAGAGTATTTAACGGAATTATAGCTTAATAACTGTTTAAATATGATTATAATAACGAGCTACGAAATTAGCGTTTAGCGGCTGAACAAATTGATATTTAATACGATGATAAAATAATTTATGTTTACGCAATATACTTAACGCTTTAATGTAGCTAAGTATTTATTATGCAATAGTCTCTATCTTTGTTTGTCATCTTTATCTAAACATAGTTTCTGTTAGTAGAAAGTATTGCAGTACGTTTGTGACCAACATACAAACAGCAAAGTTCGTCGAGAGAGTTCTTCATGTGTGATGTTAAGTCCCAATCTCAGATTCAATTCTTTGTTTAATAAATTGCACATTTGCAATCTTAAAACTAACGCAGTACAAATTTAAAAATACTTCATTTGCATAGGCTTGTCCTACAGTTCTTACAAATCGTCATTCAGTCATTCATGAAAAATATAAATGACAACTATGTTATACATGTAATTAAACATATATGTCGATACAAAAAATATACTAAGAAATGAATAAAGATAATGTCATTATACCACCGGAATCGGAAAGTTGATTCTAACGAGAAGATCCGGCCAGAAACTCGCCAGTTAATCTTTTTAATCGCCAAATTTTTTAAAGTACATATTGATTTCATTTCAAACATTAAATATATTGATTACACTTTGTATGACTAGCAAATTATAGGTTAGTAACATGCTAACATTCAAATTTGACGTTTGGCATATCCTATGTATCCTACCTGAATAGAAAGTATACTTAACTTTCTTTCCGAATGTCATGTAGTGCAATTTGTAATCATCAGTAACACTATGCACATTATGTGATATACTTTATTCTGTTCAAAGATGATCCGTATAGTTTATAATTATAAATACTCTTCCATCTGCCGCGAGTGTTTGCATTTAGTAACGTATTTCAAATACTTCCAGGCTACGGTGGTAACTGCTTCTCCTAGGTTGGGCTTTAATCTTGTTGGTTATTTTATTGAAACGTTAACATGGCCACACACCAGCATAGGTGAAATCACGATGAAACAGTAAATATGATTGATGTACTTTTGATGTCATCAAATACATATAAACTTATACATATATTAGTTACGACAAAGAAGCAATTTCTATTGGTATAGCGTCTTTGGTGGCATCATTTGTATTTTTAACATTAAATAAGCATTATTTAGGCTTTATTGCATTTCACTATGGTGTCTTAATCGTGTAGAGAGACTTTCCCAATTGCGTCCAAAACTTGGTAAGGTGACTGGCTGGTAATTATGATGAAGTGACTAAAGGAGGCACCAGACTCACTGGATATGTGAAACGTTTAGTTTAGACTGTAGATAGATACACTTTATGGCACAAAATTTACAGATCTTATTATATTATACTAGTGCGGTTCAGAGAATAAAAAGGTTCGTCACCTTAAGGTACATTTTCGCTTGTACGGCAAGGATCAGTTATACCAACATGCCATTTTAAAAAGATCTGCCAACCTTCTTTAAATATTCTTTACATCAAAAGGAACCACCTTTTTTTTTATTTGTGCGCGGAGCAACATTATTTATAATTTGAAATTGACAAACACTATGTAACTTAGCAATAAAAGGCACGCACTTGGAGTCCAATTCTCGTGCTCATGATATTTTGAAAACATGGCGGATATCACCTGAAAACCATAAAAAAAACTGTGTTTTAGTGATAATATCGTGTGCAAATAAATATCACGAGCACGAGAATTGGAGTCGTGGAGTCTGTGGCATACCACATTACATATAATTAAACCAATAAAAAACCTTTCTTTGCTTTAAACCACTGAGGTACCTAGTTCTTTAGTCACTAGAGTTTGTTGTCGCCGTGATGTCGAGTCCTAACCAAAGACAATATCATTCACGTAAAGACTTAAAGTTTACCATTTTGTATGATTAGGTAGGGAAGTTCGATCTCCGCTTTCGCCCTTCCCTCAGACTCCGTCCATTCACTGCAGCTCTTCTCAGTTTCTGGTTAATTAAGACACTGTTTTGAGTGGCACTTACAACGAGCTAAATAAATAATAGACTCGCGTACCGGCCCGGATTTACCTCCAAATTCGTTTGGGCTTTGATAAAAATTCATGGGATCTGTGTGTAGGGAAATTGAGGGGAAAAAGCCAGGTTAGATTGAAGTGGTGAGAAAAATTTGCAATTTTAAGGTTTGTGGTAGATTCGAATGGGAGAGCTAGCTACCATCACTTTTAAGTACCTAACTATTGAGATAAATACAGATGAGGGTTGGCCACTCTTTGGATAGTCATCATTTCAGCCAATAGACGTCCACTGCTAGACATAGGCCTCCCACAATGCTCTCCACACAGATCGGTCCTGTGCCGCCCGCATTCAATGGATTCCCGCGATCTTCACCAGATCGTCGGTCCACCTTGTAGAAGGCCTGCCACGGCTGCGACTTCCTGTACGTGGCCTCCACTCGAGGACCTTTCCGCCCCAACGGCCGTCCGTTCTCCCCGCTATGTGCCCTGCCCATTGCCACTTGAGGCATGCAATCCTTTGGGCTACGTCTGTGACCTTAGTTTTCCTGCGGATCTCATCATTTCTTCGCAGGGAGACTCCAACATAGCCCTCTCCATTGCTTTCTGGGTGACTTTGAGCCTCCTTAATCGGCTCATTTTAAGCGGCTTTGGATAGTAATTACGAGTAATACCTTTCAAAACTGGTAGTCGTCCAATCACACACCCCTGTAGGGCTAACATGCCCACCACGAGATAATTTTGTCTACACTCGTATTCGCTAGTTGCTTCTCCCTCACCAGACTGAGCGATGAGCGGGATAGAAGGATGCGCTCGCACGGACGAGAGTAGACAACATTTTGGCGCGGAGCGCATGTATGAAATTTGACAGCTAAAAACGAGATATTTGTCGTCGTAGACTGCGCTCCGCGCCAAAATGTTGTCTACTCTCGTCCGTGCGAGCGCATCCTTCTATCCCGCTCATCGCCCAGTCTGGTGAGCGAGAAGCAACTAGCGAATACGAGTGTAGACAAAATTATCTCGTGGTGCGCATGTTAGCCCTACTGGGTTACACAAATCTATGTGCGTAAATCTATCATTGGATACTTTGTACACTTTCACTCTAGTTGTCAGAAAGGAATGTTTTTGTAGAAGAGTGCAATAAACGTTTTATTTATTTATGTATGTTTTATAATACCATAAATCTTTATACCGGGGCAATTATGTCCCGGAATTTTGGAAGGCATGCGTGGAGCCGAAACCAACACGTGGTTTTCTGTGAGGCCGTGGTATTACTCCGGTCGAGCCGGCCCATTCATACCGAAATATGAAATATGATTTATTTACACTGAGTCACTTTAAATAAATCGTAAATATGAGACACTTACTTATAAAACTAAATGTGTATTAAAAGATCATGTTTTATTTGCTACTGCAGTAATTCAATGCAACAAAATTGTGAAGAACAACAAAGTAATCTTATGCAGAGATATTAAAACTTAAGAACTAAATTATTCAATATTGACATAGCAATTCCAACAACGCTAATGAATATAGTTTCAAACTATTGCAAGTTTAACTAAAACTTAATTAAGTAAGTGAGTGAGCCTTTAAACGGTCTGAATGGAAGTTAGGTATTTAACTTGGAGTTGGCCTCCGAAGAAACTAGAATATTGTGGAAATGGCAGCTTTAATTAATATACTGAAACTTGTGCAAGCAAACAGGACTGTTATTTTAGGTGGCAGACGGGTAGACGGATCATCTGATGGTAAGCGATTGACGCCGCCCATTGTAATTCCAGCATCAGTGGAGCACAAGTGCGTTGACAACTTTTGAACCTCCTTTCCCCAGATTGGACCTCCAGTACTAACTCAACTCGCAGCTAAACACAGCACAGACACTGCTTCACGCCGATTTTCTTATCGCTCCGGTAGAACTGGCCCATTTTTGCCGAAGCGAGGCTCTCCACGGTAGCCGTTTTCCAAACTTCGCACTGACACTGAGAGTTCACATTCGCCCGTCCTTTCTAACTACAATTTTCTTTCATATCTTTGTGATTATTTCCTCTATATCTTAGAGTTCATTGACCCGGCAGGACGTCAGCTGTTCGCACAATGCATCCCAGGGGACCGGGCATCCGTATTGAGCTCATTTAAATGGTAACTTACTTTCTACCTTTACGAGTATTCTGTCAGGAAATGGAAGGCAGAAACTGTATGATATAAAATCTTCATGGAAGAGCTCTTTTAAATGACGCAAAGGAAATTAAATGTCATAAGTACTCGTATTGTTCTACTAAGGAAAGTAAATTCAATTACAAAATCTTATTTAAAGTTCAATAGCGCCGATGCAAAATGTCGAACTAAAAACTTGTCTCTAATCCAAATTCAATTTAAATGAATCTTCAAAAGTTCTTTTCGTAAAAGTTGCTCAAAATACCCAGACACAAACTGCAACGAGAGCAAAAATGCAATGCCGGAATCTAAATGTAACTCCAGCGCAGTGAATTAAAACTAAACCAGCCGGGGACGATTCGGACCGCAACAAAATTATACATTTTAATTTCGGAAGATACACCTACAATTTAGTGATGCTACCTCGAATACAATTTAAAAGTGGTAGTCGTATACAAAAATAGTAATCGATACCGATTCGATTGTGAGGACAGCAGTTTTTTAAATTTGTTATAGTTTTTTTTAACTGGATTTTTAATGTGGTTTAATCATGTTTTGTAATTTTTTCTCCATAAATCGTGTTCGACAGTCCTTTATAATAAATTTTAATGGGACAAACTATTTAATTGCCTATTAGTTAAACATTTTTTGTAAAATTTTCGTGCTGTAAAGTTTGCAATAAATAGATAAATAATCCCTGACAAAAAGTATAATTTTTGGGTGTGGCAATTTAGTTTACAACCAGCGAATTAATAACTTCAACATTTTTGACGGCCCGCTTAGCTCAGTAGTTGGTCGATTGAGACGCAAGGGTCGTGTGGGTTCGATTCCCATACCAACACAAATGTTTGTTGATGAATCAAATATTTGTGTTGAGTTTGGGTGTTTGGGGTACCTTCGTTGTCCTTGGCTTCTATAGTAGGTACAAGGGAAAACCTTAGTTTGGGACCAGAACAATGTATGTTGTCTCAATTCATTTATTTTTATATATCGAGTGGTATTCGAGTCGAGCGAGTCGCATCCCTTAAACTGGTATGCCTGTTGGGATTTAGCTAAACGGGGACTGCGAGAAACGTCAATTTTATTTTCTGCCCCGTTGATTCGTCTGCTGGAACTTATTTAATATTTTATTTGATTTACGAGTATTTTGCCGTTCGCCGTGTGGTCCCCGGCAGAGTAGAATAGGTCACCCTCACTCTTACCGAGGTGTCGTAAAAGGCGACTAAGGTAAAGCTGCTGGCATGATCATTAGCACCCAGAGAAGGAAAACTCTGCATTTATATCAAAACCCTCGCCCACCCGTCTGCCAAGCGTGGTGAGTATGGCAATTACCGCTCATGTGATTGAGGTAGGCCCGTGCCCCAGCAGTAGGGACTTAAATGGGCTGACGATGACGAGTATTTTGCATTTATCATCTCAAACGACTACGATTTCCCATTCGGAAGTCGCATGCTCTTATAAGTACATATCATCGTTTTAAAATCACCTAGACCCCACTTCAGTTTCGGGATTGTCTTAGTTCCAAGCTGAATCAATAGATGGTACTGGGTATCGATTACATTGCGCAAGTGCCTTTTCAAGTGGAAGCCTTATCGGTGTCATATGAAGATTTTTTTCGAGATTTACTTGCAAAAAGTTTGCAAGTGGCATTCAATTCACAGAAGAAATAAAAATAAAGTATATTACTGGTCTGATGAAGAAGCCAGGAGGAGCTTCTAGTTAAGGTTTTATCTAGGAGCTTCCAGTTAGCTGCTACTAGCAATTTTAAACCTTGTCGAAAGTATGATTGATAGAAGGAAATAGAGTTTCATACACATTCTTCTTATCGTCAGATCATCGCTACCTGCTAGAACTGAACCTGGATCTTGTGGTTGCAATCATAAATAAAAAATATTTTCAGTTTTAAATTATATAATTTGTATTTACAATCTCAAACAAAGCCAAACAAAGAGATTCCTTTGTTTTTATTTAGTCACTTACAGCTTAAAATCCCGAAGTTTTTATGAGTCAAAAGTTCAATTACCGTACTCATTATCAGAGCCAATCGCCCGTTGAAAACCGCTCAGGAACGGGCCAACAGGACCTACTATATCTAAGCGAGGGTCACCAGGCCTTCATACTATAACCGGACACAAACACCAGTTTAGGCGGACATGTATGTAAAAGAGACAAACACAATGAGGTAACTAAACTTAAAACTAAAATAGTTTTTTGCAGGGTCAATTACTTGAATGGAATGGAATGGGTACCTAAATGGAGGCCCAATCCAGGGAAAGTGAGTTCAAAGGTTAGAAACACACTTATGCAAATTTGTGACACTCCATTGGTGTAGCCAATCTCCATGGGCGGTGGTAATTGCTTACGATCTGGAGATAGAATGGCGTATACGAGTGATAAAACTGGCACCATTACTCGCTGGATAGTTAATTAAAATTTATGTTTAAGTTGCGTAATAATATTATTCCTCATACAACCATTCGTCAGACTTTCGCAGTCCACTGCAGGCGCAAAATGGCTTTTTTTAATGTTATAGGTGGTAGACGAACAGCGAACAACGAACAACGAATCATCTGATGGTACATCTGATGGACACCCGCGACACCAGTGGATTTATAAGTGCACTGCCAACCTTCAAACCTCCCTTTCCCCCGGATTGGGCCTCCGGTACCCTCACTCCCGTCACTGTGGTCCCGGCAGAGAAGAATAAGCCACCCTCACTCTTACCGAGGTGTCGTAAAAGGCGACTAAGGTAAAGCTGCTGGCATGATCATCAGCATCCAGAGAAGGAAAACTCTGCATTTATATCAAAACCCTCGCCAACCCGTCTGCCAAGCGTGGTGAGTGCCAATTACTCCTCATGTGATTGAGGGAGGCCCGTGCCCCAACAGTGGGGACTTAAATGGGATGACGAGAAAAAAGAAAGGATTGATCGAAGTTCATTTGGAGAGGCGTATATCCGATAGTGAACTATCACAGGCCAATATTATATTTAATGTAAAAAAAGGTTATATTCGAAAAGAGAAGACATCTAAAACCGTTTAATTAAGCCGAACACGCCTGATTATGTCCGTCTTTATCCCGACGCCTGGCGTCCCTACAAACGCGCATACAGTATGCGCGAGCGCAGGCGTTTGCATTTCATCGCGCAGTGTCATGGCGCCGGAGAGCGCGCCACACGCTCGCGCGCCGCGCATATTAATATAAGCGCATTTTTAACGCGATCTTCTTTTTTTGAAAAACAAGTTGTGTGACAAGTGATTAGTGATTGTGCTGCCACCTTTGGATGTGTTTTGTTCCGAATCGAATGTGTGCAGTCTTACGTTTTTTGTAGAAAATAAACAGGTTGATAGTGTTTATTATCCTGGATATATTTTTTAATATTTTTTGATCCTCATTGATTAAAAACGAGCTTTTTTATGTGAAGATTTTTTATGTGATAGGCGACAGGCGAAATTTAAGATATGATAAAGAAATACGAAATAAGATATGATAAGGCTTACATATTCTAATAATTAAGTTCGGATTTTAATTACTAGATTGTTTTGTATAATGCAGAGTGACATATTACTAACCAAGACACTATGAAAAGACGTGAAATGTGAATATTTAAATTAACAACGGGATTATACCAAAGTTAATTAAAGTTTATGGCTAATTATTATTATATTCTTCAGAATGTGTGTACAGTGTACTATGCAGTTATTCTTGGTGCAAGAGTAAATAGTTTTGCAGCTTTTTTGCTTTTACGCTTATAGAAATAAGATCTGATTTCTAAAATGTAGAGTTTATTGCTATTCTGGGGACCTATTCCTCAAGCACTCGACATTGAAGTCGAATTAGAGATAATTCTAATAAACCTGAAATTGCAAAAATTTAAACAAAAACACAAAGAGTGTTTATATGTAGCATTTAAAAATGTTCAAGATTTAATGACGACTTTATTAAATGAATCCACCGGTAATGTCACTTTTACTAATGCCAATGTTTAGGACGTTTCTACTTAATATAAATGTTTGACAAATATGAACAAACATGCGGACAGTTTTTGTACTTATATATTTTTTATTATTGCCTTGGATTGAAGGATTAAATTGCTGTATATACTTCTGCTGACTAAACTTTAATAATTTTGAACCAGATTACTGACGTCAATATTAATTATTATAATATAATTATGTCCATAATGAATGGCGAAATGCTTCTAAATGGCGCACATCGTCTTCTTAATATTAAAAAAAAATGTCTTGGCCCTCATAATAAAACTTGTAAATAATTTAATACTTTCATTTAAAAACTTCTAACAGTAAAAAAAAACTCATTAAGACTAAGTATATTGAGTCAAGGAATATTACACGCCTCTTAAATGTTATTTTTTATTAATTTCCCTGATTTATTTTGATAACGGTCCGAATCGAGTTCGTAATCCCTACAAAGTGACAGGTCGTGAACAGTTTTGTTTAACGCTTTATCTTTTTTGTCAACTAAAAATTCCAAATTTGAATGACGGCTCTCCGTTTCGTTCTACGTCGTTTTACTTTTGTTTATGACGACTAAAATTCCTTTTTTGAATGGAACCGAGTTATATTTTTAAACTTTCTTTTTTTCGGATCTTTTTGAAATGACAGGTGCGTTCCGTATCACGTTGTTTTCGTTTTGTTTTAACTAAAATCCCGTTTTTGATTTGAATGCGAGGTGGAAAGAGGTCGGTTGTCGCAATGCTGGATTACATTCGCTCTGATCTGATTCCTAATAAGCTTATCGAGTTACTGTATGAGTTGTATGACCCAGGGGTTCTCAAAGTTCATATTTACTTTAGTTTATTATTTTCTCTTGATGTTTTAGTAAGTCAAAGCAGGGTACAATGGGGTCTAACTTAATTATTAAATAGTCTGTTAGGCCGTTTCACCATTAATGGGCATTTGGACAAGTTTGGGACAACTCATTAAGACAAGTAGCAAGAAGACTAATTAGTTTGTGTGTAACAATTGAACTCAAAAACTTCTAGACAAATTTTAATATTATTTTATTTAATAAGAGACAAACGAGAAGACGTATTAATTAATGATAGGCGATTGTCGATTGACACCCCATACACCAGTGGAGGCAACAATGCGCTGCGAACCTTTCAGGGTTCACTCACTCGGCAAAACATAGCGAAGTCGCTACTTCACGCCGGTTTTCTGTCAGACTGTGGTATCACTATGCCGAAGACTGGCTTGCTTGCAGACCGGCCTCCGCGGCCCGCACTTTGGGAACTCCTGCGCAAGTTGTTATCTGTATTCCGTATCGTATGACTCGTCATGATCGTGTGTCAATGAATGTGTTAGCTTTATAATGTTGTGATGCTTTGAATCATGGGGGTTTTGATTTGATACTACTGATATATTTAAGTTACATCTACTTTCAAACTGAAAAAAAAATTGAGACTCAATTTGTTTTTTCGCAGGTCGTGCGAAAACTATGTTTCGATTTTTTCGAACATAGCTCGGGTTTGTGATCACCAATCCGCATTTGGCAAGCGTGATGATTAAGCCTAATCCCATCATAGTAGCGATAACTTGACTTCTATGATGGAGGCCTTTGCCCTGCAGTAGGACAGTTTATAGGCTGATACATTACTTTACTCGTATTATCATCTCCCAAAGACCACAACAACAACAAATGCTCAATTTAATTAGAATATCGATCATATAAATTACAGACGAAGTATGTGTGTGTGTGTGTGCTCGCGCGCAGTCCCGTCACGTCCCAGCATGATGTTATGTAAAACAAACCGTGACTATCATGACTGAAGATATCTATGTGAGAATCTGATGATTTAGCTTCTTGTATCAGTCTGATAAAGTGGGTAATTGTCGTGAGTGTCGTGACAGGGCAAAGGAAAGTGTAAGTGATATTTTTGGGGCTGATTGTACCTCGAATTTGTTCTTTCTATAGCTAATAAACACTCGATTTGAGGACCGATTATACTTACCCTGCCTTGAATGAAAATGTGAATACAATGCCTTAGTTTCTCAATCGAGGGACGCGCCTGACATCTATGGATCATCACTCGGTAAATGGAAGTTTGCACTATTTAAATGCAGTAAAATTTAATTTTGAATTTATTTGGATTATAGACATTTAATATCACTTAATTCTAATTCTATTGTATTCTATTTTTATTAAAAAAATATATTTATCTTATTAAATTAAATCAAATTAAATTATTTTATCATATTTAAAGTAATTGAAATATATTAATTTAATTAAAACTTTTTTGATTTGATATGTTATTTAATTAATAAAGTATTGATTTATAATTTAATGTTGCTTGTTATAATTAGTTGTAGACCAGCTGTTTACACATAGGTTTGGATTTACAGTCTACCATGACTGCATAGTTATTATGTATTATCTTTATTTTTTTATCTACTGTAATTCTGTTGTGTGTAACTAATAAAATAAATAGAAATAAAATTGAATGAAAATGCTAAATACCAGTCCCTACTACTCGCATATAAAGTTATATCGGTTATCCGCTATAATGTTGTATAATAGATTGCCGCAAGACATTAAAGATGGTGTCGCGGGAGTTTATGGGCGGCAGTAATCGCTTACCATCAGGCGATACGTCTGCTCGTCCGCCACCTTCTTCATCTTAGCGTTTTATTCCCGGTTGCGTCCAAAGGTGTCGCTTTGGAGCCCAGGGTACGCTTAGACCATGATTCAGGATTGGAGCGGTCTGGTAATTCCAATGAAGCGACTGCCGTCTGACTTTCGCAACCCTTTAACAGGGGAACCAGACCAACTGTATCATGGCTACACGTTTCTGAAACTTTTTCCGAGACGTGCGGGTTTCCTCACGATGTTTTTTTTCCCTCACCGCCGAGCAGATGGTAATGGTAGAAAGCTCGTCTGCCACCTATCACATAAAAAAAAAGTTGAAGTAAATAATCTCATCTATGTGCACTTACAGCTTTCCTCGCGATGCAATCATCGTCATCATCGTCAGCCCATTTAAGTCCCCACTGCTGGGACACGGGCCTCCCTCAATCACATGAGGGGTAAATGCCATACTCACCACGCTTGGCAGACGGGTTGGCGAGGATTTTGATATAAATGCAGAGTTTTCCTTCTCTGGGTGCTGATGATCATGCCAGCAGCTTTACCTTAGTCGCCTTTTACGACACCTCGATAAGAGTGAGGGTGGCCTATTCTACTCTGCCGGGCACCACACGGCCTCGCGATGCAATGTTTTCCCTCATAATCGCTAATCGTAGAAACACGCACATAGATTTAAAAAATCCAGAGGTAAATGTTTGGATTTGGACCACGACCTACCTCGTGGAAGGCGCGTTCGTATCCATTAACCTGCTATCGCTCGTTTTACCATAGTTAATTCTCTGATAAAGATTGACCGAGTCGGGCCTTAGAATGTTGACTACTCTAGAAACTCACTAAGTCTCTCCAATCGACTAAACTGACCGCCATAACCAGAAACAGGACATTATTATTATTATTGTAACTGAACAGCATGAACCAGTTAATAACTTGAACAGTCCATAATCGGATTCATTACCCGATCTGCGGTCGGAATATCCCTCATTATCGGGACATACAGCTTAATGATATGTCGAATGTTAGGTATTAGTCACTAGTACTGTTACTATTGACCGGTGATAACGATAATTGATGTGTTTAATACGAGTACTAATAACGAATTACATCTAATTAATGAGACTTAGTTCTGAGGTCTCTGGACTAAACATTCGTATGATGAACACTTGTGATTTTTTTTGGGTATAGCAATCTTTTGCAATTTATTCTTAAGTAAATAATGCATTTTACATGCAAACCCTTAATTGAGTGAGTAATCACGGCGAAGCAAAAAGCGCTTACGAAAATCGTCGACATACCAAGGTCTCCTGTAGCTTAGTCGGTAAAACAGTTGCCCGGTTAGCAAAAGATCGTGGGTTCGAGTCGCACCCGAAGACTGTCGAAAAAAATTTAAGTGCGTTATTTACTGATGAACACTTGTGTCTGGGTGTAATATATACATTTAAGTATATTTATTTGTAATTTCTCCATTGTCGGATGCTCATATTTCAAGTGCTTAAGCTACTTAGTAGACGTCCGCCAACAGACGTCCACTGCTGGACATAGGCCTCCCCCAATGTTCTCAACACAGATCGGTCATGTGCCGCCCGCATCCAATGGATTCCCGTAACCTTCATCAGATCGTCGGTCCGCCTTGTGGGGGGCCTGCCACGGCTGCGACTGTACGTGGCCTCCAGTCGACGTAGTTAAATAAATATTTCACAACATCACATACATTGATCTGACTTCGAAGTAGGTAGCTCAAGCACCTGTGTTACGGATATCAAAACCAACATCAGAATTACAAATATATACATTTAATGCTTTTCTTTTATAAAAACAAACTTATAATACATAAAAAACACCCAGACCAATACAAACAAACAGTTCATGCACACAAATGTTTGTACTGTGCGGGGATCGAACCCGCAACCCTTGCACCAGAGGCAAAGTTAACTACCACTGATCCAAACTGGTAAGAGATGTTGTATGAATGTATTTATAATAAATCCTATGCCTATATATAACGCCCTGTTGGTCTAGTGGTCTAAGTAACGTGCCGTGATCTCGGGGTCCTGGGTTCGATTCCCGGGTCGAGCGAAAAGTATGTTTCGAATTTTTCCAACATAGCTCGGGTTTGTGATCACCAATCCGCATTTGGCAAGCGTGGTGATTAAGCCTTATCCCATCATAGTAGCGATGACTAGTTTTTTATGAATGAGGCCTTTGCCCTGCAGTGGGACAGTTTATAGGCTGATACTTTTTTTTAAATCCTATGCAGCTAAAATCCACCCAGCGAATTTCACCACGTAGGTAGAGCCGAGCTTCGGCATGAATGGGCTTGACCGGACTTACAGAAAACTGGCGTGAAGCAACGTTTGTTCGGTGTCTCGCCGAGTGAGAGTACCGGAGCCCCAATTTTAAGATGAAGGGGTAACTCGACGAGACTTGTGTACTTGTATTTCTGAATTCATTAACACATAATTTTAATCTTATCTCCAATCATGACATTTTGTATAAAGCAACCGTTCCAAAACCGGTTGTTGTAACAGTTTCGGCCAGACAAGCCCGTGTTCTGAGTCACTCACTTCCGGTCTTTGCATAGTAAAATAATGAAGTAGACTTTTACTACACAAACAATGAAAAGTGTAGTGTAGTTAGTGAACAATCGATTGAGTATCGATATTTGCTAATTCGGTTAGTTTTTTTATGAACTATAGACCAACACTTGACAACAATCTCACCTGATGGAAAGTGACATTCTAGACCTCATGTTTAGGCTGTAGGTAACGCAATCGCCTAGAAGATACCTGTTCACCCTTGCCTTAAAGATGTCCAGATTGTAGTGGTCCGGAAAACAGACCTTAGCAAGGAGTTCCATTCCTTAGCTGTCCTTAACTTGTACTTAGCTTAGCTTATTAAATGTCGTAAATATAGATATATTTATTTTATAGATATATTAAAGAAAAGTAGTAAATGTAAATATTTGTAATCCCACTGTTGATTCTGATATCCGTAACACAGGTGCTTGAGCTACCTATCTCAGAGTCAGATCAATGTATGTGATGTTGTGAAATATTTATTTATTTACGACATTGCTAGCATTGACCGCCTCGGTAACGCAGAGGTTAGTGGGTCGCACTTTAAAGCGACGGCTGTGCAAGAGGTCCTGGGTTCGGTAAAAAAATCTTAATGTCAGCCCCAGAGTCTGGAAGTTGGCGGTCTTGTACCCCCGTGCCTCGGAAAGTACGTTAACCCGTTGGTCCTGCGCCCGATCCCTCTCCGGTCGTGTAACCCTGGTGTCCCATCGGAATATTAGGGCAAGGGACATAGATTTTAAAAATCCACAGGTGCATACTCGGATTTAAATCCCCCCCTCCCCCCTATGGATGGCGCGGTCTTAATCACAGCTGCCATCGCTCGTAGATATTCCCGAGAATCTATCTAATTCTTGACTATCTAATTGCCGGATATTCGATAACCGCTGGAACAATGGCCGCTTAGTGGGAGCTGCGCTGGCGCCGCGGCGCATACGACGAACTATTTGTAATGGGCCGTGTGTTTGTTTGCGGATGTTATAAATTGTTGCGTGTGAACCATGCTAAACTATAGGGCCAATAGTAAACGAAACACAACATGCCCCGGCCGACAATGCTTATGTGACTGGTGACTGGTATCTCTACAATCTAATGGGTTGTATTTAACATTTCCTCAAAATTAATAAATTGCTTACCTTACTCTTTCTTTATCTTATTGAAACTAAAAGCTAGGTCATTTCCGTGACTTCGCATTTCCCTCCAAACCATCTGCGCGTGCGCATTCAAATGGTGCCGATCGCGTGTGTATTCAGATCGTGGTTCGGATGTCAAACAGTTTCTGTTTTCGAGTGAAATTCACTTTCTGGTGTTTACTTTTTGCGTCGACCCAGATTTTGTTGGTGGAATCAGCTGGTAACTTTGAGACTGAAATAACACAATTTGTATTTTGTGTGATTTTCTCCAGAAGTTCACAGAAAACCAACGCAGAGCAGCGTCTCTGCTGAGTTTAACTGCGTGAGTGAGGGTAACGGAGACCTAATTTGGGGAAAGGGGAGTTTAAAGGTTGGCAGCGCATTTGTGATTTCACTGGTGTTGGGGGTGTCCATGAGCGACGGCAATCACTTACCATCAGGTAATCCGTGTCTCGTCTGCCACCTATCACATAAAAAAAGCTTCAAGCTTTTTAGAAACTATCCTAAACGTTTTTTTTTTGGTCAATAAGCCAACGCTTGACCATAATCGCACCTGATGGGAAGTGACGATGAGGTCTAGGATGATACGCGTTTGCCTAAAAGATGCTTGTTCACTCTTGCCTTAAAGATGCCCAGATTATAGTGGTCAGGAAAAACAGATCTCGGCAGAGAGTTCCATTCCTTAGCCGTCCGCATTATAAATGTGGAAGCAAATCGCTTCGTGCGGATAAGGGGTATTTCTACCACATAAAGATGAAACCACTCGCCGCGCCTTGCGCATGCCACTCGTCGACGGTGGTCCAGGCTCTGCAGGCCAGCTTCGGAGAGTGTGTCATCATCGATGAGCTTCTTCGCACGTCGCTCTATTGAGTCCGGAGCGTCTAACTGATACCGGGCAGATCCGTCCCAGAGGTGACAACAGTACTCCAAGCAGGTTTTCTCACGAAGTTAACCCTTACGCCGAGCTAATGGTAGAAAAACCCACACAGATTTGTAAAATTAAGAGGCGCGTGCCTGATTGACGTGCGTGATTTGAACCGGGCGCGGTCTAATCTGATTTATGTTCCTTTTTTATTGTGTATTTTATATAATATAAGTGTTTTGGCATTAAATCAATTACGAGTATTTTTATTTATTTTTCTTATTCACTGAGCTACCATCTCCGTGCTTTTGTCTGATAGTAGCAGTCGGCATATCCACATCATGCTTTGGAATTTGAACCTTAAATACTAGTCTACTCAAAGCTACGAACCAAAACCTTAATAAGCTCATTAGCAAGAACAGTAAACGAACAGGTTTAAAATTACACAGAATTTCTGCCTTCATTTTCGGATTTACAGGAAAGTCCCGTAACGTAACATAATTAACAAAATTTGTATGCACGTGCATGAGATTTTGGGTGATAATTTGGATATGCAAGACATTTATCATGTTTTTTAAATAATAAAGTATACCTGTAAGACATCTTATTTAAAAACGCGAATTCTTTTTATCGTGACTTTACAAAAATCTAAAACCCGACTATACAAATACAAACCATTTATTGCATTCATGTTGTGAATCACAGGTGTTGAAAATTGCAACGACTACAACGACTGCGTACTTTATTGTAATTGGGTTTATTAGTTTTTAAATTTATTTATATTTAACTTATATTTTAGGAATTTTGTGAATAATATTTACATATTTCTCTATTATAACCTTATAGTAGTATATTTTATATAATTTTATATAATTTGTGTAGGTTATATTGTATTATAGTAAGTTAACATTCGTATATATTAGTGTATGATAACGTGTTAATTTATTATCTAGATATATGTATTTATACTATAAATTTACTTAATCAATATTCTAAATCAAGAGGATTGCACCACCCTCCCCTCTTCTATCTAATGTCCTTTACCTGAAGGTAGGTTGTCTGGTAGAGATCGCTCCCAGCGATAAGACCGCCTAAATTGTACATTGTATCTCTGTATACCTAGCTTTTAAGTTTTGTATGTTGTGCAATAAAGAGTATCTATCTATATTTGAAATGTGTTAACAAAGCTCTTTCACTTGATACCCCACATGACACCTACAAGAAAAAAAATGTTTAGTCCTTTACTTCAATTCCCCTAGAGCGAGCTGTAGTTAACTTAACGTGACGTCGTATAATAATGATTGACCTATAACCAGCGGACGATCAACACACCGTGGTTTGCCGTGTGGTCCCCGGCAGAGTAGAATAGGCCACCCTCACTCTTACCGAGGTGTCGTAAAAGGCGACTAAGGTAAAGCTGCTGGCATGATCATCAGCACCCAGAGAAGGAAAACTCTGCATTTATATCAAAACCCTCGCCAACCCGTCTGCCAAGCGTGGTGAGTATGGCAATTACCCCTCATGTGACTGAGGGAGGCCCGTGCCCCAGCAGTGGGGACTTAAATGGGCTGACGATGATGAGATTATGATGATCAACACACTTTTAACGACACCTCATTTGTCCAATTATGATAACTATTTCCGAAGTTAAGAGGAACAGATGAACATACACACATACAGGTCAAAATCATAACCCTTCTTTTTGCTTCGCCATAGCCGGGTGAAAATATAATCAAAAATTGCTCTACAAACTTTGTAACTCCCACTCTTGCCGTATGTACAGTCATATCGCTAAACACACATTAGGTTTACTAATCTGTATCTCATTGTACCACTTAATGGCACAGTACAAACTTTGGAACGGTAATTGTTAACGGAGACTGTGTTAATTAAAAGAAACGTTAGTCCAGTAGGTCATGAAGAGACAAATCACTATGTACTTTAAGTACTTGAAAAGATAAACCAGTGTTGTATGATTATTGGGAAGCCCCATATATACATATACTGTTTATAAAGGGGTAAATTCTTTAGACAACAAAACATCTTTTATACAAACCTAAGTCCAGCTTGGTAAGTCCAACTTCCAGAAAGAGGTCGATCGACGAATCCAACTCGGGCAGCGTTTGGGAAGCTACGCAGCATATTTTCGGCCCATCTACCGCAGTGTCTCAAGACGAAAGTCTTCAATGCGTGTGTGTTGCCAGTGATGACACACGGAACCGAAACGTGGCCGCTTACAATGTGCCGATTAAGGAGGCTCAAAGTCACCCAGAGAGCCATGGAGGGGTTCGGAGTCTCCCTGCGTGATCGTATCAGAAATGATGAGATCCGCAGGAGAACTAAGGTCACAGACATAGCCCAAAGGATTGCATGCCTCAAGTGGCAATGGGCAGGGCACATAGCGAGAAGAACAGAACACGTACAGGAACGACTTCCTGAACGTGTTCTGTTCTTCTCGCTATGTGCCGTGGCAGGCCCCCCACAAAGTGGACCGACGATCTGGTGAAGAACGCGGGAATCTATTGGATGCGGGCGGCACAGGACCTATCTGTATGGAGAACATTGGGGGAGGCCTATGTCCAGCAGTGGACGTCTATTGGCTGAATTGATGATGACAAACCTAAAAGGCGAAACACTAGCGCGATGCAGTCGACACCCAGTGCCATCTGTTAATTTAGATTGAAACTAATAGCAAAATTACGCCCCGAAATAAATTGAGGGCGAGCCACTAGTTTTATTCTAAAAAAAGAGATTGCTGCTCTTCTATATGGATACAGTTAGTATACTTAAGTAGGTACATTGGACAAAAACTTAATATTTAAGGAAACTTACATATGAAATTTTAAATATAAATAAGTAGTTACCAAGAGTGTGTGTTGGTTTGTGTGTGGGTTTATGTTAGTGTGTGGTTGTGCATGGTCATACATACCTACAAGGAATCTGAAATTTGGGTTCTGTGTTTTTCCGCGGGACTTCTTCGTGGCTTGGGCTCTAGAAATGGATTAAACGGTATACGATTTTACTGTATCACCATATAAAGGTTGAATAAAACATCGCGTTTAGTAAAACAGACGTCCCACACCGTAATATTTTTCTTGTTCACTTTTTTACGTCCAAACTAAAATTAAGACTTCACTCAGCATATCCACTCATATAATTTTAATTTTATCTCCCAAGCCAGCGCACACCCTGAATCCCAAAATAAAAATAATGAAATTACACTCTCTCCCTCTCAAGTATAGTAGATTACCCTAGAACTAGTGATGACTCGAAGCGACTTGCATGCGAGTCACTCGAGTGAAACACACGACATGGCACAGTACAGTGGTAATCGAACGGCTAAGATTGAAATGGCTCGAAAATTAAAGAAAACTAAAATCAGGAAACCTGGTACATTTCGAATGGTCTCGAAAATAACTATAGAATAGTTATGTTCGAGACTTCTACCATGTACCTTATTTTTGAATTTCCGATATTTCGGCGCAGTTAGAAGCGCTATGGTCACTACTATTCTAATGTTAGTTACCATGAAAGTTTAAATCAATTTATTGGTTTTTTATTGTTTCATCATCATCTTAAGCCGTTTTCAACCAATTTGGTGTAGGCCTCCTTCAAACTTCTCTATTCTATTTTGGGCAGTTGAAGTCCAGGAGCCTAATTCTCGGGCTTGTGATATTTTGAAAACATGGCGGATATCACCTAAAAACCATGCAAAAAAACTATGTTTTAGTGATATATGTCGTATGAAAATAAGTGTCACGAGCACGAGAATTGGGGTCCTGTTGTGCCCGCCAATCTTTACAATGTCTCTCCATCTCATTTGTGGCCTTCCGATAGGTCTTTTCTGATCCCATGGCCTCCTCTTATTCTTATTGTTTATTTGTGTTAAATGTATGTGAATAAATCATTATGATTGTGAACGTGTTTTTGGCAAACAGTTGGTCTGGTTCCCCTGTCTAAAGGTTGTAAAGGTCAGACGGGCGTCTTTTTATTGAAATTACCTTATTAAATCCTGGATTATGGTCCATACCTACCCAAGGCTCCGAAGTAAGGATCTTGGTTGACGCAAGGAATGACACGCTTAGATGATGACTAGGCAGAGTGGACACGCTAAGCGTGTCACTAAGTGAGATTGAAAAGTGACTCGAGTGGGTTTTGATTCTCGTCCCATCACTACTCTGAACATTGAAGTCTGGGAAAGCTTTTTACAGCTTTTTAAGTAATTAAAAGTTATTTTTCACAATTTAAACTTAACGGTCTATATCCTTTGAGATCCTTCGTGAAGATTCAAATTTACGTTTTTAGATTCAACGAGTAGAGACTAATTTGCTATGTACAAATACTACATAAAATCGGTGAAATATCAATAAAAAAGTGTTTAAAGATTGTTTTTTTTATACATTCAACGAAATGGAATCTTTATTCCCGTCCCTATCACACGTTTTGTTTGGATTTTTATGATATAGGTGGCAGACGAGCAGACGGATTACCTGATGGTAAGCGATTGCCTCCGCCCATGGACACCGGCGACACCAGTAGAGTCACAGTTGCGCTACCAACCTTTGAACCCTCCTTTCCCCCGGATGGGGCCTCCGGCACCCTCACTCACGCAGCACAGTGCTGCTTCACGCCGGTTTTCTGTGATGCCGTGGTATCAACCAAGGTATCAACAAGGTCTCGCACGGTCGAATCGACTTTGGATGCGACAGGTGTATTCTTGTTCGTTACAGGACTGTTTTTTGTTTTTTTGTAGGGCCTTCTGTTTTCATCATCATCATCATCATTTCAGCTAATAGACGTCCACTGCTGGACATGGCCTCCCCCAATGTTCCTAACCATAGGGGGGTTCGGGCCTACACCCACTAACCTAGCCTAGTGCGGGTTGGTGGGGTCTTCTGTTTTGTCTAAATCAAAATGATGTACAGACCCTGTTCAAAAATAATTTCTAGCACAAATTGCATGGATAAAAAAAGTCGTGTTTTTATAATATTATTACGACTGGACCAATTTTTATAATGTTCAATTTGTTTTCATAAGAGAAAGTGATTTGTAGCACCGAAACGCATACTAAGAATGAGCTTAGCGTTGTATTCCCCACATGGACATCTTAAAATAGCCGCTACCTGGAACTCTGCCTGATAAACTACATACAGGGTTGCCACCAATATTAGAATTTCTAGTCCCTAAACGTTTTGAAATATTCAACTACTTCGTCAATAGCAGGGTCACTATCACCTAGCTTAAATAGTAAAGCTTAGACCCCCAGAGGTCCGCCATCTTTCTTTCTCTTGACATTTCTTTTTCTTAATTATATTTTTAAAACCAAAAAGTCTTTATTCGATTAAATACTTTAGAAAAAGATGCAAATCGGTTATAAAATACCCAAAATCGAACATAGACAGCTTTTAAGATATTTCAGGTAAAATAATGGTATTTTTTGGTATCAATCAGTTGACCGTCCACTGATGACGTATACCTAATTGAGAGCAAATTCATCGTTCTAAATTAAAGAAATCGTCCTTTGCTTGTTTTAAGTTTCATATTCGATAGTATACGTATCTTTCTAATTAAATTACATTTAGAAGCTCCCACATGTAGGTAATGTAATTGTGTATAGGCTAAGAGCCCACATAGGCCCAACTTTCGACATTTTATAAAAGCTGAAAGTTTTCCAGAAATTGAATATTCACCGATATTTGAGATTCGGGTGTAGTTACTTTTCAAGACATCTTTATCTGATGGTGGCAATAATAGTAAGTTACTTTTGTGTTATGATTATTTATTTATTTCTTGCACCATATATATAAAATATACAAGTTACATATTCATATATAACTATCGTAATACATTCTTTAATGTAAGGGATTCTGTAAGGGTTTGGCAAGAGTTAAGTAAGTATTAGTTACAATACATTTTATAACAGATTACTGCTACTACTTAATATCTATTATTAATACAATATTTTATTTATCCTAATACCTATAAGTGCTAATTTTACATATAATAATAAAATCATCTAATTATTCAAGACGCACTATTTTTTAGAAATGCCGGCAACACGCGCTCGTATAGATTTCGCGGATGTTCATGGGCTGCGTTAATTACTTTCCATTAGGGGACTCGCTTGTTCGTTTTTTGCCTGTAGCATAAAAAAACGGCTTTTATAAAATAACGAAAATTTGGCCGATGCCGTCCCTTACTCTAATTATGCTCGGGCCAGCCCTACGTTCAAGCGACATTTTAACATAGTTTACAGTACGTTGCTTTGTTGACTAACCCTTTGAATTTGCCGCTAATTCTAGACCCGTTGGAAGTGCGACTTCCGTATTTTAACTTCCGCGTTCAATATTAACCTGCGAAGTGAACTATTGGAGCAGTTGGCTGCATAAGTTGTTTTACTACTAGTCAATTACCGCAAAGCCTATACCAGAAGCCCAATTATCGGGACACGATTTAGATATCGAATACGACATTTATATGGACGGATGTATGAAAATCTCTCATTTGAGTAGTACGCCCTCATATTTAACCTATTTTACTTACTGACAGTGGTTTTATTTTTGTAAGTTGATCATCTATGAAATTTATATACCTATTTTTTTTTTTGTTGTCATCAACACTGGTCATTATATTTATATAATCATTTTATAATCTATTAATGAATACACTTTTGAATATAATATTCATATTATGCTTATAGACAAATTATTCGTTGCGATATTTTCGTATTAAAACACAACAAAATAATACTTGTTAGGCCCAATGATTATGTATTTAAATTGCATTTTAAAATTGTTTGCAAAATGAGATGTTTGTAACATAATTCGTTTATAAGGATAGGATGAATTTCAATCATTCTTATTTATGTCTTTCATTGATAAATAAATGATGATAAAAAAATGCCAGATTTGTGACGCTAACTGTACAGCGGATATTGGTTACAAGCAAACCATTGTTTACGGCTATGGTTGGTGATTTTTATTAGTAATTTCCTAAGAATATGAAAGCTGTGTGTTTACGTGGAGTCTTGGGAGTCCTATTAATTTAGTTTCCAGAATTCATACATAACACTCACTGTCTAACAGGTTAATACCAGCAAAAAGCAAAGTCGTTACTCAAAGTGCAAACATTTACAATATTTTGAAATGATATATGTTGAATATGCTGTACGCCGTGTGGTCCCGGCAGAGTAGAATAGGCCACCCTCACTCTTACCGAGGTGTCGTAAAAGGCGACTAAGGTAAAGCTGATGGCATGATCATCAGCACCCAGAGAAGGAAAACTCTTCATTTATATCAAAACCCTCGACAATCCGTCTGCCAAGCGTGGTGAGTATGGCAATTACCCCTCATGTGATTGAGGGAGGCCCGTGCCCCAGCAGTGGGGACTTAAATGGGCTGATTATGATGATGATAATGATGATATGTTGAATTGAGAATTATTACCTTTTTTATGTGATAGGTGGCAAACGAGCAGACGGGTCGCTTGATGGTAAGCGATTGCCGCCGCCCATAGACACCCGCGACACCAGTGGAGTCACAAGTGCGTGGCCAACCTTTAAACCCCGCTTTCCCCTAGATTGGGCCTCCGGTACCCTCACTCACGCAGCAAAATACAGCACAGTGCTGCTTCACGCTGGTTTTCTGTGAGGCCGTGGTATCACTCCGTTCGAGCCGGCCCATCTCCGGCCGGCTCTCCCTCGGTCATACCTTATTACCTAGATTATTCTGGTAAACAGTTCTTACATTAAAAAATTGTAAATTTTAAAACCCCCGACGTTGGCCATCTTGGATCTGAAATTTGTCACAGTAAATATATTTTGTTACTCAAGCCCTGTTATATGATACCCATATTGTGGGAGTTGTGTGAAAACATACAATCCATATCTTTGTGACGGCGGCCATCTTGGATCGATTTTATCCAACATAGCTAAGAACACTCCCCCCTTATTCATCTTCCAAACAAAAAAAAAAACAAAATCAAAATCGGTTCATTTGTTCGGGAGATACGATGCCATAGACTGACACACACACGCACAGACACGTCAAACTTATAACACCCCGTCGTTTTTTCGTCGGGGGTTAAAAAAAAACCTCATCTGAGCGTGCTAGCGTACAAAGCTGTCACTCCGAAGCCCGGGGTACGCTTAGACCATGATCCAGTATTCGGGAAGTCTGGTAAGTTTCTGAAATAAAAAAATCACTAAATCTCCCCGTCCAAAAGTCTGCATTTAAAACTTTATGTTTTACTGCAACACGAAATGGATCTCTCAAGCGAATCCCCGCAAGTCCGAGACCGACCCTCACTAGCCACATCCCGGCGCGTCCCGCATTCCAGGCGATCTAAATCAGGCGCGTCTCGGGTGTATGCAAAAAGACCAACCTTACCTTACCACAAGGTACGTTGTAGGGAATGAAGAAATAGGGTTTTTAGGAAAAGTTCCGAAAATACAACTATAAATAAAACCATACAACGACCTCCAAGCGAGACCTGTGTGAAGCGCTTGCGCTGTATTTCGCATGAGAGTAGCGGTGGCCCAATCCGGGGGGAATGGGAGTTCAAATTTATTGTGACTTAATTCCGTCTGCCACACATCGGAAAAAAATGTTTTTATCATCATTTAAAGTGTTTGGAAAAATTCTAAAGATGAGTCTGTTGTTTTGGGCGATCTCAATCATACGTTTTTCGCTGTTTTGCAAAAAGACCATGGATATTATTTCACCACAGAATAATATGTTGTAGGAAGTTATATGGGGCAATATGAATATCCGATATGACTCTTAGAGTTCAACGTAAAGCTAAGAGCAATCACGGGAGGGCTCTACTTTGCGGATTTTATTGATGACGGCATCAATAAAAAAATCCGGATATTTCACCAATGATACCTTTGAAGAAGTGTTATCAAAAAGTTCGACATACCAAATTCTCTTCCTAATAAAAATTGGTTTTATACCTATGTAAGTATTTCTGTCATAAATTACCCTGCCCTAAGGCCCAATTTCAAACTCTACCTGCGACATGAATCAGACTCGAAAACCATCAAAACCGGTTTGCTCACGTGGTCGTTCCGAAATGCGTTACCTTTGAAGTTAATCACTAATTAGAATTGGTTAACTAACTTAACTGGTTTGTCGACCACTTTGACCAGCAGACGTGTGATGACATAACAATTGACCGTGTGATAGCCACGCTTCGGCATGAATAGGCCGGCTAGACTGGAGTAATAGCGCCTTACAGAAAATCAGCGTGAAGCAGCGTCGGTGCTGTCTTTTTCCTAGTGAGTGAGGGTACCAGTGGCCCAGTCCGGCGTTGGCAGCAGTACTTTTGATTCTATAGATGTGTGTTCATGTGTGTCACCCATATCAGCAGGTGATCCGTCTGTTCTTTGGCCACCTACGATTTAAATAAATTAGAATATTATCGTAATAAAAGAGTCTTCTTCATTTTTTATGCTAGAGGCGGACAAACGAGCAAGCGAGTCACCAGATGGAAAGTTATCAACGCCGCCTATAAACATCCGCGAAATCAGAGAGATCGCTAATATTTTGCCGGCCTTTTTAAAAAAGAGTACGCTCTTCTCTTGAAGGGCCCTAAGTCGTAGCCGTCCGGAAATACTCCTGCAGCCAAACCGTTCCACAGAACTGAGGTACGTGGTAGAAAGTTCCGCGAGAAACGCACAGTATTAGATCGCCATCCATCGAGATGATGAGGATGGAATGACAATCGCTTGCGAGTTGTTCGATGTAAGAATTTAGCCGCAGGGAGTATATCAAACAGCACTCCAAGGGGTGGTGATTCCGAGGGGCGTCAAATAACCAAACCCGATGAGTGATCAATTCACACTGATTTATTTATAACGTAGGAAATTAGGTTTTGTGGCATATTGCATAGCAAGCTAAATATAGTACAGTAAAGTGAAAGTACAGTGACCAATGTACACATTTCAAAAAACTTTTTTTTTAATCTTTATTTAAAGAGCTTGGTCTTAATAGACTATGTCGCTCTATGAAACAAAAAAACTATGAACTACAAACTCAGTCACTCAGTCATTCTATAGATTAATTGGCTACATACTCGTATACACTAAATAACATATCAGCAAAGATGAAAGAGTGACATCATAATGCTTACATCCTGTGGATATGCGCGAGATCGCCGATTATGAAATTAACTCGCCTCTGGTAATAAACCGTAATTAATTAGTCATGGTAACATAGTGTAGCGAAAACAGTGACGCATTGGCTAAGGGTCACAGCACACACGCTGGTTTTAGCTTCGACGATCGGTGATTTAGCGACCTCATGCGTTCGGACGTAGTATCAAAACGCCAAACTATCGATACTATCTGAGCTAATATAACATCGATACTATTTGTGTAAATGCTTTGACTTCAAACACCTTTAAACTCCCCGTTTCAGCATTGGGTGTCCGCTACCCTCACTCACTTGGTGATACATAGCGCTTCCGCTGCTTTATGCCGGTTTATTGTGAGCCTGTTCATTCCAAACCGAAAGAATTGGCCTATTCATACTGCACTCCCATGGTCACCATGTTTTTTTGTCAGCTCACATTGTCCCACAGCTGCAGCAGCTGGGCAAAGGCCTCCCCTTATAGCCTTCACTACCTATGTTCTGCTAGGGTTTGCCAGTTATGGGTATGTTGATCCAGGTCGTCACGCTTTTTTTCACGCCACATTGTCTTTCTGGGCTTACCTCTTGGACGACTGCCGTCTTCAGGCTGCTATCTCATGACATTCTGTCCTCAGTCCATTTCTCCGAATGCATTCTCACAGCATGGCCAGCCCAGTTTCACCTACCATTCGTTTTCGCCCTCTTCTGGTGCCTCTCCAAGTAGTGAAGGTTAGCAGTCAGCTTCGCACATCTCACTCGATCTCTTGCTAGATAAGAAAGCTCTGAAGCACTGGCAATCCCCGTCCAATCTCTGATGTTACGCAAACATGTTATGTTCGGCTAACTGCTCGCCTTCCCGCCACTTTTCCCGTCATAATCATTATTTCGAAAGTGTTAAGTTAGGTACTATATGATTTCGAACTTTACCCGCTGCATAGTACTACGTTGCGCCAATGGAGTGTCAGACTGGTTGAAGCTATTTATAGTCGGTCTAAGATTCAAATCAAGTAAAAAAGGCATCGCACACCAACCGTCAAATTCCAAGTGCCAGCTTTGAGATTATTTTTAAACGTGAATATTTTAATTAGCCTTTTGACAATAACAGTTAAGTGTTTATGTATCTGTAAAAGGTGTGGCTTGACATCGTAAAGGAGACATGTGCGCCAATTTATTTTAGTCAATCACCACTGGGCTAATGGTAGAAATATGGACATAGTTTTGAAAAATCCAGAGATGCATGTTCAGGATCGAACCACGTCCCCGTGTGGAAGGCGCGTTGAGCTACCGCCACTCCAAAATATTTATTTTTATGTTTTAGCTTCATTTAATTAAAAATAGGTGTCTTAATAAGTTTTAAGTTTAAGTTTCGAATATTTTTGCTCTCTTAAGTAATGAGTAAAATTTTAATTTAACACTTCAATAAATATTTCTTTTCCCAACAGAGGGATGCTTTCATACCTTACATAAATGCACTCTTTGAAATAAATTGACCTCTCGCAACAATATTAAATTCACTTAGACTCAAAGGTTACACTCCCAGTATTCTTATTTTTACATTAAATTCCAGTCTGGAGAACTACCTAGGTTTGTTGACTTTGAAATTTATCAAGTTGGATGGTTTGAAAATATTACTGCCAAAGATCTAAAATGTTAAAACACTTAGAAAGTATTGAAAGGAAAACAATTTTTATATATAACGTGTCTGGTAAATCACTAACTGAAAAAGAGTTAATTGTTAATTTCGAAAAATAATAATTAATTAAATTTATTGAAAAATCTTTAGAACATAAAGATTTATAATCTACTCAAACTAAGGGAACAATTAATAAAGGGAATAAACTTCTATAGACATATCAGACAGAATAAATTAAAGTGTTGACTATATACCATTTTATTAATACAAGATGAAAACAACAGCATAGGACAAAACAGAATAAATACATATCATCTCGTTATCACAATAGTCTGAATTGATTTTATTTAATTATATCAGATTCTCCAAATCCTGAGTCATAGTCACAGCGTACCCCGGGCTCCAGAGCGACAGTTTTGGACGCAACCGGGAATTACACACTAAGATGATTTGAGTCTGAATTGAATTTTACTTAAAGAAGATGTTACAGGGCACATAATTGTTACAGTGAATTTACTTTTACACTGAATCTTTTTATGTAGTGCACTCTAAATAATTTGGTTCAAACATTATGTACACACAATACATCTTAATGTTGAAAGAAGACGTGGTTAGTAAATGCATCCAGAATGTCAATGGACCGTGTGCCAATGTTTCTCTCGTTATTTTCATGCTGTGACACAGATCTATGAAATTGTTTATTGGGCATACTTCTGGAATGTCATTGCAAAACTTTGTAACGTTTGGATGTAAAATAAGCACTTACTCTGAGAAATAAGACACTTTTTATTTACTTTGTATCTGTTTTTAATACTCTGACATCATAACCCTAAGCGATGGTGGCATTTGAATATTATTTTCTACTTTTGCACTCTTGGAAATCGTCTAATGATTTTTATGTTTTCCTCTGTAAACAATTTTTTTTGGTTGTATCATGACGTAGTTTCTTCTACCTAATTTGTGGTAGCATCTCACTAAAAGAATGACACATTTTGACAGTTTGCTATTTTCTTTTTATTCAGTTTTGCTTTTCTCTACCAATTAGATATTTATTTGATTGAATATTAATAACACTAGATCAACACATTTTGATATAGGTATTGAATTGAATTTCAATATAAATTGTTAACTTAAATGATATTCCCAGTAACTCTACAAAACTTATCCATGACAAAATCATACTAGAATCTAGTAATGCAAAAGCCAAAGAAAAGTTAAGTGAAGTGACGAGTGTTAGTGTATATAAAAAAAAGTATTTAAAACGATGAAAATGCATCTGCAATCGGATTTGAGCTGTGACATATCACAGAACTGCGAGATGGAGAAGATTCAGATCTCGAAAGAGGCTGAGATGCTGTACTACGAGCTGATCAGCGCACTGGAGGAAGAGGAAACGGTAAGAGACTAAATAAACGCTTACCTCTTTTAGGATTTGCCGGATGGCGTAGTGTCTTTGCCTCATACGCCAAAGCTCGTGGTTACATCCCCTTCCTGGACAATCATTCGTGTGATTAACATGTGTGTTAGTTCAGTGTATGGGTTTATGTATTCAAGTAATTATATTTGTAATTCCTCTGTTTTTGATATCCTGAATACGAGTGTTTAATACTTCTTGACTTTAAGAGCTGCTTGCACATGTTGTTACATTTATCACAAAATTGTCTTACATGGGAAAATAATCTCCTTTTACCAAAATTATTGTTATAAGTTGCTTACATCAGATTTCGGAACCGTACTCATAGGGTTGCGTAACGGTCATAGCAGAAAAAAATGATCTTGTCTTCTTACAAAGTAGTTAGCTTGTAAAAGAGCTGTTATAAAATTTTAAAGCTTATTTATAGACGAACAAAATGTCTTTCATTTTCCATGTATTCCATTGTGGAAAATTTAATTACTTTTGGACAGCAAAACGTGTACAAATAGTTTACTATTCGAAGATAAATCCTGCCTATTTAAAAAAATCTAATGCATTTATTTTCCCATTTTAATGCCGTCATGTTGTCATTGGACAAACGATTCTTTTTTTGCATTTTAGCTTCCCATTTCAAAATAAACAAGTGTAATACTGCCTCATTACAAGCAATCATCCGGACTAGTTCTGGTTTCTACACTAGTCGCGTAAGAATCTCGCATGGACTTGAGACTAATAGCTTTTTTCCATCTAAATTTGGTCAGACCTGTCCACTTAGCCAGTTGCAAAGCGCTTGGAAATTCCAAGAATTTTTCTCATTAGATTGAAGGCTTAACTTGGTTTGACGGTAAAGGATGCTTTAATTGTGTCAGAAATAAAGATAGAAACCTTCATCAAGATAATGTCAGGTTTTTCTCGTTTTACATACTAGGTACAGGTACTATTATAGGTGACTTTTTAACCATTGAAAATATTAAATAAATGCGTTTATATAACTTTATCAAGGTATTAGGCATCCAATATTTTTAAAAAGTCTGGATAGTAACTTAAAGCAAGATCAATATAATAATATACATAATTGACACTAAACGTAACTAATTACGTTTACTAACGACACTTATGTCGTTCTCAATTATTTAAATCATTGGATTTTTAGGGTATTATGAAAGTAAAGTATATACTTTCCTTTTATAGACTTATTTTCCTTACTTCGAAGTGTTCGAAGTTTCTACTTCTCAGAACACAGTATATGCTGTTTATATAAGCTGCAAAGATACAAGATAGCCGAGTGAATGAATTACCTATACACACGATACACATTCTCAAGCCCTGAATGGAAAGTATAGATAAGTTTATTTCAAACCGAAATACGTCAGCCGAGGGCGAGTGCAGAAATTCCCTCCAATTGAGTAAGTTAGCCTGTCTATAAATAACAATACATTCTGAACCACAGAATTGCAGTTAAAGTGCTCTTATTCTGTCTGCGGACAATCAAGAAAAGGAGATAACGATAACAAATGAGAAACATAATTATGTCGCAAATGCCAACGTCTTTAAGCTTGAATTGGTGAAACGGTTTCCCAATTGTTTGAATTGTCTTAAGATTTTTTTAAATATGTATAATTTTCTCAAGTGAAATTCTGAGAAAAATGTCGAAGTGTAACAATTGCATTTCTAAATCATTTCAAATAATTGCAATTATAGGACAGATTGACATTTGCTTTCTGATTTTCATAAAAATTGGATAAGCCAAATAAATAATCGTAGTAATTTTAAAATCCGTGGCAAACTATGCATAATTCTTCATTCATATCGCCATTAACACTAGTAATAAAGATTAAAAACATATATATTTTTTTAATTTATGTTAGATATTTGAATACAATATATACTACCGAAAGTTATAAACAAGTGTGATAAAAATTTAGTAAACATTCTTTGCATATTTAACCTTAAAATTTGGGACATTTTTCCGCGTCTGTGAATAAATTAATATGAATTAATTCTCAAAATTCGCTCAACGCAGGTCATTCACCGACTCTGCATTTACACACATATATACCAGATCAAGGCGTCTATAACTGTTTATTTATTTAGAAACTTCGCCAACTTTGTGAATAATATTTTCCAAAGTTTATTGTTTTCGTTGATTACATTATTTTGTATCGGGTGTTACTTTTGTAATAACAGTGAAGTTTGTTGTGTAACAGTTTGTTTATTCTAATTTCAGTGAGGCTTCTAATAAAGTATCTTGCGGTTGGGCGGTCTGCCAATATTTGTGGATTTAGTTAGCTTATTAGGTTGAGATTTTGGGTTATGCAAATAAATAATAAACTCGCTATTTTATTGTTTTACGAAGTAAGTCTGTTTAGATAGACTTGTAAAGGTTGAAACAAGGAAGTATTCTGGGTCCGATTCCTTTTCCATAATTTTATAGAAAGATTATTTACTAACCTAGGTCAGTAAGAGTATCAAAACAATGGTTTATTGCCTTTTATTTTTATACGAACAAACTGTGACTTGTATCTCAGTAAGCGATATTAATATTATTTTTAAAAACAATCTTAAATGAACAGTATCGACGAGCGCCTTACGATTGAGTTAGACAGTTCTAACTTGCATCCTTATCTCCTATGATAAGCTTGAAAGCAATTGACGCATGTAGTACAAGCTTTTGTTGATAAAACAATTAACTTCCTTCCTTCTGGTAAATGATAATATACAGGCAAAGCTGTTTAAATATTTGTTTCTCTTTATCAGTTATGTCTTCACAACGTCTATAATTCTGATAAAGCCATCACTATTAGCACAGTACAAATATACATAGTGAGTAGCAAGACATAGAATTTTTGACGAGCGCAACTCACCCGTGCGGTTTTAAACGGAAACTTTCTGGATCAAAAGTAGTGCATTTGAATTGAATGCTACTGAATAGTAGTATTCAAATGTAATATAATGTAACTGCCTCGGTGGCGCAGTGGTTAGTAGGTCGCACTTTTAAGCGACGACTGTTCAAGAGGTCCTGGATTCGATCCCGGGGTCGGGCCAAACATTTGTACCTAAGTTTTCGGTACGAAATTCTCAGTGTCAGCCCGGAGTCTGGAAGTTGGCGGTCTTGTAACCCCGTGCCTCGGAAAGCACGTTAAGCCGTTGGTCCTGCGCCCGCTCCCTCTTCGGTCGTATCACATTGGTGACCCATCGGAATATGAGAGTAAGAGAATAGAGAGTGCACTTGTGTTTGCGCATACACTTGAGCACTAAAATATAGATATATTTTAGTGCTCAAGTGTATGCGCAAACACAAGTGCACTCTCTATTCTCTTACTCTCAAACGATTAGGCTCGTAAGCAAGATTGCTTACGAGCCTAATCGTTGAGATTGGCCGCCGTAGCCGAAATAAGTTGAAGGATTATTTAAAAATTTATTACATTTATATATTTCTAAAAACTAACCATACAAATAGATGTTATTAGTCTTTTTAGATTAAGACCGTAATATATATTATCGTTAATAAAATATTGTGACAACAAAATTGAAACAACGGCATATGTTGGATAGTTACTGGCTTTGATAACACTATGGTTTTACTCTGAATCAATGGTTCGATAGTTTACATTTTGTTCGTGTCATTCAACTATACCAACGGATTCAAATTGAATACTTAATTGAACAGCCATTCAACAATTTGTAACTTCACCATTCTCATCAGGTTGGGGTTTGAATAACTGTCCTTTTAAATATTTCAATCGTGTTTTTTTATATTTATTAGCATTGGTAAATAACTTATGTGATTTGTACCTATATTGTGATTGGTTTATGATATTTCGTTCATTGCAGGACAGGTTAATGGTGATACGAGGTTTTTTTATGTGTTATTCGTGGCAGATGAGCAGACAGATCGCCTGATGGTAAGCGATTGCCGCCGCCCATAGACACCAGCAACATCAGTGGAGTCACAAGTGCGCTGCCAACCTTTAAACCGTCTTTCCCCTGGATTGGGCCTCCGGTGCCCTCACTCACGCACTTGGCCGGTTTTTTTTTATTCAAGTGGCATCCAAAAAAAATTTTGCTGTATTTTGTAGGACTTGTCTCCCTGAGTATTTATGCACCAAGCACCTGGCACCAAAGCTGTGAGTTTAAAAATCAACATCTTCATACATTTTCAGTGATTTAAGTAACAAAAATATATTTTTATTTTGCCAAATCTTGACATTTGATCATCAGGGGTGACAGGGATGAGATTTGACCATCCTAACAGAATACAGCAACAAAAAAAAATTTTGGCCGACACTTTTATATTTGGACCAAAAATACATGAAAGTGCGGGGATTTCCTTTCCCCTGGCTTCATTAATTGGCTCTTAATACTTATTTATATCTTTAACTGTTTCGTTTTTATGCTCATGCCTTTTAAAGCCATAGAAAATAACTAGACCATAAACAATTACACAACACTTACCAACCAAACCTAACCAGCCAGAACGATTCATTCATATCTACATACTCAGTCACTTGTAGAATCGCTATCAAGACTCATTCATGGTAATGGCTCTTATGGCTTTAACAATAAGAACAATATACTCGAAATTTGTATCCTATAGCTGATTGTTCTAAAGAGGTAGGCGGAAGTGTTGTACCGTACGTTATCTATAGATTCAACAGCTATCAGACAGTTGTTGAGTAGCGTGGGAATCGTACAGTGAACAGCGAAGCTTTTGGCAGCTTTTGAATCTTATTTTCCCAGGGATAAGAGCCATAAACTGAGACATATATGCAGCTCTTGTGCACGTACGAAATCCAATACCGACGGATGTTTTTGGTCTTACATGAACGTAAAAAACAATAGTGGTAGGGAAGCCCTTTTCAAGTATACGATCAAGGATGTTAAGAAATGAAGTAAGTTTAAATAACAAAGTTTGTTGGAAAAAGTAAACGGCTACTTAGATTAAGATCGTATAATATCAATTTACACAGCCGTTGGAGCCGTAAAGTCCTTGAGTGGAGACTGCGACTCGGTGAGCGTAGTGTAGGACGCCCTTTTTTTTTTTTTTTTTTTGGTTTCGCAGGGGGGAATGCCGCCGGCTCAAGAGATGAGCCGACTACCTTATGCATACCAGACCACCGGGGGGTGGCCGGGTTATGTGGGGCTCTCCTTTGGCGGGGGGCTTCTCCCAAGGAGAAGCCAGGCAAAGGCATACCCACTAAACCCCCTGCGGTTCTCCCTCATCGCCCATATTGGGGAGTATCATGGTGATACAGCCAAAGCCTCCCTCCACGATATTCCCCGGAGTGTAGGACGCCCTGCGACAAGATGGGATGATGACATTCGAAGGCTGGCTGGTGTGGGCTGGTTGAGAGTGGCCGAAAATCGGGAGCAGTGGCGTGCATTAGGGGAGACCTATGTCCAGCAGTGGACGAGTGTGGGTTGCTGATGATGATGATGAATATCAATTATTTAGAAATAAAGGTATTTGAACCTTTTTTACAACATCATACTAATTGAGTACAACTTCGACTACATTTGCTAGTGTTATAATGTAGGTAACTAATTTAACATTGTGTGTGACGGACATTTTTGTCTGTGATGGTATTTAATTATTTTTTCTCTCTTTCCCGTTTCGATCAGTGGTAGTGAACGCTGTCTCTGGTGCAAGGTTTGCGGGTCCAATCCCCGCACAGTACAAACATTTGTGTGCATAAACATGTCTGTTTGTATTGGTCTTTGTGTTTTCTATGTATTATACGTATGTATTTACGAAAGAAAAGTTGTATGTGTATAAATTTGTAATTCCGCTGTTCGTTCTGATTTATCCGTAATACAGGTGCTTGAATTATCCATCTCAGAGTCAAATCAATGTATGTGATGTTGTGAAATATTTATTTATTCTTTACTTTGGTATCAAGACTTTGACTGACCGAATGGCGCAATTGGTAGTGACCCTGCCTCTGACGCCAAAGGTCGTGGGTTCGATCCCCACCCTGGACAAACATTCGTGCGATGAACACTTGTGTTTGTTCGGTGTCTGGGTGTAATATATGTATTTAAGTATATATTTGTGTTCCTCTGTTGTCTGATATCTGTAACACAAGTGCTTAAGCTACTTAGTACGGAATCAAGTCAACGTATGAGATGTTGTGAGAAATTAAAAAAAAAAAAAAAAAAAAAAAAAAAAGAACTGAAGAAGCAATCTTTAATAAATCTTTCCTAACTATAAACAAATAACCACAATATTAAGAGGGAGATTTAGCAAAAATGTATCGCGATTGCTGTTAGAAATTCCATCGTAGAAGAGTTGACATAGTCGCTCTGTGAGCGGAAAGTCACAGAATAAAATGTTAATCAAATAATAATTTTCATAAATTCAAAAGATATTGCGAGTGATCCCCAAAATCAGGTTTACAATTTACACAGCGGTTATTAAACGTTATCACTTTATATTTCATTCGGGTTCCGTTTGTATTTCGCAAAAGCAATAAATTCGATTCCCACTGAAAGTGCGCTCAAAAATACTGGGGTTTATTTTAAGTGAGGGATGTGGTGTGTGGGAAAACATCGATAACGGTTTTAGTCTTACATATGGGCAAGAGTTGTTATAGTTGGAGTTATTTTTTTTTTGTTCAATAAGCTAACGCTTGACCACAATCGCACCTGATGGAAAGCGACTAAGAGGTCTAGGATGATACGCGTTTGCCTAAAAGATGCCTGTTCACTCTTGCTTTAAAGTTGCCCAGATTATAGTGGTCAGGAAAAACGGATCGCGGCAGAGAGTTCTATTCCTTAGCCGTCCGCATTATAAATGTGGAAGCAAATCGCTTTGTCGCTTCGTGCGCTTCGTGAGTTATTAAACATATAAAAATAAGTACCTTTCTTTTTAAGTGTCGGTTATGATGAAACAAAAAAAATCAGACGAAACTGTTAATGGCTCCAATGTATACTGCACAATTCACGATTAAATTATTGTATGGATACAATGCTAGTGCTAAGGGTACCATGTATTAACTGCTGTACATAATGTTAGTCGAAGCAGGACTAAAATATTTTACAAAAAAAAAACCTAGAAAAAGGTAGATTATTAATATGATGAGATTGCTCTGTGTGTAATAAATCTTAAAATCATTAGGATCATTCTCAAGAGATTATTTAAAGTAAATATGAGTATTAAACTTTTAAAGCCAGAATTTAAATTTGCAGTTAACTTAGTCAATCTGTTTGATTTGACACTACCCTGGTGACATATCGATATTTGACGACCATTATCGATACTTTAACGGTAACATCCCTATTTTAAATGTTCCACTCACGCGATATTTGAACCATGATTGCGTGTTTTATTTTATTTTTCGTACTTGCTGAGCGAACAACTGGTTTCGGTTTAATTTATGAGATAAAGAGATATTTTGATTAATGTCTGCTAACATTTTATATTCTCAATGGCGTAAAAAGACTGGCTTGTTTTATTGTTTACAAAGTGGAACACTTAATTAAGTGCTAACGATAAATATCTCATACTTTCTAGAGATGAAGGTCACGTCATAAGTTAAGTAACTTCATAATATTATTATGCCAATTGCTGCACTGGTTGAGCTACGCAGTAGAACCAAGGTTGGTAACATAGAGTAACTTATACATACTGAGATAGAGGCATCAGTCGGCTAGCCAGTGCTAGCGCCATCCAGAGGAAAACGACCAATACTCAACGGCTATATAGTACGACCACCTTCGAGGATCAGTCAGGGAGACGATTAAATAAAATATCAGATATCATCTTATTTGCTATTTAACAAAAATCCCAATACCTTCCGCATACCTGGTTGATTTTTCGCACTTTTTTGAAAATTATTATTGTGGGCAGGCGGCTTAAGCTCACTGTTTCGGAAACATAGTGACATCTACCGAAACAACGCCGAACTATTTGCTAGATTGCTTTGCTGATCTTATGGACTGGTGGCCGATGGGGCGAAAAGGTCATCAAGTGGCCGCGTACTCGGACTCACAGCTAAGGTAGACCAAACCTTATTAAGATCGCAGGAATATCTTGGATGCTGGCTGCGACCGGTCAGTTTGTAAATCCTTATGAGAGGCCTATGTCCAGTTGTGGGTCATAGCTGGAATAGACTTGTGTACTAGGTCAGAGATTGGCAGATCATAAAGAGCTATGTACAAAATTTCAGCTTGAAACCTTATGTATTATTTTTGTTATTTGCCCTCAAAGGCAAAGGATAGGCAAGTAAATTTTAAGTCTCAAATTTACGAAATATGTATAGTATAGCAATCTATATCTTATTCAATTTATAGCAACTTTTGTTAAGAAACCATTTTCATAAACGCACTATTTCATATCCTATCCAACAAAGCTATCTCGCGATGCGTACAAACTAGTGAGGGCTGACGTCACGCCTCGCGCCGCTATTTTATTAGAGCGTTTTGGGCATGTCTATTGTAAGTGATTTTCTAATTGTTCTATCTCAAAGAGCTTCTAAGCTAACAAATCCATTCTTTCACCGATGTTAATAAGCAACAAGAGAAAAAATACGACACAAGCATAATATGATGACTGCGAAAAACCCCAAGTTGATCAATGGGGATTTCGAGATCATTTTTAAAACCAGACCTTATCACTTGAACCACACATAGTCGCTCTTTAAAGCGATTTAAAGTAATTTTACATCGACGTAAATATAGCAATTACGAACACCTGTTAACTGTGGACAAAGTCCTTCCTGGAATTTCTTGGATTATTTTAAATAACCTTTTTTTTACTTTTCTGTAAAGTAAGTATTTAATTACAATTTAGCCTCCGATATGAGGTGAAATTTTATTGAGATTAGTGGTTTACGTCATTTCTACCATGTACATACCTTATTTTTGAGAGTAGCAAAATACTGGGTAATGAAACGAAATTATTATTATAATAGTGGCCTGCCCTCAATTCGTTTCGGCATATTAGTTCCAATTCATACTAATAGATGGCGCTAGAAGTCGATTACATCGCGCAAGCGTTTCGTGTTTTCGCATTATCTATGAACTGTTCCTCCGTGAAGGATTTGCCTCTTTATGAATAGTATAGATTATGGTTCGCTGTTGCATTTTAAACAGCTTTTGATTTGATTGTATCACCGAGTTGGTAATCGGCTCACGACGATTTGACTACTGAAAATTGTTGTGTAGAAATCTGTCGTCAAAATGTCTCCTAATATAAACTTGGGTTTCTCCCGAACAATGTGGTCTTTCTCCGTCCTTTAATGGTCCATTACAGAATTTAACTAGGCGCCAACAGCACAGTATGAGAGAAAGCAGTGTGGCAACAGAACAACCTATGCACCAGAGCCACTAAAACAACCCTATCTACAACTGTACTATTACTGTATATGTCAACATTTACATCTCTTTAACCACGTCTGTACCAACCATTCTGATCAATTTTTTTTTATATTTTGGCTCTACCCTAAGATATCTTGCCAGTGTCAATTAATAAATTCCTACTGAGAATAAGTGGGTAGCCAATAGTCGAAATCAGTCAAATTCACAGTCACTCAGTAAAATGCCGGTGTTTTGCGTTTTACACTCTAAACACAATCGCGTGTTTTAAGACTCTATTAGGTCCAAGCAAGTTGTCCGTGACGAAAACTCACTCGACACACAATAACAGTGTTAGAATCGATACAATCCAACAATTCTTATTATCAGGATCACTTTGCGGTACTTCACTGCACAAATAAACACCGAATTCGTTCACTAAAAAACACTAGATCATCATCATCATCATCATCATCATCATCATCATCGTCAGCCCATTTAAGTCCCCACTGCTGGGGCACGGGCCTCCCTCAATCACATGAGGGGTAATGGCCATACTCCCCACGCTTGGCAGACGGGTTGGAGAGGGTTTTGATATAAAAGCAGAGTTTTCCTTCTCTGGGTGCTGATGATTATGCCAGCAGCTTTACTTAAGTCGCCTTTTACGACATCTCGGTAAGAGTGAGGGTGGGCTATTCTACTCTGCCGGGGACCACACGGCGTAAAAATCACTAGATACTAATCTAAAACCTTTGAATTTCATCAGCTCACGCGGAGTGTTTGTCTCCTACCGGCAGAATCAATATATTTTGTTCTAATGATGTACAGAAAACTTTGTATCAAATCAGTTGGCGGGCCATATCCTTTAGTCTTGGGGCAGGACAGCCAAGCTCTATTTTCTTCCCTACTTTTCCCGGTAATTCCCGATTGCACCCAAATCTGTCGTTTTAGAGCCCAGGTTACGCCTGGCGACTGCCTTAGCAACCCTTTTTACAGGGGAAATAGACCAAATGAATGATTACACGTTTCATATACTAAACGAAACGTACCGGCTTCCTTACAATGTTTTCCCTCACCGCCGAGCTAATGGTAGATTTGAAAAATCCAGAGGTGCACGCTCGGATTCGAACCACGACCCCCCGCATGGCAGACGCGATCTCATCCACTGAGCTACCAATTCAATGTTTTAAGGAATAGGAGAAATCCCTCACTGTGATAGATAACACTGTGTCCACAGAATCGTTGCGCCGCGCGTAGGCGTCTGCAATCGATAGACCCCTGCTAGATTTCCCTCGGCCTACTCGGTTGCAACTAATAGTACTTGCCAATATTTCAACGCTGAAAGTGTGTCTCCCTTGTATTTTGTTATCTGGGAGGCGAAATTACTTCTTTACGCTATGTTGAGGTATTACACCAAAGATTAATGACCATGCTTCAAGATTTTGGGTTCGACTTCCAGTTGGCACAAATATTCTTATGATGAACACATTTGTTTTGCTCGGTGTTTGGGTGTTATAATATTTATTTAAGTATACCCGAGCTTTTTTGAATACAAAAGCACGGTGTAGGTACCTATATTTTGCGGTTTCTTCGTTCATTCAAATATGTACAGTCTATTTAGATACCTATCATGGTTATGCTACAGAATAATATAGAGGGATATGCTTTTTAATTTGGTTGAGGTCATGTATGTTCTGTTGTCAGACATTCAGTTTATTTATTTCTTACATATAATTTTTAGTGTATTCCATTTGTACAGTGAATTACGATGTTTTCTTCCATCCCAAAACCCAGTATTATCTTGTTGATCATACAAAATTTGGCAATATTTCAAAAAAAAACCTTTTTAAGTCTTCAAGAAGTCTCGAGACATCAAACATACGCCGCAAGATTAACGACTTCGAAAAATAAAGCTCCGTCAAATAGTAATGAGCTTTTGAGTAGCTTTTATGAGTCCAAAAGCTCGAAGGACAACTGTCCAAACACTTGCACTGAGTCATGGTTACCAGAAGTTTGCGCATTGTGGCAATGCTTAGGGTGACTATGGCTTCAAGGTTTTGACGAACATAATATCATTTAATTTAGGTACAGTTACCACGCAAAGTCATCACCATCATCATTTCAGCCATTAGACGTCCACAGCTGGACAAAGGCCTCCCCCAATATTCTCCACACAGATCGGTCCTATGCCGCCCGCATCCAATTGATTCCCGCAACCTTCACCAGATCGTCGGTCCACCTTGTGGGGGGCCTGCCACGGCTGCGACTTCCTGTACGTGGCCTTCACTCGAGGACCTTTCCACCCCAACGGCCGTCTGTTCTCCTCGCTATATGCCATGCCAATTGCCACTTGAGACATGCAATCCTTTGGGCTATGTATGTGACCTTAATAAAATACGCACACATAAAAAGCACAAAAAATATTTTCACACTTCTACAAACACAAATATTCACGTACACCTACGGACGTGTGGCTGTCCGTATGTATCTATCAATTTGTACAGATCTATTTTTCTTAAATCAATTCTCACCTTACTGTCAAGCTCGTTTGGTTCAATATCAATTGAGGGACAGTTAGGGCGGAGTTCACCAAGATTTAAAGCAACGGTAATCGCACTTTTACTGTGCTTTAGCTGCTGAGTGATGGTTAGATGTTCACCACAAAAAAAACAGCGGTTACTACTGCTTAACTGACGTTTACGCTAACCGAACCGCCGATTTAACGTCTCTTAACTGAGGATTGTTTGTGTTTAATTGAAAATTGAAGAAGGCAAAGAGCATTGAAAGGTGGCCGTACTACATAGTAGTTGAGTATTGGTCGTTTTTCTCCAGGTGGCGTTAGCACTGGCTTGCCGACTGATACCTCTTAGCCGTTGAGTATTGGTCGTTTTCCCCTAGATGCCGCTAGCACTCTATAGGAAAGTTACTTTATGACTCTCATGGAGTTGACAGTGACAGCTACTTGACGTTATTATCTGGACATGTGAAAAAGCACAGTCTAATTAACTGTATAAAATACGTGTGCGTATTTTTCAATTTAAAAGCATTATACTTTATTCCACCAAATATGAATGATACTAAAAATCGTGTTAGAAAATATGAAAAACTGACTTCTGGTTTTAGTTAAGTTTCAATATTCACAGAACAGTTAGTTAAAGTTCGTTTTCTTAACTGGTTATCCAATTTTTAGGGTGAACAGTAAGGATGGTTAATGTTTTATCATCATCATCATCATTTATTATGTGATACAACATTGTGTACCCACATATTTTACTGGACAATGTTGTATCACATAATAAATATCGTGTTAAATCCCGTCTTGATTCATTATAGTTATAATGCAACGCGAAAATTTAAAAAAAAATGTTTAACTTAACTATTACTGCCCGTTTTCTTAACTGTCCGTTATCTAGATTTTGGTAAACTGCCCCTTAGACCTAAGGTGTGGCTTTTCTTTTCAACACCACTTTTCCGCTCAGATGAGCCAGGCAGATCAATTTATTTTCAACTTAGTTCAGCCACAGTTTAGGTTTACTTTTCATATAAATCGGTATTTTCCATCAACTCGATGTTACCGATACACTCCGAGTATGGTAATGGTTGATTGGTCCACAAAATACCAATGGTCACCCTACCCTGTGGGGCTATTCGAAATTCAAATTTGACGTTTCCTGCGCACACGCATGACGCTGACAAATAGTTGCCAGACAGCTCAACTCACATACTCAAATTTTAACCTTATTTTCGTTACTGTAAGGTTTAATTTTGTATAATTGTTGTAGTTATTATTATGTTGACATCCGTGAAATGTGTCACAAATTAATATGTCAAAGTGAGTAATGATGATATTTTTGTAATACTCGAAGTATTTTAACGTTAACGTGTTTTGAGAAATAGCTGTGGATAATTTGTTAAAATCCCTTTTAAAACAATATACTGCTATAGGTACCTAATAATGGGTTGGTGATACAACCTCTTGGCAAACACTAATACTATTTATTGAATAACAATGCACAAATGTTGCGTCCGTTTTTGTACGCGAATAATTGATTCACGCCAAAAGTGGCCGCTTTTGGTGTGAATCAATTTTTCGCGTACCCGTCGGACCCAACATTTACAACATAAATAGTATAAGTGTTTGCAAAGAGGTTGTAACCCCGAAATTGTTCAAAATAGATCCGGTTTAGTAGCTAAAAATTAAAATCGATTGGCGTCGCTAGTGTGCCCTACCCGTCACCCTAAGTAACGATCGTAAATATATCGTTAATAACGATCGATCGTCGTGACTTCTGGTGCACTTACAAAAATTCGACTACGTAGTACGTTGGTCAATTGGTTCAATGATAGAACAGCTACTTCCACTGGTACGTGGAAGGTTGTGGGTTCGGTTCCCACCAGAACCCGTGATCAAATTTTCGCAGTCAATATATTTTGTTTTTTTTCGCTGATCATGCGAAACAAACCAATCATTATTATTATTATTATTATATAGGTAGGCAGACGAACGGACGGATCACCTGATGGTAAGTAATTGCCGCCGCCCATGGACACCCGCGACACCAGTGGAGTCACAAGAGTCTATCCCCCGGATTGGGCCTCCGGTACCCTCACTCACGCAGCGAAACACAGCACAGTGCTGCTTCACGCCGGTTTTCTGTGAGGCCGTGGTATCACTCCGGTCGAGCCGGCCCATTCATGCCGAAGCTTGGCTCTCCCACGGTCCACGGTTTTAGATAGTTAGTTATATTTAAGGATAAACTGACTCCTTTAAGTTTGACCTGAGTGAGGTTAAACTTGGTTTAGTTTTCGGAACGGCGGATTTAATCTATTTAGAAGGTTTAATTATTCAAATGGCGAAACAGCTGATATGATAGGGTTATTCTTCGAGAGTGCCCCGATTTTCTGATACGTAATTTTATTTATTTATTTATTTAAACTAGGTACTAGGTTGTTACAACATTCTTATAAATATGACAATAACCTTTTTTTTTATTGTAGATAGGTACGCGTTTGACCATATTTCACCTGATGGTAAGTGATACTATGGTCTAAGATGTAGCACGATTACCTAGAAGATACCTATTCACTCGAGCTTTGAAAACCCCCAAATTGTAGCCTCTAGGGAACACCTCCTCAGGCAGCTGATTCCACTGTTTCGCAGTACGAATAAGAAAACAGGATTCAAACCTCTTTGTGCGGACTTTTGGTGTTTCTACCATGTACCGGTGTCGATTGAGGGTCTGCCTGGTGGAGTAGTGGAAGAAACGGAGATGCTCCAATGGCTTTGTACAGTTCCGTGACGCACACTCCAAAATGTATGTAACTTTACCTGACTCCATAAAAGCATACATAGCATGATTTAATGATATATAGTTACAACAGCCTAAGTTTGCAAAATTTAATAATAAATTTACAATTAATAGTAAATTAAGAGAAATAATTATAACATTTTTTGCTGAAGACAGTCCGAAGATCTCAGATACATGTTTTTTGTACGTAGAGAACCTGGTGTTAAACACGTCCAGATGTCTTTCTCTACGAACCACATCATTGTGCGTACGACACATTCTAACAGCGGGGTTGAAAAATGATGTGTTGTTTTTGTAGACCTGTATAGCGAAAGTATTTGGATGTCCTGATCTGTGTAGAGAGTTAAAGCGATCGGTGTAGAGTATTAAATTAGTTAAACTAATGTATGTTTAAAAAGTAACAGGTTACCTACCTATGGTCAAATTTCACCAAAATGTTTTTTTAGCAATAGTTAGTTTAACCAATAGTTATATTAGAAGGCCGTCACTTTGACTATTGGTTAGATAAATAAAGGGTTTATAGGGATCAAAAAATCAGCCCTAAAGCATTCTTTTTTTCATATTATAGTTTGATCACGTTCTAATTTTGTTGCAGCTGTCTTTAATATTTATTTGAAGTTGCTATTAAAATTTTAGAAACGCAAAGTATCTAATATTTTCCCTAGGAAGAGGCCGCCTTTGACTGCCTGGATAGTGTGTCTATTCAATTCCCTGGTCAGGGAAAATTCGTACGTAGTTATTCTCATAATCATGAGCTTTCATGTATACATGATTGTTTCATTTAGTATACCATTAGGTTTTAAAAATAACATTCTGACATAAAATTAACCCTGCATAGGGAATCACGACATAACAATAAGATCATAAGGAATTTAGTGTCAGCCTTATTTTGTACCCGAATACGGCGAAGAAATAAATAAAGAAAGAAAAAAGAAAGCAAGAAAACAAGAAAACATCTATTACTGTAGACAATATCACAATACAGGGCATACAGCAGTTGTAAACACAATTTGGCACGAACAGAAAACAAAACAAAAAACAATAAAAAGAAAAAAGACAGGTTATGACATTTTAAATGTGGGAGAGCCACGCTTAGGCATGAATGGGCCGGCTCGACCGGAGTGATACCACTGCCTCACAGAAGACCGGCGTGAAGCAGCGCCTGCGCTGTGTTTCGCCGTGTGAGTGAGGTTACCGGAGGCCGGCGCTGCCAACCTTGGAGGTTTGACGCTGCCAACCTTTTCCCCTTCCCCCAAAGGGGGGGAAGGGGAAAAGGTTGGCAGCGCACTTGTGACTCCACTGGTGTCCATGGGCGGCGGAATTGCTTACCATCGGCGGCCGTCTGCTCGTCTGCCAACTCTCATATAAAAAAAAAATACATTCAGTTAGGTAAGTTACATTGGTTATGTAACTACAAACTATGGAAAGCAATTATTATTATTTTTTTTCTTTATAAGAGAGGTGGCAGACGAGCAGACGGATCACCTGATGGTAAGCAATTCCGCCGCCCATGGTCACCCGCAACACCAGTGGAGTCACTATTATCAAGAGTGTTTATGATCCCTAGAGTATTTTGTTTTATGTGGCGAATGGACGAATCACTTGATGGTAAGCGATTGCCACCGCCTATGGACAACCGTAAGACCCACAGAATTAATTGTGGTAACACCAGTAAAGTCACAAGTGCGTGCTAACTTCGAAATTCCCCTTCCCTCGGATTGGGATTTAGATATCCTTACCCATTAAGCGCAATACAGCAGGTGCTGCTTTACGCCGGTTTTCTGTGAGGCTGGGAAGAGAAGACTTTGAATGCAGTTTTAGTCTTAAAAATTAAGTGATGTTTCCTTTAAGTAAAAAATGCTAACTTAAGGATTTAAGGTACTTTCCCTTCATGTCCCATAGTCCATACTACTCGCCCACCACCACTGATCCAAACGGATCGTCCATATTAAAACTAGATTTTAATTCTCATTCTTTCTAGAGTGTGAAATTTGAATTTATACGTTACTAATTAGATTTTTTTTTTTTGTTACAGGTAAGAAACCCAATTCTTCAACGCACAACAGCCATAGTAAGTCTGGAGACAAACACACGGACAGTGTTATAGTCAATATTTGTTCTACGAGTGGTATTTAGTGTCAACTGACCTGGTTACCTAGGCTTTGTTTGCATTAACACCATTTATTTTAATAGCTGCAGTTGTATACTTACGTACGGGATATTAGAACACCATGTGTGTAAATCATAGTGGAAACATGCAGTGATATTTTTGCCTAGGTACATTATTTAGAGTAACATATTCCTGTAGCAAACAATTTTATCTCCCTTCTTGTCAAACCTTTACCCTCTTATTACAAAAAACTACTCTGATACTGGCTTTGAATCCCAAACTAGCAAGTTCATGATTATTACGGAATAATTCTTACATTTTTATTACAAATCCTCGACTAACCATAGAACACTTAATACTGCAGGATAGTGTCAAAATTGATCGAATCATTCAATCATTCGTTCAGTGACATTTCATTTTACATAACCTTGTTTTGCTGTCTGAAATAAAAAGAATTTAGAAATGTTCTTAAGCAACACTAAATTAATATACATATAGTAAGGTTTCAAAGTAATATGAATAGGCATTGCTTATGTTTTCGCGATTAAGTAAAAAAAATAATTGACTAATTCCTCACAAATAATTTTAATATCAAACGGAATGAACTGTCGCAAGTACACGCTGTCATTGTTACTGAATCGATATTTTGAGGTTATTATTTTAGTACTCATTTTAAACTAAGGATCCAAGTGCTTTAACTTGAGTATTATGGTTGATATACCAAGTAACGTTAAACGTAGTTTTGTAATAATGTTTATTCTAGTTTTTCAGTTATTCCCGGTATTAATTCAACAAATTATTTTAAACCACGTTTTGGAATAAGAAGCCTAAAGTTTTAACAGTATTAGGACCTATTCCACCAATCTAAACCCGGTACTAAATATATGCTATTGCGTGGTCATTCTACACAATTCTGATAATATAACATAGATTTATGCAAAAAGATTAAATAATGATTCTGTGGGTAAACCGCGCTTCGGCGTAAATGGTCCGGCTCGACAGGAGTAACACCATAGCCTCACAGGAAACCGCCGAGAAGGGATAGGGAACCGGAGACAGTATCCGGGGAAAAGGGGAGAGAAATATTGGCAGCGTAGTTGTGAATCCACTGGTGTTGTGGGTGTCCATGGGCGGGGAGGCATTCATTTTCCATCAAGTGATCAGTAATCATAATCATAAATCTTTATTGTTTCATTTGGTATATTCAGTAATACCTATATTCCCGCTTCAGCCTTTAACTTAGAAACCTAAATAGTATAATAAGTATAAAGCCATTTGAGATGCAAGATAAAAGGGGTAGGAGACGACTGTACAACGTACAGTCAGACTGTTATTATATGATACGCATTGTACTTGAATTATTCTCGGGCCGGGCGCACTAACTTCAGTTTAACTTTAACTAAGGATTACAACATATAATATACTTGCCCTGTTGGTCTAGTGGTTTAAGTACAGGGCCATGATCTCGGGGTCCTAGGTTCGATTCCCGCGTCGAGCGTAAAGTATGTTTCGATTTTTCGGACATAGCTCGGGTTTGTGATCACCAATCCGCATTTGGCAAGCGTGGTGATTAAACCTATCCCATGAAAGTAACGATAAGTTGATTTCTATGATGGAGGCCTTTGCCCTGGAGATCAATGTATGTGATGTTGTAAAGCATTATTATAATTATTATTAATCATTTTTTCAGGCAATATACACCCATTGCTGGGCCTAGGCCTCCACCAATGGACTTGACACAGATCAATCTTGTGCCATCCACATCCAAGGGAATATTATTCTTATTAAGGGATATCTATATTATTATTATTATATGCAAATATGATGCTGAAAACTTAAATAATATACAGAAGATATCCTTTATATAATGTCATGTAATTTCAATGTGCCGATGAAGGAGGCTCAAAGTCACCCAGAGAGCAATGGAGAGAGCTATGCTCGGAGTCTCCCTGCGTGATCGTATCAGAAATGATGAGATCCGCAGGAGAACTAAGGTTACAGACATAGCCCAAACGATTGCATGCCTCAAGTGGCAATGGGCAGGGCACATAGCGAGGAAAACAGACGGCCGTTGGGGCAGAAAGGTCCTGGAGTGGAGGCCACGCACAGGAAGTCGCAGCCGTGGCAGGCCCCCCACAAGGTGGACCGACGATCTGGTGAAGATCGCGGAAATCCATTGGATGCGGGCGGCACAGGACCGATCTGTGTGGAGAACATTGGGGGAGGCCTATGTCCAGCAGTGGACGTCTATTGGCTGAAATGATGATGATGATGATGATCCTTTATTTTTGCCTTACTTTTCTTTCTTATTATATCTCTCAGTACCGTCATTTACGTTTGACCACAATCACACCTGATGGAAAGCGTCGATGAGGTCTTGGATGTACGTCTCGGCGAAATCACGGTCGGAAACCCCACAGCCAGGACTGGACAATACACGTGGTGTTCACGCTAGTTGAACTTTGGACCGTCCTTATATCTGAGAGACAAGTGCTATTTATGCACCAGGCCTCTTGAATTGATGTCGGGGCTTAGGGGTTTCTTGAATCGATGCCGTCTGTACAATGTAACTGAAGATTAACTAACTAAGGTTTAATATACGGTGTGCCTCACCACGTCTCCGAGGGCGACAATCTGCCCAGAGATCGCCGTCTATTCCCAGAGCGGGCTTATACCCGTAATGTTATATCTACCAGGTGTAAGTAGATAATTGTATTGAAGGTATATTTCACTCTGTTTAGCTTAGGTATTTCGTTTGTGTTATGAAATTATTATATATTTAAACTTTATTGCACAAAACGATACAATAGGCGAACTTAATTCCCAGAGGCATTCTCTACCAGTCAACCTTTGGGTCATGCAGAAAGATATATTAATGTATATGTATTATTTTATCAAAACTTTATGTCTCATATTTTTGCTGTCTATACTGTAACACTGACCGATTGACTGGTTTGACCGTGGGACAGCCACGCTTCGGCATGAATGGGCCGACTCGACCAAAGTTATACCACGGCCTCAAAGAAAACCGGCGTGGAGCAGCACTGTGATGTGTATCGTTACATGAGTAAGGGTACCGGAGGCTCCATCCCGAGGAAAGGGGGGTTCTAAGGTTGGCAGCGCACTTGTGACTTCACTGGTGTCGCGGGTGTCTATGGGCGGCGGCCATCGCTTACCATTAGGCAACCCTTCTGCTCGTCTGCCACTTATCACATTAAATACACAAGTGCTTAAGCTATTTAGGATGGAATCAGGTCAATGGATGAGATGTTGTTAGAATGTATTAAAAAGGTCAATTGACTGTCTTGAGAGCACAGTAATTAGCGGCTACGCTTAGGCACAGGCTTAGGATCCCGGATTCGATTTCGGAGTCGGACAAAAATCATGGCGTCAGAAATTATCCGAAACGTGCAGGTTTCCTCGCGATGTTTTCCCTCACGCCACGCTAATGGTAGAAATACACACATAGATTCGAAAAATCCAGAGGTGCATGCTTGGACTCGAACCACGACCCCCGTATGAGCTTCCATCGCGCCCAAATACCGTATCCGTGACAAACTAATATAACTTACTTTTATTGTTTTTGCAAAAAATCGTAAGTCCATAACATTCCTTAAAACTACTCACATAAAGACTTCAAATCTATTTAATTACTTCAGCCAATCAACGTCCACTGCTGGACATAGGTCTCCCCCAATGATCTCCACACAGATCGGTCTTGTGCCCCCCGCATCCAAGAGATTCCCGCGACCTTCACCAAATCAACCCCCGCGCCGTCTGATTTCCTCGCAAAGTGCCCAGCCCATTGCCACTTGAGGCATGCAATCCTATGGACCATGTCTTTGACCTTGGTTCTCCTGCGGATCTCACCATTCCTGACACGATCACGCAAGGAGACCTCGAGCATAGTCCTTTCCATTGCTCTCTGGGTGACTTTGAGCCTTCTTATGCGTCTCATTGTAAATGGCCACGTTTCGATTCCGTATGTCATCACTGGCAATACACACGCATTAAAGACTTTCCTCTTGAGGCACTGCGGTAGATTGGTCGAAAATATGCTGCGTAACTTTCCGAATGCTGCCTAGCCGAGTTAGATTCGTAGATCAACCTCTTTCTGGAAGTAGGACTTACGAAGTTTAACTTTTTGTCCCAGGTACATATAATCCTATCCTAATAACATATCCGTTTATACATATAGCCATAAAAAACCAATGGCCGCAATCCTTTCTGCAATAGAACAATGACCGGTAGGGAAAGAAATAAAAAACGACTATACATAAAAACTATATTCTTAGTGGACCCTCCGATTATTCACCGCTGCCTTTCGACTTATAACAAAAACCAGCACACGAGATATTGAAACTTATTTCAAATGACATAACGTTGAAAATCTCATGCGTCAAATTATCAAGTTAGGACGTTTCGATTTTATGTCACTTAAGAGTTATAAAGATCGGCACGTTTCTCTTTATCGAAATGTAAACTCTATTGTTTATTTGATAAGGTGTGTTTTCGTCTGAAACAAAGTTTTGAAACAGGCGCCATATGGGTAAAATGAGTCAGAAGTACGTAGTTTTGATGATATTTTATGTGTTTCGGATTTTTTTATTGGGTTTCTTTGTTTCCTTTTTTGCCATAAGTCGTGGGGTCATTGTTTGTAAACTATGTCCATAGATTATGGTTAACGTTAGTAGAAACCGTTATTTAGTTTTAGTGCCATTTGTGAGCGGATAAAATTTGCAAGATTTCCAAGTTGATTATGTTCAGTAGTTCTCAACCTGAACTTTTTTTGTTAGCTCATTTTTTTGTAAAGTTTTTAAATAACTAAAACAAAAATTTCATTTTCGCATTCTCGTCACATCTCATCGTGTAACAGTGTCATTTCAGTTAGTACTTTTTTCCTTAGTACCTATGGGAAAAATAGTTCAGCGGTTTTAGTTAGATGGAGCTTGTAAAAAGCAGATGTAGCTTTAAAAAGCAATCAAGCAGATGGTTCGGCGTTGTTCCGGTAGATGTCACTATGCATTTCTACATCGCGCTAGCAAAGCGTGTTTCCAAAACAATGACGTAAAGCCGCCTGTCCACTAATATGGGCCAGCTTGCTAATGCAAGCTTAAAAAAGAATAGGAATTGAACCAGAGTTCGAAAAGGTATTGGGTATTTGATTTTGTAACAAATATAATTATTTCTGATAATTTATTTAATTGTCTCTCTGACTGTTCTCGAAGGTGGCCGTACTACATGGCCGTTGAGCATTGGTCGTTTTCCTCTAGATGGCGCTAGCACTGGCTTGCCGACTGATGCCTTTATCTTAGTATATTTGTATAAGTTACTCTATGTCATGTAATTCCCGGTGGTGTTCTAAGCTGTCGCTTCAGAGCACGGGGTACCTACGCTTAGATAGACCATGATCCAGGATCTCTTACCAGACAACAGTAATTACCATTACAATGAGCGATTCCCGTCTGAATTTTGTAACCCTTTAACCGGTTTCCTCACGATGTTTTCCCTCCCAACGAGGTAATGGAAGAAATAGGCACATAGATTTAAAAAATGCAGAGGTCGCCATTGCACCGTCCTCGCGTACATCTACCAGCACCTTGATATTTCCCTACATTCTGTAGAATAATAGTGAAAATACTTTTCAGGAATAGTAACAGCTTTCAGGGTGCACGTTTAGGAGTCTTTATGACTTCACTTCTTGCCATCACGTAATTTTTCCTCGGCTCGATTAGGGTTGCCATATTTCCTGATTTATATTTGAGGACTAAAACAAATCGTATAAAATTGAGCTTTAAATGTTGTTGAAGATGAACATAACATCATCAGCAACAGCATTTATTCAAAATCATCATGTCTTCAATTGATTTAACACTTTTGTTGAGATAAAGATTCTGAACGCGTAACCATGATACAGTAGATCTGGTATCCCTATCTAAGAATGAAGGTCTGACGGCAGTCCCTTCATTGACTTTCCAATCCTGGATTATGGTCCATCATCATCGCCAGCCCATTTACCCCCACTGCTAGGGCACGGGCCTCCCTCAATCACATGAGGGGTAATCGCCATACTCACCACGCTTGGCGAGGGTTTAGATATAAATGCAGAGTTTTCCTTCTCTGGGTGCTGATGATCATGCCAGCAGCTTTACCTTAGTCGCCTTTTACGACACCTCGGTAAGAGTGAGGGTGGCCTATTCTACTCTGCCGGGGACCACACGGCAATCCGATGATTATGATCCAAGAGTATCTGAAATCATAGCGTTGTACGGGTTGTACGCAACCAGTAATACGCTAGGATGATGAATTGAGACCCTCCTGGATTTTTTTTATGTGATAGATGGCGATGATGATGATGATGACCCGCGAATACCAGTGGAGTCACAAATGCGCTGCCAACATATTAAACCCCCCTTTTCTCACGCAGCGAAATACAGCAGAATGCTGCTTCTCACCGGTTTTCTATAAGGCCGTTGTATCACTCCGGTGTAGCCGACCCATTCATGCCTAGAATGATGAATTGAGACCCTCCTGGGTGCCTCTGTTAATGTCAAATTGGGCAAAGCAAATGAGTAGTACTGTACTCATAACAATGGATTTAAGCCATAATCGTTAGCAGTATCAACATATTGCAGTCTATGTTTTTCTTTTTTTTTCTGGGAAAGAGAGACAAACAAGCAAGCGAGTCACCTGATGGTAAGTGATCACCGGCGCCCATGTACATCAGCCACACCAGAAGGAGTTGAGATGCGTTGCCGGCCTTTTAGGAAGGTTTAGGCTCGTATCTTGAAGATCTCATAGTCGTGCCGGTTTAGAAATAACGCTGCGGGAAATTGATTCCACAATAAGGAGTCTACTGTAAAATTTATGCCATAGGTATTTGATTGGTATTTGGATCCTTTTTCATGAAGTCTTATAAGATCCTTTTTTATACGTTTTATGAGTCGCCTGACGTCCGCTGGCAGATCACCTGATGGTAAGCAATTACCGCATCTGCAGCACCAGAGGAGTCGAAGGAATAACACGAATAGGTGTCCTGAAAAAGTCCTTGGCAATCCTAGAACAATGGTAACAACTCCAGTTCCCACATCCCCGTCCATAAACGGCGGGAGCGCGCGTAAAACCGGACATATCCGGATATATCCGGACGCGTCCGGATATAACCGGATTTGTTGCGAAATGAAACAATGGACCGGCGGCGACGCGATTGTCTTACTTATTGTTTGGTTAATGCTCAGATTATTGTTTTTTTTGTTTTGTTTTGTTTGCGGATTTTGGCTGAGTAAGCGAATAATTTGTGTAGGTGTTTTATGGACTTTGTATTATGTGGTTTGTTAATACAAATATTATTTAAGTATAGTACGTATAAAAATGCCACGCTTCAGCATACATTAGCTGGCTCGACCGGAGTGAAACCACGGCCTCACAGAAAACCGGCGTGTAGTGCACTGTGCTGTGTTTCACTGCGTGAGTGAGGGTAATGGAGGCCCAATCCGGGTAAAAGGGGGGCTTAAAGCTTGGCAGCGCACTTGTGACTCCACTGGTGTTGCGGGCGTCCATGGGCGGGGGCAGTCGCTTATCATCAAGTAATCCGCCTGCCATCTATCTAATAAAAACAAAAAAAACGTGGTGGGTCTTTTAGAAAAGACGCTTTTCTCTTGAAGGTCAACCGTCTAGAACAATATGGATTTTGTTTTTATTTATTAAGGACAACCAACAAATCTTACACTAATTACATTGTATTTACGTAAGTACTATAATAAGGCTAAGTGCAGATTCTCTTACAGGCTGTCACGACGTGCAAATGTGAGCAGACTAAATAGAGAAATTAGGATAACAAATAACAAAATTTAAAAATATCCAAATTGCACCAGACAGCTACAACTTGAACGAATCAGGTATAGTCCTCTTAAATTTGTGACAATTTGTGTAATTGGATTGGATTCCTTCAAACGAAGCGTGAAGAAACATCTCGCGGGCCAGTATGGCGGTGCCAACGGAGGCGATGCCTGACATCGCTTCCGTTGTAATTGCAACATGGGCCCTTCTCTTGCTTACCATCAGGCTGAGGAGAGCCAGTATATTGTGCCTCTATAAAATAAAAAAAAAAAAACATACTGAGGTGTGGGGATTTACAAAAGCTGACGAATTTCAAAATGCAATTGAATTTTAACTCAACAGTTAAAAAGTAACAAATAGTTATCTCGTTTTGATTAATATACGAACTTTAATCCACAATATCAAATAATTCTAAGTTAACCAAGCCGGACATCGAATCTAGGCCTCCCTGTATTAGTCCAGTATCTAGCACCAAAGAGTAATAAATTGCATTAATAATAAACTCCAATACATTATCATAAGCAAGATCATGAGATATAGCCCCACTTTCTCTAAACACCTAGGGACTAAATCTACTATGCATTCTGGACTCTAATCTGGGCTGTGGTTGTCAAACTGTAGATTATAAGACCCTTACATTTTGTATGGGTCACTCCCTAACATCACACACACACACTTTCTATCTTCGGGAACTGCTGTTGTATCATGCTATCTCTTTCCAAGTAATTATGACAGACAAATCAAAACGTGTAAGCACTTCCTATACTTAAGAGTGGCTCACATATTCAAGAGACAGACTTTTTCCTTTTTTATCAAGTGTGAGATCAATTTTTATGGCTCCTGTTATTATATATCTAGTGGTTAGACCGAACACCTTATTAACGTGCACAACTGGAATATTTGGTACGAGTATTATGGATATCTTATGGACAAACGAGTGTAAGACCTAAGGTTTCTTGGAGACATTTTCCGCATTGGTGAAATAAAATTGCCAATGTTATTTTTTCCGGTTCCAGTCCCGAGCATATTCCTGAAATTTTATTACTTTTAGAAAATATAGCGATGTTTTCTTTAAGTAAACTATGCCAGCGGCATTTTTCCTCCAGGGCCCAATGTTTTTTTCCACCCTGTATATTTGTATTATCTTCTCTGCTTATGATACTATAACAAGTGCTTCATCATCATCATCATCAGCCTATCGCAGTCCACTGCTGGACGTAGGCCTCTCCAATTGTTCTTCACCGTGATCTATCCATGGTTTCTTGCATCCAGCTCTTGCCAGCCATCCGGCGCAGATCGTCCCCCCACCTAGCCTGAGGGCGCCCTACATTACGTTTGCCAAAATGCGGTAACAAGTGCTTAAGCTACTAATTTGGGGTCAGGTCGATATATGAACTGTTAGTAATAAGTAGTATGTAATAAAAATAAAGAAATAATATAAATGGACACACTTTGAGAGCCAGTGTGATAACAAGTGTTCCCACGCATTGCGAATGGCCTGCGCTGGCGCACTGGCTGGAAGTTTGCCAATTAATGACTCAGGTTCGATTCCCGGCGCGACAAGTTATTATTAACTTGGTGTCATCATCACTGACGGTATTTCGACTTGCAATCACAATACAAAGCTTTACGATGCTTGCGTCCACAGCTGTCTCTTTAGAGCCCGGTGCACGCTTAGGCCCTCCGTCTTCTAAGTGTGTAATTCCCGATTACGTCCATAGCTGTCGCTTTGGGTCCCGGGGTATGCTAAGACCTTTTGTCGTCTTAGCGTGTAATTCCCGGTTGCGTTCATAGCTGTCGCATTGGAGCCCGGGGAACGCTTAGACCCTCAGTCACCTTCGTGTGTAATTCCCGTTTGCGTCCAAAGTCGTCGATGTCCAAAGATTCAGGGTTTGAGGAGTCTGGTAATTACAATGTAGCGACTCCCGCCTGATCTTCGAAACACTTAACATCATTAAACTATTACCAAACAACCGATTAAGGCTACGACAGCCAATCTTAACGGTCTGCTACGCGTACGCAGGATATTTATAGTGCTCAAGTATGTGCGCAAACACAAGTGCACAATCTATTCCCTCACCCCCCATATTACGATGGGACACCAGCGTGATACGACCGGAGAGGGATTGGGCGCATTACCAATTTGATTTGCTTAACGTGATCTTCGAGGCACGGAGGTGTCTCAAGACCACCAACTTCCAGACTCCGGGCTGAGACTAAGAATTTCTTACCGAAAACATAGGTAAAAATTTTTGGCCCGACCCGTGGATCGAACTCGCGATCTCTTGCGCAGCCTTCGCTTTATAGCGCGACCCACTAACCACTACGCCACCGAGGTATTAGTAATAACTCACTGTAAAACATCCCACACCATTTAAATTAAATTAAATTAAATATTCATTTATTTCAGATATTCAATCCATATAAAATGTGTTAGTAATTTACCTAAAATCAAATAATTTCTAACATTCTAAAGCAAACCCTAAAAAAAATAGACTCTTTATTAAAACATGAGCACTTTACTTCATAATCGGATTAGTAAACTAGCTTAATAACCGCGGCTCCGTCCGCCGGACCGCGATATCCTTTGTGCAGTACAGTCGGCTATTTATTATTCAGCCGATTGTACCGAGGCTTAAATGTGGGGGATTTGCGATGTTCATTTTTGCGGGGATGTCGAAATGAGTGAAGATTCAAGCTCGCTCAATGGTTGGGATTTAATATATTTACATAAATGAAATGTTATACTTAGATATTTATATACAGGGAGATAATATGTATTTCTTTGACATGAATGTAATATGAGGTATTTATTTTAAATGTAAAAGTATCAGCCTATATACTGTCCCACTGCAGGGCAAAGGCCTCCATCATAGAAATCAAGTCATCGCTGCTATGATGGGAATAGGCATAATCACCACGCTTGCCAAATGCGGATTGGTGATCACAAACCCGAGCTATGTTCGAAAAATTCGAAACATACTTTTTGCTCGACCCGAGAATCGAACCCAGGACCCCGAGATCACGGCCCCGTAATTAAACCCAACCAACAGGGCGTCTTTTAAATGGACTAATCCTTGAATTAATTGATTAATTAATTGTTGAATTAAGTTGCCAGTAGTATGGTTTTAATTTTGTTTTAATCTTCATAATATTTAGCATGGCGATAGGTAAAGTGTTGGAAGAGCATTGTAATTATTGTATAAACATCTTGTATATTACTCACATTAAAAAATTAAATAAATTGAATTTTAGAATGAACTTAATATTGAACCAGTTCATTAATTTTTAATTCTCTACAAGTTCCTACTAACTCTTAAACATGACACCGCTATATTTATATGCAGATAGCGGCGGAAAAATGCAGTAAAACGAGTCTGCATACAAGTGCATAGATGCGGTGCACTCATGTCTTATAGGGAGTACATGACGCCTTCTAGAGTGACCAATGACCATGGGTAACCTTGTTCGTGTATCCGGGCTCAATACCTTAAAAGAGTAGAAGTAGGTATGTGCACAAAATAGAAAAAAATCGATTGCAGACAGACTACGCGTGAGAGAGACACGATACGATAACTGCCTAGCGCGTAGGTCAATGAACTCTTCGATATCAATATCAGATTAACCTTTAGAGTCTGGAGCGATTATTAAAAATAAATCTAAATTTTGTATATTGCCTCAAACTACATTATGAGCAATAAGAAAAATATTAATAAAATTTCCAGCGATCATATACGTTTTTTTTTTAATGTCCACCGAAATACATGCGGAACGTCTTCATTTCTAATCCGCACTTCTGTGTATATTTATTTTTTAGTCTGTGGTACCTTTATTCCATCGCAGACATTTCAGTGTCGTCAAAGACTATCCAAAATATAGTGGCTGTGATCAGTAAAAGTCGAATTCTATTTTTTCATACTTAATTTCACGTGATGGCTTACATTTCAAAAATCCGACAACCATAACCTAAATACTAGAAATAAACACAAGCTTGCTGTTCCACATCTCAGACTTCATAAGATTAGTAATTCATTTGTAGGAATGAGTATTAAAATATTTAATAAGTTACCACAAAAGCTTGTTGATTTACCAATGCCTAAATTTAAAACACATGTTAAAAATTATTTAATGGCAAAAGCCTATTATACAGTTAATGATTACTTAAATGACAAGAATTTGTGGAAATGATAAATTGTTCGCCTACACCCATGATAACAGTATCATCTTTTTAATCACCAAAATTTTGTAAGTACAGACTTACAAAAATTTTGGTGATTAAAAAGAGTAACTGGCGAGTTTCTTGCCGGATCTTCTCGTCAGAATCAACTTTCCGATTCCGGTGGCAGAATCACATTATATTTATTAATTTCTTAATATATTTTTTGTATCGACATATATGTTTAATTACATGTATAATATACCGTGTGGTCCCCGGCAGAGTAGAATAGGCCACCCTCACTCTTACCGAGGTGTCGTAAAAGGCGACTAAGGTAAAGCTGCTGGCATAATCATCAGCACCCAGAGAAGGAAAACTCTGCATTTATATCAAAACCCTCGCCAACCCGTCTGCCAAGCGTGGTGAGTATGGCAATTACCCCTCATGTGATTGAGGGAGGCCCGTGCCCCAGCAGTGGGGACTTAAATGGGCTGATGATGATGTATAATATACATAGCTATAATTTATATTTTTTATGTATGACGATTTGTAAGAGCTGTATATAAGCCTATGCAAATAAAGTACTTTTAAATTTTGATTTTTTTTTAATTTTAATTTTAAACTCGAAATCCTCCACATTGCAATTTAGTACTTAGCGCCTTTTTATTTTTAACTAACTTTTTTCCCGTGACTTCGCTCGCATTAGAAAGAGACAAAAAGTAGCCTATGTTACTTACAAATTCTTCATCCGTTCACGATCCCTACTAAAAAGAAATCACGTCAATCCATCTCTCCATTTTGCCGTGACATACAAACAGACAGACACACACTTTCTCATTTATATAATATACATAGTGTTCAGTATTCAGCATATTCCCTTACGTATTTACTACTACGGCTTATCTATTTCACACTGTCATTTACCTTTAGGTACTAAGTAATATGAAAGTTATTTAGTACCTAAAGGTAAATGACATCCAAGTCCAAAAATAGAAATTTACTTCTGGCACCTCCTAAAACGTTCATTTATCATTAAATTATTCAGAATCCTTGTATCCAGATTAGGTTGCTACCGTTCCGCATCATCTTGTACTCCTCTCTCCTACTGCTAGCTAGGCGTGTAAGCGAGACAGCACCGGTGCTGTATGGCATTGCTCGTGATATTGTTAATTGGCTCCCGATAGCCTTTATCTTCGGGTTTGCTTCCGTGTTAGAGTATAGTTAAGGCGACGAAGAACCCGTATAGTAAATAAGTAAGTAACTAACTAGGTTAGTGCAGCGACCCAAAGTGAGCCTTGGCCACCGATAATAAGAGTCTCCATTTAGGTCTATCCTGCGCCACCTCCTGCCAGTCATCCGCCAGAAGTCCACGCAAATCTTTTTCGACCTCGTCTCTCCATCGGTACCTTGGACGGCCAACTTCCCTTCGACCATTTGGCCTTCCCAGGTACGCTCCTTTTACTACACAATCCTCTCCCATTCTCTCGAGGTGGCCGAGCCACCGTATAGTAAATATTATAATCTCATTTCAGCGTATAATTCCCAGTTTATTATTTATTTATTTAAAAAGGTACACCAACAGCATATATACAAAACACGTAAAAAAATATAAATTAAAGTAATAGTAGTTCTTATATATATGCCCATTATAGGCGCACACAACATTGACTATTTAACATACTGTACATACTAATTCATCATCATCATCAGCCCATTTAAGTCCCCACTGCTGGGGCACGGGCCTCCCTCAATCACATGAGGGGTAATTGCCATACTCACCACGCTTGGCTGACGGGTTGGCGAGGGTTTTGACATAAATGCAGAGTTTTCCTTCTCTGGGTGCTGATGATCATGCCAGCAGCTTTACCTTAGTCGCCTTTTACGACACCTCGGTAAGAGTGAGGGTGGCCTATTCTACTCTGCCGGGGACCACACGGCCAACATACATACTAATTGAATAAGATTAACTTAAATTTGAAATAAATTAAAAATAGGAATAATAATGATAATTATGATAATTTATTATTTATTTAATATAATTATACGGGATAAACCCAATTACATAATTATACATAATCAGCTCTTATTGTATTTATAAACACATATCAATTTTATTTACTAAGGACTTAACATTATCTGTAAATATGTCTAGTTCTGGATGCAATGTCAAGAGTGCGTTAAGCGTGTGATGCATGCGACAGAGCGGCGACTGCGCACGCACCGCCGTGCGGCACGGCGGGGGCGCGAACAGCCCCCAGATAATGTTACAATTAAAAATAAACTGTAATAATAACTTAGATTCTTTCATAATTTGGCTGATTCCTTGGTTGACAACAAGGCATCAGACAAATTACGTCTAAAGAAGTTGACGTCTAAAGAGTCCAGTTGCGTCCGGGTTACGATTGATCCATGATCTGAGTATCGGGAAGTCGGTAATTACAATGAATCAACTGCAGTCAGACCGTCGCAACCCTTAACAGGGGCACAAGACTGGACAATGATGTCGCGATCAGAATAACTATCACAACAATTGAGGAACTATCCGAAACATGCCTGAGTACAGAAGTATTTCCCGACGGCTACGAAATACCTTCAAGAGAGGAGCGTACCTACTCTTTTATAAAAAGGCCGACAACACATTAGCGATCTCTCTGATCTCGCGGATATTCATAGGCGGCGTTGATTACTTCCCATCAGGTGACTCGCTTGCTCGTTTGTCTTAGATTTTTAAAATGCAGAGCTCATGCTCGGGTTCGAACCTCCTACTTTCTGTTCGGAAGGCGCACGTTCATATCCGCTGGGATAACATTGCACTCTCGTCTCCATCTCATTATATGGGTTGGGTGTTTTCTATGTAGCATAAGTATTTACAAAACAAAAGAATTAAATGTATTTTTTAATTCCGCTGTCGGTTTTAATATCCGCAACACAGGTCCTTGAGCTACCCATCTTGAGAGATCTCGAGTCAGATGAATTTTTGTGATGTTGTCAAATGTTTATTTATTTTCCTTAACTTTATGTAGTTACTTAAGCAAAAAGTATACTTACAGCGATTACTAAATTCATTCAATTATGTTATGGTAGTCGCTGAAAACCAGCGTCGGGATTGGTCTCTTCGATCAGCACCGACTATTGCGGCCGCCTGTTTGGCGCATACAAGGATAATGTTGTCCTCATCATCATCATCATTTCAGCCAATAGACGTCCACTGCTGGACATAGCCTGCTCCACTGCCTCCCCTAATGTTCTCCACACAGATCGGTCCTGTGCCGCCCGCATCCAATGGATTCCCGCGATCTTCACCAGATCGTCGGTCCACCTTGTGGGGGGCCTGCCACGGCTGTGACTTCCTGAACGTGGCCTCCACTTTCCACCTTTCCACCCCAACGGCCTTCGGTTCTCCTCGCTATGTGCCCTGCCCATGTCCTACTTTTCGTTTATTATTTATGTCTAGGTCATGTTTCTAATTAAGTTTCCTTATTTTTTATTGTGCCATTTTTTTCTTTTTTTTGGCCAATAAGCTAACGCTTGACCACAATCATTCATTCATTGATGAATTTTATCAAGACACGTGTCACCACGCAACGTGTCAAGCCAAGTTCACCTAATACTACTTGATTATTATCACCATCGAACTAACTTCAAATAACCACAAAATCTGCAAACGATCAATATTTATGCAACATTAAGCTTCGATATCTACATCTTGTTTGATTTGATATAAGGATACAGATAAGGTCCAGATAGCTGAAGCCGCTCCCTTAAGCGCGAGCGTCGACCCCGCGGTAATCGTCGCAAGCGCAGCCTACGCAGGCAAAGCGCTGTTTAGGGTTCTCAATCTGGATTACCTATTCTGATTAGTTTATAACGGCATTGCTACCATGTACCTACCTTATTTTTAGTTATTCTATTGCTTTTTAGTGTACAAATTTGGTGTTTGTTTGTGCAATGAAGTGCCGCAAAGTGATCCTAATAATAAAAATCGTTAGATTGTATCGTTTTTAACACTGCTATTGTGTGTCGAGTGAGTTGTCTCGTGACGACTTGCTTAGACCTAATAGTCTTAAAACCTGCGATTGCTTTTAGAGTGATATCCGCTGAATCCGTAGGTCGGTAAAACATAAAACACCGGCGTTTTATTGAGTGACTGTGACTTTGACTGACTTCGACTGTTGACTACCTACTTATTCTCAATAAGTTACTTGACATTGGCGAATTATCTTCGGGTAGAGTCATATTTAAAAAAAAGCGTATTCACTGTGAAACTAGACAGTACAATAGACAGAGGTACTATTAGGGAATCTAGCGCTTAACCACCAGAAGAGCAAAAATCGCTTGCAGCATGCATAGTTTTTCGTTTGACTGTCTCGGTGGCGCAATGGTTAGTGGGTCGCACTTTAAAGCGACGGTTGCGCCTGGGGTCCCGGGGTCGATTCCCGGGCCGGTCCAAAATTTGTACCTGAGTTTTTCTGTTAAGAAATTCTCAGCCCGCAGCAAAGTGTTAGCCCGGAGTCTGGAAGTTGGCGGTCTTGTACCCCCCTGCCTCGGAAAACACGTTTAGCCGTTGGTCCTGCGTCTAATCCCTCTTCGGTCGTGTCACACTAGTGTCCCATCGAAATAAGAGGGTACGGGAATAGAGAGTGCACTTGTGTCTGCGCAAATACTTGTGCACTATAATATTTCCTGCGTCGATGGCTGATCGCTGAGATTGGCCGCCATGACCGAAATATCGGTTTGGAGGACATTATTTTCGTTTAAAATGTCACCATTTTTGCTCCGTGCGTGCAAGCGATTTTCGTTTCAAAGTGGTTTCTTATCCCTATCCTGTAACAAACTCTAATATAAGTGATCATAAAAGTTTAAACTTATATAGTCTTCTTTCGTACACCTAGCGCTAAAACAAAAAATAGATTGACACAATGGGCCTAAGACATAGACAGACAATACAAACGTAAGCGGGACAGACACGTTACGATATTGAGCGTAGCGCGTAGTTCAATGAACAGTTCGATATCAATGTCTACTTCTTTTGTGGTCCTTCCTTTGTTTATGTAGGAGAGTAGACTGAAATGACTCAGTGATCCGACTCAACCAAGTGATACACTATTCCAAACCTCTAATGTTTGCTCTGTATCATTCGACTCAAATGAATCTCTAGCCGTGTGGTCCCCGGCAGAGTAGAATAGGCCACCCTCACTCTTACCGAGGTGTCGTAAAAGGCGACTAAGGTAAAGCTGCTGGCATGATCATCAGCACCCAGAGAAGTAAAACTCTGCATTTATATCAAAACCCTCGCCAACCCGTCTGCCAAGCGTGGTGAGTATGGCAATTACCCCTCATGTGATTGAGGAAGGCCCGTGCCCCAGCAGTGGGGACTTAAATGGGCTGACGATGACGATGACGATGAATCTCAAGAACCGAATGATCCCAGTGAGCCGAATGAGCTGAATGATCCGATGATCCGAATAAGCTGAATGAACCGTATGATCCGAATTATCCGAGTGAGCGGAATGAATCACGGATCTATCTGAGAGTCGATGTTCCAAATGAAGCTTTTCACTGTTCGGCATCTCTGCACTGATCCAGATGCAAATGTTCCAGTCTTTTGAAAGATACGTTTTTGTCTGGTCTATAGGAGAGTGGAGTGGTCTTTGTTGTACGTAGGTAGATAGGTTCGCACTTTGAAAATGTTTCATTGTGGTAACCCTATACCCTGCGCACGCACCGACCTTGCACTCAATTTTTGTTGCATACAATGTATACGCAACGGGTGCCTTCATGCACTGAGTCATACAAACTAACTTCACTATACGGCGTCGGGGAAGTTTTTTTTATGTGATAGGTGGCTGAAGAGCAGACGGTTAGGAGTAAAGGGCGTAAAGAAAGAGAGAACACATATTGCTTTAGCTCTCTAGCTCTACGCACGCGTCTTCATTCAAATTTCATCTACAATATTATCAAGTTAAGGCGTTTATTTAGAACGACAAATTTTGGGCGTGCTTTCCGAAATACGGGGGTACAAGACCGCCAATTTGCAGACTCCGGGCCAACACTGAGAACTTCTTAACAGAAAATCTCAGGTACAAATTTTGGCTCGACCCGAGGATCGAACCCCAAGCGAAGCCGTCACTTTTAAAGAACGATACACAACCCACTGCGCCAACGAGGCCGTCAATCAACGAGCTCCGATACCAAATCTATTCATTAGCGCACTTATTCTATACAAATCTGACGTCATACCAATTTTCCACGGATTGGTCGAATTTATTTTATTGATCATGAATTTGATCTTGGGATTAACTCTAGAGTTGAGAAGAAACCTACGATGGAGCGAGTTTACCCAAAAGTCGCCTATCCACTCTAGCTTTGAAAACATTCGGGCTATAATCACTGGGGAAAACAGACGCTGGCAGGACGTTTCACTGCATGGCAGTGCGCATCAAGAAGGAGGAGGAAATAGTTTTTTAGATTTCCGCGTTGCATTATAACTATATTGTATCAAGACGGGAATAAACACGACATTTATTATGTGATACAACATTGTGTACTCACATATTTGGCTCGACGTTTCGGCTATGTTACAGCAGCGGCTTACGTTACAGAGCGGACGTCCGCTCGTGACCACGGCTGCTGTAACGTAGCCGAAACGTCGAGCCAAACATGTGAGTACACAAAGTTGTATCACATAATAAATGTCGTGTTAATTCCCGTCTTGATACATTAGAGGAGGAAAAGCGTACTTTGTACGCAATCTGGGAATATTAATCAAGACCGAATCGGAATCGGACCTAGTTCGGCCATAGAAGTCTACCTTACATTACATTAGCTATAAATAAATCTAAATACATTATAATCGCACAACGTTGTCTCAAGTCGCATTCCTGTGCAATGGCGTGCAATTACATTTTGCGTCTGCGCACGTGCGAGACTGGGTGTTGTAACACGACGTGCCAACGAGATTTTATCTTTGATATTGCTTACATTTGACGTGTTTAGGTATATCTATTCTGGAGATATTATCCGTATCGTAATGATGACTAATGGATTGTTTTAAACTTTCATGATCAGTATCATTTGACAAACCGTTTGGATTAGTCGTAGTGAACGCCTCTGGTGCAAGGGTTTGCGGGTTCGATCCCCGCACAGTACAAACTGTTGTGTGCATGGACATGTTTCTGTTAGTACTGGTCTGGGTGTTTTCTATGTAAATTATAAGTATGTATTTACAAAAGAAAAGTATTAAATATAATATGTAATCATACAATCGGGGGTCTTTTAGGCGGGGCGTGAAGTGGCATCTCAGCAGGCCATCGGGGTGAGGATGGCAGACTCAATGAGTATTTTGTTAGTTATTTTGTGCTAGTCAGCCTCGTATTTGGATTTCACGGCCGCTTACCATCAGGCGGAGTGAGGTCATCCTGATTGGTCTTTCAATAAAAAAATAAATATATTTGTAATCTCGCTGTTGGTTCTGACATCCGTAACACAGGTGCTTGAGCTCCCTACTTAGGGGTCAGATCAATGTATATGATGTTGTGAAATGTTTGTTTATTTATTAGAATAATACACCGTATTTTTTTATAGTTCACATCCTGAAAACCTAATAACAGTTGTGATGAATTGTAAACATATATTGATTACTTGCTATCCGTACGTTGCATAGTAATACTAATCATTGGTTCACGTTTCGTATAGTCTGTCTCTGTCTCACATAAAAATATTGTAATGATACTTTAAACCGTATTAAACGTAACTTTAAGGCTGTGTATCTCAAAACCTTTTTAACCGTGGAAGAGCTTTCGACCGGAGTGATACCTCGGCCTCACAGAAAACCGGCGTGAAGCAGCACTGTGGTGTGTGTCCGGGGGAAAGAGGGTTTAGAGTTGGCAGCGCACTTGTGACTCCACTGGTGTCGCGGGTGCCTATGGGCGGTGGCAATCGCTTAGCATCAGGCGATTCGTCCGCTCGTCTGCAGCCTATCTTTTTTTTTCGCTCATATAGTCCCACTGTTGGGCAAAGGCCTCCTTTAATAGCCTCCACTGCTCCCTATTCATTGCCAGCGTTTGCCAGTTACGGGAGTATTGGTCCAGGTCGTCACGCCATCTCTTTTTCGGCCTACCTCGTGGGTGACGGCCATCTGCAGGCTGTCATTTCGTGACAACATGGGTCCATCTCTCCGGGTGCTTTCTCACAGAATGGCCAACTCAGTTTCATTTCAGCTTTGTGGTTTTTTCGCCTACTTTCATAATGCCGGTTAGTGAGCGGATTCTGGTATTTTTGGTATACACTATAATCTGCCGCCTATCACATAAAAAAATCTAAGTTAATCTAACTTATTTTAAAAAACTTTTAACAAACTGGCTTTACGAGTAATCACAGAAAACGTATTCGAATCGCAAAAGCTAAAAATGTAAAAAATCCAACGAATATCCAGGCTGTGGAATTCAGCACGTTTTTGAATTGAAACTGAAAGATCTAGGATTTTTCCGGGTTATTCCCGCTAAAACTGTGTCCAGGTATTTCGATGAAATACCTTTCCTATTGACCGTTGGCTATAGGTGTTCGTGTAAAATTTTAGTAGTAGGTACCTTTTCATTTCCAATAGTTTTACTAAATACGAGTACCTATATTTATCCTTCCAAGGCCCAGACGAAAGCACAATGGAAAATCAATTGTTTTTGGTTTTAAAAAGGACTTTGAGCCTTACGAGTTTAAGTGGACTTTGCAATGGTCTCAGTGGATAGGAATGTCACGTAGGGGCGCGCTATGCGGCCTCCTTGCGGCACTGGCCGAAAATATTTTAGAAGATTATTTTTATTTCAATTTTTCCGTCACTTCACTTTTGACACTTCTTCTGCAACTGAATTTTCTCTCTCGTATTATTTCATTATTTTATGTTTACTTACACTTTTGTAAATTATTTCTCTTGTAAATATACACTCTATTCTCACGGTTAAATTAAACTTATCAATTCGCTTTTCTTTCCTCTCTACTCTGTCTTTTTAAAACTTCCTTACGACATATTCATTTCGTAGGCTGGTACAGTCAGCCTGAAAATTAGTAGGCATATAAACACTGGAGGCCCACAGACTTTCAAACGATAGGTTTTGGGTTCGAAGCCGAGCCCACTTCTCCGGATTTTTTTAAATATATGTGCGTTATTTTTATTGTACGTGGTAAGAGGAAACATCGAGTGGAAGGCGCGTATAGGAGGTCGAAGCCGTAGCCGGCCCCCCACAAGGTGGACCGACGATCTGCTAAAGGTCGCGGTAATCCCTTGGATGCGGGTGGCACAGGACCGATCTGGGTGGAGATCATTGGGGGAAGCCTATGTCCAGCAGCGGACGTTTATTGGAATTGATGAAGAGAAAAAATCTTGAATAACATGCACGTTTCGGGTTGTTGTTCAAAATGTGGATATCATCAATTGTTGAGTCAAGATAATCCTTTTGAACGCGTCACCATGATTATGAAAATGATAAATAATTTATTTCGAAAAACATGGTACAGAAGATCTTAAAGTTATGCACAAGTTCAACATATTCTGCCAACTTAGGCGTAGAAATATTAACATTACAAAATTGCTTATAATCTATTCCATTATTATTAATTGAGAATTATTATATATATATTAATTATACAGCATTAATTTTCTCAGCCGTGTGGTCCCCGGCAGAGTAGAATAGGCCACCCTCACTCTTACCGAGGTGTCGTAAAAGGCGACTAAGGTAAAGCTGCTGGCATGATCATCAGCACCCAGAGAAGGAAAACTCTGCATTTATATCTAAACCCTCGCCAACCCGTCTGCCAAGCGTGGTGATTACCCCTCATGTGATTGAGGGAGGCCCGTGCCCCAGCAGTGGGGACTTAAATGGGCTGACGATGATGATGACGATGAATTTTCTCTTGCGTCGTCAGTTAGTCAAAGGCACAGTCCCATATTCTTGAGTCCTCAAAATCCTTAACAGAATAGAAGCATTCCTGCAGAAGCCAATGGTTAAGACCATTGGCTTCTTTTTTGCATTGGTTATAAAAACTTATAACTTGGAATTAATTATGAATTAATATGTAGTCTGCGATTGTATCATGTGGCTGCATTAAATAAATAAATACTCTAACGTCTGCCGCGAATCTTTGCGTTGAACATAGCTGTATGTAGTTACTTGGTGAATCAAATTTAGTCTTAACTGTTAAATTAGCGAGGATTCCTATTGAAATTAAACTTGAATATCCGAATAGTATCCATAGCGAGTGTTCGTGAGCAAGTTAATAACGTCGGGACGGCCACAGATCGGTCACGCGATATCCCCCCATTATCCGGCAGCCATCTTGTCCTTACACCTCACACGACCACACAGCGTGCGGTACATAAGATGATTGAGAGTGTTGCTATTGCTAGAGTGGTGGCTTAGTAGTTAATCAGACTGTACTGAAGAAGAGGTCGTTTCTGGAATTTTCAAAATCTGTGTTTTACAATTTTAAACTTTCGCGTTGCATTATACAAATTATTAATGCAGACGGGACATGTTCTTAATTATAAAAATAATCGGGGTACATACCAAATGTAATTAATTATAAAAATAATCGCGTTTCGTCCCGTAATGTAGGTACGGGACATTTTACTTCACTAGAATAAAATACTTGATCAGGAGGCGGCCAATTTTACTCAAACCAAACGCATTGAAACACAGCACAGACGCTGCTTCACACCGGTTTCCTGTAAGGTCGTGGTATCAATCCGGTCGAGCCGGCCCATTCGTGCCGTAGGGCAAGAACTATTCAAATATCAAAACTATGAGAGATGTACCAAATCAACGCAATCTCTTCCGCTGAATGTAGTGTACGAGATTTTTCGTCCGGCTTCCCCAAATATTTGGGAGGATATCCGGATATCGCCAGCCGGGTATCCAGATCCCGCATCGCGATAGATGCCCGCATCTAGATCCCGCATTGGGAATGTTAAGCTGTATCCGTCATACGAGTTATGAATGGAAAATAGCAGGGTAAATAGGTTGTATTCATTGATTTGGATCAGTAATCAATAAGTACGATTTTTTTATGTTATAAGTGCATATGGATCACCTCATGGTAAGCCATTGCCACCGCCCATGAACACACCAGTGGAGTCACAAGTGCGCTTCCCCTTGTCCCCGGATAGGGCCTCCGATACCTTCACTCGACAAAACAGAGCACAGATGCTGCTTCACGCCGGTTTTCTGTTAGGCAGTGGTAGAACTTCGATCGAGCCTGCCCATTCATACCGAAGCGTGCGAGAGCCCACGGTCAAAAATGTAAAACGAAACCTGAATTGTAGATAGTTCAGGAATGTCTCTAGATCAACAAGGCTCAGCCTCAGCATATGCTGCAACTGCCGCAAGCAGCAGCTGCAGCGCTGGTTTTCAGGCTGGACCTTGGGTGACACCTGTGCGTTAGAAAAAATATAAATATTGACATGCAATATAAATATTGTTATACCGACCAAAATTTTTGGGCACTTCAGTAACATTGAAAGGGGGCGTTGTAAAACGTTTTTTCTATGCGAAAATGTCAAAAACAGCATTAGTTGCCAATAACCGTGATCGGACTGTACAGACCGACCAAGATCAGACCTTCAATTACATTGACAGAGGCAGGAAGACGCAGGCACACGTTGGAAACTAAGTGTAGGACGCCCTACAAACATGACAAGTATGTTAGTGTGACCGAGTAAGTAGGTGATATCCGTAATACAAGTGTTTAAGCTATTTAGTACGGAATCAGGTCAATGTATGAGAGGCTTGTACAAATTATTTATACCTACTTAATACTTGTACAGGGCATGACTCGCTGAAAAACTAAATAAAACTTCTGAGATATCTATGTGAACAGCCCCTATCCAACGAACCGTGTTATTATAGCGTCATTTTTAGTAAGAAAAAACTGGCCTCTAGGTCCACAGAGTACTCTATATCAGGGATGACCAAAACTGTATATCAGTGATGTTAAGGTATGTAACCGAAACCGATTTTAAAGTTTCGGATAATTTCGGAATATAGTTCAAAGTGAGGCATATTTTGACAGGTTTTGTTCAAAGCTCAAATAAGGTCAGCAAGGCAATGCCTACCTTACGCTTATGCCTTAGGACCTTTTCTACCGATGCGTATCTTTTGCTTTGTTTTAACGTTATCCTCTAATTCAAATATTTTTTGAAACTTACAAACAAATTTCTAATAATATCATATCTTCGTATCATTCCCAGTTGACCTAAGGTTGCACTTTGGCAGGCTTTGGGCGGTCTGGCTATTACAATATTATTGACTACCGTCTGACCTTCACAATCCTTAGACAGGGAATCTAGCATTTTTCTCGAAACATTGCGGATGGACTCAGTGGTTTTTTTTCTCTACTCAATCAGAATCATTAATAGAAAGTATTGATCTTAACTTTATTGTGAGTACCCATGATATGTGAAACTAACAAACTAACAGCCCGGAAGTTGGGCAAATGTCTTCACGATTTTTTCCTTACCCACCGACCTAGTGGTATATCGTACCTTTTTAAATCCTTTCTATGACTAAACGTCAAAATCCTAAATTTTTGGATTAAGTCTTTATAATTCTGAAGGTGCGATATGGCTTCAAACCTATAAATACCTATTCAGAACTCATTTTTATCCACTATGCTACCGCTCTAGCAAAATTCTAACCTTTTCTTTCAAAACCATTATCTCACCAAATTCATTTTGAAATCTCAATTAACATGCACATCACTAAAATTATCTGAAAGTAACGGATAACCAGAAATAATTGCATATGTGTAACCGAAACCGATATACTATTACAATATTTATATCCGAAATGTCGTGTCCGTAACACCCCTACTCTATACAGGATGGTCTCTAGAGACGCTTGGTTTTTGGTCATTCCTTTAGCTTATTTTATGACACTCCTTATCTAACAGTTTGGATGTGTTCGCTATGGCGAGCAACGTTTATCGCTAAGTTTAGTGTGGAATTGAAAAGATTTTTAGCAAGGCACTAAAAACGGTAAAACATTGGCTGCTTTTTGTAGCGATAAGTTCAAATATAGACCCGTATTAAATAATGTTTTTTTAAGGAACAGGATATATGCAATAATATACTTGATTGTCAAAACTAAACTAAGCGCATTTGTGACTCCACTGACTGCAATTCCTTGCCATCAGGGGATCCGCCTGCTCTTCTGCCACTTAGCACATTAAGAGATACCGCATCTATCATGGAGAATGCTCTGATGGAACTGTTTGATCTATTCCCTGCAGCTGCATTCTTACACCGAACCACACGCAAGCGATTGTCATTCCATCCCCATCATCTCGATGAATGGCGGTCTAATACTGTGCGTTTCTCGCGCAACTTTCTACCGCGTACCCCAGTTCTGTGGAAACGGTTTAGGCTGCGGGAGTATTTCCCGACGCCCTAGGACCTTCAAGAGAAGAGCGTACTCTTTTTAAAAATGCCGGCAACACATTAGCGATATCTCTGAATTCGCGGATGTTCATGGGCGGCGTTGATTACTTTCCATCAGGTGACTCGCTTGCTAGTTTGTCGCCTCTAGCATAAAAAAAATAATTAAGAAAGCAAATTTCTTAAAATAACTTCTTTGTTCTTGGCATAGAGTAAGGTAATAAATAGTGGTTTTTGGTCCAATGTAGTAGTTTATCCTACAATAGGCGTTTATCACGTAGATAGTTTCTATTTTAGTGAGGCATTGACTCTGTTCCACGAAAATCATATTACTCTATGATATGACGTCACGTCTGTGTGACTGCTCCATTTCGTGATACGATGCTAGACTAGACGAGGGTCACGACGGGCGTATCTCAGACCACCAGCGAGCGACCACACAATTGTGGGTCGTTCTTCTTTTTTATCGACAATGAGCCAAACTTACACATCAACATTTAACTTTTATATAACAGACTACAATTGATAAATAATATATCCTAAATATTCGTTAATGTACTATTTTACAGATGGACTATTACATGATCTAAAATTTAATTGATAAAGAATACTTTTTGATTAAAATGGACACCTCCGTCACGTCCCCCGAAATTAGTGCCATTTACACCTCTGTCACGCTTTATATATTTTTTTACATTGTTAAATCATGCTAAAGTACCTACGAGGTGATAAAACAATGTCATTATTTCATGTTAAATTAAGAATATCTTGATGGTGTAACGTATATTTTTTTATATAATTAATTACTTGATAAGTCACTGAGGACGGGCTTATTGTCGTAAAAAAAGAAGAACGACCCTTGTACGTTTTATATTATAATGATCTGGTGGTACCCACACATGGATATAAAGTAGCCTGCCTCGTTGGCGCAGTGGGTAGTGCGTTGTATTTTAAAGCGACGGCTGCGTAAGGTGCTGGGTTCGATCTCCGGATCGGGCCAAACTTGGTAGGTACCTGAGTTTTTCTCTTAAGAAATTCTCGGTGCTCGGAGTCTGGAAGTTGGCGGTCTTGTACCACTCGTGCCTCAGAAAGCACGTTAAGCCGTTGGTCCTGCGCCCGATCCCACTCCGGTCGTGTCACACTGGTGTCCCATCGGAATGTGAGAGCAAGGGAAGTGTCTGATCGTTGAGATTGGCCGCCGGAGCCGAAATCGGTTGGAGGATATTATTATTATTATTATAAAGTAGCCTAAAATTTGGTTCCGTGACCGGAAAGACGGTAATTAATACGATATTTATTGTGTGATACCACATTGTGTACTCACATATTTTACTCGACGTTTCGGCTACGTTACCGCAGTCGTGGTCACGCGCGGACTCAACAATGTCTATGTGAGTACACAATGTTGTATCACATAATAAATATCGTGTTAATTCCCGTCTAGATTAAATTTAATTTTGCTATTAATATTTAAATTACAGTGACAGTTACAAGCCTTCATTATTTTCAACACCTGTAATTCACAATATCAGTGCAATAAATATAAAAATAAATGTTTGTTTGTTCTTTTGTAACTAATGTTGTACTCGTATATAGTGTTGTGATGTCCAAAATAAAAAAAAAATCTTTCTTTCAATAGATGATTTGTTTTTGAACATCGAATCTAGGACCCCAAACTCTACCTATTGGGCTTCAAAGGCAGTAATGAAAAGGGGAGAAAAATACTACTCAAAGAGATTATTAGTGGTAATTTCGAGTTTTTGTTGATAAAGCTTAAACATTTGTGCGTATTGTGGTCATTTAATTATTCCCTGCGGTGAAACATAAGTTATTACTTAAAGCTGTAATAAAGCAGTAATCATTTCATTACAGCACCCCCCGTCTCTGTGTCTTAATTATAGTTTTCGAATGAGAGCGTATTTCGTAATGACGCGTCTACACGCTTGTCGAGTGTATATCCCACCAAAACATTTTCATGTGAAATTTAGATACTTTTCCGCATTTATCATAAGTTCCTGAGGAACTCACTTATGACTCATCTTTTTTTTTATGTGATAGATGGCTGACGAGCAGACGGATCACCTGATGGTAAGCGACTGCCGCCGCCTATGGACACCCGCGACACCAGTCGTGACTCCACTGGTGTCGTTCCACAACCCACAAGTGCGCTGCCAACCTTTAAACCCCCGGATAAGGCCTCCGGTACCCTCACTCATGCAGCAAAACACAGCACAGTGCTGCATCACGCCGGTTTTCTGTGAGGCCGTGGTATCACTCCCGTCGAGTCGGCCCATTCATGCCGAAGCGTGGTCCTCCCACGGTCATCTGTGGAAAGGGCTGTAGTGCAAGGCAAAAATGCCCGTAGCATATTACCGCTGGACCGACCAAGCAAAATTTGCACTCAATGGTCCACTCTAGTGTTGCTTATCGATAGTCCACTATCGATAGACTATCAAAAGTAAAAGTAAAATCAATAGTGTTGATAGTCTATCGTTAGTATTTCCGGTTATCAGTAGTACCTATAATAAAATTAGATCGATACTACTGATAACGCTAATACTATTGATACTATCGATTACACACATCCGACACATTTAATCCGGCAGCAATACTATCGAAACTTAGCTGATTATCGATAGTATCGATCATTTTGACCTATACCAAAAATAGTTTCTGAATATGATATGATATAGTTTATGAAATCTATCTAATGATAGTCTGAATGATTTTCGAGGTCAACTATCGATAGTTACGCAACACTAGTCCACTCCAAGAATGCACCAACATCATTCAACCTACATCAATGCGGAAGGAAAAGTGAAGGATTTTGAAGTGCGTCATAAACGCTGATATGGCGACCACGACTACCCTGCCAAGAGCGTGACCACAAAGAAAAGATCATCAAAACATATAATATACCTAATGTTCTTCCTAGCAACGAACAGAACCGAACATTCGGACCTCTAGCCGTACGTGTAGGGGCCTCAATGGCCTGGCGAAGGAATCAATGGCAATTGATTAATTATTGCGGCACATTCACACAACGAATTGTATGACTCGATTGCTCTTAAATTAAATGGCGGGCGTTTTCACCGCGGCCGGTTTTAATGTTAATCCATGTTTATTCACTTGGTATGTGATATGATTATTATTGCTGTTTGTTAAATGAGTATCGGCAATCTGCCTCAGTGGGGCGTAGTGGATCGCACTCTATAGCGACTGCTGCGCAAGAGATCCCATATCTTGTACCTCTGTGCCTCGGAAAACGCGTTAACAAAGCACAGCGCTGCTTCACGCCGGTTTCCTGTGCGGCCGCGGTATCACTCCGGTCGAGCCGGCCCATTCATGCCGAAGCATGGCTCTCCCACGACTCTCGGTGGTGTAGAGGTGTTTGTTTAAGGCGACGGGTAGGGCACACCATAGGGTATTGGGGCACACTAGCGACGCCAAATGATTTAATTGTTAGCTACCAAAACAAATATATTTTAAATAATTACGGGGCTTCAGTCTCTCGGCAAACACATACTATTTAATTAATATTTTTTTACATGCAATTTTAACACACCATATTTACACTCACAAGAAACATTATACAAAGTACAACTTTTTTATTTTTTTTTATTTATAAATTACGTAGCTTTACTTTTTTTATTATATTTTGAAGTATCTCCATACAATTGTTTAGATGCTTTGCTCTTAGGTATCAAGATATTGGGTTGTTTTTAGTATATGCGGACCTAAATGAAGGGGCCTGATGTCCTGTAATTACAGGTTCTTTTTGAAACCTATATCGGGCACCAGTCTCACAAATACGGGTTGCATCTAAAATTAGCAAATGATTTATTTTTTATTTTTTTATTAGAAAAGCCAGACATTTGGCCACAATCTCACCTGATGGTAAGTGATGATGTGGCGGAGGATGGATCATGCCTGTCTAGTAACAGCCTATTCACTCTGTTCTTGAATAAGTTCAGATCGTAGGTTCAGGGAACACATCATCCGGCCGAGAGTTCCATTCGTTTTTGTACTAAAAAGTGATTCTCGTGGCCACTTTTGGCGATAATTCAAAATTCAAGTGCAAAATCAGATGAAATAGTCGTCGTAAAAGAACAGTAATTGTGGCTAGTACTACTTATCTGGGGTTACTTGTGCTCAGAGTCCTCAGCGCGAACCGGAAGTTCCGGCCGAATCAGAGCTTCCCTCTCTTTCACATGCGCTGCGTTTATTCTTTGTTTAGATGCGACAGGTATACTCTCATTCATTACGGAACGTTTAAGCGCTAAGGCCCCAGGTTTAGAAATAGTTTCGTAATTTAGGCGGGTTTTATTGTAGGTATTATAAAATAATCTGTGGTAATAAGTGATGCTCATTGCTTGCTTGATGATTTGCCTGCCTACAATCTATGGATATATCCATCATTTGTTTTGTATGGTCTGTCCGTCTTTGGCAAGTCCTTGTTCGATTTTTACGGTGTCCTAACATTGATTCAATGCTCTATTTCTACTACGCTTTCTTTTTCCCCCAAATTTGTACACACTTAGAAACATCCTGAGCGAATCTCACGGCCCATCCCCTAAATCTCCAAAAAAATTGCAGATGTGAGCCAAAACGCGACGTCTCGAAATACACTCGTTGACGACTATTTTTCACATCACACCGTCGGTTTAACACGGAATCGTAGCCAATTTGCCGTGGGGGGTCGAAAGGGACCCCACGGCGATACAAGAGTCTATCAATTGTGTTAGGGGGGAAAGCGAGCTTTTTGGTACATTATTCGTCGCTGGCGGCGACCGACAAAGGGTTGTGTTGAGGTAAAGTGGCTAGAAGTGGTATCATGATGTAGTATAGACTTATATTTTTTATATATTACTAGTGGCCCGCCCTCATTTCGTTTCGGGGCACTAGTTCTACTTTATACCAATAGATGGCGCTAGGTGTCGATTGCTTCACGCAAGCGTTTCGTGTTTTCGGATTACTTATAAGCGTTATCGCTGTCTGTAGGATTTACCTCTGTATAAATAGTAAAGATATACCTTACAAAATTAAATTGTACAATTAAGTTTCTGTAATGCCTAGTTTTTTTAAGTTGTGTTTTTTCTGTGCAATAAAGTATATCTATCTATCTATCTTAGTTGACGCCCTGTTAGTCTAGTGGTTTAAGTACCTGGGCCATGATCTCGGGGTCCTGGGTCCGTTTCCCGGGTCGAGCAAAAAGTATGATTCGAGTTTTTAGAACATAGCTCGGGTTTGTCCAATCCGTACTTTTCAGGAGACACAAAAACGTTTGTGCGAAAATATTGCATATAAGATTTATCCTTTCACATTTCATATTCAATTTTTAAGTGCAAGAAGACTGTATGTATTGTAAACATGAACTATTTTTGGACTAAATTAAGCCAACGAAACATGATAAAAAACCTATAACTAAACTCAGATTTTTAATTATACGTCGCGTAGTTTCGTTTTCGAAATGCAGTCAGCAGTGTCCATAGTTGTCAACATTTGGTCCGCCATATTGTGAACAATTCTTAGTGACTTTTATGAAACCGAGTAACGTAACGCTTCCATCCGCCCTAACTCCGCGGTAACTGCTAAAAATTCACTGCGTTACTCTTGTGACAGATTGCATTTACCTACTCGTATAATACCTACCAAATACAGTGTATCACAGTGTAATATACTCAGTAGGTCGACATTTATTCAAATACTGCCAACGCTGGAACATGAAACGAACTAATCTGATGGCTTAATTTGAAACTGTCCCGTAACGAACGAGAAATTCCTGTCGCATCCAAACAATGGAGACACACAGCGCGTGTGAAAGAGAGGGAAACTCCGATCAGTCATAACGTGTGATTTTAAAGTAGGCACTCTGGTAATAGTGAAGCGAGCAAGAGACCAGCGAGCGCCAGGAGTGAAGATAACTCAGTGGATAAGAAATCGCCTACTATACTGTCTTTGTCGCGCTACGCTTCGGCATGAATGGACCGGCTCGACCGGAGTGATATCAAAGCCTCACACGCTGCCTGAAGCAGCGTCTCTGTTTCGCTGCGTTAGTGAGGGTACCGGAGGACCAATCCGGGGAAAGGGGGGTTTAATTTTAGCAGCGCACTTGTGACTCCACTGGTATTGTGGATATCCAATCGGCAATTGCTAGTTATCACCAGGTGATCCATCTGTTTGTCTGCAACCTATCACAAAAAAAAATCGAGTTAACCTCCGCTAGGCAGTATATCAAATCGTGTTTCTCCCGCACACGTTTCGTATAGTCGAGATCCCTATAGCGCCCATGTATGACAATCAACATAGTATTAAGTAACTCAAAAATGTTACTATGCTATTTTAAACCGTATCAAAGGTAACTTTAAGGCGGTGTATCTCAATTTTTTTTTTGAGTTATTATATTAATTGATATTTGGTGCATATGTTTACAAGGCCACCTTTACTGCTATTTTTGTACTGTGACATCACTTTCCCAAGTTACTCTAATGTTACACACGTATTCGTCACACGGAACATGGGATACCTTAAAAGGTATTATAATTTTTTGGGAAACCATTTAGCGGGAAAATATTACCCGAAAATAGGTATTTTGTAGACACTTTTTATTACTATTCGCGATTTTGATGCTTTGTATTGTAATAATAATATCCTCCCACCGATTTCGGCTAAGGTAGCTAATCTCAACGATCAGCCACTTACATAGGATATAATATAGTGCTCAAGTGTGTACGCAAACACAAGTGCACAAGTATGACACGACCGGAGAGGGATCGGGCGCAGGACCAATGGCTTAACTTGCTTTCCGAGGCACGGAAGTACAAGACCGCTAACTTCCATACTCCGGGCTGACACTGAGAATTTCTTAAGGTGACGGGTAGGGCACACTAGCGACGCCAATTGCTTTAAATTGTTAGCAACTAAACTGGATATCTTTTTAACAAATTACAAGCTGCAGCCTCTCGGAAAATACTTATACTATTTATTTAACATTTATACTTAACTTTTGGGTCTGTTTTTAAACTCTAAATTTGAATTACCGCCAAATACGGCCACTACTGGCGTTAATCCAAATTTCGAGTGCAAAAACAGATGAAAAAGTAGTGGACAATTATTAAATAAATAGTACCTATAAATGTTTGCTTTGAGACTGCCGCTCCGAAATTGTTCAAAATGGATCCGGTTTAGTAGCTAAAAAGTTAAATCGATTGGTGTCGCTAGTTAGGGCTAGCCATCGCGTAAACAGAAAAACTCAGGTACAGATACAAAATCACTCCGGTCGACTCCCCGGTTGTAAATGACACGACAAGCTGGCGAAGCTCATCCAATTTATCAAGACTTTTCAATTTTCTATGTGGTGTGGTTACCCTTTAACCCACGCTTATGCCAAGGCGTCGTACGATATCAGCGACTAATTTGTCGTCTGCACTTTCAATATATCTTTCATGTCTTTCCACTATTCACAAACATCAAGTGCAGTTAGAAAACAGCGCAGTCTCTCGCGCAGAGCCGAGTGTAACCCGAGCCGCGTGCGCAAGGCTGCGCACGCTTGTCGCCTGACAAGGTCACTGCCACTTCACAATGTTGCCGACATCATACAGTTACACCTGTTAGCCCCGTAAGGAACTAGCCATGTTTGGGAATGAGTCACGGTCATCTTAGCGTGTGATTCCCGGTTGCGTCCAAAGCTCTCGCTCTGGAGCTCGGGGAATGCTAGGACTATGATTCAGGATTTGGGGAGTCTGGTAATTAAGTACAATGAAGCGACTGCCGTCTGACCTTCGCAACCCCTTAACAGGGAAACCAGACCAACTGAATCTTGGTTACACGTTTCAGAAGCTACCCGAAACGTGAAGGTGCAGGTTTTCTCACGATCATAATCATAATCATAATCATAATCATAATATCATTTATTGCCCAAAATGTGGTACTGTAGGTGGAAACATTAACAATGACTCTCACAATTTGCCAAAGAATAAAGGCATGCAATAGAAAATATAAATCAAATAATTAATAACTAAAACAACAAATTAGTACATTTTACGTGCCATAAGCAAATTCACATTGTCTTAAATTAAATAATATTGTGATATGTTGTTATGATACGATGTTTCTGATAATGGTAGTGAGATACGATGTTTCTGATAATGGTAGAAATACGCAAAAAGATTTGAAAAATTCAGAGGTGCATGCTCGGATTCAAACCACGACTGGCGGGGCATAGAAGGCGCGTTCTGAATCACTGAGCTACCATCGCTCTTATTAAGCTCCCCTCGATTATGTGTCTGAAAAGCCTAGTTAATTAATAACAAAATTTTTCTTCACTTCCAGCGTGTTCGCACGTTCACGACCTCTCTCGACGAGCTCGAATCGCGCGTCCAGACCGCCGAAGCGGCGCGTGCGTCGTGGCGCGGCCCGGGTGACGCACGCGACGCGCGCGCGCAACTCGACGCGGTGACGCGAGCGCGGGCGCAACTGCCGCCTCTGAGGAGACAGGCGGATGAGCTGCACGCGCAAGCACTGGCTTTAGCAAGAGACAAGGCTCAATTGCCGAACCAGCTGCTGGCGAGGCTTGAAGACTTGAATACCAGGTTAGTAAGCAATAGCCTTTTATTTTCAAGTTTGAGCCCTAGACCGGTAGCCCTATAAAATGGAGCTCATGAATCATGGTCCAATGAAGACGGATGAAAGACGACTACAGGTGAGAATGTTAAGACGGATGTGTAGCGTGACGTTAATAGATAAGATAAGGAATGAGTATATAAAAGTGGCATCTGTCAGTGATAAAATGAAGAGAATTTGTCTCCGTCTTCTTTGATGGTATGGCCATAAAATAAGAAGAGAGGAAGAGCATGTAACCGAAAGAGTAATGGGTAGGTCAGGTACGTGTATGATGTAATTGGGTGAAGGAACAGCGGATGACCGAAAAAAAATATAGATGGATTGTGAAGAATTACTGACTGGTGATTCGACGACGAATGACAAGGACGTATGGAAAAAGACACTGCGCAGATCCTAACCTGAGAACAGGGAAGAAGGAACATGATCCAGGATTTGATAAGTTAGTTAATTACATTGAAGCGTAAGCTGTCTGACCATTGCAACCTGTGAATAGGATGAACTAGACCTGGACCATAATTTACATATTCAGGATCATCTTTTTGTAAGAACATTGTTCTCTTTTCCAGGGTCGGCGTGCTATGCGCAGGCGGCGAAGAACGAGCGAGACAGCTAGCTGGCGTCGCGCGCGACGGTGGCGCGGGAGCAGCACAGGGTTTCCTTGCTGGGTCGGTGGACCAGCCATGGGAGCGTGCTGTCACTCCTGCCAATGTTCCTTACTATATCAAGTGAGTCTTCATCATCTTAGCGTTAAATCCCGTTGGCGTCCCGAGCTGGAACTCCGGAAGCGGGTCTGCTTTTCTGCTATTTACATCTCCACTTCACTCGGACTTTCGCATCCATTGTAGTGAGGTTATTGGCCGTTTCGCCAAAACTAGATACCTAGTTTCAGGTGAATAGCTAGATAGTATTTTTGGAGACACACCATGTTTTGTTATTTTTGTTTAAAACAAACCCTTACAGAAGGTAGACCCTCTATAAGGACAGAAGGTAGTTTATCGTTTTTTACATAATATTTTAGTTCAAGTTTCGAAAGAATCTTCTGTTCTCCTTACTTCCCTGAGAATTAGTCAGAGCTCTAGGTATGAAGTCAGCAAACGGAAATCATAACCACTACAAAAAATATCTTTTACGCACCATATCTTGATTGGAGCCTATCATAATAAATATATTTTTATTATGAAGGCTTGTCCAATTTTTTTCAATCTTAGTCATGAATACCTTGCTCATCCTTGGTTACATTCCAGCCCAATTTACATCTCCATGTTTTTTACTTTCCTCCTCCTTCAACTATCAATTTTCTTCATTATTTTGTTTATAACAACGATGGTCAACTCTTTACAGCCACGAATTGGAGACGACCCACTGGGACCACCCGAAGATGATTGACCTGATGAACTCCCTCGCGGACCTCAACGAGGTCCGATTCTCGGCGTACAGGACCGCGCTCAAACTAAGGACTGTGCAGAAGGCGCTTTGCAGTAAGTACAATAATAATATGCATATCCTTCTACTAATCTTCCTACCTTAAAAATGATGCTACTCTACCTTCATTTCGATCAGCCGCGTACGCAGGATATATTATAGTGCATAATTATTGGCGCAAACACAAGTGCACGCTAATTTAGAACGAGCGACGATGCCTGTCGTTGCTTTACGTCAGTAATCATTAAGTATATCATTTCGTTTCTTTTCCAGTGCATATGCTACAGTTGCCAGCTGCGTTAGAAGCATTTGACTCGCATGGTCTTCGCGCTCAAAACGACAGGCTTATTGACATCCCTGACATGATCACTGTTCTCACATCTTTGTATGAGGTAAGTTAAGAGTCAAGGTTTAAGTTATCTCCAACGGTGTTAATTTTTTGTTGGAAAATCGGCTGAATTCTTCATTTGCGCTTAAATCTGAAAATACATCGTAAAATTTTGGTACTTTGTTAGCATATAAAAGACGATGGTAGGTTTGCTTTGTATACTGAACTTGACACCTATCCTCAAAGATAAAAATTAGGATAACATAAAACCCTTCGTTGAATTTCCTTTACCCCTTTGTGAGGAAATCCTCGGAACTATGAGGCCACTCCGCGAATCATGTTAAGTGCCCAGGAAGTTTATGAGCTTCTGAGCGCAGTTAGGCTAGCCAGATTATTCAACATGCACAATGGAGCAATTAGGAGTCCCGAGTGCAGATACAGACATCCAAATTACATCAGGTACACTTCCCCCTTCAAACTCGTAAATTTGATGGAATCCAATCTGTTCACAGGTGATAGCAGCAGAAAACCCAAGTCTGGTGAACGTACCTCTTTGCCTGGATTTGTCCATAAACTGGCTGTTGAATGTGTACGACAGTCAGAGGACAGGGCAGATCAGGGTACTCAGCTTCAAGGTCGGGTTGGTGTTGCTGTGCAAGGGACATCTGGAGGAGAAGTACAGGTAAAAGAGATGGCGAATCTGTTATTCGTAAAATTCGTGCCTATTTGTCAAAGACCATATACGATTTATATCTATCACATGCCATGTGCTCTAATTAGAATCCCAAGATTGAGCTGATGATGATGATGCCGTGAAAAATAATCACTGGACGCGAGCCGCCTGCGACTATGTTCATTCAGTGACAATTTTAACTTCAGTGGTCGTGTCTGATGATATTGATGTTGATGATGATCTGAAAAAATTTCTAACACATTTTTTTTTTCAGATATCTATTCCGACTCATTGCTGACCCATCATGTCGCGCCGATCAACGAAAATTAGGATTATTATTACACGACTGCATACAGGTAAAATACCAAATTGATTGTTTAAGTGTTCAAGTATTCTTATCAGGAGTTCTTATCAGAGGAAATATACTATCACCATCAACGACTTCTACTTATCGTGTTGGCCGCTAAACCTTTTTGTCAGAATTTTAAAGCATGGCGCTCTAAGAGCATGAAACATATATCGTAACACTTCTAACAGTGATGGTAGGTATCCATGGATTAACGTGCCCCCTAAAGCACGCAGGTAAAAATATTTTTTTAGGACAATCAAATGATTCAAACTGGGTTCACTTTGATACACAAAGTGGAACACCCCGTGATATTTGAAATCATTACAATCTCGAAATGTCAAAAACAATGCTTTTAAATGACAAGGTACGTCACGGCATTGATCCAGCCACTATGCTAGCCAATCCGCTTAATCTCAGAAGATACAATCGCTGCAAGATACTTTTTAACCCCTTTTGTCAGTTTAATAACAATATCTAACGATAATATTCCTATTTCAAAGGTACCAAGGCAACTAGGCGAGGTGGCAGCCTTCGGAGGGTCTAACATCGAGCCTTCTGTGAGGAGCTGCTTCGAACAGGCGTCTGCTGCCACCAAGGAGGGCCCCAAAGGAGGCACCCTTGATCGGAAGACCACAGGTATAAAAATACTTTACAAGCCCTTCCTCCCAATATTTTTTTTTAAATATTCTGTCTAGATATCCTGGAAAGAGTTTCAAGTTTCAGTTTCTGTCTTACTGATTTGCTACGACCTGGTACGAATGCTACCTTTTCATAAATATTCGAGGTTTTGTTTCGTCATCACATCAATTTCTTTTCTCCAAAAAAAAAGGTTATCTTATCTACCTTTACAAGTTTCTGTAGGGTAGGTATTATTGAAAAATGTTTAGCACTAGCCTCAAAATTTTATAGTGATACAAGTTTACGAAGGTAAGGATTTCAGCAACTAACCGACTCTTCCCCAGAAAAAAGAGAAAACTTCTTTTTTGCTCCAAGTAGATAATTTTAGCACTAGACTCTTCGATCATACATTTAAAGTCGAAACTCAAAAGTCCTTATCTTTCCCAGAAAAAGAGAAAGAGAAAGAAGACACCGCTTCGACGCTGGAGCGCGACGCGGACGGGCAGCTGCAGTTCATCGAGGCGTTCCAGTTCCTGCAGTGGCTGCAGAAGGAGCCGCAGAGCATGGTGTGGCTGCCCGTGCTGCACCGCCTCGCCGCCGCCGAGGCCGCGCGCCACCAGGCCAAGTGCAACATCTGCAAGGAGTACCCCATCATCGGATTCAGGTACCTAACTAATTTAAGTCGTGAATTAGTTAATAGTCCTTTTTTTGGTGTCTTAAGGAAAGCAACCTTTGTCACCTTGTCTCATGTGGGGAACAATATGGTGTGTAATCCCATTTGCAGGCTGATATTTAGCACTCAGAAACTGAACAAACAAAAATGTAGATTATCAAAAATAAAATCAAATACATTGAAAACCAAAATCAAAACAACATTTGCAAAACTTTAGCCTAGCTAAATAATGAGAGGAAGAACTACCACACAACAGAAATGATTGTTAAATAGCATCACCCTGATCCCATACTAAGATTTTCCCTTGCGAGGAAAAATGCTACAACTACTCGTTCACTATTTCAGATACCGTTGTCTGAAGTGCTTCAACTTTGACATGTGTCAGAAATGCTTCTTCAGCGGACGCAAGGCCAAGAACCACAAGCTAACCCACCCCATGCAAGAATACTGCACAGCCGTAAGTATTATAAATATCATTTATCGGTTATTCTTATTGTAGCATCTTGAAGAGATCTGTGCTGCCAATCTTTGGTAATTGTCTTTTGCCACATGGAACAGTTCAGCTGCGGTTGCGATTCTAATTATCACTGTATCATCAGCATAGCAAATTGTCTCAGCGTTTGTTAGAGACAGGTCGTGAATATCATTTAGGTACATAGTAATAAGCCTAGGTCCTAGAATGCTTCCCAATGGGATGCCGTAATTTGCTGGTTGAGGATCACTCTTGTATTGTCCCACTTTCGTGAAATTTTCTCTGCGATAAAAATACCACAGACGATCGTTTAGATTTGAAGCTTTTGTTGTCTGATGGGCTTTCTAAGTTGCTCAAATACAAAGTGGGCAAAATGAGCTAATTTTTGACCACTCTTCTGAAGCAGTGAAGATGATGAACATATCAATTTTTTTTTTTCAGACAACATCTGGTGAGGACGTCCGCGACTTCACAAGAGCTCTGCGCAATAAATTTAAGTCGGCCAGGTACTTCAAGAAGCACCCTCGAGTGGGATACTTGCCTGTGCAGACCGTGCTGGAAGGTAAGATGATAAAATTAATACCACCTTAATGCAAAACGTGATCCTAGGTTATTACCGTACGTAGATTGCGTTTTGAAATAATCAGTCCCGTTATGAGACTAATTGAGAGATTTGAGGGAAGCTTTTACACAACATGATTATCTAATGAATCACAGGAAGCAAATAACAAGAACATTTGAACATATAACTTTCACGTTCAAAATAATTACATTATGATGTAATTATTCCATTCTAAGCCTATGGGCTTAGAATGGCGGGTTTCCACGCGGACCGGACGCGGATAATTGCAGCTGCCCAACACAAACCATGTCCTACATGTGTATTTATAAAAACCTCACGCTCGCTATGTGGTGTTCCAGGAGACGCCCTGGAGTCCCCGGCGCCGTCGCCGCAGCACGGCGCGGGCGCGCCCGGCGCCGGCGGCGCGCTGGGCGGCGACGACATGCACTCGCGCCTCGAGCTCTACGCGACCAGACTCGCCCAAGTCGAGAGGGGGGCCAGGACTGCTGACACACCTGACAGGTGAGGTACCTTCAGATACTTCAAAATTAGGGTAAAAAAAATTGAATCAGAAATAAAATCGGACCAAGAATATTGGATCCCTGAGGTATTCCCAAATGTACGTTATGCTTTGATAAAGAAAACAAATATACTTTGTACTCGCGCCTCGAGCTGTAGGTATGCCTCGCGACTCGCCTAATAGGTGAAGGTTCCTTGAGATTGTTACAAAATTATGAATGATGAGGGAAAAAATAAGAGCAGGAGTAAAATCTAACCTAGAATAGGAGCCCTGAGGGTTCAGAATTTAAGAATTTGTGTAAAGCTCTATAAACATTATTGACGTATGAATGTCCTCTTCACCTCAGCGTGTAATGCCCGGTTGCGTCCAAAGCTTTCAAAGGTTCCAAAGCGATAGCTTGCTCACTCCGACCATGATTCAAGATTTGGGGAGTCTGATAATTACAATGATGCGACTGCCGTCTGACCTTCGCAACTCTCTAACAGGGGAACCAGACCAACTGAATCATAGTTACACGTTTCAGAAACTATCGAAAACGTTCAGGTTTCCTCAAGATGTTGTCCTTCACCGCATAGGTTTAAATAATCCAGGAAGGACTGAATGTGCAATGCTAGATTTTATTCACCTAGCTACCATTCGCTCAAAAAAGTCTAGAAATAATCGAAAAGAGTTACTGCCCTTCCAGCGATGAGGAGCACCAGCTGATCGCGGCATACTGCCAGTCGCTGAACGGCAGCGGCGGCGGCGACGCGGACGAAGCGCCGCGCTCGCCCGTGCAGGTCGTCTCCATCATCCACCGCGAGCAGCGCCACGAGCTCGAGGCCATGATCAGGTACAACACACAACTATATTAATATACATTCCATGACCAGGTAACTACAACCACACCTGTATTACCTATCATATTTTGGACAAAAAAAGCAAACTTTAAGAAAAGAAAAACAAAAACTGGAACGGATAACTAAACTAAATAAAATTACTTGCCACAGGACAGTGTCCCTAATGCTGGCAGCAATAGCTTTCAGCCTTTGTATCTCCTGTGACTTTAACTAAACGCGTAGCTAAGTCACGGAATAAAGAGAGGCCGGGACCCAGAGTTTGAACACCGTTTTAGACGAATCACCTGATGGTAAGCGACTGCCACCACCCATAGACACCTACAACACTAGTGGAGTCACAAATGCACTACCAACTTTTGAAAGAAACTTTAAACATAATGATTATTATAGGGAGCTGGAAGAAGAAAACGCTAGCCTGCAAGCTGAGTACGAGCGGCTGAAGGCGAAGCAAACTCCTGGATCCACTCCTGAGGAGCAGCTCAATGTCAACGAGAACCGAAACGCTCCTGTAGATCAGGTAAAATAACCAAGAGGTAATAAGCCTTTTGTTCTTGAGATAACAACAATTCTTCATTTACAAAAACACAAGAAAAACTACATTCATTTTAAAGAGATGTAAGTAGTACAAATACATAATGCCAAACTAAATCAAATCGGTTTCAAAGCAATAAGAAAAATGTAAGTTTTAGGTAAAAGACCATCGAATACGATGATACCTACTCACTAATATATTTTGTCAAATATTTTTTGTCATGTGAAGGTGTGATAAATTAAGAACGAATTCCAAAATGTTTTTTTAAAAACAGTAAACTGAGCTTTTGCTAACATAAATGTCAATTACAGGACATGATGGCAGAGGCTAGACTCCTGCGCCAGCATAAGGGACGTCTGGAGGCGCGCATGCAGATCCTGGAGGAGCACAATAGACAGCTGGAGGCGCAGCTGCAGAGGCTGAGGAGGCTGTTGGACGAGGTAATATATAAACAAATGACCATTGTTGAACGTTAAAGATATCAAATTCTAAAGATACCATTAAAAGTAATAAAAACAGAGTCGTTTAACGAATTGCTCAAACGTATTTGTATTGATTAAAATGTGCAGACATCAATGTACATAAATCTGTCAATTTTTTTCAATATAATCTCACCTTATTGTCAAACAAGTTTCGTTCAATATCAATTTAGGAAATTAGGCAGATAGCGGTAACCTGCCTGATGAGTGGCTGTCTGTACCTTATCAATACATTATTTTGCGCAGACGTATGCCGATTTCTGGACATAGGTTCAGGGAGACAATTCTCGTGTACTCGACATTGAAGTCGAATTTAAAGATATCATAATTACATGGCTATACTTAACTCGACTTCTATTTCAAGTGCTCGAACATGGGCCCCCAAGTCTCCCTTATTGAATTAATTTTATTAACGCTCTAATTTTTACAATGCTTCTTATAAATAGACAATTTCGTTGAAGAGTAGGATAGGATAATTAATATAATTAATAATGTACCACACTTGAATCAGCCAATAAATCAAATCGCTCATCTACAAATTATCCCATCTCTTTCAGCCTGCCCAGGGGTCTCCCCCAGCCCGCACCGGCACTCTCCAAACGCGATCGGTGACCGCGTCGCAGCTCGCCACGGACTCTCCCGCCAAGATGCATAATGGACTCTACCACGAGTCGCAAACCAGTGAGTATTGTTTTAACTGCAACTTGAATAATTTAGGTCTGAGAATTTTGCCCTGGAGAACCTAGTCTAAATAAAGTACCTATTTATTTAAATACCGTACAGCTTCGTAGAAACGTTTCTACATCCTAAGAGTCCTGCCTGCCTTATTAATGAATGTATGTGTATGTTTTTTTACATCATCGAGGGGTACTTAAGGGGTCCATACTAAGTCCAATATTATTCCTCCTGTGAGTTGTGCCGTTGGTAATGTTGTACTGTGCTAATTTATGTCTAAATATTAGCTGGGGTACCTGAAGGCTCCATAATAGTTCCAATATTATTCCTCCTGTAACTTTTGTGAGTTGTGCCCTTGGTAACGTGGAACTGTGATGTAAGATGGCGGGTCGCGCTGGGGCGCGGAGGGCGCTCGCGAGGGCGAGCGGCCGCCGCCGCCGCCGCACGCGCTGCACTCGCTCATGCACTGCGCAGGTCAGGACACGGATGGTCACTGTGTAGAAGGCATTACTGAAGTACGAGTAGGATTTTTTATCGGAACTTTAGGCATCTCTTTATTGGAGTGTATTTATTGCCATCCAATTTTGTGGCAGTTTTAGAAGTTGATGAAATGAATACATATATTAACATACCTACGACACATATTATTTAGTTTACGATCCTTAACGAATATACGAAGAAAAAACTACACACACTAGTGAAACAGTATCAAATAGAAAATTTAAATTATTATTTTCACTTATTTGATTAACCAATACTCCTTACTAAAAGCTATGCTTCAGTATGCCTTCTTCTTCAAGTACCTATGTGAATAGATCAGTGTGGTTTTGAGTTTTGGTATTTCATTTTTATTTTTAGATTTTAGCATCTTCACTGTTGTTTGATAGACTTCACGTTTTGTTTTTAGCTGTTGTCGCTTTACATCGATATCGCCAGACTGTTGTTATAGATGCCACAAACTACTTATAGTGAAAATTAAGAGTTCCAGTTTTGTAAAACCAGCATTTTGCACTATGATTCGTGGCACAATTTAGTTTGCATGGTTTTGATAGATTTTGCATGATTCAGTCGTCGTTACATCGATTTTAACTTGTTCTTTTCTATGTTTTTGCAAACCTAACAGGACGCATACCTTGAGGTAAAGAATTTTTATAAAATTACCGCACAATAATTTTATGTATAGTGCCTCTGTCATCCCACCGTAGGTGCCCCTGAAAACCAGCGCCTCGGCATTATTATGTCTTGGCATTATGCTGAGGGTCACCTTTTCGGCACAAAAGTTTCTTTTAGTTCTAAGATAAATGTAACTAGATTTAAGTTGTTGCTGAATAAATATTTTCTATTCTTATTCTTATTCAATAAATTTGACGTGAAAATCGGGCACAAGAAATCCTAATACAAGGGAAACGAGTTATAAACATACACTCCTGTTTCACTTAAACATTGACGTCTTAAAACAATTAAAAAAAATCTTATAAAACAATTCTGCAAACACAGTTTCTAAATAAAATTTCCCTTTTTCAGATGACTTAGGACGCGCCGTCGAAGAGTTAGTGTCAGTCATGACGGAGGACCAGCCCAACCAGACCTCCAACGCTCCGCCACAGTACACCAACGGCAAACCACCCGCCAAGGAGTGAACCAGACATCGAGAGCCACCATGGTGCTGATCGCGGGACGAGACGACAAACCCGCTTTCCTTTGTAAAATTTGTTCTTATCTCTCTAGCAACACTGTCGACAACCAAAGAACCTTCAATTTAAATCCTCCTTCTATCGGTTTGGTTCCTTTACTAATTTTCGACTCATCACTAACAATTGCACATGCTATGACTGTAACTGCCTTATTATACAAAAGCTCTAACATTCCATTCATCATTTTCTAACGACAGGCTTCTTTAAGGTGACGGTTCACATTGTCAGAAGCCTGATTGGAGTCAGCTAGAGAGAACTAGACGCTGCAAGCGAGCTTAGTTCATGATAGCTATCGAAAACAAGACGATATCCGTATGCAACGCTTATTGTATAAATAAGGGCCTAAATTTGTTGCAGTACGTATCGTGATGGAGTCGCTTCTATTCCACCTCTTTTTTAATTTTCTTCCAGGCAACAGGGAACCTTTTTAACTGTGGTCACCCCGACAGTGTTGCCAGAACGAAGCTATCCAACGAAAAAGACAGCTAACAAGCATTTATATAAAAAAAACTGTACCAAATTTATCGATACTAACATTTATTAATTGTTTAAGTACATATCTATTAGTACAATCTCCATTATACTATCATATCACTTCTTGTAAATTTCCATATCATTTTATGCTGTGTATTATACTGGCATGTGTATAAAATATCACGAAAAAAGACTCAGGTTATTGGTTTTGAAATAACTATACGGTCAAACGTTGAGTCAGCTTGGAACAAAAGCTGAGAGCTTTAATAGTATCACAAAGTTAGCTTTAAACCCTGTTTTGAGACTTTTTTATAATGCAAGTTGACTATGCAAACGCAAATCCGGACGATGGGCCTACGTTTTAGTGGAAAATGTACTGTTATACTTAGATAGTTTCCATTTTAACCGCGCGTGGTCTCCGTCGCCTGAAAACGCTATATGATTGCCCTATGCGTAATAGATAATACTAAGGGTTCAAAAGCTATGGTAAAAGGGGAAGTTAAATATAACCAGGCGGCGAATACCCCGACCGTGCAATGTATGCCAGGACGGCTGTAGACAAAACATTGGTTACAGTTCAGGTAGTAAGTAGATGTAGCCAAAACAATATCAAGCATGTTATTTATATGCATGTTTGTGTATTTACATATTATCGAGTTATCAAAAATGTATCGTTAGAAAAAAAAACTATAACTAATCGAGCTGCTTCTATGCAAAATAGTGTCGACTATACTTTCCTTCCGTTGTGTGATTCGGACTGTCAGATAGTATTCTTCTTAGACTAAACTTGTATCCAATTTTTCACTGTGACAATGGCATGTCAACAGACACGTTTATACTTAGGGTAATTTTTGAGTGTGGCAACTTTTATGTCCATTCAAATGTTTCGAAGATTTGTAACGTGTCCAACATAAGCCTACATACCTTTATAGATAAGATTATATTGGAGAGATGACTTTTATACGAATGTTAAGTAACTCTGTTGACGCTAACTTTAAAATTAAGGACTTCCGATTTAACCATATCATGGTTTTTTATATTTTATTATTTAATCGCTGAAGTGGACTGGAATTTTGATTTTGTTGTATTATTCCTTTTTAATCGGCAACAATTTGAGATTTCGGTCAACTCGCGAGACTTACTTAATATTTTATAATTAATTTGGCTAATATAGTATTTAAGAAAAAGCACAATCTATGTTATTTTAACGAAGAAAAATAATTAAATTTATACTTACTAATATATTGTTAATAATTTTATTCTATTTGTTTATTGTGTAGGATGAATAGTTTGTTTTGAAATCCATTATTTTTAATATTGGCAACATTATAAAATATACTACTTCCGCATTTATTTGTATATTTTACTGTGTTTATAATGTTTTAGAAGTTAATAAAATCCAAATAAACATTCAAGCATAGTATTTGTTTGTTTTATTATCTACTTCTAGAATACCCATTTTTAATGTGTTAATCACAATTATGTTTTTAATCAAAATAGATATGTTTTGATAAAAAATTTAGAGAAATTATTTGACTTACTGACCATAGTAGTCTAGACCAGAATATAACAATGAGAATTTGATTTGCATTGAAAAACTTATGTTTTTCACTTCCGATCTTATGATCGGAAGTTGTAACAGAATCACCAACAATGAAAGAAAAAACCTCACGAGAGCCAGCAACGAAAC